>CM069910.1:18308390-18540890 GCA_036172215.1 Camellia granthamiana | reverse complement strand
CAAGAGTCCCATCACCATTCTTGTCCAGTATCGAAAACAAGTTAATGAACAAGTTGGGAGGTACTTTTTTCGCATAACCTTTGTCTTTGAGGAAGTCTGAGTAGTCTTGGACTCTCACTGTTCCGTCTCCATCGCTCTCTAATTGTTTGTACAAGTTCCGTGCTTGAAACTGCTGCTTACGCGACAAGTTCGCGTAATAGGCCATGGCTGCCTCCCTCATCTCCTCCATCTATTTCTCTCTCTTTCTCCCTCTCTGTTATTGGTTTGGTCTTTGAATTGTATCTGTATAGTTTTTTGATCTTTCTGTGTTAAAGTTTCACATAATTACACTCGACTATTTATAGTTTTTGTTAGTGTGTATATATAGTTATATATTGTATTATGTATATAGATATATATTAGTTGATATCTATCCTCTTTAGTGTATATATTCTCCTCCTATATATATAGGAGTAATTGTACTTGGTTAAATAATAACAAAATATATAGAGCTTATTATATCTCTTTACAATTTCAACATGGTATCAGAGTTATAATTTTTTTTTTTTATTTTCTCTCTTCTTTCTCCTGTTCATCACCAGAATACATCATCTTGTTTGTGGGTTTTACTTTTGGGTACTAATTGCACACCGGCAGGCTATCCTTTTCACTCTTTTACTCCACAAATACCATCATCTTGCTCGGAATTTTTTCCAGATTCCAACGCCACCAAAATCATCATCAACGGACCACTCACGCGCCGCCTCCGTCATCATTGCATCATTGTCTTCCGTCGCTACTCACCAACGTGCATCCACACGCGTCTCTATGCAACGCTGAAGTCAATCTCTCAAGGTTGACATCAGTCTTCAGTCGCTTCCATCAGCTGCCGATCCACGTCAGCGAGCTGCCTGACCAAGCCGCTGACGTTTGCCTAACGTCAGCCCTTCTACTGCGCCTCCCTTGCTAACACACGTCGCACCATCTTCGCTATCATGCGCCGTGCCTTGCTGACGTCAGTCCTTACTATTAACGTTAGCCCGCCTCTGCTGCTAATGTCAGCCCTCATTTGGGCCCCTTTTTTGGGCCTTTTCATCTATTTTGGGCTGTATTTTGCTTGTTTTGGCCGGGTTCCCACCTCTTTTCGGCCTTCCCAACTCACTACTATGCTCTGTTTTTTTTTTTTTTTCTCTCCTAGTTTTGCTTCTATCTTGTTGTTTTCTATTTTTGCCTTGATTCCAGACCATTATGGATCATTCCAAATCTGCTCATCCTATTTCTGTCATTCTTGATGGCTCTAATTATGTTCTCTAGGCTCAAGCCATGTCTGGATTTCTCAAAGGCAAGAAATTATGGTGCATTATTACTGGGGATGTGCCTAAACCAACAAAAGGGGCTAAGGAAACTATAACAAAATTTGCCGATCGTTTGGAAGACTGGAATAGTAAAAATTATCAAATCATCACTTGGTTCCGAAATACCTCTATCACATCTATCAGTCTTCAGTTCGGTCGCCTTTAACTTGACTCGGTTTCTACCCCTGCTAAAGATATTTGGGACTTTCTTAAAGAACGGTATCAAACTACTGGTCTTGAGCATCAGTATCAGCTTCAAAGTCACCTCCATCACATGTGATAAGAGTCTGGTCAGTCTATTAATGATTTTTTGTCTCAAATATATTCTGTCTGGGATCAGTTTGCTTTTTTTTAGCCTACTTGATCTTATCATGAAGATGCTACTCTATTTCTTGAGTAGCACAATCAGTAGTGATTGGTTCAGTTTCTCATGGCTCTCACCTTTTATTTTGAGCCGGTATGTGCATCTCTCCTACATCGCACTCCCTTGATTTCTCTTGAGCAAGTTATATCTGAGCTTCTATCTAAGGAAACTCGTCTTGGTCCCTTCTCCACTTCACATACAAACTCAATTCTGGCCACTCCTCAGTTACGGAGTTCCTCTTCTCTCCCACAGACTCCTCAATGCATTTATTGTCAGAATCGCAAGCTCCCTTCTACTCATCTTTTGGTTCATTGTTTAGTCAGGTCTTGCCGCTACTGTAACAAAATTGCCCCAAATCATCTCCAGCAAGATTGTTTTCGTAACCCATCACACCCATCCTCTACTGGATCATCCTCTCGTAGATCTCACTCTCGGGGACGGTCCCACTATTTTGGGAATCAGTCTCAGTCTATGTCTGCTTGTCGCACTGTTACTGCCGCTTCTGAGGACTTCTCCTCTTCTGACCCATTGGATCCTTCCACTCTGGTCTTCTCCCAGATGGATGTTGAAACCCTGATTAAATAGTTTCTTTCCACCTCTAGTGCTCCTTCTTCTACTACTTTGTCTGTCATCTCAGGTACATTTTCCTGGTATTTTAACTCTGCCTGTTGTAACCATATAACTTCTGAGTCTACTATTTTTTGTTTCACATCTTCTTCTCTTCATATTCCTTCCATACTTACCGCTGACAGTTCTCTCATGTCAGTGAGTCATATTTGTTCTATCTCTATATCTCATTTGTCCTTATCACATGTTTGTCTTATTCATGCTCTTACTTTAAACCTTATTTCCATTAGTCAGTTATGTGAACATTGTCTAACTGTCACCTTTTCTACTAATGGTTGTTTGGTGCAGGACCCTCGGACGAGACAGACCCTTAGGATCGACCGTAAGCATAGACGACTCTATGAGCTCATTTATCTTCATGTTCCAGTCTCCACTCCATTGGCCGCCCCTACCTCTGCCTCATCCTCATCTGCCTCTACCTTATCACTGTTTCATCTTTGGCATTGTCGGTTAGGTCATATTTCTGTTAGTCAGTTGCAATCTTTAATTTCTAGTGGTTAGTTAGGTCATGTCTCTTCCGACACTTTAGATTGTTTATCTTGTCAACTTGCCAAACAATCGGCTTTATCTTTTAATAAAGTAATTATGTTTCTTCTGCTCCTTTTGATCTTACACATTCTGATATTTGGGGCCCATCTCCTACACCTACCATGGGGGGATCCCGCTATTTCGTTAGTTTTGTTAAAGATTTTTCTCGTTATACTTGGATATTTCTTATGAAAAATCGTTCTGAACTTAAACAACTTTATTACAATTTTGCCAAAATGGTTCAAACCCAGTTTTGCAAAACTATAAAAATCTTTCGTTCTGATAAGGCTATAGAATACAAGGATTCTGATTTTTTTATCCTTTCTTCAGAGTCATAGTACTCAGCCTCATCGTTCGTGTGTAGGCACGTCTCAACAAAATGGACATGCTAAACAGAAACATAGGCATACTCTTGATACTACTCGAGCTCTTCTCATTTCTTCCTGTTGTCTTGAAAATTTTTGGGGGAGAGCTACTCTTACTGCTATTTACATTATCAATTATGTTCCTACCCCGTCCTTCATAATCAAACACCCTATGAGCGATTGTATGGCACTTCTCCTTCTTACACCGCTCTTCAGGTTTTTGGGTCTGCATGTTTTGTTCTTCTCCAGCCTCGTGAACACACCAAACTAGAACCTCATTCTTGTCTGTGTTGTTTTCTTGGATATGGAATTGAACATAAAGGTTATCAGTGTTGGGATCCCATTTCTAAGTGTCTTCGTATCTCTGTCCACGTAGTCTTTTGGGAACATAAAATGTTTGCCTCCCTTTCTTCCTTTCACTTATCTTCTCCAGCTTCCACTCTTCACTTTGCTAATCCCTCTATAGATGTTTTTCCTGATGATGTTGATGCAGGTCTTCCTTTTCTAGAAACGCCATTGCTTACGCCTGGTCTCGTCCTGACTATTCTCCCTGATGGTCCTCATGATGTTTCTTTGACTCCATCACCTTTTAATGAGTCTTCACCATCTTGTTCATCTCCTTTCCAACCTCCTTCTTCTGGTCATCCACAAAGGGTAACACAACCTAATGTTTGTCTTCGTGGTTATATTGTTGGTTCTACCGCATTTTCTACTTATGAGCCTACCTCCTATCGTAAGGCTTGTTCTAACCCTCTTTGGCAATAAGCTATGACTGATGAATTGCAGGCATTAGACAAAACTTATACTTGGAATGTTGTTGACCTTCCCCCTGGTAAGACTGCGACTAGTTGTAAATGGGTTTACAAAATCAGGACTCATTCTAATGGATCTATTGAGCGATGTAACTTGCTTTTCGTGCTACTTTCGAATACGATTAGCCCTACAGTTCGGACTCCCGTGGTTCTGAATTTGATTTCACAAGTGAAATGTGAAATAAATAAACACAAATGTCCAAATCTGGCAAATCTTTTGGAAAATCGATATTTGAATCAAATGCCAAAAATGGACTGCTTTGCCAGATTTCAGAGTCGCCACCTAAATATTTTTGAAAAATTTAGGAAACCCGTGACTCGTGCCAAAGGCCACTTATTCGTCATCACCAAAGTGTCTCGGCTCGGGAACTTAGGTATGAGAAGGGAAGGTCATGAATTGAGCAACCCACTCACCTGATCAAAGATCGACCTCTACTAATTATGATGTGATTTTTATGTACATTATATGCTCTTGTTCCGATTATTAAGTTAACATTACTATGTGATGTACACAAGTATAGACTAATTTGCAAAAGTTGGAACACTTTGATTTTATGTTTGTTTGAAAATTGGTTTGAATGCACGTCACTTTGAAAAAGTGAGTTTGTATGTACATTAATCAATTTATCCCAATTTTAGCAATTAGCCTTCATCCACTGGCATTGAAACAAGTATATTATTTAAGCACTTAGCCTCATGGAAAACATGCTCAATATGGCAACAATTACACACATGCGATATGCTAAAGTAAAATGCTTACCTAGTACTCCAAGTCAAGTCCAAACAAAGCAAACTAATTAGAAGAAGTGCATGCTCCTAACTAATGCAATATGACTAATGTGACATATGCAATAATGCAATTTTAATAGGCTCAGCTACTAGCATGGTATATGATTCGATTAAAGGCATACAATGGAGCACGTATTCAAGTAAGAATTTGAATTTGACATCAATTAGTATGATGAGTCGAACCCTAATGCATGTGAGACGAGTGTACGCAAATCATGGAAAATGCTAAGGAAACATGATGCTCTATGCTACCATTATAAGTGAATAAAAAGGAAAAAGAAATGGGGTTGGAAGACATACACAATTATTACACATTTGCCCTCGTGCAAAAGGGTCCGAATGAGTGTCCAAGTATCCGAATTAAACTAACTATTACAAATTTGAATTAATACTAGATAATGAATAACGAGCTATCTAACTTATTACAACAAGGATATTGTGATAATATAATAATCACAACAAGAATTACAATAATAATAATTATAACAATATAATTACAAGAATAATATGATCACTAATATTACAACATTTAATATGAACTAAAGATGCACAAGGATTGCATGCGCGTCGACGAAGACGGTTTTCAGAAGCTGCTCTGTCTACCTTCTATGCCACTGCTCTGTTTCATCCTCAGCCACTACCCCCTGTTTCTGTCATAATGCCTTGTTTACCAAACATTGGAGCCCGGCTGACCCTTAATGAGGCCTGTCCGAGTCCAAACAAGGCCGGCCATGCCCTATTTTCTTACAAAAAAACTATTTTTGTGCTCTTAGGTAAAAACAGTGCAGACAGAGCAACTTCAAACCATGTTTGTCCTTTCTACTCTTCTCTATCATGAAACTCAAGAGAAGAGTGAAATCGGTTTCAAAACCATCAATAGGCGCAATTTGATTGCTTGGTGATTTCGAACACGATTAGACAAAAAATTAATAAATGCAATGAAAGACGACCACCCCTCCCTCCTATCATGAAAGCTCAAAGAGGGAGGTAGACACGCCTCAAGATTCATCAAAACATCATGAATTGATATGTGATAACTCTTGACACGATGGACTTGGCATAACGTCCGGCCAAATCCAACTAACCTTATCCATCTTTTTTATGTCGGTTGAATTGATATTAGGCCAATTTTATTAGTCCTTTTTTACTTACCTTTCCATTACTCAATCATTTTGTCCAAAGTGATATTTAAGTCCACTAAATGAAGAGAAATGTCAAACAAAACGTAATCCTTAGCATGAAAGAGAGACTATGCCTTGACGATGAACCTCCAAAGAGATTAAGCCACTACGCACAGGAGGTCTCTTTCTCATGCCTTGAATCAAAATCAATCGCTTGAAACAACTCTCAAATAAAGGAAAAACCAAGAAATGAGGGAGAGTGCAGAAGTGATTATGCGAAGCTGATTATTAAAATGAAACTCTTGATACGAAAATTGATAAAGAAAGCTATCAACTCGAATGACTCGGTGTCTAAGGTCTAAACAACCGAAGCCATGAGGACGTACAACACAAAAAGCAAAGTATTCAAAGCGTAAACTAATTAAATGAATGAAAACAACCCTAAACAGCCCCTAAAACATAAAAAAACAGTGGCTAAAAGTGTGTTTAAAGAGCACAAAAAGGTAGGCAATAACAAAGAGACACCAAACTAGTAAGCAAGAACAAGGAGAGGTGGCTAACCCGTCCACTTTTGAGACTTCTAAACCATATTTTTTAGCCCTTTTAAACTCTGAAAATCAGTTTCAAAGTCAAAGAAAAGAGTGTAAAAAAAAAGGGTGTGAGCTATGAAATAAGGTGCAAGAAAAGGTGTTAAGCCTCTTTACCATTGGTAACTATTCAACCCTAAGTTCCAACACTTGAAATGGATCCAAAATAGCACAAGAACACAAGAAATAGATAGAGATAGATTGAAATGAAAGCAAAGACAAAGGTGACAAGCTTATACCTCTTGAAGAGAGCAAACTTCAATTGTAAACCAAACTTGATCCTAGCACACTCTTAAGGTTGAATTATGATTCTCAAGGCTCAACCAAGGCTCCAAGGTTCAGCTCTAAGGGTGTATATGATGTATAGATATGGTTCAAGGATGATATAATATCATAAAGCTAGCTTGCAAAGGAAGAAGGAGCTCTCAAAGGTGATTTTGCTTCTTTGAAATTTTTCTAACCCCCAACACTGAGGCATCAGCTCGTATTTATAGAATTTGAGCCAAATATGTCACAGATATCTTCAAAAATAGACAGCTGGCAGATTCCTACCCAGAACAGTGTTTCTACCCAAAAGGCACGGCTAGCCCCAAATGGCCACGGTTGACCCCCAATGAGGCACAACCGAGCCCCAATGAGGTTCCCCTGTTCTTCTGATTCAGGCTCAGTGTAAGATGGCAGTGCTAAATAAAATGACTTTTTGGGGTATATTGGTATAGAAACAGCCTAGGTATAGAAGGTTGAGATTTTTAGAGCTAAAAGCCGGATTTTTTCGTTGAGAATTTGAACCATTAACAACGTAGCTTTCATCATCGAGTGCTCAAGACCAAGTACCCAAGTCTTACGGGCGGTCAAAAATGGGGTATCTACAAGCGATACAAAGCTCATTTGGTTGCCCGAGGCTTCACTCAAGAATATGGTATTGATTATGAGGAAACTTTTGCTCCTGTTGCTCGCTTCACTTCTGTCCGTAGCTTGATTGTTGTTGCTGCTGCTCGTCACTGGGGATTTTTTCAGATGGATGTGAAAAATGCCTTCCTCAATGGTGCTCTTCTTGAGGAAGTCTATATACAACCCTCTCATGGGTCTACTGTTTCGGCATATAAAGTCTGCAAACTACAGCGTACTTTATATAGGCTCAAGCAAGCTTTCTGTGCTTGGTTTGCTAAGTTTAGTGCTACTATTTATGACTTTAGCTTCACATCCAGCTCCTATGACTCGGCTTTATTTATTCGCACCACTGCTTAAGGCACCACTCTTCTTCTTCTTTATGTGAATGATATGATTATCATAGGTGATAATAAGGCTAGTATTCTTAGCCTAAAACAGTTTCTTAGCTGCCAATTTGAGATGAAGGATCTTGGTACTCTCAATTATTTCTTGGGTCTTGAAATCTCTCATGACTCAATAGGTTATTTTCTCTCTCGGGCCAATATGCATCTGATCTTCTTGCTCGAGCTGCACTTACTGATTGCAAAACTACTTCTACTCTAATTGATCCTCAGACTCGTCTTACTCCTCTCAATGACACTTTTCTCCCTGATGCTACACTCTACCGGCAGCTGGTAGGCTGCCTTATCTACCTTACAATTACTTGTCCTAATATTTCATATGCTGTCTACATTGTCAGTCAGTATATGTCGGCTCTTCGCACGCCTCATTATGATGCCCTGCTCCGCATTTTTTGCTATCTCAAGAGCACTCTATTTCATGGTCTTCACTATTCTTCTCTATTCTCTCTTACGCTTCATTCTTATTCTGATGTTGATTGGGCTGGGGATCCCACTGATCGTCGTTCCACTACTGGTTTCTGCTTCTTAGGGCAAGAAACAGACTCTCACTACTCGCTCTAGTACTGAGGCTGAATATCAAGCTCTTGCAGCTATTACCCTAGAACTTCTGTGGCTTCGATGGCTCCTTATTGACATGAGTGTACCTTCTACTGACGCTACTTCTCTCTATTGTGACAATCAAAGTGCCATTCAAATTGCCCATAATGATGTCTTTCATGATCGCACTAAATATATTGAGATCTACTATCATTTTATCCGACAACATGTTGCTCGTGACACAATCCATCTCGATTCTATTGCTTCTGTTGATCAACCTGCTGATATCTTCACTAAGGCTTATCCCCCTGGTTGTTTCAGTGCCTTAGTTTCCAAACTCATGTTGGTTGATGTCTATCAACCTTGAGTTTGCGGGCGACTATTAGTGTATATATAGTTATATATTGTATTATGTATATAGATATATATTAGCTTATGTCTGTCCTAATATATAGATATATATTAGTTGATATCTATCCTATTTAGTGTATATATTCTCCTCTTATATATATAGAAGTCATTGTACTTGATTAAATAATAATAAAATATATAAAGCTTATTCTCTCTCTTTACAATTTCAATTCAAATAACACTTAACTCGTCGTCTCTTTAGCGTTACCAAAAGAAAATTTTGTATAATTACGATAAAATTGTGGGAGTTGATTTTTTTCAAATATCAAGCCAGTATAATTTATCCTAAATATTTTGAGGTATGATATGATCCAAAATTATTTTTAAACATGTTACAATAATCAAATATTGAGATTTTTTATTTATTTATTTTGTAAGTTCTCTAAAAATAAATACTCAGAAAAATTGAAAAATTTTAAACAACAATTACTTAAACATTTAAAATAGAAAATGATACTTATACAAAATGTTTTTATACATAATTTTTGACAAAAATGATATAATAGAATCATTTTTAAAAAATAAATAATTTTCCTAGTCTTTTGTTTTAAATAATAATTAAAGATTTACTATATCATTTTTTTAATAAAATTTATATATATACAATTTTTTTTTTATTTTTGTATCAATATTTTTTTTTTAAGTAAGCTAAAAAATTTAAAATAAAGTGTACCAAAAGTCCTTAGACATTTTGCCGATGGATATTTTGACTGGTATAACTATTCTAATGATATTTTGCCCAAAGAAATTGAGAGTTCTTGTGTACTATTAGTTTGATGACAAGACAATGACATCATTTTATATTTTATGAAAAATAATAATATCTAATCAAAAACTTTACACAAAATTTTTATATTAAATAATATGGCTTAATGCAAAAACTTCTCATTTTAAAACAAAATATTCATAAAAATTTTTTTTTTTTTTTTTTTATTTAATTGTCAATTTTTTTGTAGTGTTCATTGGAAGTCTGCTAGATGAAATGGTCTGAGTGTCACAAGACAATGACAAAAATGCCACTTTTCAATATCATCACACTTCACCTACATAAAATATGGTCATTTCTAATGGTGAAGAGCTAAAATTAATAATTAAAGTTATAATTTAGCAATGAACAGTGTCAAACAATTATAAGATAGTAATGTTACTCCAACGGTTGAGTAGTTATTTTTTAGCCTAACCAACACAAGGCCAACATTTTTTGAGGACAACCGAACGATTGGCTGGACAACTTCTCGAACGACCGGGCGTGTAAAATTCTGTTGGTTGAGTTCTTAAATATTCTAAAATTTTGATTGAGAGAGAGAATAAGAAGAAGATGAACAGTATTTTTAGACAATGTTGTTGTGTTTACAAGAGCTATAGATAAAACTTGTGCCAATTTTGACATAATATATAGCAAAGCTATTTTTTGGCAGGAGTTTTAACATACCATTGGAGCGGCATTATTTTGAAACTATAGTTATATTTTAGCTTTAGCAGCTCATATAGCATGCCGCTAAATGTTGCTCTCATCATCATCATCATCATCATCGTATTAAATTAATTGAATGAATTTCCATTACTCAAACATTATATTATAAACAAATTATAATACAAAAATATAATTATTATAACATTATTGAAAATCTTATCTGGCAAAATGTCAACACAATGCCAAATTTCATGTGAAATGAAAGTTATATAAGAAGGAAAAAAAAAAACGGAAAACAAAAATCAATCTCTAAATTGAAAATAAATTTTCAAATGAGATGGATTCTATTTTTTCTTTTTTCTTTTTTTTTTAGTTTAACACTTATATTAAATCGTTTATGCTCAGTTCTATGATTATTTTCTATGCAAGTACACCATGTTAGAAATGGTTTTGAAAAAAAAAAAAACAGATTTGTTCATAAAAACAAATTTTTTTTTTTTATAATTGTCAATTTTTTTTATGGAAAATGTTCGGTAACTCAAAATTTTGTGGCTCAAATGGCTCAAATATGTCAAAACAACGTCATTTTACATTCATTTACACTCAAAACGACGTCGTTTTGAGTGATTTGAACCATTTGAGCCCCAAAATTTTGAGTTACCTAACATTATTATTTTTTTATAGTGTTAATTGGAAGTCTGCTAGATGAAATAGTCTGAGTGTCACAAGACAATGACAAAAATGCCACTCTTCAATATCATCACAATTCACCTACATAAAATATGGTCAAATCTTGTATACCATATAATAGAGTAGAGCAATTCTAATGGTGAAGAGCTAAAATTACTAATTAAAGTTATAATTTAACAATGAACAGTGTAAAACAGTTATAAGATAGTAATGTTACTCCAATGGTTGAGTTATTATTTTTTAGCCTAACCAACACTCGGCCAACATTTTTTGAGGACAACCGAACGATCGGTTGGACGACCTCTCGAACGACCGGGCTTGCAAAATTCTGTTGGTTGAGTTCTTAAATATTCTGAAATTTTGATTGAGAGAGAGAATAAGAAGAAGATGAACAGTATTTTTAGACAATGTTGTTGTGTTTACAAGAGCTATAGATAAAACTTGTGCCAATTTTGACATAATATATAGCAAAGCTATTTTTGACAGTAGTTCTAACATACCATTGGAGCTGCATTTTTTTGAAACTATAGTTATATCTTAGCTTTAGCAGCTCAGATAGCATACCGCTAAATGTTGCTCTCATCATCATCATCATCATCGTATTAAATTAATTGAATGAATTTCTATTACTCAAACATTATATTATAAACAAATTATAATACAAAAATACAATTATTATGACATTATTGAAAATCTTACCTGCAAAATGTCAACACAATGCCAAATTTCATGTGAAATGAAAGTTATATAAGAAGGAAAAAAAAAAAAACGGAAAACAAAAATCAATCTCAAAATTGAAAATAAATTTTCAAATGAGATGGATTCTTTTTTTTTTTTTTTTTTTTTTTTTTTTTTTTTTGAGTTTAACACTTATATTAAATCGTTTATGCTCAGTTCTATGATTATTTTCTATGCAAGTACACCATGTTAGAAATGGTTTTGAAAAAAAAAAACAGATTTATTCATAAAAATAATTTTTTTTTTTTTATAATTGTCAATTTTTTTTATAGTGTTAATTGGAAGTCTGCTAGATGAAATGGTCTGAGTGTCACAAGACAATGACAAAAATGCCACTCTTCAATATCATCACACTTCACCTACATAAAATATGGTCAAATCTTGTATACCATATAATAGAGTAGAGCAATTCTAATGGTGAAGAGCTAAAATTAATAATTAAAGTTATAATTTAACAATAAACAGTGTAAAACAGTTATAAGATAGTAATGTTACTCCAACTGTTGAGTTGTTATTTTTTAGGCTAACCAACACTCGGCCAACATTTTTTGAGGACAACCTAACGATCGGTTGGACGACCTCTCAAACGACCGGGCGTGCAAAATTCTGTTGGTTGAGTTCTTAAATATTCTGAATTTTGATTGAGAGAGAGAATAAGAAGAAGATGAACAGTATTTTTAGACAATGTTGTTGTGTTTACACCTTTAGCTATAGATAAAACTTGTGCCAATTTTGACATAATATATAGCAAAGCTATTTTTGACAATAGTTCTAACATTCCATTTGAGTTGCATTTTTTTGAAACTATAGTTATATTTTAGCTTTAGCTGCTCATATAGCATGCCCCTAACAGAACTGATTAGTGCCCCCAAAAAAAGGGGCACTAAAGCCCTGAAATTCCATATCAAGTAAAAAAAAAAAAAAAAAAAAAAAACTTACCCAGAATAGAAATTAGGGGCATTAGTGCCCATCAGATTAGTGCCACAAAACATTTTTGATGCCCCTAAATGTTGCTCTCATCATCATCGTCATCATCATCATCGTATTAAATTAATTGAATACTCAAACATTATATTACAAACAAATTATAATACAAAAATATAATCATTATAACATTATTGAAAATATTATGCAAAATGTCAACACAATGCCAAATTTCATGCAAAATAAAAGTTATATAAGAAGACAAAAAACGGAACACAAAAATCAATCTCAAAATTGAAAATAAATTTTCAAATGAGATGGATTCTATTTTTTTTATTTTTTTTATTTTTGAGTTTAACACTTATATTAAATAGTTTATGCTCAGTTCTATGATTATTTTCTATGCAAGTAAACCATGTTAGAAATGGTTTTGGAAAAAAGCAGATTTTTCTAAACTTTGGTCTAATTTTTAGGTAAGACTCATGGGCCAAAGTTGGCGGGTCCATGTGGCAACACATTCTTTACCGTGTAACAATTCACGTCGTATATTTGGTTGCTCAAAACTATTATCGAGTGAATGAGAAATTGAAACCAAAGTGAGTTTCATGGAATTGTGTTTTTGGTGAAATTTCCATAAAGGTTGGAGTTAAGGTTTGTCTCACATTGGTTTGGTGGACAAACTTTGTGTGGGTTTATAAGGCTTGAGTTTGGAACTTGAGATAAGGCCCAAGGGGCACTCAAGTTTTGAAGAGAGGGAGGTTATGGGCCAAATAAACACACGTGCGCGCCGCCGTCCATCCGAGCATGGGTGTGTGGTGTGAGGTTGGGCTTGTCCAACCCAATACTTATCTTTTTGGGCCAAAAATATTTGAATTTATTTTTATTTTTTGGAAAAAATAAATTATGACTATTTTTTTATTCAAATTTCAGTTGAAAAAAATCCAAATTTTTTGCACCTCTTCAAAACAGATTTCATTCCTGTCTGAACAGCTTCTTATCTGCTCAGTTCAAACCCATATCTGTTCAAAATTTAAACCAAACATGTTCCTACCTGTTCAAACAGTACCGAACAAGTACTATACCTGTTCAAACAGGTTTGCTACCTGTTGAGTTCAAAACTAAAAAGCCACCATTGCACCTATAAGACAAGTCCCTCATTTGGATTTTTACTTCATTTTCGTCCCTCATTCTGTCATTGCTCTCTGCATTCTGCTGCATTTATTTTTCTACGAGAACAAATGTAAACACAAAGTGTATTCTTTATGCGAATAGGTTGTAGTGCTGTTACTATTCGTTGAAGATCATTTCATCTTGAGACACAGACGTCCATATTCTGTGAGCACCCTAGAGATGACAAATCTATCTTAAGAAGACAGTGTTAAACACAAGATTTGATCTAAATATCTAACAAAATAATACTGTAAGTAATTTGATTACTTTCTTGTTTTATTTATTTTTCCTATTCAGATTTTGATTTTGTTTTTGTAACAAAATAAGAATCTGTTTTTTTATTTTTTTATACTGTTTTGATTTTTTGTAATCAAACAGCCTCTCTCTTTTCTTTAATCCATTATTTGAATACAGTTAAGTTTGCCAAACAATCTTAACATAAAATATTTTTGTCTTTATTATATTAATTAAATTGGTTTATAAACCTGTTTTACTTGAATCCAATAAAATAATTTTTTGGCTTTTATGACTAGAAAATTATTGTGTTGTATTTTATTTTTCTGATTTTAGTAACTAGAAAAGTAAAATTATTTTGTATTATAACTTATTTTCTGGTTTGAGTAGCTAGAAAATTAATTTGCGTTTCGGTTTTGGTTTTTTCTGATTTTTTGTAATCAGATATTATGGTTGCTGAAAGTAATACTCCAAATCTGATTGTTAAAACGAATCCGATCCCTATCCAGAACCATATTCAAGTTCCAATAAATCATAGAGAAAAAGAGGGAAAATTTAATGACACCGAGTTTAAGAGATGGCAGCAGAAAATGTTGTTCTATCTTACAACTCTGAATCTTGCCTGGTTTCTTCGTGAAGAGGCTCCAGTGCTTGAAGAAGAAACATTCTGATTTTCTGTGAAGAAACTACATCCTCAATGGCCTACACAACATGCTATATAATGTTTACAGCCCTCTGAAAACAGCAAAAGAATTGTAGGATTCTTTGGAGAAAAAATACAAGACAGAGGATGCCGGTACAAAGAAATTTGTTATCGGTAAATTTCTGGACTTTGTTATGGTAGACTCCCAAATGGTAATTTCTCACGTTCAAAGTTTTCAATTAATTTTTCATGATATTCATGTTGAAGGTATGTCTCTTAGCGAGTCTTTCCAAGTTGCTGCTTCAGTGGAAAAATTACCACCGGCTTGGAGAGATTTCAAAAATTATTTAAAACATAAAACGCAAAAAGATGACCATGGATGAACTTATTGTAAGGCTGAGAATTGAGGAAGATAACAGTAAGGCTGAAAAGAGGAATGGTAAAAATCTCATTGAATCCAAGACTAATGTGGTTGAACAAATGTCCAAACCACATAACAAGAAGAGAAAATTTACTAGAGATGGTTCTAAATAAGATGACAACAATGGCAATAAAAAGTTTAAAGGGAAATGCTATAACTGTAGCAAAACCGGACATCGTGCCTCTAATTGCCGTCGCCCTAAGAAAGATCGCGAAAGTACAAGCAAAAAGACTACCAATCAAGTCAATGTGACAGAACTAGATTACATCTCTAACGGGATAAATGACATCAATCTTTCTGTTGTGGTGTCTGAGGCTAATTTGGTTAGAAATCCCAAAGAATAGTGGGTTGACACAAGATCAACTACACATTTGCACAAAAAAAAAGATATTCACTACTTATAATGAGGCTGCAAATGGTGAGCAACTATTCATGGAAAATTCATCTACTTCTGTTGTGGCTGGACAAGGAAAAGTAATTTTGAAGATGACATCGGGGAAGGAACTGACCCTTAACAACGTGCTGCATGTACCAGACATCAAGAAGAATTTAGTTTATGGTTCTTTGTTAAGTAAAAATGGTTTTAGGCTTGTATTTGAGTCTGATAAATTTGTATTAACAAAGAGTGTCATGTATATTGGTAAGGGATACATGAGCGATGGTCTCTTTAAATTAGATGTAATGACTGTTATATCAAAATCTATTGTTAATAAGAATAATACATCTTTTACTTATATTCTTGAGTCAAATGTATGATATGATAGATTAGGACATGTAAATTTTGATGCTTTGCGTAGAATAATTGGTTTAGATTATATACCAAAGTTTGAAATTGATCATAATCACAAATGTGAGATATGTGTAGAAGCAAAACTAACAAGGCTCCATTTAAATCGGTTGAAAGAAAAATCAAACCTCTAGAATTAATTCATACTGATGTATGTGATCTTAAATTTATTCAAACTAGAGGAGGCAAAAAATATTTCATAATATTTATCGATGATTGCACAAGATATTGTTATGTATATTTACTTAAAAGTAAAGATGAAGCCTTGAAAATGTTTAAACTCTACAAAACTGAAGTTGAAAATCAACTTGGTAAAACCATTAAAATGGTTAGAAGTGATAGGGGTGATGAATATGATGCACCTTTAAAATGAATTTTGTGCACAACATAACATTATTCACCAAATTACAACACCCTATTCTCCACAACAAAATGGAATTGCTAAAAGGAAGAATAGAACCCTTAAAGAAATGATGAATGTCATATTACTAAGTTCAAGTTTACCGCAGAATTTGTGGGGTGAAGCAATATTGTTTGCTAATTATGTTCTTAACAAAATACCCTATAAGAAAACAAATAACACCTCTTATGAATTATGGAAAAATCGACCACCATCCTACAAATACTTAAAAGTGTGGGGGTATTTGGCAAAGATAGAAGTTCCTGTTCCAAAAAAGACTAAGATAGGAGCAAAAACAGTGAATTGCGTGTTTGTTGGTTATGCGCATAATAGTAATGCATATCGGTTTCTAACTTATAAATCAGAAATACCTGCTATACATGTGAACACTATTATAGAGTCAATGAATACTGTTTTCTTTGAACATGTTTTTTCTTAAAATAAAGGACAGGAATTAAGTTCACAGAAAAAAACTTATGATTGTACACGAGTCAAGAGACTAATGACAATCAAACCAAAAAGACTAGCAATGGTCTTGACCAACAGGATTTAACTGAGAGAATATCAAAATCCTTTGGTCCAGATTTTCTGACGTATCTGTTAGAAAATGAACCTCAAAGCTTTAAGGAAGCAATGACAGGTCCTGAAGCACTTTTGTGGAAAGAGGCTGTTAATAATGAAATTGAATCCATTACGCAAAATCATACTTGGGAATTGGTGGATCTTCCACCCGGTTCTAAATCTCTTAGATATTAATGGATATTCAAGAGAAAAATGAAAGCAGATGGTTCAATAGACAAGTATCAAGCAAGACTTGTGGTAAAAGGTTACAGACAAAATGAAAGTCTAAACTATTTTGACACATATTCACCTGTGACAAGAATAGCATCCATCCTCATGCTTATTGCTATAACAGCTTTGTATAATTTAGAAATGTATCCAATGGATGTTAAGACAGCTTTCTTAAACGGTGATCTAAATGAATAGATCTATATAGAGCAACCCGAAAAGGTTATAGTGCCAAGGTAAGAAAAGAAAGTTTGTCAGCTTGTAAAATCTTTTTATGGATTAAAACAAGCTCCTAAGCAATGGCATGAGAAATTTGATCATGCTATGCTAACTAATGGTTTCAAGATAAACGAATGTGACAAATGTGTCTATGTTAAAAACACTGACAAAGGTTATGTTATTGTTTGTCTTTATGTTGATGACATGCTTATTATTGGAAGCAGTCAAAACATGATCAAATCAACTAAGCAAATGCTGAACAAAAGATTTGATATTAAATATATGGGAGTCACAGATGTAATATTAGGAATGAAAATTACTAAAACATCTGATGAATATGCATTATCTCAATCTCATTATATTGAGAAAATTCTTGGTAAATATATCAAGGATGATATGAATATAGCAAGAATACCTGTAGACATCAGTCTTTATTTATCAAAAAAATAAAAGTAATGCAGTGTCTCAGTTAAAATACTCCCAAATCATTGGAAGCCTAATGTACTTAATGAATTGCACTCGTCCTAATATAGCTTATGCAGTCAGTAAATTGAGTAGGTACACTAGTAACCCCGGAGAAAACCATTGGAAAGCGATCATTTAGATTCTTAGATATCTAAGATTTACCCGTGATCATGATTTGAACTTTACTTGATATTCTATAGTACTAGAATGTTACTGTGATGCCAATTGGATATCCAATACTAAAGATTCAAAATCTACTAGTAGATATGTCTTTATTCTGGGAGGCGTTGCTGTTTCTTGGAAATCCACGAAATAAACATACATTGCATGATCCACAATGAAATCTGAATTCATTGCTTTAGTTAAAGCAGGAGAAAAAGCATAATGTCTTCGTCACTTCTTAGAAAACATTCTAATGTGGCCAAAACCTGTGTCAGCTATTTGCATCCATTGTGATAGTTAATCTATAATAGCCAGGGCATAAAATCATATGCATAATGGTAAGTCACGACATATTCGTCGTTGACATAATACTATAAGGTAATTGCTCTCAAGTGGAATAATCTCAATAAATTATATAAAATCTAAAGAGAATATTGCGGATCCGTTAACAAAAGGTTTGGCAAAAGAGCAAGTGTATAGTTCATCAAATGGGATGAGATTAAAGCCTATTACATAAGAATCATCACAATGGTAACCCTACTTATATGACTTGAGATCCCAAGAACTAAGTTCAAAGGGACAACTAAGTTATGTGTCGCTCACCAGAAATCACCAAGGGATTAAATTTCCCTATCCATTCCTATAGTGAGAGTGATATCTGCAACATATGTTGTATGCAGGGGTTTAAAGATAAGTTTTGCTTTTAATAATTACTTATATCTTAATCTAGGCATAAAAATCAAGACGAGCAAAAGAGACACTCACAATAAGAAACACCTATATGAGTGTCGAATTGGGGCTAGTTCTATGAGAATGAAGAGGCTAAATTCTCTAGAAACACTCATGAACAACCAAGAACATTCAAGGCCAAAATGAACACAACCATGAGAACTACGATGTGTTGGAAGATATTTTGTATGAAATCTATTGTCTTGGCTTACACAAATAGCTAAACAATTCAAGATATCTGTGGACGTCCCCGAACGTCCCGGGAGGGAAATCCCCCCGTTCTGTTCATTTGGGCTCACCACAGTTCGGATTCAAATTGTCACGGTTCTTAATCTGACCTCACAATGTGCAATGTGAGATTGATAAATCACCAAAGAGTCCAAGTCCGGCAAATCGTTTTAGAAAACTGATTTTTTAAAAAGAAGTGCCAAACATGAACTGCTTTGCCAAATACATAGTCGCCACCTAAATATTTTTTATGGGGGAATTTAGAAAACCCTGACTCGTTTGCCTAAGGTCACGTGTCCGTCATCACCAAAGTTGCCTCGGCTCGGGAACTTGGGTACGATTGGGGAAGGTCAGCTATGAGCACCCCCGCTCGCCCGATCAAAGATCGCCTCTACTAACCATGATATCTAGTTTTTGAAAACACATGCGTTCTTATTCCGGTTAATTAGCTAGAATTACTATGTGATGCGCACAGCAAAACAAGCATAGACTAGATCGCCTAATTTGGAAAAAAGCATTGCATATCCGTTTGTTTGGAAAATGATTTGAAGTTTGCTACTAGCAAGTAGGCTAAAATGTGAATTTCGATGAATTGTCCCAATTCAAGCAATCCAACCTTCACCCACAGGCATTCAGGCAGTAAATCAACTAAGCACATAACCACATGGTAAGCATGCTGTCATGTTTAACATTCAAACTCATGCAAGATGCTAAAGAACAAATACTTATAGTGTACTCCGAGCCAAAACAAAGAACTTGTTAGTAATCAAATGTATGATCCAAGTCCATGTTAGAATGGCTAATGCATCGCAGGCAAAATGCAACTAGAATAAGCTTGGCTAATTTATGGATGGCATGTGAAATGCAACAGATAACACATATCCAAGTTAAATTTGAAATACTATGCAATTAGCATGATGCGCCGAGTTTGGTGCATACAATACAAATGAATGAATGCACGCATGCATAGCATAAGGTATGCTAATTGAAATATGCCCTAAATCTAACCATCGTAAGCGGTTAAATAAAAGGGAGAAAGAAGTGACGTTGGAAGACACGCACTCACTCACGCCCGCTTATTACAAACCATTCTTTAATACATTATCCTATTATAGTGAAGTTTGTCAAACCATTGATCACATCATGGCACACTGTGTGATGGAAGCAATACTGGAGCCCATGCCACAAGCCGCCATGAGCTTCTTCAAAGTTGCCTTCAAAGCTTTCCTTTTCCTCCCACGTTCACCTCTCTGCTTTAAAAAAATGAGGGGTAAGTTATTTTTGTTTTTTGTATCATTTTGTTTTTTGTATCATTTTGATTCTTGTATTTTTAATTGGTTCAATTTTAATTTTAAATTTTAAATTTTGCATTTTAGTCCAATTATCACTGAGTTGATTAAGGTTAACTTATTGAGTTGAATAAATTTTGTATTTTGCATCTAAAAGTATAACACATGTCGCTTGTGTGCATATTTAAAAATATATATATACTAATCGTTATAATCAAGTTGACCAAATTTAGATAAAGTCATAAATTAAGTATTAAAAACAAACTAATTTAAATTATAAGAACCAAAATGATACAAAAATCAAAATACAAGAACCATTGACATAATTTTCCTAAACATGAGGTCAATCATTCCACCACGGAAATTTTTTTGTTGAATGAAAGAATAGATTATACTTTTCACGTTTTAATTTATTTTGATTTTGGCCCTTAAATTTTAATTTGGTAACTGAGAGGGTAATTTATATGTAAATTGTGCCGAGCTGAGTAATGGGCCGTTCTGTGGGCCGCAGTAAAAAAGTTTGTAAAAGGGCCTAGTAGTTACCACGGTTCGGAAAGAGCCTTATTGTTAGCTCGGTCACTACGGTCAGAGTAGTAGCAGTTAGCTCGGTCATACCATTACGGACCGGGGTATTTTTGGCTTTTACTCAGAACCTTGCTATTGAATAGCTCGGTCCAAGCACGCTGTGGATAGCGCGGTTTCAAGAAGTGAAACCAAGGTACAAACTGTAAAAGGAAGAGCCGAGTTAGTTAAAGCTCGGTCGTTTCTGCCAGTCTAGCATGGCTATGTTATCTTGGTCGTTTTGTCATACTACCAAGGTAAAACCATCTCACTTGGTTTAAGCAGTGAGGGGGGTGTTGAAGCATAAACATTATCTTTCAGGAGAGTAATTCCTAGGAGGACTTTACATGGAGGGATAAGAGTCCTACTAGGATTGTGCCACGCGGAACTTATAAAAGCTCACAACATAACCTATGAAAGAGATGACACAACTTTGATTCTTGAATACACAGAGCTTTTGTCTATTTATCTATTTTGCTGACTTAGGCATCGGAAAGGTATCCGGTACACACCTGCCGGCTAGCTCACGTTTGTGTTTCCACGGAATAAAGCGACGACGTTTGGAGGAGCACAGACTTGATCAACAGGATTATACGAGAAGAATATTTCTTGCTCGTACAATTGGCGCCGTCTGTAGGAAAATCAGAAAGAACAAAACCTCTTGATCAAGTTTTTCCTCTCTAATTGGAGGTAATGGCACACAATGAAGATTTGCTGCAGTCCACCATCAGAGGGGGGTGAGAGGCGCGAAGGTTTGCCTTCTATCCCTCCCATGGCGGATTTAGAGCCCCAACGAGAGAACCCCCGGAGGGATGCAAGGGGGAGGCGGACTAACAGCCCCCGTCGCTCTCAAAGTCCAGAAATACAGAGGGGGAGGATCGATCCTCAAGTTCTGGAGGATCGCGTAAAGGAACAAAACGAGTTAATAAGGAAGATGGCTGCGGACATGGAGTCTATGAAATGCCAGATCAAAGGAAAAGGGGTGGCGACAGGAGAGGGGCGCAAAAGAACCACGCCCCCTCGCCACTCAGAAGATCGTGGAAGGCCATCGCAAGCAGAGAGAAAGAGCCTGAGAACAGGCGACACTCAGTCAAGAACTCCTAGGACTCGTTACTCAAGGTCTAAGAGAACGAGAACTGAGAAGTCACATACTGAGGGAAGCACCTATCGGCCCTCGCGCTCACACCAGACGTCATCCAGGCAGACGGAGTTGCCTAGATCATCCGATTTACGAACTGTGCTAGAAGAAAGGGCACGATGGAAAGAAAATAATAGGGCGCGCGACCCACACAGAGTTTCAGCCCTTCAGCGGTTAGCTCCTCGGACGCATAGGAGCGTCGAGGTAGGAATGCCGATGCCGCGCCTTGCTTACGAACCAACAAACAAAGCATTAGCAAGGCTGCAGACCTCGCCATTCGTTCCGGTGATTGAGAACGCGCCCCTACCTTCAGGCTTTCTTCAGCCCAAACTACGTATGAAGGGAAGACAGACCCCTACATGCACCTTAGCCACTTTCGCCAAGTTATGGCAGTATACCGGCGAAACGAGGCTTTGATGTGCATCTTATTCCCATCCAGCCTTGGCGATCTAGGTTTAACCTGGTTCGAAAGGCTACCAGAAGGCAGCATAGCCTCTTGGGCGCAATTAGCAGAGGCGTTCGTGACAAGGTTCAGAACGAACACCAAGACGCCAGTGGAGATCGATCAGCTACTCTCCATTGACATAGGCGACAAGGAGACGTTGAGATCCTACAATAGTCGTTATTGGGAGACCTTTAATCAGATAGGAGATTGTCCTATAAATCTTGCCATCGCGCAGTACAAAAGAGGTCTTCCAATCGGAAATAGGTTGAGGGACTCAATCACCATGACGCCACCCCTCACGATGGAGGCCTTAATGGAGAGAGTGCACCAACATATTCGGGTGGAGGAGGATGATGCCCGCGCTAAAGCCAAATCTGGTGCATCAGCAGTACCAGATAAAAAGACTACAGCAAAAGTCAACGCAGTAGAGCGTCCAAGCAGGAACAGGCGAGGCAGGCAGGACAACAGAGAGGACCAAGATAAAAGGTGGTTGAGAGTCCGCATTGCCATTACCACAGTGTTTAAAAAACCGATCTATAGGATTCTCAGTGAGATACGTGATGAACCTTTCGTCCGATGGCCAGCTAAGTTGGGAGAAACGCAAAAGGACTATGACGAAAGATCTCGGTGCACCTTCCATAAGGAGAAAGGGCACCGCACTGAAAATTTGCACGCCGTTGAGACAGCACCTGGAAGAGTTAGTGGCAGCTAGGCACCTGGACCAGTACATAGAATGAGGGACACAGCCAGCCCCCCAGAACCACGACAACCCAAACGGAATGCCGATTGACACCCCACCTGAAGGCGTGATTAACGTAATACATGGGATATTCGAACCTGAGCGAGTATGTGAACTCAGAGGAATGATCAAGAAAGCTGAGCACTTAAGGGAGGTATTAAGTACACAACCAGCCATAAAAAAAGGGAAAACAGAAGCCACAAATGTCGTATCTTTTTTAGACAGAGACTTGGCAAGGATATATTGCCCTCACAATGACGCACTGGTCGTCACACTCCGCGTCAAGGATTATGACATCAAACGGATTTTGATCAACCAAGGAAGCTCGTGTGAGATAATGTATTACGAAACCTTCAAACAATTAAAACTGGAGGACAAAGACTTGGCACCTGCAACATCTCCCCTAATCGGATTCAACTCAATGCCAGAGTGGCCAGTGGGCAAGATAATCCTCCCAGTCAGAGCAAGAAGCATGACGAAACAAGTGGAATTCTGGGTATTGAAAGTCCCTTCCACTTACAACATAATCTTGAAAAGAACATGCTTGCATGCCATGCGATCGGTAGCATCAACCTACCATCAAGTATTGCGGTTCCCCAACGAAGCCGGAGTAATTGAAGAGGTCTTTGGAGACCAAATTATGTCTAAGCAGTGCTTCGTCACAGTAAATGGTAGCCGAGCTGCCAAAGGGTTTGTTCAGATGGTGGAAGAACCTGAGAGCAATGAATTGTTTGCGGATGTTGGCAAAGCCGCTAAACAGAAGGCAGTGGAAGACTTGGTACATGTAAAAATAGACGAAAAGAACCCGAAAAAGTTCTTTTTGCTTGGCTCGTCTATGTCCAGCACTGAGAGAATAGAGGTCATGGAATTCTTAACCTCTAACATCGAAGTGTTAGCCTGGACGCTGTATGACATGTCTAGCATTGTCCCAAACTTCATCTGTCACCAATTGAACGTTCACCCAACTGCCAGACCAATTATACAGCGCACTCGACCACGCCGAGATAGTGGCGGAAGAAGTAGGAAATCTTCTAAAGGTAGGAGCTATCAGAGAAGTACACTATCCCAAGTGGATATCCAATATAGTAGTGGTGCCAAAGAAGAAGAATGGAAAATGGCGTGTCTGCGTGGACTACAAAACAGTCAACAAGGCGTGCCCAAAAGACAGCTTTCCCCTACCACGGATAGACCAACTGGTAGACCTAACGGCAGGACACAATCGATTTAGCTTTCTTCATGCGTACAAAGATTACCATCAGATCGCTATATATGAACCAGACCAGGAGGTCACTTCCTTTACAACGCCAAGAGGACTGTATTGCTACAAGGTCATGCCCTTTGGCCTAAAAAACGCAGGGGTGACATTCCAGTGGTATGGTCATCAAGATGTTTGAACCATTGTTAGGCAGAACAATGGAGACTTACATCGATGATATGGTAGTCAAGAGCAAGGATGAGAATGACCATCTCAGGAACCTAGGTGAGATGTTTCATATCTTGAAGAAGCACAAGTTGCGCCTTAAATGCATCTAAGTGTGCGTTCGGCGTAGGATCAGGCAAAGTCCTAGGCTTCCTGGTGACCAACCGAGGTATAGAGGCAGACCCCCTCTCAGATCAAAGCAATTCAGGATCTAGAGAGGCCCAACTCAGTAAAAGAAGTACAGTATCTCACCGACATGGCAGCCGACCAGTTCATAAGTCGGTCGTCAGACAAATGTCCACCATTTTTTTCAAGCATTAAAAGTCAAGTTTGAGTGGGATGAAGAATGCGACCGTGCCCTAGAAAGTTTGAAAGAATACACGTCTTCTCCACCGTTGCTAGTGACCCCAATACCTGGAGAAGAACTATTTTTGTAACCTGGCAGTTTCACAGCACGCAATTAGCGCAGTGTTGGTCCGAGCGGAAGGAATCCAACATCTGCCCATTTTTTATGTCAGCAAAACCTTGCTGGGCGCAGAAACTAGGTACTTACCATTGGAAGAACTGGCCTTAGCCTTGATGATGGCCTCAAGGAAGTTTGTCGCATTATTTTCACGCCCACACCATAATCGTCCTCACAGCTTTTCCATTAAAAGCTATGTTGAAGAGGACGAACTTTTCCGGACGAATCTTGAAGTGGGCAGTAGAGTTGGGACAGTTTGACATCAAGTTTCAATCCAAAACCGCGATAAAAGCTTAAGCTTTGACAGGACTTTGTCGCAAAATTCACACCAGGAAGTCATCACATCTGCCCAGTTAACTTAACAGGTACAACCGAAATAGGGATGGAAAGTGTCGCCGGAATAACGCAACCTCTAATACAGGATACCCAGCCACATCCCAGGACAAACCAGAGTGAACGAAGGGAGGAAGAAGCAAACCATGCTACACCAAGCAAAGACTCATCAACAAGTAAAGACTTGGTACAATCAGAAGCAAAGACTCATCAACAAATAAAGACTTGGTACAATCAGACAATGAGGGGCAAACAGTAAGTGTGGACTTTGAAGAAAATACCAGTAACACTAATGACCCCAAGGCATCATCCGATCCCTTCACTTGCTGGAAGCTCTTCGTTGGAGAGATGTGGAAGCTCTCCGTAGATGGAGCGTCCAACAGGCACGGTGCAGGACTTGACATAGTCCTCATCTCATCAGACGGCCTAATAGTGGAACAAGCAGTCAACCTTGGCTTCCCAATATCAAACAACGAAGCGGAGTATGAAGCGCTTCTGGCAGGCCTAAAATCAACACTCTACACGAAGGCCACCGAGCTAATGGTTTACAGTGACTCACAGCTTGTGGTAAACCAAATTTCCGGCGATTACGAGACAAAGAATGAAAGGATGGCTAAAGCCTCGTTTGGGAACAGGCTATTTTAGTAACTTTTTGACTTTTTACGAAAAGATGTGCAGAAAAATAGAGAGGTGATGTGACTAGTTTTAGTTGATTTTTTGACTTTTTGGCTAAAATAGTCAGTCTCCAAACGAGGCTTAAGTACCAAGTGTTAATCAGAAAAGAGATCATAAAGTTCAAAGTAGTGCGGATAGAACAGATTGGCAAAGAAGAACACAGTAGAGCAGACGAACTAGCAGGCCTTGCTTCGATGGCAAATACATCCATCCCACATCCGTTACTGATTGATTACCTACCAAGACCAAGCATTGAAAAACCCGAAGTAGAAGAGGCATGTTGCGCTGAATAAGGCCCTTCATGGATGGATCCCATTATAATGTTCTTAAAAGACGGCGTCTTACCCGAAGAAAAGAAAGAAGCCAACAAGATTAGAGCAAAGTCGCAGTGATTTTGGCTCTCCCCATCAATGGCCTTGTACAAAAAATCCTTCACGGGACCTTACTTAAAGTGTGTTCATCCTAGCAAAATTGAAACATTCCTGTTCGAGATACACGAAGGCGTATGCAGAAGCCACCAAGGGGGAAAATCATTGGCTTACAGGGCAATCTCGCAAGGATATTGATGGCCTTACATGCAAGCAGATTCAGAGAAGTATGTCAAAAAGTGCGAGAAATGTCAGAAATTCGCACACCAAATACATCAACCAGCCAGAGAGTTTCTACCAATAACTAGCCCATTGCCCTTCGCAATGTGGGGCTTGGACATAGTAGGACTACTTCCAACGGCACCCGGCAATAGAAAGTCATTCCTTGCCGCAACAGACTACTTCACAAAGTGGGTGGAAGCAGAAGCATTAGCATCAGCATCAATAAAGGAGAAAGATGTGAAGAAGTTCGTCTGTTAGAATATCATTACTCGATTCGACATACCAAGAGCTCTAATATCCGACAACGGCACTCAGTTCGATGGCAAAATTTTTAGAGGCTTTTGTGAAGAGTACAAGATAGAATTCTACAATTCTACACCGGCATACCCCCAAGCAAATGGCCAAGCGGCAGCATCAAACAACGTCGTCTTTGATGGATTAAAGAAAAGGTTAGAGAAAACAAAAGGCAAGTGGGCGCAAGAGCTCCCTCATGTTTTATGGGCTTACCGTACCACACCTCGGTGGTCTACTAGAGAAACACCTTTTTTCCTTGGCCTATGGCATGGAAACAGTAATCCCACTGGAAGTTGGCCTCCCCACAATTAGAAATGAAAATTTTGATCCAGACTTAAATAAAGAAGCCATAGCATTGGAGCTTGACCTTCTAAAAGAAAGAAGAGAAAGAGCACTGGTTCACATTGCCTCGTACCAGCAAGAGTTATCCAGAAAGTATAACAAGACAGTACATCCACGGCAATTCAAGATTGGAGATTGGGTGCTACGCAAAGTAATGAGAAACACCCTGGTACCAGGAGAAGGCAAGTTAGGGCCCAACTGGGAAGGACCTTACAAAGTGGTTGGATTAGCAGGAAAAGGGACATACCACTTGGAAGACGAAGACAACAAAGCCATTCCCAGGCCATGGAACACTGTCAATCTCAAACTATTTTACTTTTAGCTTTTCTTTAAAGTACTTGTAATTTTTCTTTTCCTCAATAAAACAAATAGTTTTCTTTTCAGCATAATTGTTATATTCTGTAAAAGTAGTTTTAGTAAGCTAGAGGCAACAAAAGCAGAGTTGGTCGGAATAACCAACTTTGCGCTCTCTTTAGCTAGGATCAGGATTTGGGCTGAAGAGGTTGGCTAGAAAAACCAACACTTACTTTTCCTAAGCTGAAGATAAGGATCTAAGCTGCAGGACGTTTGGCCGGAATAACCAAACACTTCGCTCAGAGTTGGCCGGAATAACCAACTTTGAACTCTCTTCAACTAGGATTAGGATCTGGGCTGAAGAGGTTTGGCTGGACAAACCAACACACACTTCTTTTAAGCCGAAGATAAGGATCTAGGCTGCAAGACGTTTGACAAGAATAACCAAACACTTCACTCAGAGTTGACAGGAAAAACCAACTTTGAGCTCTCTTCAGCTGAGATTAGAATCTGGGCTGAAGAGGTTAGCTGGAAAAACCAACACTTATTACTCTTCAGCCGAGATAAGGATCTAGGCTGAAGAATGGTTAGCTGGAAAAACCAACATTTATTTCTCTTCAGCCGAGATAAGGATCTAGGCTGAAGAATGGTTGACTGGAAAAACCAACATTGATTGCTCTTCAGTCGAGATAAGGATCCAAGCTGAAGATCCAGGTTGAAGAGTGGTTGGCTGGAAAAACCAACATTTATTTCTCTTCAGCCGAGATAAGGATCTAGGTTGAAGAGTGGTTGACTGGAAAAACCAACACTTAGTGCTCTTCAGCCGAGATAAGGATCTAGGCTGAAGAATGGTTGACTGGAAAAACTAACACTTAGTACTCCTTAGCCGAGATAAGGATCAAGGCTAAAGAGTGGTTGGATGGAATACAACTTTCTATGATCTTCAGCCGAGGTAAAAACCTAGGCTGAAGAGGTTGGCAGGTATGACCAGATAGGCCCAAAGGTTAAGACCGAGATAAATATCTCGGCCAAAAAATGTTATCCTGCATTCAGATAACAATTGGAAAGTAAATACAAGCATGGAAGTAAATTGAAACAATAGTTTAAACAAAAGAAGATTTCATTGATAAGTGCAAATCAAAAGTACAAAAGGTGGGGCCTTAGCCCGGTTACAAACTCTTTTGTTAGACAAAGAAAAATCAAGAGAACAGGTCGTCCAGGTCGGCATCCAAAACAACCCGGTCTTCACCCAGAGGTAGCTCGGTTGTGCCAAGCACATCTTGGTTAAGCTCGGTTGAAGGCACCGCATCAAACACAGCAGGCAAAGGTGGGATGGAAACCACTGGAGTTAGGGAGATAGACTGACGACCGGGCTGGGTGTTATCTTCTGGAGTAAGATCTTCGTCCTCCTCTTGCAGAAATTTTTACTAAATGGCAGCAGCGTACTCCGCCATAGAGCTCGGTATGAAATACGAATGAGGGTTGAGGAAGACCTCGGTCTCTGGGCCATGACCGAGCTGCACCACAGCCGCCGTCTATCCACATTTGAAGAATAGATCTTTTGCAGCTTCATATTGCTTGATGTAGGTGGCCTCCCCCTCCTTGTAACCGCGGTCTTCCGCGTCCTCAACCTTCTTCTCGAGCTCGGTATCTCGGCGTTCTTTTTTTCCTCAAGCTTGACCAGCTCACGCAGATATTTATCTTTTATCATGGCCACCGCTTTTTGCTTGTCTGCTTCAGCCGAGCTGACAAGACTGGTCAGACGAGCCCTCTCGGTTTGTAGCTCGGTTATTTGCTTCTTTGCTTCTTCTAGCTCGGCGGTTTTGTCATTGGCCTCTGCCATGGCCTGCCTTGTTGACTTGCGCAGTTCCAATACACGCTTGTGAGCGATGTGATTTTTCTGCACAGCCTGTAAAAAGGTGGTAAGAAACTTTTTAGTAAAACCAAACGGAAAGATGAACAAATTGGAAAGACAAGCAAAGGGGCAACTTACCAGCACTATTGATTTTGTGGCCGAGCTAATGGCCTTCAGGTCGTGGTGCTCCATATCGGCTGGAAGGCAAACGCTTTTGGCAAGGTTGAATGCCATCAGATGGTCTTTTTCGACGACCACTGAATCGGAGTCAGTGATAGCACGGTTCTGGAATGTAATCTTTGGTGCCCACTTAGAAGAGCTAGCTCGTTGGGGAGCGCTCAGGGTGTGGGCTCGATTGGAATGGTTTGGGGAAGTACTGTTTCATCTTCGTCGACAAGACGTGGCTCGGTTGTGGAAATCCGAGCACGCTTGCTTGCCCAAGAAGATGAAGGCTGATGGGTTGGCAGGGCTACCACGGTCTCTTGAGTTTGGCCAGCTGGTGATACCTCGGCCAGGGTTGTTTTGGTAAGAAGGGCCTTTACCTGCTCTCTTCTTGGTAATCTCTTACTCCGCTATCAATGGGATCAAGTTGACCTGAGGAAATGTTGGATCAAGCTCAGGCGAGGGCTCCAATAAGAAATCGGTCACCCTGGTCTTCCTGCGGCTGCCGTATCGATATGTCGGTTCAAAATTCAGTAGCTCAGCCCAACTTCTGTTGGGATATCGTAGTGCGGCGCGAAGTGCGTTCAAGTTGGGGTACCTATACTGGGACTTGAGAAAATTCAAATCTGTATGAAGTGAAAAAGACAACCAGTTAGTACGGTTCAAGATAAGAAAACCGAGGTTGAAGAAAGCAGAAAACCAAGCCGAGGTAAATTATACCGGCGACTCCTTTATTCCAGTTTATTCGGTTGCCCAGGATCTGGGCTTCTTGGTCTTCGAAGTTCCCAGAAACCCAGAAGAAATCATTGTCGTTTACATCCTTGTCTGGGGTATTCTTTATTATCTTTTCACGCTGGCGCCTTATTCTTAAATAGTAACCCAGCCATCTTCATTTGAACCTACGAAATATTGGTGGAAGAGCTCGGCTAAACCGAGATTAAGGCTAGCCCGGCGGTTTAGCTCGGCGATGCCATTTATTATGCGATATGAATTTGTGAAAAGCTGGGTAGGGCAGAGGTTGGTTTGTCTAAAGAACTCGCAGAGAAGAGGCTGTACAGGGAATCTAAGTCCGGTTTCTACAATGGAAAGAGGGTGAAGGGAACAAAGCCCTGTTTTCCCAAAGAGTAGTATCTAGTTCGACTAAACTAAGCTGAACATCATCAGGGATGTTGTAGTCCCTTCGGAACTCGGCCATAGCTCCTGGTGAGTTTACTAAAAACCTATATTTACCCATGTGAAAATAAATTATGTATAAATTAGCCTCAAGTGCTAACTCGGTGTTGAGATGAGGTTGGTTATCTCGGTTGGACGGTCAAAGGAGTGCCTGGGTAACCTAGTCAAAGTCTGCAAGTGAAAAGGAAAAATGCTAAGCACAGACCGGTGGACCCTGCCAAAAGTAACAAAGGTAAAATATATGATATCTTAGCTCAGCTACGTGGGATGCTATCTATTTTCAGCTCAGTTTGAGCAAGGGACTTTAGCCTGGTTAAGGCTTTTGGGGTAGCATCTTAGCTCGGTTTTGACTAAGGAAGCTGGTTAGCCCCAAGTCATAGTTCGGTCGGTGTTGAGGCTTTCTAGCGCAGTATTGCGCAAACCTAAGGCAGTTCGTTAGCTCGGCTAATTGAAACAGAAGGTACTTAGGGATCTATTGAAACTACAAGTATGGCTGTGAATTTTAGTTCGGTTGTTTAGTTTGGCTAGGGCCGTACATAGTACAAACAAATTTCCTAATTCGGTTGAAGTATTATTTTGGATCAAAAGCATCGTTTCCCAGGTTATTCTTGTATACAGTGGTTGTGTTACAAGATTTTTTTCCATAAAAATGAAAGCCAAAATGGAATATGTGTTTTGAAAAACATACAAATACGCATGTTGTGTACTGCAAAACAGATGCGAAAATCAACAAAGAGGAAATAAGATTGAGTCACTTACAAGAATGGAGGCAAGTTGTTGAAGATCGAAGTCGCAAGAAAGAACACAAGCTTTGCAAAAAATAGTGGTTGCAGAAATGGAGGCTCAAAGAAGAGAGAGAGAAAGAGAGAGAGAAGGTGAATAGTGCAAGTGAATGATTCAAAAAGTATGATTTTTGCTTTATGTAAGGCTTTTAGGCGAGACTGTTCAAATATTGCAAAGTACGAAGACGACTGGACAACTGCATTTGGCCAATAAGAGTTTGTCACGTGTCATTGGAATGAGAAGCGATTCAGTTACAGCGACTGAAGAGACGTTTTGACCGGACAGATAGGTAGCCCGGTGTGGATTTAGCTCGGTTGAAAATCTAAAGCTTTTAGCTCGGTTGGTTACAGGTAATCTCTATCATGATGCACAGATGGAATTATGGGGGCAACTGAAAGGGTAACTTATATGTAAATTAGGCTGAGCTGAGTAATGGGTCGTTCTGTGGGCCGCAATAAAAATGTTTGAGTAAAAGGGCCTGGTAGTTACCACGGTCCAGAAAGAGCCTTCGTTCGTTAGCTCGGTCACTACGGTCAGAGTAGTAGCAGTTAGCTCAGTCATACCATTAAGAACCGGGGTATTTTGGGCTTTTACTCAGAACCTTGCTATTGAATAACTCGGTCCAAGCACGCTGTGGATAGCGCGGTCTCAAGAAGTGAAACCGAGGTACAAGCTGTAAAAAGAAGAGCCGAGTTAGTTAAAGCTCGGTCGTTTCTGCCAGTTTAGCATGGCTATGTTATCTCAGTCATTTTGTCATACTAACCGAGTAAAACCATCTCACTTGGTTTAAGCAGTGAGGGAGGTGTTGAAGTATAAGCATTATCTTTCAGGAGAGTAATTCCTATGAGGACTTTATATGGAGGGATAAGAGTCCTACAAAGATTGTGCCACGACGGAACCTATAAAAGCTCACAACATAACTTATGGAAGAGGTAACACAACTTTGATTCTAGAATACACAGAGTTTTTGTCTATTTGTCTATTTTGCTGACTTAAGCATCGGAGAGGTATCCGGCACACACCCGCCGGCTAGCTCACGTTTGTGTTTCCACGGAGCAAAGCGACGATGTTTGAAAGAGTACAGACTTGATCAACAAGATTATACGAGAAGAATATTTCTTGCTCGTACAGTAACATTTTTATCAATGTGGTCCATTTAGTTACTGTTTCCCACAGGGTGGGTCCAAAAGTAACACATTAGACGAGCCTAAAGAATTGGGTTGAGTTCTATTTAAATGACTAAAATTAACAAATGACTAATAAACTAAGTAAATAAATAATGGCAACATTATTCTAAAATTTTAAGGGTATGTTTGGTTTGAGTTTGGAAAATGAGTTTTAGAAAAAAAATTTCAAAAATTTGTTTGGTTTGAGATTTTTCTCAAAAAATTTCCAAAATCACTTTCTCTCTCTTACACATCAATCAATCACTTTTTCTCTCTCCTCTCTCCTTCTCAATCACTTTTTCTCTCACATACATCTACTCAATTCTCCCAAAATATCAAATCATCCCAAACTCCTAAAAAAAATTTGTCTCTCAAAATATACAACCAAAAAAACCAAAAAAATTTCTAAAACAACTCTCCCAAATTTTTTTCAAAAACAACTCTCCCAAAAACAAACCAAACAAGCCCTAAATTTTTATGATTCACCATTAAAAAAAATGTAAATGACAAAAGACCAACCCCACCCTAGTGTGGGTGTCAATTGACCACTGACAAAGAATTTTGGAAAAATAGTTAAAAATTAATTTCTGACTTTTAATTAAATTTTTTGACTTTTTTAGAAAGTCATTTAAATAGTTAGTATAAAGTTAATTTTTTATTTTTTTCACTTAATATTTGTTTATGTTATCACATCATAATCAAAATAACCAAAATATCTCCACTTAGGACTGGTTTGACAATCTTAGAAAAAGTCAAAAAGTCAAAAAATTATTTAAAAAATTAAAAAATTATCACTATTCACCAAAAAAATTAAAAAATTAATATATAAATATTAATATAAATCAACTTTTTAGCCCAAGATTGATACTGACGTGATGAACTAGTCAGAGACAGAGAAGGAAAAAAAAATTACATTCACTAAATTGGATGATAAAGTTGGGCCCATAAGGGCCCACCATGGGTCCCGTTTTGATAATCTAAACCGTTGAATATGTAAAACTTATCTAGCACTATATGCACGTAAAAAATTACGCCTATCGGATATCGTTAACTATATGATAAAATCAATTTTGTATAAAAATAGATAGTGTTATAGTTAACAGTTAACAAAAAAAACTAACACGATCATATAGCTATTGATATCCAATCAACGTGATTTTTTACAAACATATAATACTCGACGATTTCTATACATTAAACAGTTCCGATTAGAAAAACGGGACTTATGATAGGCCCCTATGGGCCAAACAACACCATCCAATTAAAGTCCGAGACGGAGACAATATTTTCTCATCCACTCACCCAGCCGACTCCACTGCCAATCCAAAGTCAGTCCGTACGGCCTCCTACCCTATCTTCTCTCACACACTTATTTATATAATTTTTTAATACACATTTTTTCATAAAAAAATCAAAAAATTAACCCAAACATTCATATTTTTTCCCTCAACTTTTTAGTCTAAAAAGATAAAAAGTACACTTATTTAGAGCACTCCAAACAACCTTTTATTTTAAAAAATAACTATTGTCACTCATGTGACTCATTTAAACAACATGAAAAGTATAATTATAATTTTACAGGTAGCTTTTAGTTGCCTTTCCAAATGACTTTCAAGTCAAAAAAAAAAATACTTTTCAGTGTGTTTGATTTGAATTTTTTGAATTAAGTTTTTTGAAAACGGAATTTTTTAATTTTCGTGTTTTTTTTGTTTTTAGTGAATATTTTTAAAATTTTAAATATTTTTTTTTACTTTTTTAAATGCACCTTACTTAGATGTATCTAAAAAGTAAAAAATTTACAAAAAAATATTTTAAAAATTAATAAATACATAAAAATACAAAAAATGTATTAAATTCTAATATTTTTTTTGTATTTTTGATATTTAGTAAATTTTTAAAAGATTTTTTTCAATTTTTTTTACTTTTTAAGTATATTTATGTTCGATATGTCTAAAAATTAAAAAAATTACTCAAAATATTAAAAAAATTTAGTAAAAATAAAAAAACACGAAAAAAAAAAAAAAAAAATTTTTAAAAAGTATTTTTAAAAAATGATAACCAAGCAAGGTGGCTTTTTATCTACGCTGTAAAAATGCAACTCTCAACATATTCCCAAATGGCCACATAATTTGTTGCCTTCCAAATGACATTCAAGTCAAAAAAAAAATACTTTTAGCTTTTTATCTACGCTGTAAAAATGCAACTTTCAACATGTTCCCAAATGGCCACATAATTTGTTATTTTAGGAAGAAAAAAAACATATCTTCAAAAAAAAAGGAAGAAAAAAAAAAACTCATTCCACTAAAAAAAAATTGTGGTATTGAACCCTAAGAAAATCTAGGACATTTCGTTTACTTTATTTTTCGTATTTAAAAAAACAAAATAATAAAAAAATTGAAAAAACTCATAATTTGCACATTGTTTTCATTCTTTCTTGCAAAATAATTTTTGAAAGCCTAAAAACAGCATTTTTGTATTTTCTAAAAAGTGGGTTAGCTTTCAAAAAAAAAAATATTTATACAAAAACTTTCAAAAATAGTTTGTCAATTATTTTATTTTATTTTATTTTTTTGTGTGTTTTCTATAAATTAATATATATATACAAAATAAAACAACTCATCTCCAAATTTAATTTTTTTTATAACAAAAATTTATAAATTCGCCACTGCACACAATAGTTTTCCAGAATATACAAAAATATTTTCTTGATTCGAAAGTGATTGTTTTAATACTATTTTTACGTGCACACAGATCCTGATTCGCACAAATTTTGTGCATTTTTTATTTAGACTTAGATGCTCTCCAATCTATAACATTGACTGAAAGATAGCGTTTAGATCCGTGGAGTCCATCCTCACATATCTCATTTTAATAATTCAAATAAATTATTATATCAAGCCCTTTCGTATATATCATTTTAAAAATATATATATATATATTAATCCTATAATTGAAACTGAATTAATTTATCGTACCTCATTCCTCTGAGCATCTCCACCAGGCAATCCGTTGTCTCTGATGTTCTCAAGCACAACATGATTGTCACAGAAATTAGAATCAGAATGGTTGTGAACATAGTTTCTATCACGAAAACATTCAGGGTGAAGGCTGAAGCTGTTATTCTCACATCTGAAACATATGACACAAGTGTAATACATCCCCACAATCAACTTTCTGCAACAACCGCACAGTGGCCTTCTACTCTTCAGTATGTAGTACAGCGTCTTGACATCGTCCAAATCAAGCTCTCCGTTTTTGTTCTTGTTGATTTCTTCGAAGAAGGTGGGATTGTTCATTTCTTCATGTCCTTCTTCTGCCATGAATCCCGCAAACTCGGCCAGGCTTACTTTTCCATCTCCGTTATCGTCCATTTTCTGGAAAAACTCCGTCGCCAACATCCTAACCTTTTTGGGCATGGTCAGGTAGTAGACCTGTGCAGCCGCTCGTATCTCCTCCATCGATCCCTCCTCAAATTTCATAGCAAGGTTTTAAATAGCAGGTATAGGATCTGTTGTGGCAAACTTTAAATAGCAGGTATAGGATCTGTTGTGGTAACATACTAAAATATCAAACTTTGGGCTCTTTTGGGTACCAAAGAAAAACGCCGCGTTTGCGTTTTTACCAAAAACGCAAAAAAGCCTGGACGTCCACTTGGGAAGTACCAAATAGTATGTCCGAAAATTACATAATTACCCTCCATGCTTATATTTTGTATAAATGGATAAAATGTAATTTTTTAAGTTGGGGGAGAATATTTTAATCATTTTAGTGTGATGTAACATCATAAATAAATATTAATCTAAAAAAAAAATTAACTTTTTACTAACTTCTCAAATCACTCTCAAAAATTTTAATTAAAATAAAAAAAAAATTAATTTTACCATATTCCCAAAATAGGCCTTTGCCACCAAGGCGGGTTGTGATTTTTTTTTAACATCATTATTGCTGCGGCTGGAGTCCTACAGTCCAGCTGGTAAGCAATACAAGATCAAAAGATCATTTTGCCTTTTGACACCTTTTGGCTAGTTGGGTACTCTCTACAAATTTACCAGTTGGCAGTGTCCTTACTGTCTGCTACATCGGCGAACACAATTTATTGTTTTTTTTTTTTTTTATCTTTAGGGGCACTTTGGTCATATAATATCACACTATCATTTTAAAACATATTTAAGACCATCTCCAACGGTGAACCAAACCCAGCATCAGATTTAAATTTTGATAAAAAATCTACTTTTTCACGCTCCAACGGTTGTAACAAAGTCATACCAAAATAAGAATTCAGCAAACAAAACATCAAACTGAGATCAAGACACAGATTTTACCAAATCACTGTTACTGACCGTTAAAAGTGGTACACCGATCAACCAGTCGTTTGCCCGGCCGGTTGACCAACCGGTTGCCCGGTTTCCTTTAAATTAGGTAGGTTCAAACCAGTCAAAAAAGGTTCAAACAGGTAAAAAAAAAAAATTAATTATTTTTGCCTACCCGGTTGACCGGCCGGTCAACCAACCGGTCAACCACCTGCAAACAATTGATGAATTGGGTAGAGTCTTTGGATGAATTAGAAAGGATGAAGACTCAGGAAAAGTTGATGAGAGAGAAAATTATTGGGTAGAGAGACCAGCCAAGTGCATCAGAAAAGTTGAGAAGGATGAGAATTTTGTCTTATTGTTTATGTTTTTTGTATTCCATGAATTGGGTAGAGAGACCAGTCGGTTGCATCAGAAAAGTTGAGAAGGATGAGAATTTTGTCTTATTGTTTATGTTTTTTGTATTCCATGAATTTCCATATTCCCACAAATTTGTAAATTATGTCCAGAAACAAAACAGCGGATCAAAGAGAGAACCAGGCTTGCAAAAAAAGCTGCAAAAAAATATATATATATATACACTTATCGGTCGACCAACCAGTCGACCCACAAGATTTGATGATGAACCGTTGGAGCATGAAGTATCAAATTGAGGAAATGATTATTTTTTTATTCAAATTTGATGAAATATTAGGTGAACCGTTGGAGATGCTCTTAATATAATAATTTAACAAAAAATTTATTTATTTTTTTAGTCACAAAAATTAAAATAACTTATTAAAATAATCAAATAATTAAAACTCTTTACAAGTATCCAAAACGCCCAAATTAATTGATTCCGAAAGTAGTTGATAATCGTGGTGAAGTTAGTCGACAAACATGTTGACTAGTCAGAAAAAGAGAATGAGAAAGAGAGAGAAACTACGAGCCCATTGTTTCTTTTTTTGGTTTGGCTTCAACTTTTTGGTTGAAAGAATACAAAGGGTTATTTTAGAAAGTTAGTTGAAAACTTTTTAAGAATTTTTTTAAAAAATGTGTAAAAAAAATAAAGAAATGTGTGATTCAAAAAAATTAAAAAATTAACTTTTAATCAGTTTGTCAAAATAGGTTAAAAGATTAATTATCTATTTGGAAAGATAGTTTGTGGCTAAAATAATCACAAAAGATAAAATATGTTATTTTAGCCACATAAGACAAAACTTCACATCTAACACATAATTATTAGACTCTTTTCTCACAAAAAAATTTTAAAAAGTTAAAAAGTCAAAAAGCCCTTTTCAAACTAAGCTTTTTAGTCGTTAAAATAACCAAAAAAGTCAAAAAGCCAACCCACTTCTCAAACCAACCCTAAATAGGCTAAATAAGTCAATAAAATAAAATATCATATTCAAACTATAATTGTAACAATCCAAAAATTTAAATTGTCCTTTAAATTTTATATTAGTATTATTTAATTATAAATGAGAAAAATCCTAAATTAAATATTTCGTAAGAGTAAAATAAAATATTGAATGTTATGAGTGTATGAGATAAAGTTTAATTAAATCAGAGATTATATATTATCGAGAAAAAAAAAAAAAAAGATATATAATTAGTTTAAGATTTGGGCCCAAGTATAATTACGCAGCTAAGCTAAACTTATCCATTTGAGGGGATAACCTTCAAATATAGAGCATAATGATGAAGCTAAATAAAGGGGCTCCGTGGTGTGGTTACACGTGTCACCTAGAAGTTGTTGAGCAAACATTAAACTTAGGGGTTGTTTGGGGTGTCCTAAATAAGTGCACTTTTTGAATTTTTGAATTAAAAAGTTGAGAAACAAAATATGATTATTTGGGTTAATTTTTTGATTTTTTACAAAAAACATATGTATTAAAAAATTGTATAAATTAGTGTGTAGGAGAAGATAAAGACAGTAGGCAGTACGCTGTACCGTATGGGGAGAGTGAATTGATGATAACTTATGGTTGCCTATTTTTCAGGCATTGCATTGAACGGTGTTGTTTTGTCCATGGGGGCCATCACGAATCCCGTTTTGATAATCTAAATCATTCAATGTGTAGAACTCGTTGAGTACCATATGTCTGTAAAATATTACGTTGATCGGATATCGATAGCTATCTAATCGGATTAATTTTTTTTCAACCGTTAACTATAACACCATTCATTTTTTTATACAAAATTGATTTAATCATGTAGTTAGTGATATTCGATCAACGTAATTTTTTACAGAGATATAGTACTCAACGAGTTATACATATTAAACGGTTAAGATTATCAAAACGGGACCCCTGATAACCCCCACAAGCCGAACAACACTGTGTTGTTTGTGCATCCTACCTGTGCAATTTTTTCAAATCATTTCAGCAACTCAGCAACAGTCTGTGGGACGTCAAACTAAGTTGTAATAATTTGTGTGTAAGATTTTTTTTTTTTTTTTTTGTGAATAGTGATAACTTTAAATTTTTTTTAATAACTTTTTAACTTTTTGGATTTCTTGGGCAGCCCAAACCAGGCCTTATAAAAGGAGGAACAGATTATGTGAGTGGAATAAGGGAAAACAAACTAAGAAAGAGAAAGAAAATATTAAAAATCAAGAAGGTCTTCGATAGTTGAAAGAAAGAATGAGGTATTAATTTTCAGGTGAGTTATATTATATATTGAGTTACCATATATATTTTACGTATTTTTTAGTTACCATAACATATTTTACGCAATTTGTGTTTTATAAATTATATTACCATTTTTAATTATGTTATTTATTTTATGAACTTTATTTTATATATTAAGAAAAACCCATGATTATAACTGTTTATTAAAATGTGTTGTGAGTAATTATTTTACAAGTATTACCACGAAGGTCCCATGCCTTGGAGGACTTAAATAACCATTGCCCCTTTGATTAGTCATGTTGTGACCCTCTATCTGTCATGGATCCACTAACACTCTTATTTTTTGAGTGAAGTAAAGTGATGTACGGAGCTAAGTGCTACACTATGGTGCGAGCCACCTTTAGAGTTCGTACGAGCCACCTCTTAAGTCCATACATCAACTATGTTTCGTTCTGTATCGTGGTTATGATTATTTTGTTTATATAATTTCTGTATTATATGTTAAATGATCTCTGTGTTATATATTTTATATTTTAATATCAAGTTTTGTTTAACCAATAATTATCTATAGTGATTTTATGCCCTTATGCTCTTATTATAATATTTCTCACTCTGCCGTGTGTTTATAATTGTTTACCATTTTCAGTTGACATGTCAGGACCAGCACGTGGGGTAGGTACAAAGCACTTATAGACCATGGTTTTGAAAACTGGACCGGACCGGTCGGTTCGACCGGTTGAACCGTCGATCGGTCGGGGTTTCGGTCCGGATGGACCCTCTAAACCGGCGTTTTTAGTGAGAACCGGAAAAACCGACGGTTGAACTGGCGAACCGGAGCCGGTTCGCCGGGTTGTCCGGCTCGAGATTTTATTTTATTTTTTTTCTTTGTTTTTTTTTTATTATTTTCTTTCTTTCTTTTGTTTCTTTCTTTCTTATTTTATATATATATATATTATATATAAAATATAAGAATATAAAAAATTTAATTTAAAACTCTTTTTCAAGGATCTCCTCTTGTGAGGAATCTCATTAAGAGTTTGATGAAATTATTGTGAAACTTTTCACCTATTTATAAGAAAAAAACTCTTTCAAAAAAACTCAAGAAATCCATGTGGGATTCAATCAAATGTATTGGAGGGAATATTGAAATTTTGATATCCCTCCAAAATTTTTGCTCTCTTTTCAATCAAATTATTTGAATTAAAATCATATAAAGGGAATATTAAATATTTGATTTCATCTTCCAAAATTGAAATTAATAATATTTTAAAATATATTATTATATTTTTTAGTAAAAAAAATATTAGGGCAAATATTTAAGATAATTTAATATTTTTAATTTATAATTTTATTACTTATATTTTTATTTAAATATAATTTTAATATATTTTTTACGTCACGGTTCGATTCCGGTTCAACCGTACCCGATCTCTTTTCCGGTTCGCTCACCGGTCCGGTTTTTAAAACATTGTTATAGACATAGTTCAGCTTTAACAATTAAATTAAATAAAAGTTCCAATAATTATTTTGATACCTTTACTTAAATATTTTTTTCCCGTTCGCGTTTAGTAATTTGTTTAAGAATTGGCCGGAGGTAACTTCAGTTACTGGCCATCACAATGCTTAACCCTTGGGTACGAGAAGCGGGTCGGGACAATAATTATTTCATTTTTTCTCTCAAAAAAAATTTAAAAATTTTAAAAAATCAAACCAAATTAATTTTTAATCTCAGATTAAAATAGTTAAAAAAGAAAACAAAATAACTAAAAAACTAACTAAAAATATTGTATTGCCGACGACGTGTGATAGTTGAGAAGAAAACAAGTCGCCCCGAGGGGTTAATATAAAAAAGGATCAGTTTGTGTCCAGTCCGAGATCGGACTGGACGATACTGTTGGGTCAGTAGGGACTCATCATAGGTCTCATTTTGATAATTCAAACTGTTAATGTGTAGAACTCGTCGAATATTATATGTCTGTAAAAAATCACGTTGATCAGATATCGATAGCTATATGATCAAAACAATTTTTTGTGAACCATTAATTTTTTTTACCGTCCATTTTTTTTATACAAAACTAATTTGATCACATAGCTATCGATATTTGATTAATGCGATTTTTTTGTAGGCATATAACACTCGACGAGTTCTACATATTAAATGGTTCGGATTATCAAAATTGAACCCGTTGTAGGCCCCCATGGGCCCAATAGTATCGTTTAGTCCAATCTCGAATATGACACAAGGCACTCCCTATAAAAAAAAAAAAAAAAAAAGGGGGGTGGTATATAAAAAAATACCCATGAAAGTGATTTTCATGTATGGTATACAAAAAAAAAAAAATATATGGACCATTAGATTTAGATGATATAAATATTAGTCATTTGATGAATAAATAGTAAAACTAGGTAAAAAAAAGTAAGGTGATTTTTCAAAAAGTAAAGTTGTTTTGGTTAATTTTGAAATTAAAAAAAACAATACTAATTTATTATTTGCTACAAATATATTTACTATTTGATATTCACTAACTTATTATTATTGGTTATGAATAAACTTACTATTTAAAATATTACGTGCTAAACAGGTCCCCTTCAATTCTTGAAAATTGTGCCTTCTTTTATATTTTAAATTAATTTTAAATATATAAACTAATGGCAATTTTTTTCTCCATATTTTACCTTGATTTGTAAAAAGTAAAATATGATATGTAACTATTAATTTATTAAAATTTGTTAAATTTTACTATTTTTTTTAAATAATCATTATCGTGAAAAATTAATTTTTGATATAATATTAAAAAAAAATAAAAAAGAAAAAAATTATAAAGAAAATATTTTTAAATTGTAAGTTATTTAAAATTATTTTAAAAACATTAATTTAAAATAGTTACTTTTTGTTTTTTTTTTATACCTACAATACCTCAAAAAATCTTTTAGAAACTTTCATAAATTCATAATTTTTTTTTTTTATCAATTTAATATCCATAAAGAAATATTTTTTTCTTTGTAATATTTTTTTAATATCTAAAATATTGTAAAGCATAAATCGAAAATAAGATAGAATAAAATAACTTACCAAGAACTCTTATTTGTCAATATTTATTAATGATAATAAATGAATATCTGTACAGTCATTTTCTTTCTTTTACCTACTACAGGTGAAAACATTAATTGCTATATAAGAATATAGTTAATTAGAAAAATATAAAAGAAATCTAAACTCATTTGCATACATAATAAACAAGATTGTGATTTTTTTTCATATTTTTTCACAAGGAATAAGTGAAACAGAGTGATTTAGATTTTACAAATTGAAGACAATTTCCGGTTAATAATTTATCTATGTCACTATCTCCTTTTTATTTGAACATTATGTGATACGTTTAATTTATCAATTTTGTTAAAAAAATCATTTCACACTATAACAATCCAGTTTTTTAATTATTCTGTAAAATTTATACTAATATTATTTAATCACAATTAGAAAAATATACGATTGATTTTGTATTATTATGTGTAATTTTGTAAAATAATATAATCAATAAAAAAATTTAAGGGTCAAAATATAAATAAATAATAATATTGATAATAATAATAATAATAATAATAATAGATGTGATAGTAAAATAAATAGTTAATTTTATGTTGGTATACAATAGAGTGTAATTTAATTGGGACTTAATTATTTATATAGTTATATTAAAAATTAGCTCAAAATGTAATTATCTTAAATATTTATTAAAGATAAGAATGAACCATGAAATTTAGGGTTGGTTTGGAATATTCTAAAAAAGTGCACTTTTTGACTTATTGACTTATATGGGTTGGGTTTGATGTGATGTGTTAGAGAGGTGATGTGATTTAAATAAGATGATGTGACTTAAATAGGATAGTGACTTTTTGACTTTTTATATTATTTAGTAGATGCCAAACTTAATTTTATTATCGAATCTCTGAGCAAGATTCGGGCCACGTATGCGCTTATCTCCCTAATAGGGAGGAGGGGATTCACCTGGGGGAGAAAGAAAGAAAGAAAGAAAGAAAGAAAGAAGGAATGAAGGAAAGGGGAAAAAAATGAGAGGAAGGAAAAGGGAAAGAAAATAATGAAATGTGAGAGGATTTTTTATAGTGAAAAAAAAAGAGTAAGGTATTAAATATAATGTGAGTTATGTTATACCTTGAGTTACAATAATATATTTTACGTATGTTTTGACTTACCATATTTATTTTATACAAGTTATGTCACGTCCCAAAATTTAGACAATTAAATATTAAATTAGGACTAACCCCAATCAATATTCCATCATCCAAATCCTAGGGGTGAAACAAAAAAAAAAAGAAAAAAGAGTCCAAACGACATGTCCTACGATCACAGTTATTTCTTGTCACCACCAAAGCCAAAGGAAGCTCAGCTGCGCTCAAACAAAACGCACCCGAGTTGCCAAGAGACAAAACGGGTCAGTATACAGGTATACTGGTATGAGTACAAGAATCAACACCCACGTGTCCACCAGATACAAACAAAAATACATTAAATTCTTATTACTAGACAAGACAAGTAGTTCCGACCGCACCGGGACGAATGTGTTGTTTCTCGAGATACGGTGGCATTTAGTTTCTTGTCCGTACACAACGAAATATAAATTGATTATAAAATAGACAAAATAGAAATAAAAATATATGGTGGGTCAGCCTTGCATAAAAAGTTAGTAAGACCCACTATCCTGCAAAAGAAAAATAATGTTAGTATAAATTAATCATAAGTAAATTGTTGAATACGTATAAAAATGCACCGTTTCCTTCTTAAATAATTTGAATTGACCAAAACTGAAAGAACAAAAGTTGTACAGAATCAAATTTCCTAAAAGACAACGCGAATGAATTTAATAGAAACTGAACAGGTTAAGAGAAAAACTTGATATAAAAAAAATCTAGATGAATTTAATAGAAAAATCTGAAACTGAAAACGAACAAAAACTGCCATAAGATGATTTTTTTCGAAAAAGTTCAAAACATGAAAAATGTGCAAAATAATGTTTTACTTCAGTTTATGCGAAACTAATAAAAATGAGCTCGTTTCGTGGGTTAAAACAGTCTCTAAAATCTGCCTTGCTAAAATGAATCAAACCAACAATAATCAAGATCATCCGATTATAAGTTCTAATCGATCTTTTTAATAAAAAGCTAAAACATAAAAGTTGTCTAGAATCATGTATACATGCCTCTGCTCAAATTTCATAATTTATCAAGATCGTTTACTATTTTTTTTTCATCATGTACATATCAGTACCATTCACACTATACTAATAAATTTCATAATTAAATTCTTTATACCTTAACTCAATCAATATAATTCGAACTATACATATAAGTTCATAATTACTACTTTGTACCTTAACTCAATTAAGACAATTCGAACTAACATACAAGTTCATAATTAATTCTTTGTACCTTGACTCCACCACTTCGGCCCTCCCCTTCTGGCCTACACATATATCCCATGTGCCTCCCGTATACCTAACCCACTCCGAAGCCAAACTTGCACGGGGATATCGTCCCGAGTTTGACTCACACTCCCCGGATGGTTAGCATATACGTACGCGCGCAAATCAAAGCACTCGTCTACTCATGAGAACGAGGCAACAATATATATAAACATCTCATCGACATCATGAGACAAATATAACAATGCCGGGCATAAGGCATCAAACAACTCTCATAATCCTCACTTTTTTTTTATACACTCTTTCTCACCATCACTCAAATAAAATAACAATCCATGGAGTCATGGTGGAGTATAAGGAATTTATCTACGGGTTCTAATTAATTTTAGTTTCATATATTCGGGAGTGTGATTATAATCATAAATAAATACATATAAAAACCATGAACATTACATACACATCTAACCAAATAATGAAATCAATCATTTAAAAATCCTAAACCTTACATACACAACTAATCAAAATAATTAAAATCGATCAATCAACTAAAAACCTTAAACTTTACATACATCACTAATTAAAATAATTAAAATCAATTAATCATCTAAGAATCCTAAACTTTACAAACACCATTAACCAAAATAATTAAAATAAATCTATCATCTTTATGTAAAAACAAAATCAAACTAACATCAAACAAATAAAAATAAATACAACGAATTAAACAAAAATCAAGGAAAGTGGGTTTTGTACTTAAAATTATTTTTGAAGATCAAAGAATCACTCAAAGAATTAATAAAGTCACCCAAAATAAAACCCTAAACCTTACATACTCAACTAATTCAAATAATTAAAATCAAACAATCATCCAAAAACTCTAAACCTTACATACATGTCTAATCAAAATAATTAAAAATTAGTCAATCATCTAAAAATTCTTAACCTTACATACTAAACTAATTAAAATAATTACGATCAATTAATTATCTAAAGATCTTAAACCTTACATATACATCTAATCAATATAATTAAAATTAATCAATCATCTAAAAATCCTAAACCTTACATATACATCTAATCTTCATAATTAAATTAATCAATCATCTAAAAAAAAAACCCAAACCTTACATACCTAACTAATTAAAATTATTAAAATTGATTAATTATCTAAAAACCTTAAACCTTACACGTACCACTAATCAAATTAATTAAAATTAATCACTCATCTAAAAACCCCAAACCTTGCACGTACCACTAGTCAAATTAATTTAAAATTAATCAAACCTCTAAGAACTCTAAACATTGCACGTACCACTAGTCAAATTAATTAAAATAAATTAATCATCTAAGAACCCTAAACCTTGCACATATCACTAATCAAATTAATTAAGATTAATCAAACCTCTAAGAACTCTAAACATTGCACGTACCACTAGTCAAATTAATTAAAATAAATTAATCATCTAAGAACCCTAAACCTTGCACATATCACTAATCAAATTAATTAAGATTAATCAAACCTCTAAGAACTCTAAACATTGCACGTACCATTAGTCAAATTAATTAAAATAAATTAATCATCTAAGAACCTTAAACCTTGCACATACCACTAATCAAATTAATTAAGATTAATCAAACCTCTAAGAACCCTAAACATCGCACGGACCACTAATCAAATTAATTACGATTAATCAAACCTCTAAGAACCCTAAACCTTGCACGTACCACTAATCAAATTAATTACGATTAATCAAACCTCTAAGAACCCTAAACCTTGCACGTACCACTAATCAAATTAATTAAGATTAATCAAACCTCTAAGAACTCTAAACATTGCACGTACCACTAGTCAAATTAATTAAAATAAATTAATCATCTAAGAACCCTAAACCTTGCACAAACCACTAATCAAATTAATTAAGGTTAATCAAACCTCTAAGAACCCTAAACATCTCATAGACACTAATCAAAATAATTAAGTTAATTCATCCTCTACATCCACATACAAAAATATCAAATCACATCAATCTAATAAAATAAATAAATAAATAAACTAACGAATCAAACATAATCAAGAAAAATAGAGTTTGTACTCACAATATTTTTAAAGATTGAAGCAAGACCAAGAGAATTAATTGAACCACCAAAGTAAACCCAATAACCCTTTCTTTTTTCTTTACTTTTCTTTTTCTTTTCTAAGTCCCACGGCACATAACACACACACAAACTCTCTTCCTCACTCTCACGGCACACACTCACAGAGCACTCTTTGATTCTCTCTCTCTCTCTCTCTCTCTCTCTCGGCTCTCCCTCCATGCGCGGCTGCTGCCCTTTTCTATTTGTATCATTTACTTTTAACCAAATCACATTTTACATTATATAATATAAATATAGTATAAACACAACCTAAATAAATATAATATATATTTTATTTTAATAAATAACTACAACATATATAAATAGATTTTATAAAATCAATACATGTACCATCCTTTTTTTTAAATATAAATATAAATATTCGAATTAATTATATATATATATTTACCTATCACATTAAATTAATTAAATACCACATTAAATTAACAACACAACACATTTAATTATCATATAACCACACAATTAATAAAATCAAAAATAAATTAAGACCATAATAATAATAATAAATAAATAAATATAGATTTACGAAAAAATCAGGGTCGCTACAAGTTATGTTTTATAAATATTATAAATTATATTAATATTTAAGTTACGTGGATTATTTTCTAAACTTTATTTGTGTAAAATGAAACCCATGGACATATTTGTTTATATTTTAAAGAATATTTGACTATAACCTTATAGATAATTATGTTTTGTAAGTACCACCACGGGAGTCCAACGCATTGAGGACTTAAATAACCATGGGTCTCTGTTTAGTCACTTTGTGTTAAATAACCATGGGTCTCTGTTTAGTCACTTTGTGGCCCTCTATTGTCATGGATCTATTGACCTTTGTTCTGTGCAGAGATAAGTGCTATACTATTGTGAGAACCACCTCGATAATCCGTACGAACCACCTCTTGAATCCGTACCTCTGTATTATTATGAATCTATTGACCCTTTGATTTCTGGTGTGGAGCAAAGTACTGTGTGGAGATAAGTGCTACACTATTGTAGAAGTTACCTCTATAATCCGTACGAGCCAATGGTTATTTTTATATATAAGCTTTGTTTGGAAAATACAAAAAATTGACATTTAGGTTAACATTTATAAAAAGATAAGTAGATTAAAATGGTTAATAAGATAAAATGTCAATTAAATTTATAATTATTTTATTTTATTTTTCACAAACATCATATGTAATATAAATAATTCAATCATATTCTCAAATACAAAAATTTTAATTTATTAAAATAATTAAAAATTAAAATATCATACTAAAATATCAAACTTTCCCAATAAGGCGGGTTGTGATTTTTTTTTTAACATCATTATTGCTGCGGCTGCAGTCCTACAGTCCAGCTGGTAAGCAATACAAGACCAAAAGATCATTTTGCCTTTTGACACCTTTTGGCTAGTTTGGTACTCTCTAGAAATTTACCAGTTGGCAGTGTCCTTACTGTCTGCTACATCAGCGAACACAATTTATTGTTTTTTTTTTTTTTTATCTTTAGGGGCACTTTGGTCATTTAATATCACACTATCATTTTAAATATATTTTTTAATACAATAATTTAACAAAAAATTTATTTATTTTTTTAATTACAAAAATTAAAATAACTTATTAAAATAATCAAATAATTAAAATCTTTACAAGTATCCAAAACGCCCAAATTAATTGATTCCGAAAGTAGTTGATAAACGTGCTGAAGTTAGTCGATAAACATGTTGACTAGTCAGAAAAAGAGGATGAGAAAGAGAGAGCAACTACAAGCCCATTGTTTTTTTTTTTTGGTTTGGCTTCAACTTGTTGGTTGAAAGAACGCAAAGGGTTATTTTAAAAAGTTAGTTGAAAACTTTTTAAGAATTTTTTAAAAAAATGTGTAAAAAAAATAAAGAAATGTGTGATTCAAAAAAATTAAAAAATTAACTTTTAATCAGTTTGTCAAAATAGGTTAAAAGATTAATTATCTGTTTGGGAAGATAGTTTGTAGCTAAAATAATTACAAAATATAAAATATGTTATTTTAATCACAAAAGAAAAAACATCACATCTAACACATAATTATTAAACTTTTCTCTCACAAAAAAGTCAAAAAAGTTAAAAAGCCCTTTTCAAATCAAACTTTTTAGCCCAAGTTAAAATAGTCAAAAAAGTCAAAAAGTCAACCTACTTCCCAAACCAACCCTAAATAAGCTAAATAAGTCAATAAGATAAAATATCATATTCAAACTATAATTGTAACAATCTAAAAATTTAAGTTGTCCTTTAAATTTTATATTAGTATTATTCAATTATAAATGAGAAAAATTCTAAATTAAATATTCCGTAAGAGTAAAATAAAATATTAAATGTTATGAATGTATGAGATAAAGTGTAATTAAGTTAGAGATTATATATTATTGGGGAAAAAAAAAAAGATATATAATTAGTTTAAGATTTGGACCCAAGTATAATTACGCAACTAAACTAAACTTATCCATTTAAGGGGATAACCTTCAAATGTAGAGCATAATGTTGTAGCTAAATAAAGGGGCTCCGCGGCGTGGCTACACGTGTCACCTGAACTTGTTGAGCAAGCATTAAATTTAGGGGTTGTTTGGGGTGTCCTAAATAAGTACATTTTTTGACTTTTTGGATTAAAAAGTTGAGAAACAAAATATGATTATTTGGGTTAACTTTTTGACTTTTTACGAAAAAATATGTATTAAAAAATTGTATAAATTAGTGTGTAGGAGAAGATAAAGACAGTAGGCAGTAGGCTGTACTGTATGGGGGGAGTGAATTGATGATAACTTATGGTTGCCTATTTTTCAGGCATTGCATTAAACGGTGTTGTTTTGTCCATGGGGGCCATCACGAATCCCGTTTTAATAATCTGAACCATTCAATGTGTAGAACTCGTTGAGTACTATATGTCTATAAAATATTATGTTAATCGGATATCGATAGCTATCTAATCGGATTAATTTTTTTGCAACCGTTAACTATAACACCATTCATTTTTTTTATACAAAACTGATTTAATCATGTAGTTAGTGATATTCGATCAACGTGATTTTTTACAGAGATATAGTACTCAACGAGTTATACATATTGAACGGTTCAGATTATCAAAACGGGACCCGTGATGGGCCCCCACAAGCCGAACAACACTGTGTTGTTTGTGCATCCTACCTGTGCAATTTTTCCAAATCATTTCAGCAACTCAGCAACAGTATGTGGGACGTCAGACTAAGTTGTAATAATTTGTGTGTAACATTTTTTTTTTGGTGAGTAATGATAACTTTTAAATTTTTTTATTAACTTTTTAACTTTTTGGATTTCTTTGGCATCCCAAACTAGGCCTTATAAAAGGAGGAACAAATTATGTGAGTGGAATAAGGGAAAACAAACTAAGAAAGAGAAAGAAAATACTAAAAATCAAGAAGGTCTTCGATAGTTGAAAAAAGAATAAGGTATTAATTTTAAGATGAGTTGTATTATACCTTGAGTTACTATAATATATTTTACGTATTTTTTAGTTACCATAACATATTTTACGCAATTTGTATTTTATAAATTATATTACCATTTTTAATTATGTTATTTATTTTATGAACCTTATTTTATATATTAAGGAAAACCCATGGATATAACTGTTTATTAAAATGTGTTTTGAGTAATTATTTTACAAGTACTACCACGAAGGTCCCATGCTTTGGGGGACTTAAATAACCATTGGCCCTTTGATTAGTCACGTTGTGACCCTCTATCTGTCATGGATCCACTAACACTCTGATTTTTTGAGTGGAGCAAAGTGATGTACGGAGCTAAGTGCTACACTATGGTGGAAGCCACCTCTAGAGTTCGTACGAGCCACCTCTTAAGTCCATACATCAGTTATGTTCCGTTCTGTATCGTGGTTATGATTATTTTGTTTATATAATTTCTGTATTATATGTTAAATGATCTCTGTGTTATATATTTTGTATTTTAATATCAAGTTTTGTTTAGCCAATAATTATCTATGGTGATTTTATGCCCTTATGCTCTTATTATAATATTTCTCACTCTGCCATGTGCTTATAATTGTTTACCATTTTCAGTTGACATGTCAGGACCAGCACGTGGGGTAGGTACAAAGCACTTATAGACATAGTTCAGGCTTTAACAATTAAATTAAACAAAAGCTCCAATAATTATTTTGGTACCTTAACTTAATTTTTTTTCCGTTCGAGTTTAGTAATTTGTTTAAGAATTGGCCGGAGGTAACTTCAGTTACTGGCTATCACAATGATTAACCCTCGGGTACGAGAAGCGGGTCGTGACAATAATTATTTCATTTTTTCTCTCAAAAAAATTTAAAAATTGTAAAAAATCAAACCAAATTAATTTTAATCTCAGATTAAAATAATTAAAAAAACAAAACAAAATAACTAAAAAACTAACTAAAAATATTGTATTACCGACGACGTGTGATAGTTGAGAAGAAAACAAGTCGCCCCGAGGGGTTATTATAAAAAGGGATCAGTTTGTGTCCAGTCCGAGATCGGACTGGACGATACTATTGGGTCGGCAGGGACGCATCACGGGTCCCATCACGGGTCCCGTTTTGATAATTCAAACTGTTAATGTGTAGAACTCGTCGAATACTATATGTTTGTAAAAAATCACGTTGATCGGATATCGATAGCTATATGATCAAAACAATTTTTTTGTGAACCATTAATTTTTTTATTGTCCATTTTTTTTTTATACAAAACTGATTTGATCACATAGTTATCGATATTTGATTAATGTGATTTTTTTGTAGGCATATAACACTCGATGAGTTCTACATATTAAATAGTTCGGATTATCAAAATGGAACCTGTTGTAGGCCCCTATGGGCCCAATAGTATCGTTTAGTCCAATCTTGAATTGGACACAAGGCACTCCCTATAAAAAATAAAAAGGGGGTTGGTATATAAAAAAATACCCATGAAAGTGATTTTCATGTATGGTATACAAAAAAAAATATGGACCATTAGATTTAGATGATATAGATATTAGTCATTTGATGAATAAATAGTAAAACTAGGTAAAAAAAAGTAAGGTGATTTTTCAAAAAGTAAAGTACTTTTGGTTAATTTTGAAATAAAAAAAAAACGATACTAACTTATTATTTGCTACAAATATACTTACTATTTGATATTCACCTACTATTGGTTATGAATAAACTTACTATTTAAAATATTACGTGCTAAACAGGTCACCTTCAATTCTTGAAAAATTGTGCCTTCTTTTATATTTTAAATTAATTTTAAATATATAAACTAATGGCACACCACATTTAACTATTTTTTCTCCATATTTTACCTTGATTTGTAAAAAGTAAAATATGATATGTAACTATTAATTTATTAAAATTTGTTAAAATTTACTATTTTTTTAAATAATCATTATCATGAAAAATTAATTTTTGATATAATATTAAAAAAAATAAAAAAGAAAAATTTTTTACACAAAATATTTTTAAATTGCAAGTTATTTAAACTTATTTTTAAAAACATTAATTTAAAATATTTATTTTATTTTTTATACCTACAATACCTCAAAAAATCTTTTAGAAACTTTCATAAATTCATAATTTTTTTTTTATCAATTTTAATATCCATAAAGAAATATTTTTTTCTTCGTAATATTTTTTTAATATCTAAAATATTGTAAAACATAAATCGAAAATAAGATAGAATAAAAATAACTTACAAAGAACTCTTATTTGTCAATATTTATTAATGATAATAAATGAATATCTGTACAGTCATTTTCTTTCTTTTACCTACTACAATTGAAAACATTAATTGCTATATAAGAATATAGTTAATTAGAAAAATATAAAAGAAATCTAAACTCATTTGCATACATAATAAATAAGATTGTGATTTTTTTTCATATTTTTTCACAAGGAATAAGTGAAACAAAGTGATTTAGATTTTACAAATTGAAGACAATTTCCAGTTAATAATTTATCTATGTCACTATCTCCCTTTTATTTGAACATTATGTGATACGTTTTGATAATACAGTGGAGATACAACGGGTACCAGGTAGAACGGGTCGAACTGATCCGCGCTTCTCGTGCCAATGTTTGCGTGATCAAACCCACCAATGAACCTGCAAACAAGTCCAATGGGGAACGGGAAGTCCCCCAGTGAACCCTCCGACGAGTAAATTAGAAAGAGAAGCAGAGTGTAGAGAGGGAGAGATTGGAGATAGGAAGCTTAACCTTCTTCTTGTCGTCAACGTCTGCTTATATCCTTTGGTAATCATTTCGCCGTCCCTTCCGACCTGCCACCTTGGCTGAAAGTCTATGCTGTAGCTTTCCTTGTTCAGGGTGAGGGGGTGCTGTTCCGACGGAGAGGTGTTGTCGTAATAAATGCTGTGATGGGCTGCATTAATGGCGATGTGCAGTGGCAATAACTTTGCAGATCTTTGTCTGCTGATGTGGCTTGTCCTTTACCTGCCACATATCTGAATATCATTGGTTCTTCATGCCATGTTGGCTTCCAGTTATTCAGGATCTTACCAGTTGGGTTATGTGTTGGGCTCTAAGTGATGGGCTTGGGTTGTTCACAGTGGGCTATGACCTTTGTGGGCCTGGCTACGTCAGTAGTCCCTCATTCCCGAGTGCAGCTTTAGCCCAACGAAGGGAATACTAATAGAGAAGACGAGGAGGGTCGACGGCGAAGGGTGGCCAAGTGGATGGGCTGACCATGAGGAGGATCGACGGTAAAGGGTGGCCGAGTGGATGGGCCGACCATGAGGAGGACCGACGGCGAAGGGTGGCCGAGTAGGAGGGCCGACCGTGAGGACGGCCGACGGCGAAGGGTGGCCGTGTGGAAGGGCCGACCGTGAGGACAGCCGACGGCGAAGGGTGGCCGAGTGGATGGGCCGACCATGAAGATGACCGACGGTGAAGGGTGGCCAAGTGGGAGGGCCGACCGTGAGGATGGCCGACCGCGAAGGGTGGTTGAGTGGAAGGGCCGACCGTGAAGACGGCCGACGGCGAAGGGTGGCCGAGTGGAAGGGCCGACCGTGAAGACAGTCGACCGCAAAGGGTGGCCGAGTGGATGGGCCAACCATGAAGAGGACCGACCGTGAAGGTTAGGTGGGGGGTGCGGGGCTCGAGAGGCGGCGTGTCACGTGATGAGCTGAAGTGGAAAAGACAGGGTAAGAAAAGGTGGCAGTGAATCGTGGTCGTACACGTGGCAGCATCTCGTGGGGGAGGGAGATTAGGCGTTGGGCCAAAAATGAAACGATAGGTTATAATGGGTGTTGAAAAGACAGTTTTGGCGGATGTTTTGAAAAGTTTTCGAACTGGCGAAAATTAATTGTGACCCTTGGAATACGGGCAAGCCTTGGGCTTTTGGTATTATTCGATTTACCTACTTCTTAACAAAAAATCCAATCATTCCAAGTGTAGACTCCTTCGTTGCTAGTGATACACCCTTAAGACATTTTGTGGAGTATCTCGTCCCGGCAGCTGAAGCTATTCGCAGACATACGATAGAGATGGCCCAAGAGGAAGCAACAACTGCAAGAGTCGACCCACTAGGTGACGATGATGCGGTAGACTTGGCGGAACGATACCGCGCAGAACGTAGGGGCGAAGAAGAAACGAGTCAGGCTATGTGGGCTCGCCCTACAACAATGATGTCTGCCGCGAGATCGATTAGCCAGGTAGAGCCGGACCATTGGCACACTAAACCGGATAGATCCGTGCTAATGGCAGAGGAGTTGGAGGGGATGAGGAAAAAGTACCAAGTGCCCTCTGAAATAGGGCTAAGATTGCCTACAGCCGCGGAGAGGGCATCGGACGTGCGGCCGAGTGAATTCAGCTTATACAAGGAGGCATTTCGAGGAGGTTTGAGGCTACCTCTCCCCCGAGTGGTGGTGGACATTTTGAACAAGCTGAAAGCGGCGCCAGGACAACTGATGCCGAATGCCTGGAAGATAATAATGGCCTGTGCCAGTACCTGGCTTCAGGCGACTAGGGGAGCGGCGATGACAGTGGAGGAGTTCTTCTCCTGCTGCAAGGCCTCTGGTCAGTAGGAGACTTGGGTCACTCTGCAAGTGGTGGTAGGGAGAGGGTTGGTCGCAGGGCTCTCATCGTTCATGAAGGGGTGGAGGCCGAGATGGTTTTTTGTGACGGCGAATGGTGGGGCGGGAGTTCGCGAAACATGAAAGGTGCCCACCAAATCGGTTGAGCCAAGTTGGACAAAGCGGCGGAGAACCGAGTGAAGAGGGTGAAGGAATGGAGGGAAGAGAAAGGCGTGAGATAGGACGAGTTGGTCGTGCCTTCAATGTTATTTTCCCTGAACTTGGGGCCGTAACCGTTGGAAGGGGATCCGGCGAGGGAGGAGTTGGAGAGGCAAAGGAAGGCGGAGGAGGAGGAGGAAAGGAGGTTGTTCGCGCGAGCGGACAAATATAAGGAGACCCAGCTGGGGCCTGCTCCGAAGCCGATCCCCAGGGAGCGGATCCGACCGCGACCCAAACCGTTGGGGGGAAAAGACTTGGGCAGTTTTGAGCCCCGACCGCCCCCGGTTGATCCAGTGAAGGAAAGAGCGAACAAGGAGGGGGAACCTTTGAAGAAAAAGAAGATGAGGAGGGTGACCACGGAGGTTACTACAGATGCGCCCGGTTTGAGAGTTGGGAGTGAAGAGGGGCCATCGTTGAAGAGGATGAAGGAGGGGGTGACGGAGGTGGTTCTAGAGGTGGAGGTCGTGAGGGTCGCCCCCGAAATATAAGTAGAAGGGGGGGTCGACTGGTCCTCAGCCAAGGAGAGGGAAACAGCCCCAGGGGGGTCCTACGCCCCAAGGAGAGGGAGAGAGGGCCAGGTTGAAGACAGCCGTTTACCATGCCCCGGCCGTGTCTGGTCGGCTGGAGGGACAAGTGTGGGAGGCCAGGACTGCTGCCGATCGGTTGTTGGGAGTGGTGGAAGATGCAACCGTTCGTGCGATGACCAGTTTTACCGAGGCCGAGTTGCTAAAGGGGTTGTACTCCGCCTAGATGGAGACGAACGCTTTGGTAGGAGCCCTTCTTCAGAAAGCTACAGCTACGAAGATCGAAGCGAGGAACGATAGGGAGAAGTTGGGGCAGGTGGAGGCCCGACTTGAAAATATCGAGAGGGAGAGCGTAGGCTGGAGGAGGGCAGCGCGGAGTGCGTGCGCCAGGGGTTTGGAAGAGGCCAAGAAGGCAAAGAAAATAGAAGTGTTGGCGATCGTGCATCGCAACGTTGCCGCTCGAGCCCAAGCTGAGCTGCTCGCAGCCAAGTTGGAGCTAGAGGACGAACGCCGCAATGTAGTGTCGCTCGAATTCCAGCTGGCTGGCGAGCAGAAGAAGCTGGGCGACGCTCAAAAGGCCTGCGCGGTTGCCATCGAGCGATTTGAAGAGGCTATGACCAGCAATGAAGATCTGCGCACCCAGCAGATCAAAGAAAAGGAAGAAGCAGACCTGAAGATTACTGGGCTGCAGAAGGAGCTGGAAGATGAGCAAGCGAAGGCAATGGAGGAGAGGGCGAGGTTGCAGAAAGAGTTGGAGGAAGAAAGAACCAAGGCCGCCTCTGAAAGGGCAGCATACCCCGATCTGTATGTCGCAGCAGTGGAGCAATTCAAGGGGTCTACTGAATTTTAGATGGCAGTTGATGCCGCGGTCGCCAGTAACTTGGCAAGGGAGGTGTCTGGGGGGGGGCGGGCCCGTTGAGAACGATCGTTGGGGGCAGGACTAAAGCAGAAGTTATTGAGAACTTCCAGCGGTCGGACTTCTACAAGCACGAAATGGCTGAGTTCTGGGACAGTGGCTGGAAGATGTGCAAGCGGAGGATAGAAGAACTGTTCCCAGACTTAGAGCTTAGCGCTGTAACGATTGGTGAAGACGACGTGGCCCAGACCCCCCTAGATGAGGGGGTTGAAGAAGAAGACCTTGCTTCAAGTGAAGAAGAGTGAATTTTTTTTTTTTTTTTGTAATGAAGTTATGTACAAGTTTGTGAATAAATAAAATTGGAGTTGTGTTTTCATTCCATTGTGTTTGCTTGAGCGCCTGGAAATGTAAGAAAAACTGGATGCAGAGTAAAATTAAGAAAAACTCGATGCAAAGCGGAGTTGAACTTGTAATACAAACTCCATGCAGAGTGAAGTTGAAAATGCAATTAAAATTGTAAATTTGTGTTTGCCACACTGTTGAAGTGAATGAAAGTGGTTTATTAAAGTTAGGCTTGACTGGTAAAGAAAAAGGCTGACTTGCAAATGTTGATAAGTAAGGAAATGGTTTGACTTGTAAAGGAAACATGTAAGAATGTCAGAGATGTGAAGTTTCAAATTATGTCCAAAAAATGGAGTTTTAAATCATGGTCTAATTAGTTTGGAATTTGACTAAGTGAACGGTGGTGTAAAAACATGGACCTGGAATTTATAACTAAGTGTGTGTACAAATGCCACAAGCATGAGGTTGGCTTGAACGGCCTTGACTGAGCTCTGTATGTGTGTTCAGTCGGGGGTGAGCTGTGATTCATTGACTTTGCAAATAATCCAGTGGCTTGAAGTGACTCAGTCTTGTGCTGACCAAGGCGTTTACGCTTAGTCTGGCTGAGGCTTGTCATGCTCAGGCTGGCCGAGGCTTTTGGTGTTCAGTCTGGTTGAGGCCTTTGGTGCTCAGTCTGGCTGAGGTTTTTGGTGCTCAGCTTGGCTGAGGCTTTGGATGCTCGGTCTGGCCGAGGCTCGTCATGCTCAGGCTAGCTGAGGCCTTTGGTGTTCAGTCTGGTTGAGGCTTTTGGTGCTCAGTCTGGCTGAGGCTTTGGATGCTCGGTTTGGCCGAGGCTCGTCATGCTCAGGCTGGCTGAGGCCTTTGGTGCTCAGTCCTGGCTTAGGCTTTTGGTGCTCAGTCTGGCTAAGGCTTGTCGTACTCGGTCTGGCTGAGGCTTTTATGCTCAGTCTGGTTGAGGGTTTTGGTGCTCAGTCTGGCTGAAGCTTGTCGTACTCGGTCTGGCCGAGGCTTTTATGCTCAGTCTGGCTGAGGCTTCGTGTGCTCGGTCTGGCCGAGGGCTCGTCATGCTCAGTTTGGCTGAGGCTGTAATCAAAGTGTTATTTGAAAGGTGATACAGATATATTTGAGATATAAGCTTGTTGTCATTAAAGTGTAGCCCATTGGCTCATGAAGTTACCCCATATGTGGAGAAAATGAGAACACTCAGGTTTGCAGATTGTCAACAAGAACATACATGAATTGAAAAATATAAAAATATAACTTTTATTGAAAATAGCGCTTCAAATGCTCGGCATGCCAAGGATGGGGAGGTCTCGACCCTTCATGTCCCGAAGTCGATAAGTGCCTGGGCGAGGTCTGGCTTGAACAACGTAAGGTCCTTCCCATTTGGCCGCCAGCTTGCCCTAAGCCGGATTCTTAGTGGCGAGGGTTGCTTCGCGTAAGACAAGGTCCCCTACGGCGAACTCCCTTGGTCGGACTCTGCAGTTGTAGTGTGCTCTCATTTTCTGTTGGTAGGAGGCCAGTCTGATTGCAGTGGTTTCTCTGAGCTCTTCGATTAGGTCAAGGTCAGCCCGACGGAGCTCTTCGGTTAGTTTTGGGTTTGGGTGTAAAACCCTTGGGGTAGGCAGGACCGACTTCCACTGGGATGATCGCCTCAGCGTCGTATGTTAAGCGAAAGGGGGTCTCCCCAGTGGGAGTCCCGGGCGGTAGTGTGGTAAGCCCAGAGTACATTTGGGAGTTCTTCAGCCTAAAGCCCTTTAGCAGCTTCTAGCCTAGTTTTGATGATTTTCAGAAGAGAACGGTTGGTAACTTCGACTTGGCCATTGGCTTGGGGGGTGACCTGGGAAGAAGAAATAGGGCTGGATCTGGAGGTCTGCACAGAACTTCCTGTACTTGGCGTTGTCGAATTGTTTGCCGTTGTCAGAGACGATGGCTTGAGGGATGCCGAACCTGCACATGATCAACTGCCAGATGAATTTGGTTGTGTTCCGCTCAGTAATGGTGGCAAGGGGTTCTGCCTCTACCCACTTGGTGAAATAATCAATGGCGACAATAGCGAACTTGGTCTGACCCCGACCGGTGGGAAGTGGACCAACTAAGTCGATCCCCCATTTGGCGAACGGATAGGGACTGAAAATGTGTAAGCCCGCATTGTGTCCTCCTTTGCATCGAATTCCCCCGTAATTTATCCGACAATGAGCTGGGAGTCGCTGAAAACCCCGGATGTGACTGACACTAATGTCCCTGCCTAGGCGGAGACCTGCTATCAATGCCTCATATTCGGGCCTCATTGTTACTGGCATCGAACAAGAAACAGAGAGCACATTTGAAATAACCACCCTTAGGGGCGATAAGGATGAGACCAGCTCCGCTGCCCTCTTTGCAGGATGATCCGTCGACATTGAGAGTCCAAGAATAAGGGTCTTCTGGCTCGGTAGGGGTTGGTGGTGAAGGGGACGTAGTTGGGGTAGGATTAGTGAACTCCAGGATGAAATCGGCGACCAGCTTGCCCCTTAATTGCTGTCCGAGGTCGGTAGGAGATGTCAAACTGGCCTGAGCTCCATTGACCATTGCATGAGTCTGCCAGAGAGCTCTGACTGCTGCATTACCTTCTTCAGAGGTTGGTCAGTGAAGACAACTATGGAATGGGCTTGGAAGTAAAGACGGAGTCGTCTGGAGGCGGTGACCAAGGCCAAGGACAATTTTTCTAACAGTGGGTAGTTCTGCTCCGCTCCCCTTAGAGCCCGACTGATGTAGTAGACCGGCCGCTGGACAGAGCCGTCTTCCTTGATGAGAGCTGCATTGACTGCGGTGCTTGACACGGCTAAATATAGGAAGAGGGGCTCGCCCGTGATTGCCTGTGAAAGGAGGGGGGGTTGGCCATGCACTGCTTCAACTGCTGAAAAAGCCTCTTCGGATTCGGTTGTCTATTCAAAAGTTTGCCGAAGAACTTTGAAGAAGGGGAGGCACTTGTCCGTTGCGTGGGAAATGAAGCGATTTAGGGCGGCAACTTGGCCGGTGAGTCTCTGAACCTCCTTGACCGTTCTGGGTGACTGCATCTCAATCAAGGCCTTGATCTTCTCAAGGTTAGCTTCTATGCCCCGCTGACTGACCATGAAACCCAAAAACTTCCCAGATCCTACGCCGAAGGCGCATTTCTCCAAGTTGAACTTCATTTGGTGCTTACGTAGGGTGGCGAAGGTTTCTCGCAGGTCGGTCAGATGATCAGCAAAAAGTTTGCTCTTGACTAACATGTCGTCGACGTATACCTCCATATTGTGACCGATCTGGTGATGGAGAACGGTGTTGACCAACTGTTGGTAGATGGCCCCAGCATTTTTTAGTCCAAACGGCATCACTCGGTAATGGTATATGCCTCGGTCGGTAATGAAGAAGGTGTGTTCCCGATCAGATGGGTGTATCAGGATTTGGTTGTACCCAGAGAAGGCATCAATGAAGCTAAGCATTTGGTGACCAGCTGTGGCGTCGACCAGCAGGTCTATGCGGGGAAGAGGATAACTGTCTTTGGGGCAAGCTCGGTTGAGGTATGAGTAGTCGACACAGAGTCGCCATTTACCATTGTTCTTGCAGACCAGGACCACATTTGACAACCATCTAGGGTAGTCCACGTTCTTGATGAATTGTGCCTCAAGGAGCTTGTCGACCTCTGCGGCAATGAGAGTATTGTGCTCCGGATGGAAAATGCGCTGTTTTTGGCGGTAAGGTCGAAAGTGGGGTTCAATGCTAAGGCAATGGGTTATGAATGAGGGGTCAATGCCTGGCATATCTGAGTGGGTCCAGGCGAATACATCGTTATGTTCGATCAGGAGGGCGGTAAGGTTAGCCTTTGCTCGAGGGGACAATTGGCTGCCGATTTTGGCGATTTTCGTCGGATTGGTGGGGTCGATAGGAACCTCAACGAGCTCCTCCACAGGTTCCCCTCTGACCAGCTTGTCCTCATCTTGGACGTTAAGTCCTTCAATGATCATGGCCTCCTTCAGCTTGACCTCTTTGAGTGAGGCGACATAGCATTCCATGGCCACGGTCTGCTCTCCCCTTACAGTCCCGACCCCCAGATTGGTGGAAAACTTAATGGCGAGGTGATAAATTGATGTGATAGCTTGAAAGGCATTTAGAGCGGTACGACCAAGGATGATGTTATAGGCGGACGGGCAGTCGACAACAAGGAAGGTGAGCAATTTTGTAGTCTGTCGAGGGTACTCGCCGATTGTGATGGGGAGATCGATTGAGCCGATGGAGGTTACCCGGTCGCTAGTGAAACCGACCAAAGGGGTTTGGAGAGGAGAGAGACTTTCCTCCCTAATTTTGAGCTGGCGAAAGCAGTTGAGAAAGATGATGTCTGAAGAACTGCCGTTGTTGATGAGAACTCGTCTGACCTTGTAGTTGGAGAGGAGGGCAGAAATGACGAGAGGGTCATCATGAGGATAACGAATGCCTGTACAGTCGGCGTCCGTAAAGGTGATAGGCTCGGTCCACTGCTTGGGATGTTTGGTGGGTCGGTTGACTGTGGTAATTACTTTGTCTAAGCCCTGCCTTATCTTTCTGAGTTCTGCCCTCTGAGCCGAGCGGGATGGTCCCCCACAAGCAAGGCCGCCTGAAATGACTCTGATTTCTCCAACGGGTGGGGGGGGATTGCCTGGCGGCCGAGGTTGCTGCGGAGGGCGATCATGGCCTTGGTTAGGTAGGGCTGGCTGCCAGGGAGGGCTGCGCCGGCGGTGGTTTCTGGGGGGCTCGGTTCTTTGCCTTTGCTGGGGGCGAGTATCCGTGAATCGGCTAAGACGCCCCTGACGTATTAGGGTCTCGACCTGATCTTTGAGGTTAATGCACTCGCCAGTGTTATGGCCATGGTCCTGGTGAAAACAACAATATTTGGTTTGGTCTTTCCGATTGGAAATGGTGTGTGAAGGTTGGGGCCATTTGAGGGGGTAGTCCCGTTGGATCTGATTGAAGACTTGTTCCATGGGGGAATTAAGGGGAGTGTATCGCTCAAACCAACCAGGCGGTCGGGCTGGTGCCGACCGGTCGGCTCGGGGGGGTCGGTCGGTATAGTGCGTTGTTTTGCTATTATACTGGGTGTTTCTAGGTTCTGAGTCTTTTCTCTTTTCTCTGGGGGTCGGGTTTTTGGCTATCGGATCTTGCCGGGCGGCTAAGAAATCCTCAGCATTCATGTATTTTTGGGCTTTGGAGAGGAGGGCTGCCATGGAGGTTGGGGGGTTTTTGGAGAGGGACAACAGGAAATTGGACGACCGCAGACCGGCCATGAAAGCGGTGAGGATAACCTTGTCATCATTTTCCACTACTTGCAGGGCTTCGGTGTTGAAACGAGTAACGAAACTACGCAAGGACTCCCCCTCGGTTTGGCGGATGTTGAGGAGTTGGGTTGTCGGGCGGCGCTGACGCTGGGCTCCAATGAAATGACTGAGGAAGGAGTCACTGAGATGCTGAAAAGTGGAGACGGAGTCTGCTGGTAGCTGGCTAAACCACAGCCGAGCTGACCTCTTCAATGTGACGAGGAAGGCTCGACACATGATCTCGTCAGGGAATGCATGGAGGATCATGAGGGTTCTGTAGGTCTCCAGATGGTCGACTGGGTCCGTCGTGCTGTCGAAAGAGTCGATGGTGGGCATTTTGAACTTGAGGGGTAGAGGTTTGTCTCGGATAGAGGCAACAAATGGTGAGTTTGCTGTGGTAGAAGGTTTATGCTGGATGTTCTGCATGACTCCTTGAAGTTGGAGCTTCATGGCTCGGAGTTCTGCATCCCAGAGAGGGATGTTATCACCACCAGAAGGGAGCGGGGGTTGGACGTTACTGGCTTCCCCCTCAGGGGCTGGTGCTAGGACCGATGGAGGCGGGGATCGGGGTGGTGGATTTATGTGAGGAAGAGGAGGTTGCAGGCCTTCCAAGTTGGGTGGATAGGGCTGCGGGATAGTATGGCTCGGGGCTCGTTCTTGGTTAGGGGGAATATCTGGAGGTGGCGGAGGATGCTTAGGGAGGTCCCTTTGGAGTAGAGCATTTAGCAGGGCTTGGTTTTGCTCGGCCATGCGGTTAATGCTGTTGGTAAGCTCGATGAAATACTGTGGTGGATTGTTTGGGTTGGGAGGGTCGGTTTGATGGTCGGCAGCATTATGGTGAGAAGCCATGGATCTAGTCGTGACCATACACTTTGGTTGATGGTAGGAAAAGGTTGTTGGGACAGGGTCTCCGGCGACAATGAGCACAACTGGCGCACGGAGCGAAGCTTTCCTATAGACGGCGCAACTGATAATACAGTGGAGATACAACGGGTACCAGGTAGAACGGGTCGAACTGATCCGTGCTTCTCGTGCCAATGTTTGCGTGATCAAACCCACCAATGAACCTGCAAACAAGTCCAACGGGGAACGGGGAGTCCCCCAGTGAACCCTCTGACGAGTAAGTTAGAAAGAGAAGTAGAGTGTAGAGAGGGAGAGATTGGAGGTAGGAAGCTTAACCTTCTTCTTGTCGTCAACGTCTGCTTATATCCTTTGGTAATCATTTCGCCGTCCCTTCCAACCTGCCACCTTGGCCGAAAGTCTATGCTGTAGCTTTCCTTGTTCAGGGTAAGGGGGTGTTGTTCCGACGGAGAGGTGTTGTCGTAATAAATACTGTGATGGGCTGCATTAATGGCGATGTGCAGTGGCAATAACTTTGCAGATCTTTGTCTACTGATGTGGCTTGTCCTTTACCCGCCACATGTCTGAATATCATTGGTTCTTCATGCCATGTTGGCTTCTAGCTGTTCAGGATCTTACCAGTTGGGTTATGTGTTGGGCTCTAAGTGATGGGCTTGGGTTGTTCACAGTGGGCCTGGCCACGTCACGTTTAATTTATCAATTTTGTTAAAAAAAATCATTTCACACTGTAACAACCCAGTTTTTTAATTATTTTGTAAAATTTATACTAATATTATTTAATCACAGTTAGAAAAATATACGATTGATTTTGTATTATCATGTGTAATTTTGTAAAATAATATAATCAGTAAAAAAATTTAGGGGTCAAAGTATAAATAAATAATAATAATAATGGATGTGATAGTAAAATAAATAATTAATTTTATGTTAGTATATAATAGAGTGTAATTTAATTAGGAATTAATTATTTATATAATTATATTAAAAAATTAGGTCAAAATGTAGTAATCTTAAATATTTATTAAAGATAAGAACGAACCATGAAATTTATTATTAAATCTCTGGGAAAGATTCGGGGCCACGTATGCGCTTACTTTCCTATTTATAGGGAGGAGGGGATTCACCTGGGCGGAGAAAGAAAAGGAAAGAAATAAAGAAAGAAAGGAAGGAAGGAAAAGGGATAAAAATGAGAGGAAGGAAAGGGAAAAAAAATAATGAAATGTGAGAGGGTTTTTGATAGTGAAAAGAAATAGTAAGGTATTAAAGTTAAGGTGAGTTATATTATACCTTGAGTTACAATAATATATTTTACGTATGTTTTGACTTACCATATTTATTTTATACAAGTTATGTTTTATAAATATTATAAATTATATTAATATTTCAGTTACGTAGATTATTTTCTAAACTTTATTTGTGTAAAATGAAACCCATGGATATATTTGTTTATATTTTAAAAAATATTTAACTATAACCTTATAAACAATTATGTTTTGTAAGTACTACCACGGGAGTCCCACGCATTGGGGGACTAAAACAACCATTGGTCTCTGTTTAGTCACTTTGTGGCCCTCTATTATCATGAATCTATTAACCTCTGTTCTGTGCGGAGATAAGTGCTACACTATTGTGGGAGCCACCTCTATAATCCGTACGAGTCACCTCTTGAATCCGTACCTCTGTATTATTATGAATCTATTGACCCTCTGATTTCTGGTGTGGAGCAAAGTGCTGTGCGGAGATAAGTGCTACACTATTGTGGGAGCTACCTCTATAATCCGCACAAGCCACCTCTTGAATCCGTACCTCTGTATTGTTATGAATCCATTGACCCTTTGATTTCTGGTGTGGAGCAAAGTGCTGTGCGGAGATAAGTGCTACACTATTGTGGGAGCCACCTTTATAATCAGTATGAGCCACTTCTTGAATCCGTACCTCTGTCTTGACTGTCACTCCTGTGACCTCTGTTCTGTTCTGTTCAGTACCGTGGTTATGGTTATTTATTTACATAATCTCAGTTTTGCTACTTAAAGGATTATTTGTTCAGACTAAGCTATCTTAAATATTTTAGTTACATAACTATCCATGGTTATTTTGTTTCCCTTATACTCTTGGCATAATATTTCTCACTTTGCCATGTACTTATAGCTATTTACCAATTTTCAGGAAACAATGCAATTCACAAATAGCTTTTGGAAAGTCTTCGATACGGGGCTGCGGAATAGACACACACAACACTTTTATGATATGTTTATATTTAAATATCGGCCTTTTTGGTCAATAAATTTTGTAATAAAAATAGAAGCTCTGATGATTATTTTGGTATCCTCACTTGAATATTATTTCCGCTCACGTTGATTAATTTGTTCAAGAATTAGCTTGAGATAACATCAGTTACTGGCCATCACGATACTTAACCCTTGGGTACGGGGAGCGGATCGTGACAAGTGGTATCAGAGCAATAGTTTATAATAAAAAAAAGAGAAAAAAAATCATCATTGGAGCATAGGACACACGCACATTTAAGGATAGCGGGTAAGTAGCACCTAAATATTATATTTTGTTAGTCGATTTAATTATATTATAATTATATATATATATATTTTGTGCATAATTTGTAAGGAATATTAGATATAATTTATATTTGTTATAGCAAAAGAATGAAAAGAAACAGAGGTGTCGGGCTCAAGCACCCACCAAAATTATAATATAATTAAATACATAGAATTTCCAGTTCAGTATTATAAAAAAAAAAATTCATTTCGATTTTTTTTAAAAGTGGGTTTAAATTTAAAAAATACTAATTTTGAAACTATTTCTCATCAATGAAAAGTTTATCTCAAATTTTTTCAACTCTTACATATGATTCTGTCATTGTGTTCCCATTTTATTTATATTTATTTTTATCGTAAACAAAACGAGTAAAAAGTTTATAAAGTCACCAATTGTTTCCCATTTGGACTAAAATAATTTTTGACAACTAGACAGTGAGTTGTTTTTGCTATTTTTTTTTTGAGGTAATATTTTCTATCAGATTAATCATCTAATATATATTTATCAGAGTGCGCAGCGGATAGCTTACACATATGACAAATTTCGAGAACGAAATTTTAAAAAGAGTGAAGATTGTAACAACCCAGATTTTTAATTATTCAGTAAAATTTATACTAATATTATTTAATCACAGTTAGAAAAACATACGGTTGATTTTGTATTATTATGTGTAATTTTGTAAAATAATATAATCAGTAAAAAAATTTAGTGGTCAAAGTATAAATAAATAATAATAATAATAATAATAATAATAATAATAATAATAATAATAATAATAAAAATGGATGTGGTAGTAAAATAAATAATTAATTTTATGTTGGTGTACGGTAGAGTGTAATTTAATTAGAAATTAATTATTTATATAATTATATTTAAAAAATGGGGAATTTTTTTTCAGCTCCCTAATAATACTAATTTAGTGGATAAAGGACACCCAAAAAAATAGTGATGCATCAAGTCCCTGGACAACTTGGCGCGCGTTTTTCATAATTTTTGTGGACCAAAATACCCTTGCCAAAATCAACACACAAACGAAACTCATTCCGACGTCTGAGTTCCATTCCAACCATCCAACATCTTCACGAACAGTAGAACAGCAGAATTAGGGTTTCAACATCATCTTCACCATCGACATTAGAGCTTCGTTCTCTTCTGCAAAAATCATTCCCATCGTTAGAGCTTCGTTTTCACTACTCATCGTCATCTCAGTCCATCTTCGTCACGTCGCATCTTCATCTCAGGCCATATCAGCTCGTCATTCAAGTTTCATCCTAACTTTGGTAAGTTTTTCTGCAATACAACTAGATTTTCTCTGGAAACAAAATTAATAGCATTTTATATTAACCTTCCATAAATTAGGGTTTCAATTTTGTAATAAAAAGCTACCTGAATTTGGAAACACTTATTTCTGTGTGTTTTGAACTTATTGTTGAACATGTTTGTGTGATTTTATCTGTAAATTTCTCTGGCATTTGAATTTCTCTGATTTTTGCTTGATGTATGTTTCTTCTTTCAATTTTCTCTGGCATCTTTATTTTGAAAAAAGCAATTTTTTATGTTTTTATCTTATTCTTGAACATGTTTCTGTAATTTTGTCTATAAATTTTCTTGCTCTGTAAATTTCTCTGTAATATGTATTTTTAATTGGAATGTCTATCTTTCTCTGAAATGTCTATTATTCTCTTGCCTCTGTCTAAGTTTCTCTGGCGTTTATAATTTTCTCTGACCACAACACACCACTTTCCTCCCTTGTGTGTCTCTATCATGATTAATTTTCTCTGGTTGTGTATGTAAATTTCTCTGGTATTTTAATATTATGAATTGAAATTTTCTCTGGAATGGAAATTTCCTCAAGAATGTGTATTTTTCTCTGGTATGTTTATTTTGTTCAATTCTTGGTTTCAATTTGGTGTAATTTTCTTTGGCTTGCCATGTTTACTTTTCTCTGCCATTCATTTTCTCTGGTATGTTTACTTCTATATGTAATTTTAACATTAATTGAAAATTTCTCTCCCATATTTATTGTAACAACCTTCACACTATTTACCGGTTAATGACTGATTGATTACCGATTACTGCTAAATTGAGACCGAATATGAAAAGTAATTGAACTGACTGAATTACTGAACTGACTGACTGAAATCCGAAACTGATTGATTGTCTGTATCTGTTTGAATTGCATTTCTATCTGTTGATTGTTTGATTATCTGTTCGTGGTTTTTTGTTTAAACTGGTAATTGAAGGCCTTATCGACGGCCGAACCAGAAATTGATTAATGTTCCATGATCAGTAGAATTAATGTGATTTTATGGTGTAATTATCTGAAAAGTGAATTGGTATGATTAAATTAGATTAAATATTGATAAAATGCAAAGTTTGGCTTATTTACCATTAGACCATTGAGTGGCCACTATCTAAACACCTTTGAGATCATTACATTACACTTGCACACAACACTTCATCAGCCATTTTGAGCTCACAACCGACCAAGAGAGAGAGAAAGTGAGAGTAGTGAATTCAACTTGTTGATTTGCTTGGAAATTGAAGTGTAGATTGCAAATTGAGCTTCTATTCTTGTGTTTGGAGATCTAAGGTAGAGTAACTACCCTCTTGTTTGTGAATTCAATTGATTCTTGCATGATTTAGAGCAAGTTGAAGTCTAGAGCCAATTTATGGCTCAAATTGTTGTATTGTAGTGCAATTGTTGCTTGCATGTACATATATCTCATTATTGAGGTTGTTCTTCATAGATTTTTACATGCATGTCCATGTTAATGCTAAGGACCATGATTTCATCTTGTTTTGAAAGGAGTTGGCTCATTGGAGCATGTTTTGAAGCTTTAAAATGGTTTAAATTCATGCATGTCATGTTTGAATGTTGTTCATGAAAATTGATTTGAAATTGGATTTAATTGAAACACCCTTGGGCTTCGATTTCTCAAATTGAGCTTTGAATCCTGCCATTCTATGTGTTTACAAGTGTTTTCCAGAAATTTAGCCCAAGAGGATCGAATTTGGTGGTTGAAACATGAGTTTTGAACTTGGAGCTCGAATCTGGGTTTTCCAGATTTTGGTCTTCCACTCGAGCGGGGAATATTGCGCTCGAGCGGGAAATTCGAGCATCTAGTACTTTGCACTGCTTTGATGTCCGCTCGAGCGGGGTATTGGACGCTCGAGCGGCTATCGAGCGCCCTATCGAGCGTGATTTTCACCTATCCAGTACTTTTGGCATGTTTTGCAGACCGCTCGAGCGGGGTAAGTGACGCTCGAGCGGGAACCTTCGTCTGCATGACCGCTCGAGTGGAGTAACCTACGCTCGAGCGGGACCCTGTTTCACTGAAAATTCTAAAAATGCTTTTAAAAATGCATCTTTGCATCCTCATTCCATCCTAGGCATTCTTAGGCCTAGTTTAAAACATCTTAATGAGGATATAGATGTAGAACACACCAAGGCATTTAGGGATTAAGTTATTATCTTTCCCAACTGTGAAACTTAGTGTTTGTTCAATCTGTTAACTGTATAGGGTTGGCATTCCGAGGAGACGCTCTAGCTTACTGTAGCCCAGAACTCTGTGAGTAACAATTGTGCAAAGATATGTTCAAAATGATTATCTTCTGAATACTGAACTGAACTGTTTACTGAACTGATATTGCTTACTGAATGAATGTATGTCCTATATTCTGAACTGTACTGTGGCATCCTTAGCACCTACTGTTTACTGTTACTGTTACAGAGATCTCTGTCGGTTCCCTCGTGGAACCACTACTGTTTACTGACTGATGGCCATCATTACTGTTCGGTCTTTAAGACCTACTGCTTACTGTACTGTTATGCTAATGGATGTACCACATATGACTGATTGACTGAAAGACTGAAATACCGATTTAATGAACTGTTTTCATTACTGTAAGGACATTCATTCTAAACCTCTTTACGAATTATGTTATTCACTGGGCTTTAGCTCACTGCTCATATATATATGTAGGTGTACAGGCACCAGACCGCAGCTAGGAGCGTCGGGGTAAACTCCAGTTTTGGTCAAGCCAACCACTGTGCCTCACCGCGAGGTTCCGAGCCTGCCAAGCTTTGGCTTAGGGGTGTTTTAGATTCCCCCGTCTGTCTCTGTAACCGTTTTGTTTACTGTATAGATTGAATGTTTTGCACTGTGCTGTTTATCAGGGATTAAGTCCCTGTTTTGACTGGTTGTATATTATATACATACTGTTTTGTACTGTTCTGTATAAATGTATGAAAAATCTTTTTGGCATACAGATTGTCACAGCTCATTGGACATTGTTTATTTACTGTATTGGCTTTCGCCATGCCCCTGTACTCTGTATTGCTGTATTACTGTTAAGCAGGCCTTCGGTAATCTCGGATTACTGGCCGGTTACGGTGCTAAACCCATAGGGGCGGGTTTGGGTCGTGACAGAGTGGTATCAGAGCGATACTTAACCACGAGTTATACCGCACACACGTGTCCAAATGAGCTATAGGGTGTCCTAGAGAAGTAATAGGGCATTACATGAGCATGAAAAGTGTGTGGTTATGACATGACCGATTATATGCTAATATGTTAACCTGTTTAAAGAAATGACTGCCTATGTTGATAACTGTTACAACTGTTATAACTGCTTATAGTGAAATGGATAACGCAAGAACTACAAATGAATCTGAATCCTCATCAACTGAGGCAAGAATGGCAAGAATAGAAAGAATGATGGAACTGATAACTGCTAGACTTGAGCAACAACAGAATCAATAGCCCACACCTCCTCCTCCGGTACAGCCGGAACCGAATGTGAATATGAATGATGGGGACATAATTGCTCTCACCCATAAGTTCAGCAAGATGAAACCGCCATCCTTTCAGGGAGGCCTTGAACCGTTGAAAGCTGAAGCTTGGGTACTTGAGACTGAAAAGTTATTTGAGATGTTTCCGTGCTCGGAGGCAAATAAAGTATTGTTAGCTACCTTCACCTTGCAAGAAGAGGCCAGAAGGTGGTAGATGCTGGTTCGTGACACCAACACTGTAGTGACTTGGGCTCAGTTTAAGGAGTCCTTCTTTGAAAAGTATTTTCCTCAGTGTGTCAGGGACAGGAAGGTAACTGAATTTGAACAACTGAGACAGGGTACAATGTCTGTTGCTGAATATGAGACCAAGTTCACCGAGCTGGCTAGATATGCACCACATATGGTGGACACTGACTACAAGAAGGCCAGGAAATTTGAGGGCGGCCTTAATGTTGCAATACTGGACAGAATAAGTGTTTTAAAGCTACCGACCTTTGTGGGTGTTCTTGACCGAGCATTGATGGCCGAGTCGAACATCGAAGCAGTGAAACAATCTAAATCACCAACATCTGAATGGCATGGCAAAAGGCAGGGTTTCAAATTCAAGAAAGGCAAGCATAACCCATCAAATAAGAAACAGAATACGGGGTCAACTACTAGCCCCGGCCAAGGGAGTGTTTTCATTCCAACTTGTTCTGAATGTGGCAGGAAGCATAAAGGGGTTTGTTACAAAATATCTAGAGCCTGTTACAAGTGTGGCAAGGTAGGCCACATGGTTAAAGACTGCCCCTCTGCTCCGCAGGCCAGTAGTAAAGCTGCACCAAGCGCAGCAGCATCAACAGTAGCACCAAAACCTAACCCCAAAGCTACCGGGAAAGAGCCTATGAGGCAGGGCCGAGTGTTTGCCCTAGTACCGGGAGACGTGCAAAATACTGAAACTGTTGTGTCAGGTATCCTCTCTATTTGTGCTCAAAATGCATATGTACTGATTGATTCGGGGTCTACACATTCATATGTATCGCATGCTTTTTCACGGAAATTGAATAGACCCTTAGAACCCATGAATTACTTGTTAGCTGTATCTTCACCTGTTGGGGGATCCATGACATGTGCATATATGTATCCTGCTTGTGAGATCATTGTTGGGGATATGCATTTGTTTATTGATTTACTGCCGTTGAACATTGATCATTTTGATGTAATATTGGGGATGGACTGGCTAACGAAATATCATGCCACCATAGACTGTGTAACGAAACAAGTAGTTTTCCGTCCACCTGGTTTGCCCGAATTTGTGTTTAATGGGAGTGGAGTAGTACCTCCTCCGTATTTGATTTCATCTGAGAAAGCTGTTAAATTGATTAGGAAAGGGTGTAAAGGATATCTGTGTTCTGTATTGACTGTATCTACTGATGAAAATGCTAATGTGAACAGTATTCCCATAGTCAGAGAGTTCCCAGATGTTTTTTCGGATAATCTGCCAGGGGATTTGATTGACAAGGAGATTGAATTCACCGTTGATGTGATTCCGGGAACACAGCCAGTATCTAAAGCTCCCTACAGAATGGCCCCAACTGAACTGAAAGAATTGAAAGTGCAACTGCAAGAACTGTTAGACAAGAAGTTTATCAGGCCTAGTACTTCACCGTGGGGCGCACCAGTCTTGTTTGTGAAAAAGAAAGACGGCTCACTGAGACTCTGTATCGATTACCGTGAATTGAACAAGGTAACTGTGAAAAATAAATACCCCTTGCCGCGTATTGATGATTTATTTGATCAGTTACAGGGTGCTTAAGTGTTTTCCAAGATTGATCTCAGATCGGGGTACCATCAACTGAAAGTTAAACCAGAAGACATTGATAAAACTGCTTTTAGAACGAGGTATGGACATTACGAATTTTTAGTTATGCCTTTTGGAGTTACCAATGCACCGGCTGCTTTTATGGACCTCATGAACAGAATCTTTAAACCATACTTTGATGACTTTATTGTTGTATTCATTGATGACATACTGATTTATTCCAAAAGTGTAGAAGAACATGAACATCATCTGAGACTTGCCCTACAGACCCTAAGAGAACAGAAACTGTATGCTAAACTGTCTAAATGTGAATTTTGGCTTGACCATGTTATGTTTTTGGGGCATGTTGTTAGCAAAGATGGAATTTCTGTTGATCCGCAGAAAATTGAAACTGTAGTGAACTGGCCTAGACCAACAAATGTGACAGAAGTCCGAAGCTTTTTGGGATTGGCTGGATATTACAGAAGATTTGTCAAAGATTTCTCCAAAATTGTCTTACCACTGACCCAACTAACTCAGAAGGGGATATCATTTGACTGGACTGACCAAAGGGAATCAGCATTCCAAGAGTTGAAAACTCGACTCGTGACTGCACCTGTTCTTACCCTACCTTCAGGTACGGATGGTTATACTGTATTTAGTGATGCTTCTCATAAGGGTTTGGGATGTGTTTTAATGCAGAATGGGAAAGTAATTGCCTATGCTTCCCGACAACTGAGACCACATGAAAAGAACTACCCGACCCATGATCTGGAACTTGCTGCAGTAGTATTTGCACTAAAAATCTGGCATTACTACCTCTATGGGGCAACATGTGAAGTATACATCGACCACAAGAGCTTAAAGTATTTCTTCACCCAGAAAGAACTGAATATGAGGCAGCGGAGATGGCTAAAACTGATTAAGGATCATGACTTACAGATTTTGTACCATCAAGGAAAAACCAACACGGTTACCGATGCACTGAGCCGGAAGTCGATTGCAAATTTAGCCTGTTTGCTTACGGGACAGAAAGAGTTGTTTTGTGACCTTGAAAAATCTGGAATTGAAATTGTTTTGCGAGAACAAGGTGGAACCTTAGCTGCTATTTCTGCTTAACCGGCACTGATTGAGGAAATTAAAGAGAAGCAACAATTGGATGACTTCTTGAAGAAGATCATCAATGAACGAGAATCGAAACCGAGACCGGGGTTCAAATTTGAAAATAATGTACTGAAATTTTAGGAAAGGCTGTGTGTACTGAATGATACTGAACTGAAAAGAAGAGTTCTGCAAGAGGGTCACAACTCAAAATTTTCTATCCATCCGGGGAATACGAAAATGTACCAAGATTTGAAACAGAATTTCTGGTGGTCGGGAATGAAGAAAGAAATTGCTGACTTTGTGTCAAAATGTCTTCATTGCCAACAAGTCAAAGCTGAACATCAACGACCCGCAGGTTTATTGCAGCCCTTACCAATACCGGAGTGGAAATGGGAACATATTACCATGGATTTTATTGTTGGATTGCCTCGCTCCAATAAAGGTATGGACTCAATTTGGGTTATTGTTGATAGATTGACTAAATCTGCTCACTTCCTACCTGTTAAGACAATTTATAATGCGGACAAACTGGTTATACTCTATATTGATGAAATTGTTAGGCTGCATGGAGTGCCTGTGTCCATTGTTTCTGACAGGGATTCAAAGTTTACATCGAGGTTTTGGCAAAGCCTACAGACTGCATTGGGAACTGAACTGAGACTGAGTAGTGCCTATCATCCTCAGACAGATGGACAGTCAGAAAGGACCATCCAGACTCTGGAGGATTTATTGAGAATGTGTGTCCTTGATTTCCAGGGAAACTGGGAAAGCCATTTGCCGTTGGCTGAATTCGCCTACAACAACAGTTACCATTCGAGTATCAGGATGGCGCCTTTCGAGGCATTGTATGGCAGAAAATGTAGGTCTCCAATCTGCTGGGCAGAGGTTGGAGATGGGCCTTTGCTTGGGCCCGAGATTGTTTATGAAACGACTGAAAAAGTAAAACTGATACAACAGAGACTGAAAACTGCGCAGAGCAGACATAAAAGTTATGCCGATGTCAGACGACGAGACAGAGAATATGAAGTGGGTGATCACGTTTTTGTGAAAGTGACACCGATGAAGGGCCAGACTCGTTTTGGAGTCAAGGGCAAGTTAGCGCCAAGATATGTCAGACCGTATGAGATTATTGAGAAATCAATCCGGTGGCGTATCAAGTTGCGCTTCCTCCTGAAATGGAGCATATGCATAACGTCTTCCACATTTCGATGTTGAGAGATTATCTCCGGGATCCTTTCCATGTGATTGAGCCTACTCGTGTAGTGTTGAGTGATGACTACACTTACGAGGAACGGCCTATTCAGATTGTAAACAGACGGATCAAGAAACTGAGGAACAAAGAGATCCCGTTAGTGAAAGTCGACTGGCAAAACCATGGTGGTGTGTATGCCACTTGGGAAAGGGAAGATGACATGGCTAAGAGATATCCTGAATTGTTCCCACTGAACCTTGTTTTCTTCCAGAATGAAGGTAACTCGAGTTTAGAGGACTAAACTCTTTTTAAGGAGGGGAGACTGTAGCAACCCTCACACTGTTTACTGGTTAATGACTGATTGATTACCGATTACTGCTAAACTGAGACCGAATATGAAAAGTAATTGAACTGACTGAATTACTAAACTGACTGACTGAAATCCAAAACTGATTGATTGATTGTATCTGTTTGAATTGCATTTCTATCTGTTGATTGTTTGATTATCTGTTCGTGGTTTTTTGTTTAAACTGGTAATTGAAGGCCTTATCGGCGGCCGAACCAGAAATTGATTAATGTTCCATGATCAGTAGAATTAATGTGACTTTATGGTGTAATTATCTAAAAAGTGAATTGGTATGATTAAATTAGATTAAATATTGATAAAATGCAAAGTTTGGCTTATTTACCATTAGACCATTGAGTGGCCACTATCTAAACACCTTTGAGATCATTACATTACACTTGCACACAACACTTCATCAGCCATTTTGAGCTCACAATCGACCAAGAGAGAGAGAAAGTGAGAGTAGTGAATTCAACTTGTTGATTTGCTTGGAAATTGAAGTGTAGATTGCAAATTGAGCTTCTAATCTTGTGTTTAGAGATCTAAGGTAGAGTAACTACCCTCTTGTTTGTGAATTCAATTGATTCTTGCATGATTTAGAGCAAGTTGAAGTCTAGAGCCAATTTATGGCTCAAATTGTTGTATTGTAGTGCAATTGTTGCATGCATGTACATATCTCTCATTATTGAGGTTGTTCTTCATAGATTTTTACATGCATGTCCATGTTAACGCTAAGGACCATGATTTCATCTTGTTTTGAAAGGAATTGGCTCATTAGAGCATGTTTTGAAGCTTTAAAATGGTTTAAATTCATGCATGTCATGTTTGAATGTTGTTCATGAAAATTGATTTGAAATTGGATTTAATTGAAATACCCTTGGGCTTCGATTTCTCAAATTGAGCTTTGAATCCTGTCATTCTATGTGTTTACAAGTGTTTTCCAGAAATTTAGCCCAAGAGGATCGAATTTGGTGGTTGAAACATGAGTTTTGAACTTGGAGCTCGAATCTGGGTTTTCCAAATTTTGGTCTTCCGCTCGAGCGGGGAATATTGCGCTCGAGCGGGAAATTCGAGCATCTAGTACTTTGCACTGCTTTGATGTCCGCTCGAGCGGGGTATTGGACGCTCGAGCGGGACCTTGTGTCTTATGCTCGAGCGGCTATCGAGCGCCCTATCGAGCGTGATTTTCACCTATCCAGTACTTTTGGCATGTTTTGCAGACCGCTCAAGCGGGGTAAGTGACGCTCGAGCGGGAACCTTCGTCTGCATGACCGCTCGAGCGGAGTAACCTACGCTCGAGCGGGACCCTGTTTCATTGAAAATTCTAAAAATGCTTTTAAAAGTGCATCTTTGCATTCTCATTCCATCCTAGGTTTTCTTAGGCCTAGTTTAAGACATCTTAATGAGGATATAGATGTAGAACACACTGAGGCATTTAGGGATTAAGTTATTATCTTTCCCAACTGTGAAACTTAGTGTTTGTTCAATCTGTTAACTGTATAGGGTTGGCATTCCGAGGAGACGCTCTAGCTTACTGTAGCCCAGAACTCTGTGAGTAACAATTGTGCAAAGATATGTTCAAAATGATTATCTTCTAAATACTGAACTGAACTGTTTACTGAACTGATATTGCTTACTGAATGAATGTATGTCCTATATTCTGAACTGTACTGTGGCATCCTTAGCACCTACTGTTTACTGTTACTGTTACAGAGATCTCTGTCGGTTCCCTCGTGGAACCACTACTGTTTACTGACTGATGGCCATCATTACTGTTCGGTCTTTAAGACCTACTGCTTACTGTACTGTTATGCTAATGGATGTACCACATATGACTGATTGACTGAAAGACTGAAATACCGATTTAATGAACTGTTTTCATTACTGTAAGGACATTCATTCTAAACCTCTTTACGCATTATGTTATTCACTGGGTTTTAGCTCACTGCTCATATATATATGTAGGTGTACAGGCACCAGACCGCAGCTAGGAGCGTCGGGGTAAACTCTAGTTTTGGTCAAGCCAACCACTGTGCCTTACCGTGAGGTTCCGAGCCTGCTAAGCTTTGGCTTAAGGGTGTTTTAGATTCCCCCGTCTGTCTCTGTAACCGTTTTGTTTACTGTATAGATTGAATGTTTTGCACTGTACTGTTTATCAGGGATTAAGTCCCTGTTTTGACTGGTTGTATATTATATACATACTGTTTTGTACTGTTCTGTATAAATGTATGAAAAATCTTTTTGGCATACAGACTGTCACAACTCATTGGACATTGTTTATTTACTGTATTGGCTTCCGCCATGCCCCTGTACTCTGTATTACTGTATTATTGTTAAGCAGGCCTTCGGTAATCTCGGATTACTGGCCGGTTACGGTGCTAAACCCATAGGGGCGGGTTTGGGTCGTGACATTTATGATGCTTTGTTGATTTTCTCTGAAATTTCATTTTTAATGTCCAATTTTCTCTGGCATGTCCAATTTTCTGTAATTTTCCCTTATCTGTAATTTTCTCTCACATTTCCAATTTTCTCTTACCTGCAATTTTCTCCCTTATCTGTAATTTTCTTTGACATGTCCAATTTTCTCTGGCATGTTCAATTTTCTCTGGGATTTAATGTTGACATCTTTATGTTTTAATCATTGTCTAGAAATGGCAAAATGTAAAAGCAGCGAAACACCGGAAACATCAAGCAAAAAACAGAAACTCTCTCAGTCTTCTTATGGGCTAAGATAAAAAACCAGCAGCAAAACACTGGAAACACCAACCAAGACAGAACAACTCTCTCAGACTTCTTATGATCTAAGATCAAAAACCAGTAGCAAAACACCACAAACTCCTCGACAAAACACACAAGTCCAAGGTGATGAAACAACTAGCATCCAGATGAGTACCCTAACTTCAAAAGACTCAAGCTCAAGGGGGAAAAAACCTGTTAAACTCCACAGAAAGAGAGCTCACTACACCATTCAATTCTGATCCAACCTCTCATATGTTGTCCCCTTTTTTCAAACACTTAAATTCAATTCAAAACAACTTGTAGAGCTTCAAAAGACCCCATTCTGGTATTTGATCCAAGCTTTAACCAGTGGAAGGATGGACCCAAAGAAAACTAGGAAATCCGATGATGATGTAGTTGCCATAATCAAATTTTACAATGAAAAAACAAAATCATTCACAGTTGGTAAGAAGAATCTGACCTTCACAACAAATGACATGACCTTGATTTTTGGCTTGGAAGGAGATAAAGGAGCCATGTCATTAAGATACTCTAAAAAGCCAAAATCTACATTCCTAAGGAGAAGATTCCAAAAGGACACAAGGCTCACTGGTCCTGTTCTTAAAAACGCCTTGGTCAAAGCAATGAAAGGCCAGCAACGAAAGGCAAGCAACCAACAGACTTCAAAGATGTAGCAATCATTGTTACATTGTACTTGTGTCTTACCCTGTTTTTTGCAACAAGTGGGAATTTAATAGGGTGGGTTTTTATACAGTATGTGGAACCTCTTGAATCAATGAAACAGTATGATTGGCCCGGAAGCAATCACATCAACATTGATTGATTCTATCATGGCATTGCACAAAACTCCAGAAAAAGTTACGGGATGTGTCATTGCATTGCTGGTAAGTATAATATCCATTCAAATTTGTAATTTGCAGTTATCATACTTACAAATTTGTGCATTTAGAAAATTTTATTTACTTTAATTTTCATCACAGTATTGGCTATGTGAATATGCAACTATTATTGACTCAGAACACAGTAACACAACTGACTTCCCAAGATGTGCGAAGTGGAACCTGCAAACCTTGACGAAACAGCTGCAGAAGACACCAGTCCACTCTCTTGCACCTCGACAGGTTAGATTCCCATTGCTCCTGAAATCTCAGTGAAATTCCAAAATTTCTCTGACCACTGCTTTGTTTCCCTCCTTGTGCATTGATTGATTAAGATCAATTTTCTCTGAACTATCAATTTATGTTTTCTTCTTTGGTACCAACTGGTTTATTTCTGCATTGTCATCAATTTTCTCTGCAATCCAAATTTCTCTGACCACAATTGTAACACATTAACTTATATGCCCTGATTGCTTTTCTCTAATATATGAATTATGTTGGTTGTTTCATAATTTTCTCTGGCCCATAAAATTGTTTCTCATTGTGTGTAATTTTCTCTAGCCCATAACTTATTTGCCTTGCATCTTTGATAAACACTGTTTATTTCTGCCTTTCTAATGAATTTTCTCTAGAATCCAAATTTCTCTGACACAATTATAGTCAAACATTAACTTATATGCCTTGATTGATTTTCTCTGATATGTAAATTATGTTCCTCGTTTCATAATTTTCTCTGCCTCATAAAATTAACTCCTTGTCTGTAATTTTCTCTGGCCCATACAATTTTCTCTGAAGTTTGTTTCCGATTAGTATCATTTAGATGAATTTTATTTTCTTTATTTGAATTTTTTCTCTCAGTGAATTCTGTAACATTTCTCTAATAAAAGAGTCTCCTGTTACAGATAGATAACAAGCAGCTAGTCAAAAACCCATCAGAAGAGTTCTGTCTTGGTTAAAAGACAAACAAAGAATCAAAAAAAGCAATTGTCAAATTCAAGGAGACATTACAAGATTCATCTGAAGGTCAAGCAATTGTCAAATTCAATGAAGAAGCAGAAGGCAACATAGAAGAATACGAAGCCAGCAATGGACAAGAAGCTCAAGCAAACAGTGGAGAAAAAGAAGCCAGAGAAGAAAGTAAAAGCAGTGGAGAAGAAGAAGCCAGAGAAGAAAGTGAAGAAATAGAGGCAGAAGACAAAGAACAGAATGAACAGAAAGAAGAAGACAGTGAAGAAGAAGATGAAGAAGAAGATGAACAGCAAGAAGAAAACGAGGAAAGTGATGAAGAAGAACGTAATGAGCCGGTGGACCAACAACGTGATAGCATTTCTGGCTCAACAATGCATCAGCCTCAAGAATTTGAGGAATCAAAGGATGCCCAAATTGCTGATCTACGTCAAAGACTGAAGGCACTTTCTCAATCTAAACAAGAAGAAGACAGAAATTGGATGGAATTACTTGCTGAAAAGGATATTTCAATAAGAACCCTGACATCACTTAACTCAGAACTTCAAGAAAAAGAAAGCACAATCCAAATGAAACTAAGGATGTTGGAGGTTAAAAAAGAAGACAATATGAAAACAATTCAACAGTAGAGGAATTCAAATTCGGAGCTTGAAACAGAAAATGCTAAATTGCATGAACAAGTTCAAGAACTGTCAGTCCAACTAGCAACACAACCATACAGAACACCAACACAACTTCAACCACAAGGTCAGTGAAAATCTTGAGCCACAAAAAGTTATGTCCTTGTGTCAGCATGACTCAGAGAAATTTCTATTATAATTTTCTGTCATTGGTAATTTTCTCTGGAAGTTATATTTCTCTGAACACATTAGTTTCTGCCGCTTATTTCTATTGATTTCTACTGCTCATTTCATTTTCTCTGTCTATTTTCTTATTCCATTTTTGGGGCTTGTTTGATTTTCACTGTGTCTAGTTGGAATCCAAGTTGAACAACAGCCAATAACCCAACAAGAAGAAGTGGCACACAAAGAACAACCGAAACAAAAGACGAAAGTCTATGGTAACTGAAAAATATTGAATCACATAAATTTACATATTGAAATATCATCTGTTACTTCAGAGAAAATTCACTTTTACTAATATTTTCACTGTCTACAGTCAAAAAAGATTCAGCGTCAATGATCAAAAATTTAAAGGCGAAAGAAAGGAAGGAAAAGTAGCATGATCCAGAATTTCCATATCCCAAAGTTGCGAAAGTGACTAGAGCTTCAAAGCAAACTGCAAAGCAAGCTGAGCAAAGCATGAGGGACAAAGAAGTGCTTGATACTGATGCGTACATCTTGCCTCAACCTATAAACATCAGAAAATCTTGGGTCTTTCCACAAACTCTTCCGATTTCAAGATTGATAAAAGATCACGTAAAAGATATGTTGCATCACATATCAAATGTGTCTGGACTTGAGTAAATACAACAAACAAAATAGAAGATAACAAACAACAAATTACAAACTTATATTGTATTAACAACAATTAAATCCCTTCTTTGTCATCTTGTAGGGCTTTAATTTGGGCAAGTGAGTTAAACCTCATTACCTTCGAAGACATTGGAAACCTAATAAAGCAAAAAGAAATTGCCAACAATGTAAGTCTTTCCCTTTCATCAAAATTTCTCTGCAATGTTTCATCAGCCTTTATAAACCAATACTACAATTACAAATCATATTTTTCAGGTCATTGATGGCTATGGAGAGATACTTTTGGCTGACAAAATGAGAGAAACACAACAACCAGCCTCATTTTTTTTCACATCCATGAGCTTAGTATATTACTACTATTTTATTTGATTTTCCCTGGAATTTACTTACTACTTTCTCTTCTTAAGATACTTCTTGGATTTTCTCTGAACAAAACCATTTTTGGATTTTCTCTGAACACAGAATTTCATCAAGATGACAGAAAATCAATCTTTTCGAGTGTCCTTATTTGACAAGCATATTGAAACAGCATGGAGGAACTACAGGTTCCTCCATTTCCCAATAAATACTGGATGTAATGAGAAGTCCACAGCTGGAAATCACTGGACCTTGCTTGTCCTCGACAAGCAAGACAATTTATGGAGGTTCTACAACTCACTGAGGCCAAGGAGGGATGATGCAGAAGACAAATATGTCAAAGATGCAAAACAATTGGTAACGAGTGCAAATTTCTCTGATCTATCATAATCTTTATGTGATGATAATTTTCATACAATCCCATTGATTTGTCTGTAAATTTCTCTGTTATTTAAAAATTATTTTTTTGCAGCAAGAATATGTGGAGAATTTTTTGAAAGCTTGCCTTGAAAGAGACGCTCAATCACAACCCTCTTTCAAATTGATAAACTCACAAAACACAAGTTACGACTTTGAGTATGTCAACAATGCTTCACAACAAGAAAGTGATTCGTAAGTTTCATACATCTATAAATAAGATACTCTGATTTGCATGTTTCTTAAAACTAACCATACCTATAATTTGTATGCAGTTTGGATTGTGGCCTCTTTGTTTGCTATATAATGAAACAATATAGCAAGCATGAACCTATCAGCACCAAATTGTCCACACAAGAGATCAGGTTGATGAGGGCAGAACTCATAGAGAGATTTGTGACCGAAGTTGTCCGATCATGGACTGAACCAATTGAAATACCTCCAGAAGAACCAAACATGTAATAGTGAAATTAGTGAAAGGAAGACAATATACATAGCCAGACAGAGAAAATTGTCTCACATATATGTATATATCCATACAGTATTAACCATTCAGTTTTTTGTTGACACATTGAAGGAATAATGATGTTTGACTTATCCATATACATCCTCTCTTGACTAATGTAAATTTCATTTTTTTTTCGACTAATGTAAATTTCATACCCATCGATGGTTAAATATATATGTATATATATTTTATTATGACTGTCAACACAATACCGTATCATGTCCACCAAATTTGTTATTGGCAAGTGTCGAGCTTCTCGTATCCATGAATTGAATGACTCAGCAAAATTTGAATACATCTCACCATAACGTTTCCCCGCAAAATATGCATCACTCCAATTTTCATATGGTAAACTTCTCAAGAAAACAATCACAATGTCTCTCCCCTACTTTTTAATTCATTTAACTTGAAATGAAATGATGCCTTTGTTGGCGCATATGCACATTCTGAAAACTTGGACACAATCGTCTTCCTAACCAAATTTGTGTTTCCACATGACAACTTATCCCTCAAATTTCTCTTTAGATGTTCAAGACAAAATCCATGAAAGCAGTTAGGGAAAAACCTAGCAATTCCCTCCACAATACCACAATGTCGATCTGATATGAAACTTATCACCCTCTCTGATCCAAATACTCCACATAAATGTTCAAGAAACCGATACCAATTGTCTTTATTCTCAGCATCAACAACAGCAAAAGCTACAGGAAAAAAAACCTACAAAACAAATAGGAACAAGCATATCAGATATACACATGCAGAGAAAATTAGAACATTAAACAACCAGAGAAATTTGACACTGCCAACATCCAGAGAAAATTCACTTGGTGCCCAACTCTAGAGAAAATTCACACATTGGCAACATCCAGAGAAAATTGACTTAGTGACCAATTACAGAGAAAATTCACACAATCATAATATCCAGAGAAAATTCACTTAGTGACCACCAACAGATACAATTCACACAATGACAACATCTAGAGAAAATTCACACACTGACCAAAATCCAGTGAAAATCCACACAGTGGCCAAAACCAGAGAAAATTCAAAGTGTCAAAGAAAAATCACATTCACTCAATTCCTACATGTATAGAAAATTCACATAGTTAGATAAAATTATATATATTTACAATTACCTTCATTCCTATCTTTCCCCGTTGCAGCAAGCATAACTCCTTTGTATCGTCCTTTCAAAAATGTTCCATCAAAAAAAAGCAATGACCGACAATATTTGAAACCAGCAATGCATGCATGAAAAGACAAACACTCTTTTGAAACGCTTGTTATCTTCAAAATCTAACTCAAAACGACTACCTGGATTGTTCTTCAATGCCTCATCAAAATACCACCGTAATTAATCAAATGACAAACAAGAATCCCCATATGTACTACATTTTGCTTTTTCAACACCCAACCAACCACAGTTATAACTGATTGAGACCCCATACTTGTCTTTCATTTCTTTCACAACATCCACTGGACGAGTTAAAGGTTTTGCACTTACCTCTTCAAGTATCAGCCCAGAAACTAAGCTGGAAGTCATCCTCGAATGTTTACTCGTACGAACCGCCACACCATACGTATGTGCATTGTTCAATGTCCTTATGTAGAAGAACCCATTTATTTTTTCAACAGAAGCATGTACACGCCACATACATCCCCTTGATTCCTTATATGCACATTCTACCGTAACCCTCAGCTTGTCATTTTTAACATACGTAAACTGAAAACCAACCTCAATAGCATACTTGCATAAAAAAGTATGGAACTCAACCACACCACCCTCAAACTTTTGTCCAACACTCGTAATATTATTCCGCCAACCAGCCGACAATAATACCTTTTCTTGGTGAGAACAAAACTTAGAGAGTGAATTTCTTTCAATATCCACCAGCCTATCACACTCACCATCCACAATATCTACCCAATTAGACCCCACTTCATCCTCTTCATCAGAAGTACTACATCTAGTAACTGAAACATCAACTATATCAACACCGCGTGCACAAACAACCCTCAACATATTCAGAAAATCAATATTATTTCGAACCATACAATTCGGATGGCCCAAAATAGAATATGAAATACACATAGTCTCAGGTTTCAAATTCTCCCATGTTTTACACAAAATGCCAACCAATTCCTCAAAATTCAATTCGCATGAAACATTAATGACAATAGTATCATTCCCATATTTGCACAGCAATAACACTGCACTGCCCATTGAAACTGAAACAAAAAACAAGAAAAATAATTTGTTTAACATAGAAATACTTCACAAGAACAACATAAAAGTCCAGAGAAATTTCTAAAAATTATAATTTTCTTTGAACTTAAAATAAAAGTCCAAAGACATCTACAAACTAATATTCACCTTCAAGATGATAAAAAACAAAATCACAGAAACTTAATGAATCACAGAGAAATTTACTGCTAACTATTAAACACAATCATAGAAAAAAATCACACAGAATATCTGTTATGAAATTATAGGCTTCTCCGTGATTTTCACCTCACTACAAGCTAACAATTTTCTATGCGTCATTCTACAATATTGCACTCATAGAAAAATCCAGAGAAATTTACAAACTTATATACACCTTCAAGATAACAAAAAACACTGCATTGTCCATCTAAACTGAAAGAAAAAACACAAAAAATAACTTTTGCTTAGAGAAACAAAAACTTCTATTCATCTTCTACAAACATATAATTTTCTCTGAACTACAAACTGAAAGTGAGTAACAAACTTACAATTTTCTCTGAACTACAAATACAAGTCCAAATAAATTTATGAACTTACATTCACTTTCTCATATTCTATCTGCATTAGAAACTTCTAATAATATGTCCATATGCACTTATAATTTTCACTGAACTACACAAACAAAAGTGCAGAAAATGAAATTTCTCTGGTTTGAAAAAACATAGAACAAAACTTATCATTGATCAGCATGTTGATAAAAAACAGAGCACAAAAAATAAACTCTAAACATCAAAATCACCTACACTGTCAACACTATTTGAAATTGATCAAAAAACAAAGAATGAAAAATTAATTCCAAAAATAAAAATCAACTGTATCAAGCTGGCCTCTCTCTAAACAAAAATTCAAAACAAAAATCAAAATCCATATGGAATCTAAATCGAAAACAAACTTGATTCAACTCCACTCAAAAACCTATGCGATCAACACACTGTCAACACTCTTTGAAATTGATTAAAAAACAAAGAATCAAAAATTAATTCCAAAAATAAAAATCAACTCTATCAAACTGGCCTTTCTCTAAATAAAAATTCAAAACAAAAATCAAAATGCATGTGGTATCTCCATCAAAAACAAACCTGATTCAACTCCACTGAAAATCTACGCGATCAACACACTGTAACACCACTGAAATCTCCAACGAAATCTACACGATCGTAGCAATCTTTCTCTTCAACTCTACTGAAATCTCCGACGAAATCTCCACCATGAAATCTCCACTGAAATCTCCGACGAACTCCGATGAAATCTTCACTGCAGATTCGGTTTCCAAAATCTATCAGTTAAGTCAACAATATAATATTCAAACAAATTTATGTTATAAAAGAAGGGTAATTTAGGTACTTTATAACCTAAAATAAATTTGAGGGACCTTAGCCATCAAAACATATTATTTTGGACCTCTCCTCCTATCAAAAGTAGAGGAGGGACCTTAGGCCAATTTTCCCTTAAAAAAATGGGTCAAAATGTAATTATCTTAAATATTTATTAAAGATAAGAACGAATCATGAAATTTATTATTGAATCTATGGGGAAGATTCGGGGCCACGTATGTGCTTACCTCCCTATTTAGGGAGGAGGGGATTCACCTGGGCAAAGAAAGAAAGGAAGGAAGGAAGGAAGGAAGGAATGAAGGAAAAAGGAAAAAATGAGAGGAAGGAAAAGAGAAAGAAAAAATAATGGAAGGTGAGAGGGTCTTTGATAGTGAAAAGAAAGAGCAATGTATTAAAGTTAAGGTGAGTTATATTATATCTTGAGTTACCATAATATATTTTACGTATGTTTTGACTTACCATATTTATTTTATACAAGTTATGTTTTATAAATTATTATAAATTATATTAATATTTCAATTACGAGGGTTATTTTCTAAACTTTATTTGTGTAAAATGAAACCCATGGATATATTTTTTTATATTTTAAAGAATATTTGACTATAACCTTATAAACAATTATGTTTTGTAAGTACCACCACTGCAATAACCCTGTTCCGTATTATGCTCATTAGTCTTAATTGTGATTGTGATTATGTGTTTGATATGATTTGGTGTGCTATTTGTATGAATATATGTGGTTTTGAATTTCTATCTGTTCACCGTAGGAAGATCTATTTGACTTTCTGCTTTGAAAATTAAATTGAAGGCCTTATCGGCCACAAAACCTGAAATTGACTACGCCATTGTGATTAGCGTAATTTTTAGAGCCTACGATGAAATTTAATTGAAAATTTATTCGGATCAAAATAATTAGATTCAGAACGATTAATTAAGTGTTCAATTATTTATTAAAATAATGTGATTAAGAGGGGCTATATAAGGGCCATTATATGTTCAATCCTTCTCTTTTATTCAATTTGGCTGATGTTAACTCTAAGAAAAGAGAGAGGGTCGGCTAGAGAGAGAGAGAGAGGGAAACAATTGAAGTTTGATCTTGAAGCTTGAATAATTTGAAGACCAACTCAAGATTTGACCATAAATTGGGGAGATTGAGCTTCTAGGTGAGTAATTGATTATGAATTCATGAGTTTAATATTGTAATTTTGTGAATTCAAAGTTGAATGGTGATTAAGAACAAGGATTGTGTTGTATTTGATAAATTTGAAGTCAATAGATGCATGCATGAAAGAAATTGCTATGGATTTCCATGTTTGAGCATAATGTGTGTGATCCTTGTTGGATTTTGATTAAAGTTCATGTATTTGATCATCTCTTCACCAACTAAATTGAGAGTATTGAGTATATCCCACATGCAAGTACAAATCACGGAGGTGTGAGTCTTGAATGTTTGAATTTAGTATGTTGGTGATGAGTTTGGGACAATTTGAGTCATGCATGTAATTGATTCATGAAATTGAGCTTCATAATGTAATGAATTTGGTGTTGGATCATGTTAGTACATGTATATGTGAAGTTTGAGCCATAATATGCAAGATATGTTGATTTGAATGTTGAATTTGAGCTCAAGAACAATTCTGGATTTTCTAGAATTTGGGATGTCCGCTCGAGCGGGGAAGGCGCCGCTCGAGCGGGAAATACGAGCTCCCGGGACTTTTTGCAGACATGATGTCCGCTCGAGCGGGGAGCTATGTAGGATGACCTTTAGCTCGAGCGTCCGACTTCACGCTCGAGCGTAAAAGTGAGGCAACCAGTACTTTTGCAAACCTTATGGGTCCGCTCGAGCGGGGAAGTTCACGCTCGAGCGGGGGGCCCCTGTTTCTGAAATTTTGAAAATGCATTCTGTGCTTCGTTTTCCGTTCTCTTTCACTTCTAAGTACTCTTAGGCATGCATTAAGCATTGTAAATGAGTTAAAAGGATAAGAATGAAGCCTAAAGAGGAATATGTGAATTAAGAACGGATTGATTTGTTTGTGACCCATTGTATTCATGGAATATGTAGGGTCGAGCTCCAAGGCAAATCATCCAGCCGATCACTGTGAGTAATATCTTAATAAAGATATCTGAAGTATGTTGTTTTTCCAATTGCTTACTTCTATGTAAGTCTTATAAGTTCATTGATTTGAATGGTGAACAAATGTTTGCTATGCCAAATGAATGGGCCAGAGGCCAGTCTGACATGAATGATAGAATGAATGGGCCAGAGGCCAGTCTGACATGAATGATAGAATGGTTGGGCCAAAGGCCAGTTTGACATGAATGAAAGAATTGTTGGGCCAAAGGCCAGCTTGACATGAATAAAAGAATGGTTGGGCCGAAGGCCAGTTTGACATGAATGGATTGGGCCCAAGGCCGTCCGATGTGTTTGGAACCGCAGTCACTTGATCTATATGTATATTTATACTAGATAGAAATATGAATTGGGCCCAAGGCCGTTTGATGTATGTTGTTCTAATGTATCTTCTTTATTTGATATTATTCACTGGGCTTTCGCTCACGCTCATTCATGTGTTTGTAGGAGAGTCAAGAGAGGTCCAAACCCAGCCTCAGTGAAGTTTGTGTAGAACAACCAAGGTTTTGAAGAGTCCGCCCTTACGTCTCACGCACGAGATCTGTTTTCGCCCTTTTGCTAGTTGTTATATTTTGTCATGTTGGTGAGAACTTTGGTTTATGGTTGTATATAGTTTTGATTGGCTGACCTAGACTCGAATGATCCTGTATGTACAGAACTTTGTGTTAGTACATATTTTGATGTGAGTTATTAACATATATATGTATGGATTGTTATAATGTGCCATGTAAGCACAGCTCTATGGACAAAGTTTTAAATTTTGCTTCTGTTTGGCCCATTTACTCTGATGAGTTATGTCTGGTTTGGTTTGAGGCCGCAGGTAATCTCAGGATTACTGGCCGGTTATGTCCTTAACCCATGGGGGCGGAATCGGGTCATGACAACCACGGGAGTCCCACGCATTGGGGGACTTAAATAACCATTGGTTTCTGTTTAGTCACTTTGTGACCCTCTATTGTCATGGATCTATTGACCTTTGTTCTATGCGGAGAAAAGTGCTGTGCGGAGATAAGTGCTACACTATTGTGAGAACCACCTCTATAATTCGTACGAGCCGCCTCTTGAATCTGTACCTCTGTATTGTTATGAATCTATTGACCCTTTGATTTCTGGTGTGGAGCAAATTATTGTGCGGAGATAAATGCTACACTATTGTGGGAGCCACCTCTATAATCCGTACGAGCCACCTCTTAAATCTGTACCTCTGTATTGTTATGAATCCATTAACCCTTTGATTTCTGGTGTGGAGCAAAGTATTGTGCGGAGATAAGTGCTACACTATTGTGGGAGCCACCTCTATAATCCGTATGAGCCACCTCATGAATCCGTACCTCTCTCATGACTGTCACTCCTGTGACCTTTGTTCTGTTCTGTTCTGTTCTGTTCTGTTCGGTACCGTGGTTATGGTTATTTATTTACATAATCTCAGTTTTGCTACTTAAAAGATTATTTGTTCAGACTAAGCTATCTTAAATATTTTAGTTACATAACTATCCATGGTTATTTTGTGTCCCTTATAATCTTGGCATAATATTTCTCACTCTACCATGTACTTATAGCTGTTTACCAATTTCAGGAAACAATGCAATTCAGAAATAGCTTTTGGAAAGTCTTAGATGCGGGGCTGCGGAATAGACACACACAACACTTTTATGATATGTTTATATATAAATATCGGCCTTTTTGGTAAATAAATTTTGTAATAAAAATAGAAGCTCCGATGATTATTTTGGTACCCTCACTTGAATATTATTTCTGCTCGCATTTATGAATTTGTTCAAGAATTGGCCGGAGGTAACATCAATTATTGGCCATCACGATACTTAACACTTGGGTACGGGGAGCAGATCGTGACAAGTGGTATCAGAGCAATGGTTTATAAAAATAAAAAAAAAAAAAAAAAATCATCATTGGAGCATAGGACACATGCACATTTAAGGATAGCGGGTAAGTAGTACCTAAATATTATATTTTGTTAATCGATTTAATTATTTTATAATTTTATATATATATAAATTTTTTTTTTGTGCATAATTTGTAAGGAATATTAGATATAATTTATATTTGTTATAGCAAAAGAATTGTCATGACATAAACCCGTCCCTATAGGTTTAGCATCGTAACCGGCCAGTAATCCGTGATTACCGAAGGCCTGATTAACAGTAATGACAGTAATTCAATATAAAAGGGCTGGCGGAAGCCAATCAGTAATAAAAATATGTCCAATGAGCTGTGAAAACCTAAATGAAAAAAGACTTTTATGGACATAATCACATTCATAGCCATATATATATATATATATATCAAAAACACATACACGGTAGTGTAGACGTGCCCGAACGTCCCGGGCTCCGCGCGCGAAATGGCGCGAAATTCATTTTGTTCATTGGACTACTACAGTTCGGACTTAATGTCACGGTTCTGAATCTAATCTCGCAAAGTGCCATACAAGACTAATAAATCACCAAAGAGTCCAAATCCGGCAAATCATTTTGGAAAACTGATTTTTATAAAGAAGTGCCAAACATGGACTGCTTTGCCAGATACAGAGTCGCCATCTAAATGTTTTATTTAGGAAACCCTGACTCGTGCCTAAGGCCACGTGTCCATCATCACCAAAGTTGCCTCGGCTCGGGAACTTGGGTACGAGAGGGGAAGGTCATGCAATGAGCACCCCCGCTCGCCCGATCTAAAGATCGGCCTTTACTAACATGATATTTTACTTTTGAAAACACCTGTGTTCTTATTCCGGTTATTAGCTAGAATTACTATGTGATGCGCACAACACACGTATAGACTAGATCGCCTAAGTTGGAACAAAACATCTCATGTTTGTTTGTTTGAAAATGATTTGAAGGTGCTACTCGCAAGTAGGCTAAGACGTGGATTTGCCACCCTCAAGTGGGCTTAACAAAACATGATTTTGCCACTCTCAAGTGGGCTTAAAACTCGCATTTCGATGAATCGTTCCAATTCAAGTAATCCAACCTTCACCCACAGGCATTCAGGCAGTTATATCATTTAAGCAATTAGCCTCATGGCAAGCATGCTATCATGGCAACACTAACACGCGTACAAGATGCTAAAGCGTAAACACTCACAGTGTACTCCGAGCCAAAACAAAAGCTAGTTAGTAATCGAATGCATGATCCTAGCTATGTTTTGAAATGCCTAATGCAACACATGCAAGATGCAACGAAGTAGGCTTGACTATCTAAGATGGCATATGAATGCTACACTTGATACATATATTCAAATAGGTATTGAAATACAATGCAGTTAGTATGATGTGCCGAGCTCGGTACATACAAGATAGATGAATGATGCACACATGCAAACATAAAGATGCTAATTGAAACATGCCCTAAAACTAACCATCGAAAGCTGGTAAATAAAAGGGAGAAAGAAATGGGGTTGGAAGGCATGTATTGCACACACGCACGCTTATTACAACATTTGCCCTCTCGACGGAGGGTCCGAATGAATACGCTAAGCTAGCTACGCTAAGCTAATCAACTAATCTAATAATCTAATTAGACTAATTATTACACAACCAAATTGAATAACTAGCTATAACTAATTATTACAAACCAACTAATCAAACAAATTAATTAAGTTACAACACCGAATGCTAATTAACAAGTAAAGCATTAACTCAGGCCGCCTCAGCTCTGCCTTGAACAAGGAAGGATTCATGCTCTCGATTCCCGGCCCAAAAAGCTCTTCAAATGCTTTTTAGAGGCTCTGTCTGCAGGGTGTCCTTGAGAGTTAGCTGCTAGATCTTACCAAAATAGTGCTGAGGAGTGCACCAATGGCCTGTCGGCCATGAAGAGATGCTGCTGACCCCTCTGCCGACCAAGAGTGCATACTGCCGACCAAGGATGAAGGGCTGCCGGCCATAAATAAGAGGGTGCCGGCCACTGATGTGCTGGGACACCAAGCTGTAGCAGAGCACAAAATAAAGAAAGTGGATGGTCTCCCAAGGATATGTACGTACTATTCCACTCCATATCACTTCAAAACATCAATAGATGGGGCATTATTGGATCCAAGACCATCAATCACGCATCTCGATGCATGATGGCCAAAGATCCAACATGTGCAATTTCAATAAATGCATGACAAACAAGACACCAAGACCATCTCCTTATCATGAGGAATCAAAGGAAATGGAGACCAAGGGAGATTGGCTCATTTCATCACTTCAAGTATGAAATGAACCAATCTTCCTCGCGTTTCAATACGACATCCGATTGAACGCAATGCAAAACATGCAAACAACATGACATGCAAACAACATGCTAATCATGGCATGAAATACACTACTCTAACATGCAAGCCTTCATGCACAACATGTTAAGGGGCCAAGAACACCAAGGTTAGTGAAGAGGATGACACTATAAGCATGCACCACAATGCTCAAACAACCAAACCAGCCCCAAACAGAGTTACATCATGCCCAAAACAGTGGCAAAACATGTTAAGATAGAAGCTTAAAGGACTACACAAACATGCATGCATATTAGCCCAAGCTTAAGGCACCAAAAACAACTCTCTAAAGGCATTGAAAGAGTGAAGCATGAAGTATAATGGCATGTGTTCCAGCACTGAAATGGCATGCAAAATGACTTGGAATTATGCAAACAAACCATGTAATGTATGTTGAAAGGCCTAAGCATCAAAACTAGTGAAGTGTATTACACTAGGGGCATGCGAGATAATGCTCAAATGGCCAAACCAACCCCAAACAGACCCTATGCAGGCCAAAACAGTAGCAAAAATGGGCTGAGATGATGGCTTGAAAGGCAAGAAAGTGAGGCTCATGCAATGGCTCACAAATAAGGCATAATGCTCAACTCTCAAGAGCACTTAAAGAGTGAAAAATATGGAAGTGCAACAACACTATATGCTCGGAAATATCATTCCAAATGATGCCAAAAAATGCAAATATTTCAAGTTAAGCATGCAAGATTCCTCAAAACTCAAGGGTAATCAAAGCTATTGCACTATAGCTATACAAAACATGAGTTATATGACCATGGCAGCCCAAAACAGTCCTAAAACAGCCCAAAATATGAATAAAATCATGTTGGAGCATAGCCAAAATATGCTAGAATAATGAGCCAAAACATCATGCATACAAGGCTAATAAACAGGATTTGTACTACAAGTACATGGAGCATGCGAGAGGTGACCAAACTAGCCATGGACAAAGTTAAGGCAGGTCCTAAAAGTCACAAAAAAATGCCTGAACTAAGCCTCAAAAGTATAGAGATATATGTTCATTTGATAGGCCAATAGTTCAAGCAAACAAAAAAAAAAAAAAAAGGGGATCACCCCCTCTGATTTGGGGCCTCAAAACCACATGCCTACCACTGAAAATTCACTGGATTTCAGTGGCTAAAAGGCCAAACAAAGACTAACTCAAAGGCCTTATGACATGGTTCAAAACAAGGCCAAACAAGGCACACAAGAGGGTATGACACCCCCAACACCAAAGAGGCCTTAAACAAATATCAAAAGCACTTAAAAACAGAATTTTTTTCAGTTGAAAGCAAGGCCTAAAACAATATACAAGAATGGCCAATATGTGATACAAACAAAGGCTTAAAAGGGGAATACACTCACCCTTGAAACACAACTTCGAAACCAGCAATCTCTGAGGCTAAAAATCGACTTTCAGAGCTCAAACAACACTCCCAAGAACCTCAGCTCAAAGATGGTGGTGTATCACTATGTGTTATAGTGCAAAAGTAAGAGGAAAATGCACTTTAAGGCACAAAACAAACACAGTATAGAGAGAGAATGAGAAATATAGAGAGAGATATATCTTCTCAAAATATGCTGAACCTCTGTAAGGGAGGAGGAGCCTCTCCTTATATAGAGGAATGCAATGCAAAGCTTGTTAAACAAGCTTGAAAGGGCTTCATCCCTCCATACATGTGTATGGAGAAGGGATGAGTGAAAACTAGCTAGCTCAAAAGATCTAGCACAAAATCTGCTGAGACAAAGTGTTCTGCCAGCCATCAGTGGTGGCCGGCAGTGCCTCATTGATGGCTGGCAGGCTTCATCAATGGCAAGCAGAGACAAAACCATGGCCGGCAGGGCCAAAAGGTGGTCGGCAGTGCCTCATAAGAAGCATGCAAAAAGGGCCAACACATGGTCCAAAAAAGGGGCAGAAAGGATACAGGGTTTGGGAAGCTCAAACCTGTGACGTTTTGTCGCAAAAGTCGAGTACTCGACGAGCAATCGAACTTGTGCCTGGATGTACCTGCAAGCACAACCAAGTCTTGAGGACGGTCAAAAATGGGGTGTCTACAAGTAGCATACAGGTTAGGGACCTAATCCCTTCACTATAATTGTACAATCAAGTCTTAAACATTCATTACATTAACAGAGACAAAAAAGGTGAATCTGAAACACCCCAAAACAGCCTTGACACGTATAGATTCGAAACCTCGATATGAGGCACAATGGTTGGCTTGACAAAACATGAGTCTAAGTCGGCACCTTTAGTTTTGGTCCGGTGTTTGGCCACCTACATATATATATATATAAACTATGAGCTAAAGCCCAGTGAATAACAAATGTGTAAAGGGGTTAAGAATGAATGCCCTTTCGTTAATTAAAACAGTCATTTGTATCTGTAGATCAGTTATTCATTCAATGACTCATATTTCAAGTCATAACATTCAGTTAGGAACCATAGCAGTCATACGTGGTACATCCAATAGCAGAACAGTATAGTAGGTCTTAATAGACCGAACAGTCAGTTGATGGCCATCAATACAGTAACAGTAGTTCCAAGGATAGAAATTGACAGAGATCTCTGTAACAGTAGCAGTAACAGTAACAGTAACAGTAGTAGTAGCAATAACAGTAACAGTCAGTCGCTATGGATGCCACGAGTACAGTTTATAAAATAGGACAAACATTCATTCAGTAAACAATGTCATTTCAGAAAACAGTACAATCAATCGTTCAGAAAATAATTGTAATTGAACATAGCTTTACAATATTGTTACTCACAGATCACAGGGCTATAGGCAGGCTAATCAGCTTCCTTGGTTGCCAAACCTACATAGTTACAGAACGAACGCACACTAGATTACACACTCGGAATTAATATCTTAGCCTCTTTCTTGTTTTGGTGTGGTTCTATATCATTATCCTCATTATGATGCCTTAAACATGGCCTAGGAATGCCTAAGATGGAACGAGGATACAAAAATGCACTTAAAAACATTTTTCAAAACTTGTTGAAAACAGGGGTCTCGCTCGAGCGTGGCTTTCTTCGCTCGAGCAGATATGTAAAATGTAATTGGTCGCTCGAGCGTAGACTCCTTCGCTCGAGCGATCTGCAAAAATATGAAAAGTACTGGTTGTTGAAAATCTCTGCTCGATGCTCGCTCGAGTGTGAGACACAGTTCTTCACTCGAGCACAAGTATTGTCGCTCGAGCGTGCTTCTGCACACGCAAAAATTCTGAGAGCTTGCAATTTACGCTCAAGCCAACATTCCTTCGCGCGAGCGAAAGTCTGAAAACAAAGGTGGTCGCTTGCGCGTGGAATTCCTCGCTCGAGCGAGGAAGCCAAATTTTGGGTTTTCCAGATTTTCTCCCAAAGCTCAAACCATGGATTTAATATGCCAAAACTCATCCTTTTGGGCCAATTCTTTGGAAAATACTTAGAAACTCATCACACAACATGTTTTGAAGATCATTTCCTAAGATTAAAGCCCAAAAGTGTGCCAATTGTACCAAATTTCAACTAAAACTTTATGATTGATTCAAAGACATGACATGCATGAGTTCTCATGAACTCCAAAACTCCAAAGTATGATCAAATGCAAGATTCAACTCAAAAACATGGTGAATTTCTAGAGCACAACCATAATATGAACATGCATGTGGAAATTTTCATGAAAACAATCTCAAAATTCAATGATATGAACATGCATGCATGGATTGGCTTAGTTTCCTCAAATTCCAACTCAATTCTCCCATCAATTCACCTATTTAATTTGTATTCAAGAACTAGATGGCTCAATTTCAAGGTTAAAAGGTTGGGCTCTTACCTAGGCTACTCAATCAAGCTTCACTTAAGCAAAATTCTTGAGCAATGAACAATTCTTCAAGCTTCCCTCTTCAATTCTTTTAAATTCCATGCAAAACTCTAGTTGAATTAAATTTTCTCATACTCTCCTCTCACTCACGTTTTTGCAAGAAGATGGAGGCTAATGGTGTGTCAACATATATGAAATCAAACAAATGGCTTGTAAAGGCCCATCAATGGCAAATGTGTAAATAACTTAAGCTAAAGTAATTTAACATGATTTATTCTAATCTAATTGTTCTAAATCAAATTTCAATTAGACCTACCATAAAATCATATAACTCCTAATTAGCATATAACACAAGTCAATTTTTAAATCGGTCGCCGATAAGGCTTTCAATTCGCAATTCGAAATTAAAACGTGAACAGATCGTTCTATAACAAACAGATAGAAATGCAATTAAAACAACACACTCACATAATCAATTTGGGATTTCATCTTAATCATTTACTTAGCATGCTTAAACATGAATTAATGCTAAACATAGGTCAGGGTTGTCACAAGAATGAAAAGAAACAGAGGGTGTCAGGCTCAAGTACCCACCAAAATTATAATATAATTAAATACATAGAATTTCCAGTTCAGTATTAAAAAAAAATATTCATTTCGATTTTTTTTTTAAAAGTGGGTTCAAATTTTAAAAATACTAATTTTGAAACTATTTCGCATCAATGAAAAGTTCATCTCAAATTTTTTCAAATTTTGCATATGATTCTGTCATGGTGTTCTCATTTTATTTTTATCATAAACAAAACGAGTGAAAAGTTTGTAAAGTCACCAATTTTTTCCCATTTTAGTCCAAAATAATTTTTGACAACTAGACAGTGAGTTGTTTTTGGTAATTTTTTTTTTGAGGTAATATTTTCTATCAGATTAATCATCTAATATATATTTATCAGAGTACGCAGCGGATAGCTTACACATATGACAAATTTCGAGAACGAAATTTTAAAAGGAGGGAAGATTGTAACAACTCAGATTTTTAATTATTCTGTAAAATTTATACTAATATTATTTAATCACAGTTAGAAAAATATACGATTGATTTTGTATTATTATGTTTAATTTTGTAAATAATACAATTAGTAAAAAACTTTAGGGGTCAAAGTATAAATAAATAATAATATTGATAATAATAATAATAATAATGGATGTGGTAGTAAAATAAATATTAATTTTATGTTGGTATACGATAGAGTGTAATTCAATTAGGAATTAATTATTTATATAATTATATTAAAAAATTGGGTCAAAATGTAATTATTTTAAATATTTATTAAAGATAAGAACGAATTCATGAAATTTATTATCGAATCCCTGGGGAAGATTTGGGGCCACGTATGTGCTTACGTCCCTATAAATAGGGAGAAGGGGATTCACCTGGGCAGAGAAAGAAAAGGAAAGAAAGAAAGAAATGAAGGAAAAGGGTAAAAATGAGACGAAGGAGAAGGAAAAGAAAATAATGGAAGGTGAGAGGGTTTTTGATAGTGAAAAGAAAGAGTAAGGTATTAAAGTTAAGGTGAGTTATATTATACCTTGAGTTACCATAATATATTTTACATATATTTTGACTTACCATATTTATTTTATACAAGTTATTTTTATAAATTATTATAAATTATATTAATATTTCAGTTACATGGGTTATTTTTTGAACTTTATTTGTGTAAAATGCAACCCATGGATATGTTTGTTTATATTTTAAAGAATATTTGACTATAACCTTATAAACAATTATGTTTTGTAAGTACCACCACGGGAGTCCCACGCCTTGGAGGACTTAAATAACCATTGGTCTCTGTTTAGTCACTTTGTGGCCCTCTATTGTCATGTACCTATTGATCTCTGTTCTGTGCAGAGCAGAGTGCTATGCGGAGATAAGTGTTACACTATTGTGGAAGCCACCTCTATAATCTGTACGAGCCACTTCTTGAATCCGTACCTCTGTATTGTTATGATTCTATTGACCCTCTGATTTTTGGTGTCGAACAAAGTGTTGTATGGAGATAAGTGCTACACTATTGTGGGAGCCACCTCTATAATCCGTACGAGCCGCCTCTTGAATCTGTACCTCTGTATTGTTATGAATCCATTGACCATTTGATTTCTGGTGTGGAGCAAAGTGCTGTGCGGAGATAAGTGCTACACTATTGTGCGAGCCACCTCTATAATCCGTATGAGCCACCTCTTGAATCCGTACCTCTATCCTAACTATCACTCCTGTGACCTCTGTTCTGTTCTGTTTGGTACCGTGGTTATGGTTATTTATTTACATAATCTCAGTTTTGCTACTTAAAGGATTATTTGTTTAGACTAAGCTATCTTAAATATTTTAATTACATAACTATCCATGGTTATTTTGTGTCCCTTATGCTCTTGGCATAATATTTCTCACTCTGCCATGTACTTATAGTTGTTTACCAATTTTCAGGAAACAATGCAATTCAGAAATTGCTTTTGGAAAGTCTTAGATGCGGGGCTGCGGAATAGACACACAGAGCACTTTTATGATATGTTTATATGTAAATATCAGTCTTTTTGGTCAATAAATTTTGTAATAAAAATAGAAGCTCCGATGATTATTTTGGTACCCTCACTTGAATATTATTTCTGCTCGCGCTTTATTAATTTGTTCAAGAATTGACCGAAGATAACATCAGTTACTGGCTATCACGATGCTTAACGCTTGGGTACGAGGAGCGGGTCGTGACAAGTGATATCAGAGCAATGGTTTATTGAAAAAAAAAAAAGAAAAAAAATCATCATTGGAGCATAGGACACACGTACATTTAAGGATAGCGGGTAAGTAGTACCTAAATATTATATTTTGTTAGTCGATTTAATTATATTATAATTTTATATATATATATATATAATTTTTTTCGTGTGTGCATAATTTGTAAGGAATATTAGATATAATTTATATTTGTTATAGCAAAAGGATGAAAAGAAACAGAGGGTGTCAGGCTCAAGCACCCACCAAAATTATAATATAATTAAATACATAGAATTTCCAATTCAGTATTAAAAAAAAATTCATTTCAATTTTTTTTAAAATGGGTTCAAATTTTAAAAATACTAATTTTGAAACAATTTTCCATCAATGAAACGTTCATCTTAAAATTTTCAACTCTTGCATATGATTCTGTCATTGTGTTCTCATTTTATTTTTATCGTAAACAAAACGAGTGAAAAGTTTGTAAAGTCACCAATTGTTTCCCATTTTGGTCCAAAATAATTTTTGACAACTAGACAGTGAGTTATTTTTGGTATATTTTTTTTTATTTTTTTTGAGGTAATATTTTCTATCAGATTAATCATTTAATATATATTTATCAGAGTGCGCAGCGGATAGCTTACACATATGACAAATTTCAAGGACGAAATTTTAAAAGGAGGGAAGATTGTAACAACCCAGATTTTTAATTATTCTGTAAAATTTATACTAATATTATTTAATCACAGTTAGAAAAATATACGATTGATTTTGTTTAATTTTGTAAAATAATATAATTAGTAAAAAACTTTAGGGGTCAAAGTATAAATAAATAATAATATTGATAATAATAATAATAATGGATGCGGTAGTAAAATAAATAATTAATTTTATGTTGGTATACGATAGAGTGTAATTTAATTAGGAATTAATTATTTATATAATAATATTAAAAAATTAAGTTAAAATGTAATTATCTTAAATATTTATTAAAGATAAGAACGAATCATAAAATTTATTATCGAATCTCTGGGAAAGATTCGGGGCCACGTATGCGCTTACCTCCCTAAGGAGGTAGGTATTCACCTGGGCGGAGAAAGAAAAGAAAGAAAGAAAGGAAGGAAAAGGGAAAAAATGAGAGGAAGGAAAAGGGAAAGAAAATAATGGAAGGTGTGAGGGTTTTTGATAGTGAGAAGAAAGAGTAAGGTATTAAAGTTAAGGTGAGTTATATTATACCTTGAATTATCATAATATATTTTACGTATATTTTGACTTATTATATTTATTTTATACAACTTATTTTTATAAATTATTATAATTATATTAATATTTCAGTTACGTGGGTTATTTTCTGAACTTTATTTGTGTAAAATGCAACCCATGGATATGTTTGTTTATATTTTAAAGAATATTTGACTATAACCTTATAAATAATTATGTTTTGTAAGTACCACCACGGGAGTCCCACGCCTTGGAGGACTTAAATAACCATTGGTCTCTGTTTAGTCACTTTGTGGCCCTCTATTGTCATGGATCTATTGACATCTGTTCTGTGCGGAGATAAGTGTTACACTATTGATCCGTACCTTTATATTGTTATGAATCTATTGACCCTGTGATTTCTGGTATGGAGCAAAGTGTTTTGCAGAGATAAGTGCTACACTATTGTGGGAGCCATATCTATAATCCGTACGAGCCACCTCTTGAATCTGTACCTCTGTATTGTTATGAATCCATTGACCCTTTGATTTCTAGTGTGGAGCAAAGTGCTGCGCGGAGATAAGTGCTACACTATTGTGGGAGCCACCTCTATAATCCGCATGAGCCACCTCTTGAATCCGTACCTCTGTCCTGACTGTCACTCCTGTGACCTCTGTTCTGTTCGGTATTGTGGTTATGGTTATTTATTTATATAATCTCAGTTTTGCTACTTAAAGGATTATTTGTTCAAACTAAGCTATCTTAAATATTTTAGTTACATAACTATCCATGGTTATTTTGTGTCCCTCATACTCTTGGCATAATATTTCTCACTCTACCATGTGTTTATAACTGTTTACCAATTTTTAGAAAATAATTCAATTCAGAAATAGCTTTTGGAAAGTCTTAGATGCGGGGCTGCGAAATAGACACACACAGCACTTTTATGATATGTTTATATGGAAATATCGACCTTTTTGGTCAATAAATTTTGTAATAAAAATAGAAGCTCCGATGATGATTTTGATACCCTCACTTGAATATTATTTCCGTTCGCGTTTATTAATTTGTTCAAGAATTGGCCGAAGGTAACATCAGTTACTGGCCATCACAATACTTAACCATTAGGTACGGGGAGCGGGTCATGACACACATTGAGTTAAAGGAAAAATGGAGTTTTCAAATTTTAAGTCAAGTTCAATGAAAAAATAAGTATAATTTCATTGACTAGTAATGTAACGCCCCACTTCCGAGTCGTTAAATACACTAAAATAGCCTCAAAAAAAATAAAAAAAAATACAAGTTTTGCTTCCAAAAATAATAACTACAAAATTGTCTCCAAATTTTACAACATCCTTCAAAATATTCTATAGTACAATTGCCTCTAAAATAAACAATATTACAACTATCTCAAAATTTAATAATTACAGTGGTGAGTCCCAAATTACTATATTAATAAATATTTCTAGTCTCAATTTCAATCTCCGCTAAAATCTACTCCACACCTGAAAAATAAATTAATTCAGGAAGTATACAATATGACAGGAATACAAGACTCGAATATAGAATAAATTAACAGGAATCCAACAATTTATGATATTAAATCAACGATGCGATAATCAAGCAATTTACCAATATGTACAACAAATCAACCAGATATATGATAATTTATCTAGGATCAAATACCCAGTACTATTCAGTACATGACCAGTGAACAAATTCATTTATTCACCCACCTCACACAAGCTTCATGCTTATGCGAGCATATTGGTGTAAACAAATTAACAAGATTCATTCATTCATGTGCGGAGTATTTTCATGTCATTTAGTCAGACAAATCACCATTTTAACACAGAAATATTTGTAGAGAATTTTACCAAATGATCAGAATATCAACGATTCGACAACAAATGATTTTACAAAACATATTAATAACCACAATAATCAAGTGGATTATAAATTGAGGATAATTATAAAAAAAAAGAGAACTTTTTTCAAAGAGATTTAAATAGAGCATATTATATACAACCCGAATTTACCTCAAATCAATTAATTCTGTCACCATAAATCTGAAATTACTCCATAGGTCTCCAAAAATATTTCTGATCTCTTGTAAAATTACTAACTCCCATTTTAAATATTCCTATGTCTAAACTTAAAATTTTCATCACAAATGGAGAGAGAGCCGAAAGTAGGAGAAAAGAAAAAAATGAGAGACAAAGAGATGAAATTCAGGAGGCGAATGAAAAGGAGGAGAAAAGGGGCTCAATTTATAAAGGAAATGGTTGGTTTAGTGTGGTAGGTGGGAAAACTATGGGTTGTTGCCCACGGTTTTGTCTTTCTTTTTCACGTGATGGGGAAATTTAGAAAAAATTGATAAATTCATTATTAAATGAGAATAAATAACAACGAGATAGATATAAAAGAGATGGGATCAATACAAATAAATAATTTTACTTTTAGATTTCTATTTAAAAATCTCACCACTAAATTATTATAATAAACTACCAATACTACTCACTAAATATTAATACCTCAAAATACGGGATGTTACAATCTATCTCCCTTAAAATAATTTCGTCTTCGAAATTTCAATCCGTAATACTCCAAAATTTAATCTCAACTAAAACTCCAAATAACACGGTTCCGCTACGCACTCTGATATAAAAATGATTTTCTTTTTCTCACCTTAAATATCAACCCTTCTTTTTTTTTTTTCCTTTTTTTTTTTTTCCCGTTATACTCACCACCCAATAGATCTCATGTAAGACCTAATCCCTACACTCTGATATCATTTTGTAACGCCCCACTCCCGGATCGTTAAATATACTAAAATAGCCTTAAAAAAAATACAAGTTTTGCTCTAAAAAATAATAACTACAAAATTGTCTCCAAATTGTACAGCATCCTTCAAAATATTCTATAGTACAATTACCTCCAAAATAAACAATACTACAACTATCTCCAAATTTAATACTTACATAGGTGAGTTTCAAATCTCTATATTAATAAATCTTTCTAGTCACAATTTCAATCTCCACTAAAATCTGCTCCACACCTGAAAAATAAATTAATTCAGGAAATACACAATACGACAGGAATACAAGGCTCGGATACAGAATAAATTAACAGGAATCCAACAATTTATGACATTAAGTCAACGATGCGATAATCAAGCAATTTACCAAATTGCATAACAAATCAACCATATATATGATAATTTATCTAGGATCAAATACTCGGTCCTACTCAGTACATGATCAGTGAACAAATTCATTTATTCACCCACCTCACCCAAGCTCCATGCTTATCCAAGCATATTGGTGTAACCAAATTAACAAGATTTACTCGATCTATGTACGGAGTATTTTTATATCATTTAGTCAGACAAATCACCATTTTAACACAGAAATATTTGTAGAGAATTTTACCAAATGATCAGAATATCAACGATTTGACAACAAATGATTTTACAAAATATATTAATAACCACAATAATCAAGTGGATTATAAATTGAGGATAATTAAAAAAAGAGAACTCTTTTCAAAGAGATTTAAATAGAGCATATTATATACAACCCGAATTTACCTCAAATCAATTAATTCTGTCACCATAAATCTGAAATTACTCCATAGGTCTCCAAAAATATTTTTGATCTCTTGTAAAAATACTAACTCCCATTTTAAATATTCTTATGTCTAAACTTAAAATTTACATCACAAATGGAGAGAGAGCCGAAAGTAGGAGAAAAGAAAAAAATGAGGGACAAAGAGATGAAATTCAGGAGACGGATGAAAAGGAGGAGAAAAGGGGCTCGATTTATAAAGGAAATGGTTGGTTTAGTGTGGTAGGTGGGAAAACTATGGGTTGTTGCCCACAGTTTTGTCTTTCTTTTTCTCGTGATGGGGAAATTTACAAAAAATTGATAAATTCATTATTAAATGAGAATAAATAACAACGAGATAGATATAAAAGAGATGGGATCAATACAAATAAATAATTTTACTTTTAGATTTCTATTAAAAATCTCACCACTAAATTATTATAATAAACTACCAATACCACTCACTAAATATTAATACCTCAAAATACGGGATGTTAAAATCTATCCCCCTTAAAATAATTTCGTCTTCGAAATTTCAATCCGTAATGCTCCAAAATTTAATCTCAACTAAAACTCCAAATAACACGGCTCCGCTACGCACTATGATATAAAAATGATTTTTTTTTCTCACCTTAAATATCAACCCTTCCTTTTTTTTTTCTTTTTTTTTTTTCTTGTTATACTCACTACCCAATAAATCCCATGTAAGACCTAATCCCTACACTCTGATATCATTTGTAACGCCCCACTCCCGGGTCGTTAAATATACTAAAATAGCCTTAAAAAAAATACAAGTTTTGCTCTAAAAAATAATAACTACAAAATTGTCTCCAAATTGTACAGCATCCTTCAAAATATTCTATAGTACAATTACCTCCAAAATAAATAATACTACAATTATCTCCAAATTTAATACTTACATAGGTGAGTTTCAAATCTCTATATTAATAAATCTTTCTAGTCACAATTTCAATCTCCGCTAAAATCTGCTCCACACCTGAAAAATAAATTAATTCAGGAAATACACAATACGACAGGAATACAAGGCTCGGATACAGAATAAATTAACAGGAATCCAACAATTTATGACATTAAGTCAACGATGCGATAATCAAGCAATTTACCAAATTGCATAACAAATCAACCATATATATGATAATTTATCTAGGATCAAATACTCGGTCCTACTCAGTACATGATCAGTGAACAAATTCATTTATTCACCCACCTCACCCAAGCTCCATGCTTATCCAAGCATATTGGTGTAAACAAATTAACAAGATTTACTCGATCTATGTACGGAGTATTTTTATATCATTTAGTCAGACAAATCACCATTTTAACACAGAAATATTTGTAGAGAATTTTACCAAATGATCAGAATATCAACGATTCGACAACAAATGATTTTACAAAATCTATTAATAACCACAATAATCAATTGGATTACAAATTGAGGATAATTAAAAATAGAGAACTCTTTGCAAAAATATTTAAATGGAGCAATAGTATACAATCCGAATTTACCTCAAATCAATTAATTCTATCACCATAAATCTGAAATTACTCCATACTTCTCCAAAAATATTTTTGATCTCTTGTAAAATTAATAACTCCCATTTTAAATATTCCTATGTCTAAACTTAAAATTTACATCACAAATGGAGAGAGGGCCGAAAGTAGGAGAAAAGAAAAAAATGAGAGACAAAGAGATGAAATTTAGGGGATGGATGAAAAGGAGGAGAAGAGGGGCTCAATTTATAAAGGAAATGGTTGGTTTAGTGTGGTAGGTGGGAAAAGTGTAGTTGTTGCCCACCGTTTTGTTTTTTTGTTTTTTTTTTTTCACGTGATGGGGAAATTTAGAAATTTTTTTGATAAATTCATTATTAAATGAGAATAAATAACAATGAGATAGATATAAAAGAGATGTGATGAATATAAATAAATAATTTTATTTTTAGATTTTTATTTAGCGACCTTAATTTTCTTAAGTCATTATTTATTATTATAATTATTATTATCTTATTTTATTTGTGGCTTTATTAATAACGTGGTTACATGAGAATTTAATGTGTTATTAAATTAATTTAATGTGTTCTTTAATTAATTTAATGTGATATTTAATTATATATAATTAAATTGAATATATATATATATATGAGGTGTTTTATATATTGATAAAATATATATTATATTTATGTGGTAATTGTAAAATATAATATAATAGTACATTAGGTATAATATACCAAGATCTAGGTTTTATCACAAAAAGGTGTGTGGAAGTTCAAGTTAGTAGTAGCCATGGAGTGTTTAAAAGAAAAGAAGAAAAAAAGAAGAAGAAAGAAAGCCGAGAGAGAGAGAGAGAGAGAGAGAGAGAGAGAGAGAGAGAGAGAGAGAGTTTGTAATCAATTCGAGAAAGCCCAGAGAGAGGGCAAGAGACGGCCAGAGAAAGAAAAGAGGAAAGAAGAAAGAAAAAGATTAGGGTTTTGTTTTGATGGCTTTATTAATCCTCTAAATATTTCTTTGATCTTCAAAATAATATTAATTATTATAATAAACCACCAATACTACTCACTAAATATTAATACCTTAAAATACAGGATGTTTCAAGTAACTTAAGTTTATTGAAGTAATGTCTTATTGATTGGTAAGTTATGTTTAATTAAATAGTAGGTAGAGTTTGATTGAGTAGTAAAGTTTAATGGAGTAGTAAGTGGAAATTGGAAGATCTCATTGAGTAATAACTTCGTATGGTAGAACTTTCTATAAATGGAAGATCTCTAGGAGTTATGTTTGATTGAATTGTAAGTCAAGTTTGATGGAATAGTAAATAAAGTATCAATGAGTAGTAAGCTGAGTCACATTGACTAGTAAATGGGGTTTAATTAAATAGTAAGCAAAGTTTGATGAAATATCAAGTAGAATTTCATTAAGTAGTAAGTGAGATTTAATTGAGCAGTAAGTCAAGTCTAATCATTAAGTAGTAAGTCAGATTTAACTAAATAATAAATTAAGTCAAATGAAATTGTGTCTTATTAAATACTAAGCTAAGTCTGATAAATTGTTACATTTTTACATTTTATTTAAAATTCATGATTTTTGTTTAATAATTTAAAATTCCTATTTCTGTTTATTATTGATCATTCATTGTAACTGTACTTACAATTTGTTCATATTCTACTTACCAATCAATAGTAACAGAATCTTATTGAATAGTAGTCATATTTGATTGAGTTGTAAGTCAAGTTTGATAGAATAATAAATAAAGTATCAAGTAGTAAGTAGAGTTTCATTAAGTAGTATTTAGGGTTTAATTTAGTAGTAAGTAGAGTCTCATTAAGTAGTAAGTGGGCTTTAATTTAGTAGTAAGTAAAGTCTTATTAAGTAACAAGTAAGATAATAGTGAGTTGAGTATCATTAAGAAGTAAATGAAGTTTGATTGGGTAGTAAGTTAAGTATTATTAAGTATTAAGTGGTGTTTAATTGAGTAGTAAACAAAGTATAATAAAATAGGAAGTGGAGGCTCATTGAATAGTAAGTGGAGTCTAATTACCATTCAAAAACACAATATTTACCATTCATTCTCATTCTACTTATAACTCTTTATAACTCAACTTACCACTTACCATTTTATCACTTAGTATACTACTTACCATTTTTACTTGTTATTTTCTAATTAATTTGCTTATACTTATTGCAAATGAAAAACAACATTGAACAAAACAAGAATTACATTATCTATGAACTAAATGATAATGATACTAATGATGGCGAGTATAATATTAATAATGAAGATGATATCGTCAATTCTAATGATCTCCCAGCTGAAAGAGATGTTAAGTGTCATGATTAATTAACTAAAAAAGATGTGTTTGAAATGACATTTGATTCAAAAGAAAATGAAGAAAGATTTTATAATACGTATGCAAAAGTGAAAGGTTTTAGTATTCGAAGGGATCAATTGTACAAGGACAAGTAATTAATATGGTCATATCAAGGAAGTGGGTTTGCTCAAAAGAAGGACATAGACAATCCAAATACCTTGAGATTGAAGGACGTAAAAGAACTAAAACAATTAACTATAGTAGGTTGTCATGCTTCTTTCTGTATCAAACACAATCGGAGTACTTCCAAATATGAAGTGAATGAATTTTTCGAAGAGTACAATCATTTCATGAATTTTTCGAAGAGCACAATCATTCCACAATTATTTAAATGAAGTTCAATTAGATGATAAGTTTTGTTATATTTAGATGATAAGTAGAGTATCATAAATTAGTAAGTGAGATTTAAATGAACAGTAAATCAAGTTCAATTAAGTGGTATCTTATTAAATACTAAGCCATGTTTGATTAAGTAGTAAGTGGAGTTTGATTGAGTAATAAGTTGAATCTCATTAAGTAGTGAGTGGTGTTTAATTGAGCAATAAGCGAACCATAATAAATAATTAGTGGATGCTCATTAATTGAGTAGTAAGCTAACTCTCATTGAGTAATAGGAGTCAAGTTTGATGGAACAATAACTAGAACCTCATTGAGTAGTAAGTGAAGTCTTATTATGTAATAAGTCGATTCTGCTGTGATAGAAAGTAGTCTTATTGAATAGTAAATGAAGTTTGATTGAGTAATAAATAAAGTTTGATAGAATTTTAAGTCAAGTATTTTAAGTAATAAGTATGATTGAATAGTAAGTCAAGTTTATGGAGGAATAAGTGGAGTTGAATTGAATAGTTAGGCACGTCTGATGGAGTAATAAGTGGAGTCTCATTATGTAGTAAGTGAGATTTAATTAAGTAGTAAGTCGAGTATTATTGAGTAAGGTAGATGATGTATCATTAAGTACTTACCACTTTCAAGCACAATTTTTATCATTCGTTTTTTTTTTTTTTAAAGATATTTTTACTAGTTAGGCTTGGAATGAATAGTGATGCATATATTTATTAAATATTTTAAGTGGTGGGTTTAAATGGTAAGTCAAATCTAATAGTGTAATAAGTGGGGTTTAATTTAATAGTAAGTCAAGTATGATTGAGTAGTAAATTAAGTTTGATAGAATAGTAAGTCGAGTACCATTGAGTATTAAGTAATGTTTGATTTAGTAAGTCAAGTTTGATAGAATAATAAATAGAGTAATCATTAAATAATAAGTTAAGTTTGATGGAATAATAATTAGAGTCTCATTGAGTAGTAAATGGTATTTGATTGAGTAATAAGTCAAGTTTGATGGAGTAATAAGTCAAGTCTCATTGAGTAGTAAGTCAAGTCTATAGAATAAGAATAGTAAGTGAGAATCATTGACTGGTAAAAATGTCACAATTAATTTGAAGTTTATCCACATTTGTTATAAATTGAGAATCATTAACCGATAAAAATGTCGGATTAAATTATTTAATAATAAGAAGATTTACTATTTGTTAATCTGTCTCTACTTATCACTCATTGTGAGTTTATTTACCATTAAATGTGACCATAGTCATAATTCATTGTTTATTTACTCAACTTACCGTTGAATGCCATCATAGTTCCCATTTATTACGACTCTCCTCACCATTCATTGAGAAAATTCTCAACAGTGTAATTATACTTAACCTTACTTATCATTAAATTTGATCCCGCTTAACCATTATAGAGATAAGTGTTTATTGCTCCGAAATTAGATTTTCATATGACAAGAGTCAATAAGTACATGTTCATCACTCCATTTACAATTTTTAAGCACCAAAAAAAGAGAGTACATGTTTGGCATAGAGAATAATAGTGTAACACTTGTTGGTGCACTAATGTGTACATTATTAATTACTTTTTGTTTATTTTTGGTCGTTTATTTAATGGACTAATTATTTATTTATTTATTTTTCTTTTCTAGGAAACTCAACAATTAAAGTGATGATGGATCAATAGGTAAGGCCCATTTATCACATTTCATGGATAGGCCCAAAATGCTTTTTTGAACCTAAAGACAATTATGTGGGCTTAATCTCTAGCTATCCAAGGTTGATACGATTTAAGGTTGTTTTGACAAGCACTTAAAATAGTTAAAAAGATACTATTCAAAAGTCAACTATTTTCTTTTAATGTTTTTACACATCTTTTGTAAAAATGCAAAAAAAAAAAAAATTAAAATAGTTACTTTCCAAAACAACTCTCAGAAGGAGCAAAACATATTTTGAATGCTCCTGCTCACACTCTAAGGACACCCCGCTTTAGCTCTTATGTTGAGCTTATTTCAGTTCAAATTTGAATTTAATTGTCATGTCCGATTTTGAAACCTATCATGAGTCTTATTTTGATAATTTGAACACTTTATTTTGTAGGACTCATATATATCATCTATGAAAAAATTAAGTAAATTCAATAATCGTAATATTTTCATTTTATCATGTTTTTCTATTAAAGAATGAATGAGAAGTGTATTTTAAAATAAAATGTTCATTTTTTTTGGAGTAATTATAAAAAAATAAAAAAATAAAAAAAACTCTAGAGTTTAACTTTAATGTCAAAATAAATCATGAATTTTTAATTTTATTAATTTAAATCTTAATTTTTTGATTTGTTTTCAATATAAACCATCTACCTATTTTCGTTAAGTAAAATCAAGGAAAAAAAAATTTTAGTCATTAAATTCAATAAATATTTTATATACACTTAAATTGAATTTAATGGCTAAACTATTTTTTTTGTCTGTTTTACTTAATATAAATAGGCAAATAATCTACATTGAAAATAAATCAAAACATTAGAGTTTAAATTGACAAATTTAAAAATTCATTCCTTATTTTTTTTCTTTAAGAAAATAAGATCAAATTAATTTTATAGTTTAAATTACAAAAATGGTACCCATCTAAAAACAATTACAAAAATGGTGGAGGCTCTAAAAAATAAATGGGATAATTAGAAAGAAAATTTTAGTGTTTGACGCTTATAATAAAATAAATTTTAAATTTTTAATTTTGTCAATTTAAATTTTAAAAGTTTGATTTATTTTTAATTTAAACTATCTGCTTGTTTTACTAAGTAAAATCAATGTAAAAAAAAGATATTTTGGTCATTGAACTAAATAAAAATGATATTTTAAACATTTTTTACAGATATATATTGAATTTAATAATTAAAACATTACTTTTTTTACTAATTTTATTTAATAAAAATAAATATATAATTTAGATTAAAAATAAATTAAAATATTAAAATATATATTTTTTTTCTCACGTTCAGTGGTCAGATTATCCGAACTTACTTACACATCCTCTAATTTCTTCCTCGATGCGTTTAAAGCAGCAAAAATATAACTTATCTTAGCCTTGGTTTTTTTTTTTTTTGAACACCCAAACATCTTAGGCTTGGTTTAACAATGATTTTTTTAGTTGATTTTTTAATTTTTTTAAACTTTTTTAGTTTTGAACTTTTTTATTCGTTTGGTATTTTTGATTAAATTTTTTAGTTTTTTAGCTTTGAAATGATAGATTTTTTTTTATCCTTTTGTGATTTTTTGACATTTTTTTTTATCCTTTTATAATTATTTAGCCCAACTCAAAAACCAAACAACCCCTTAACTTAGGCATACATCCAAAATACTTAGTTTTTCTTTTTTTTTTTTATCGGTAAAAATTAGTAATTAGTTATTAGAATAGTACCTATATACATAAGTCTTCCTATCTTATTCAAAATATCAAGTATTTGTCCTCTTAATTCTACTTTTTAAAATAAAATAAAATAAATCTATAATTAAGTAGGTGTTTGATATGCACTAAAAAAATAATTTTCTTTTACATATATACTCTTATTTTGATCATATCAATCAACATATTGTTTTTACTTTTCTAATCACTTTATCTATTTTTTACATTTTTTTTTATAAAAAATTTAAAAATATAGGTGTTCAAAACATTTCAAACCGCACCTAAGAAACTCATAGTAGCCTAGTTAGTTACATCAATCAACAGTTTTTAGTTACATACATCAAACATCATAATAACAGTTTTTCTCCGTAAGAGCATTTCCAACGGTTCATCTAATGTTTCATTAAATTTGAGTAAAAAAATGGTCATTTCTTCAATTTGATACTTCGTACTCCAACGGTTCATCAAATCCTGTATCAAATTTCATGGGTCGACTGGTTGGTCGACCGATAACTATAAATATATATATATATATTTTTTTGCTTGCAGGCGGGTGACTCTTCTGGACATAATTTACAAATTTGTGGGAATATAAAAATTCATCAATTGTTTTGTTTGCAGGTGGGTGACTCTAACCATTTGTGAAATGGAAATTCCACTGTTTTGTCTACATCCTTCTCAATTCATCAAAGACTCTTCAGTACCCATACGCTGTTTTGTTTGCAGGTGGTCGACCGGCCGGTCGACCGGCCGGTCAACCGGTAAATGAAATTTTTTTTTTTTTTGGAACTGTTTGAACTTTTTTTGACCGGTTTGAACCCACCAATTGTAAAGGAAAGCGGTCGCCCGGTTGGTCAACCGGCCGGGCAACTGGTATACCTCTTTCAACGGTCAGTAACAGTGATTTGGTGAAAACGGTCAGTAACAGTGATTTGGTGAAATCTGTGTCTCGTTCTCAGTTTGATGTTTTTTTTGCTGAAATCTCATTTTGATATCAATCTGGTGCAACCGTTGGAGCGTGAAAAAGTGAGTTTTTCATTAAAATTTAAATCTGATGCTGGGTTTGATTCACCGTTGGAGATGGTCTAACAGAGCAGTATTTCAACACACGTGAACAAAAAGACAAAGCATAGATAGAAAAATGTGTCACGTATGTATTTAGAACCAAAATAACATCAAAACCTCAAAATTTATCTCAAATTTATCAAACAAGATCATCAATGGCTTCCTCTGCCACTGTATCAAGCTCAGCTTTCATAAACAAGGTTACTACTATGAACACCTCCCCAAATATCTCGTTCTACCCAAATTTTGCTAACCCATTTTTGATTTTCTTGTTTCTTTCTCTTTCTTGAGGTTCAGAAAGATGTGGGTCTCTCTGCTTTCTCTACCATCCAGAATCCCAAGAAAACTGTTTCCAGGAAAATTGTGTCTGTTATGGTGCCACAGCAATTTGAACGCAAGCCCGCCACCACTGGTTCAGTTGGGTTTTGATCATTTGTTATTAAATTGATGTTTTTGCAATATGGGTTTGAGAAAGTTGTGTATTTTAATGGTGGGTTTGTCTCTTTTTTTTGTTGTTGTTGATTATTAGGTAAAGACAACGATGACGATGACAGAGAAGATCTTGGCCAGGGCTTCTGAGAAACCCCAGTTGAGCCCAGGTGAAAATGTTTGGGTCAATGTTGATATCCTGATGACTCATGATGTTTGTGGACCAGGCTCATTTGCAATTTTCAAGAGAGAGTTTGGCCAGAATGCAAAGGTGCATAATTTGTGGTCCTTCACTACGTTTTTATAATTATTTATTTATTTTATATATGTAAATTTTATTAGCCAATTAAGTAGAGTTAATTATATTTTTAAGTTCTAAAATTAAATTGTGTCAAATTAGTCCTATTGTATAAAACGTGTTTCGTTTCCCAACCTAACTTTATCAGTGGATGTGGTAAAAATCAGGGATAAAGTGAGAGCTTACTTTAAAAATTGTACTTTTAGTCCCAAAATATGTGATCAGTGCCTCGTTTGTTAACGAACTTTTTTAGTAATTTTTTTGATTTTTGACTAAAATTATGTGAAAAAATTAGTTTGGGATGATATTTTAATTTTTTTACGAAAAAATGTACAAAAAGTAGATAGAAAAGAGAATCTTTGACCTCTTGGTATAACTTATTGGCTTTTTGATTATTTTAGTAACTTTTTAGTTTTTTAGCTAAAAAGTGATGTTGCCAAATGACGTGAAAAATCACTTTAATAAACTACACTTCTAGTATGAAATCTGTGTCATTTTGATCTCTTAAATTAGTAACAGCGTCAATTGATGGAATTAGGTTGGGATCAAATTGAAATTCTTTTCAAATATTAGGGACTAAATTGATACAATTTAAATATTCGGGACCAAAATGACACAATTTTCATAATTTGAGACTGTACATGTAATTAACCCAATTAAGTAACTAAAAGCTTACAATTTGTATCGTTCATTTGATAACTTCTCAATTCAAAAGATTTGTATTGTTCATTTGATAACTTTTCAATTCAAAGCATTTGAATGATTGGTCTTATGTGAATTAAGTTTATTATTGAATACCCATGTGATGCAGGGTATGCAACAGTCTGATCACCAAACTGAAAGATTTTGAGGTCTGCCATTGAAAGACTAGAGTGCATTTCACTAAACAAAAATAAATATATTAGTGCTTGGGTAGAAGTTAATTATTTCATTTAGAATTGTTCTTAATGCTAGGTGAACTGATTCAATACCCGTGTCAAAAGTTTTAGACTTCGACCTTGAGAGGATAATTTATATGAAAATTGGGCCGAGTTGGGTAACGGGCCGTTATGGGCCATAGTACGAAGGGCTGAGTAAAAGAGGCTTAAAGTTACTTCGGTCCAAAAGAGGCTTGAAGTTACTCCTGTCCGAAAGAGCTTACGGTAAGCTCGGTCGTCACACACAAAGTTATCCCGGTCGAGACCACGTTATTGGTTATCCTGGACGAGACATACCATGGTTAGCACTGGGAAAACCGAGGTAAGAGCAGTGAATGGAAGAGCCAAGCTAAAGTTATCTCGGTCTAGTCTGCGGCTTAGCATAGCCATGCTTACCTCGGTCACATTGGAGTCCAACCATGGTAAAACCATCTCACTTGGTTTAAGCAGTGAGGAGGGTGTTGAAGGATAAGCATTATCTTTCAAGAGTATGACTCCTAGGAGGACTCTGCATGGAGGAGTAAGAGTCCTACTAGGATTGTGCCACGCGGAACCTATAAAAGCTCACAACATCACTTATGGAGAGGTAATACAACTTTGATTCCAGAATACACAGAGCTTTTATCTATTTGTCTATCTTTGCTGACTTAGGCATCGGAGAGGTATCCGGCACACACTCGCCGGCTAGCTCACGTTTGTGTTTTCAGGAAGTAAAACGATGACGTACAGGAGGAGTGCAATCTTAATCAACAAGATTATACGAGGACAATATTTCGTGCTCGTACAATTGGCGCCGTCTGTAGGAAGATACAGACAAGAACAAAACCTCTTGATTAAGTTTTCCTCGCTAACTAGAAAGCAATTGCGCACAATGACGATTTGCCACACTCCGCCATCGACGGACAAACACCAGAGGGGGGTGGGAGGCGCGAAGGTTTACCTTCTATCCCACCTATGGCGGATTTGGAGTCACAGCGACAGAACCCCCGGAGGGATACAAGGGGGAGGCGGACTAACAGCCCCCGTCGCTCTCGCTCACCAAGCCTTGACAGACAGAGGCGGAGGATCGACCCTCAAGCTTTGGAGGATCGCGTCAAGGAGTAGGATGAGCTGATACGAAGGATGGCGGCGGACATGGAATTGATGAAACGCCAGATGAAGGGCAATGGGGTGGCGACAGGAGAGGGGCGCAAAAGCAAGACGCCCCCTCGCCATTCGGACGATCGTGGTAGGTACACCACACCATCACAAGCTGAGAGTAGGAGCCTGAGGACAGGCGACACTCAAGCAGGGACCTCAAGGACTCGTCACTCCAGGTCTGAGAGAACGAGAACATTGAGGTCATATACGGAAGGAAGCACCTATCGGCCCTCGCGCACGCATCAGACGTTATCCAGACAAACGGAGTTACCCAGAACGTCCGACTTACGAACTGTGCTGGAAGAAAGGGCATGATGGAAGGAGGATGCCCGGGGACGCGACCCGCACAAAGTCTCTGCCTTTCAGCGGTTGGCTCCTCGGACGCATGGGAGCGTCGAGGTAGGAATGCCAATACCGCGCCCAGCCTACGAACCGACAGACAAAGCATTAGTGAGGCTGCAGACCTCGTCGTTCGTTACAGCGATTGAGAACGCGCCCCTGCCGTCAAGCTTCCTACAAATTCACCACATATGAGGGGAAGACGGACCCCTATTCACACATAAGCTACTTTCGCCAGGTTATGGCTGTATACAGACGAAACGAGGCTTTGATGTGCATCCTATTCCCATCCAGCCTTGGCGACCTGGGTTTAACCTGGTTCGAAAGGCTACCAGAAGGCAGCATAGCCTCCTGGGCACAGTTGGCAGAGGCGTTCATGACAAGGTTCAGAACAAACACTAAAACGCCAGTGGAGATCGACCAGCTTCTCTCTATTGACATGGGCGAGAAGGAGACATTGAAGTCCTACAACAGCCGTTATTGGGAGACCTTCAACCAAATAGGAGATTGCCCTACAAATCTCGTAATCGCGCAGTACAAAAGAGGCCTTCCAGTCGGAAACAGACTAAGGGATTCAATCACCATGACGCCCCCTCTCACCATGGAGGCCTTAATGGAAAGAGTGCACCAGCACATCCGGGTGGAAGAGGATGGCGCCCGTGCTAAAACAAAGTCTGGCACTACCGCAGTACCAGAGAAGACGAGTCCGACAAAAGTCAACGCAGTAGAACGTCCAAGCAGAAACGGACAAGGCAGGCGAGACAACGGAGAGGACCAGGATAAAAGATGGTTGAGAGTCCGCACTGCCATTACCACGGTATTCAAAAAACCGATATATTGGATTCTAAGCGAGATACGCGATGAACCTTTCGTCAGATGGCCAGCCAAACTGGGAGAAGCACAGAAGGACTACGACGAAAGGTCACGGTGCACCTTTCATAAAGAAAAGGGGCACCGCACTGAAAATTGCACACCGTTGAGACAGCATCTGGAGAAGTTGGTGGCAGCCGGTCATCTGGACAAGTACATAGAAGGAGGGGCACAGCCAGCCCCCCAAGACCACAATAACCCCAACGGAATGCCAATCGACGCCCCACCTCAAGGCGTGATCAACGTAATCCATGGGGTATTCGAACCTGAGCGCGTATGTGAGCTCAGGGGCATGATAAAAAAGGCTGAGCACTTAAGGGAGGTACTAAGTGCCCAACCTACCATCAAAAAGGGGAAGACAGAGGCCACGAACGTCATGTCTTTTTCAGATAGAGACTTGGCAAGGATTTACTGCCCTCACAATGATGCACTGGTCGTCACTCTCCGAGTCAAAGAATTTGACGTTAAGCGGATTTTGATCGACCAGGGTAGCTCATGTGAGATCATGTATTACGAAACTTTCAAACAACTGAAACTGGAGGACAAAGACTTGGCACCTGCCGTATCTCCCCTGATCGGATTCAACTCAATGCCAGAGTGGCCAGTTGGCAAGATAATCCTCCCAGTCAAAGCAGGAAGCGTGACGAAACAAGTGGAATTCTGGGTATTAAAAGTCCCTTCCACTTACAACATAATCCTAGGAAGAACATGGTTGCATGCCATGCGATCAGTCGTATCATCCTACCATCAAGTAATGCGGTTCCCCAACGAAACCGGAGTAATAGAAAAGGTCTTTGGAGACCAAATTATGTCCAAGCAATGCTTCGTCACGGTAAATGGCAGCAGAGCCGCCAAGGGGTTTGTACAGATGGTAGAGGAGCCAGAGAGCAATAAGTTATTCGCAGATGTTGGCAAAGCCGCTGAACAGAAGGTAGTGGAAGACTTGGTACAGGTAAGAATAGATGAAAAGAACCCGGATAAGTTCTTTTTGCTTGGCTCATCAATGTTCAACACTGAGAGAATAGAGGTCATGGAATTCTTGACCTCTAACATCGAGGTGTTTGCCTGGACGCCGTATAATATGCTCGGCATTAACCCAAGCTTCATCTGTCACCAATTGAACGTCCACCCAACTGCCAGACCAATCATTCAGCGAACTCGCAGATCGGCACTCCACCACGCCGAGATAGTGGCGGAAGAAGTGGAAAACCTACTGGAGGCAGGAGCTATCAGAAAGGTGCACTACCCCAGATGGATCTCCAATACCGTGCTGGTGCCAAAGAAGAATGGAAAATGGCGTGTCTGTGTAGACTACAAAACAGTCAACAAAGCATGCCCAAAGGACAACTTCCCCCTACCGCGGATAGACCAACTGGTTGACCTAACTGCGGGGCACAACCGGCTTAGCTTTCTTGATGCGTATAGAGGTTACCATCAAATTGCTATGTATGAACCAGACCAGGAGGTCACATCTTTTACCACGCTAAGAGCATTATATTGCTACAAGGTCATGCCCTTTGGCCTAAAGAATGCAGGGGCAACATTCCAACGGATGGTCATCAAGATGTTTGAACCATTGTTAGGCAGAACAATGGAGGCTTACATCGACGACATGGTGATCAAAAGCAAGGATGAGAATGACCATCTCAAGGACCTAGGTGAGATGTTCCAGATCCTGAAGAAGCACAAGTTACGCCTTAATGTGTCCAAGTGTGCGTTCGGTGTAGGATCTGGCAAATTCCTTGGCTTCCTGGTGACCAACCGAGGTATAGAGGCAGACCCCTCTCAGATTAAGGCAATTCAGGACCTGGAGAGGCCCAACTCAGTAAAAGGAGTGCAGCATCTCACCGGCATGGCAGCTGCACTCAACCGATTCATAAGTCGGTCGTCAGACAGACTACGACCATTTTTTCAAGCTTTAAAGGCCAAGTTTGAGTGGGACGAAGAATGCGACCGCGCTCTTGAAAGCCTGAAAGAATACGTGTCTTCTCCACCATTGCTGGTAACCCCAATACCTGGAGAAGAACTCTTCTTGTACCTGGCAGTTTTACAGCACGCAATTAGCGCAGTGTTGGTCCGAGCAGAAGGGATCCAACATCTGCCCATCTTCTATGTCAGCAAGACATTGCTGGGCGCCGAAACAAGGTACTGACCACTGGAAAAACTGGCCTTAGCCTTGATGATGGCCTCAAGAAAGTTATCACACTACTTTCACGCCCACACCATAGTCGTCCTCACAGCTTTTTCATTAAAAGCTTTGTTTGAGAGGGCGAACTTTTCTAGGCGAATCTTGAAGTGGGCAGTGGAGTTGGGACAGTTTGACATCAAGTTTCAACCCCGGACTGCGATAAAGGCTCAAGCCTTGGCAGACTTTGTCGTAGAATTCACCCCAGGAAGTCATCATATCTGCCCAGTCGACCTGACTGACACAACCGAACTAGGGATGGAAGTTGACGCCGGAATAACACAACCCCTGGTACAGGTTACCCAGTCAAATCCCAAGGCAGACCAGAGTAAAGTAAGGGAGGAAGAAGCAAATCAAACTACACCAAGCCAAGACTCGCCAACAAAAGACTTGGTACAATCAGATAATGAGGGGCAAACAGCAAGTATGGGCTCTGAAGAAAACACCAGCAACACTCAAGATCCCAAGGCATCATCCGACCCCTCCATTTGCTAGAAGCTGTTCGTTGGAGAAATGTGGAAGCTCTTCGTGGATGGAGCATCCAATAGGCACGGTGCAGGACTTGGCATAGTCCTCATCTCACCAGATGGCCTGATAGTGGAGCAAGCAGTCAACCTTGGCTTCCCAGCATCAAATAACGAGGCGGAGTATGAAGCCCTTTTAGCAGGACTGAAATCAGCATTCTACATGAAGGCAACCGAGCTAATGGTTTACAGTGACTCACAGCTGGTGGTAAACCAAATTTCAGGCGACTACGAGGCAAAGGATGACAGGATGGCTAAGTACCAAGACTTAGTTAGAAAAGAGATCAAGAAATTTGAAGTAGTACGGATAGAGCAAATCGGCAGGGAAGAAAACAGTAGAGCGGACGAACTAGCAGGTTTCGCTTCGATAGCAGATACATCCATCCCTCATCCGTTACTGTTAGATTACCTACCAAGACCAAGCATTGAAGAACCCGAAATAGAAGAGGTATGTTGTACCGAACTAGGCCCTTCATGGATGGATCCCATTATAGTGTTCCTAAAAGACGGCATTTTGCCCGAAGAGAAGAAAGAAGCCAACAAGATTAGAGCAAAGTCGCAGCGATTTTGGCTCTCCCCATCAATGGCCTTGTACAAGAAATCCTTCACAGGACCCTATCTAAAGTATGTTCATCCCAGCAAAATTGAAGCATTCTTATTCGAGATACACGAAGGCGTATGCCGAAGCCACCAAGGGGGAAGATCATTGGCATACAGGGCAATCTCGCAAGGATATTGGTGGCCTTACATGCAAGCAGATTCAGAAAAGTATGTAAAGAAGTGCGAGAAATGTCAGAAGTTCGCACACCAAATACATCAGCCTGCCAGAGAACTCCTACCACTAACAAGCCCATGGCCCTTCGCAATGTGGGGCTTGGACATAGTAGGACCACTTCCAACAGCACCCGGCAATAGAAAGTTTTTCCTTGCAGCAACAGACTACTTCACAAAGTGGGTGGAGGCAGAAGCACTAGCATTAATAAAGGAGAAAGATGTGAAGAAATTTGTCTGGCAGAATATCATCACTCGGTTCGGCATACCAAAGGCTCTCATATCAGACAACGACACTCAGTTCGATGGTAGAATCTTTAGAGGCTTTTGTGAAAAATACAAGATAGAGTTCTACAACTCTACACCGGCATACCCCCAAGCAAATGGCTAGGCGGAAGCATCAAACAAGGTCGTCCTGGATGGACTGAAGAAAAGGTTAGAAAAAGCAAAAGGCAAGTGGACGGAAGAGCTCTCTCATGTCTTATGGGCTTACCGTACCACACCTCGGATATCCACTGACGAAACACCTTTCTCCTTAGCTTATGGCATGGAAGCGGTTATCCCACTAGAAGTTGGCCTCCCCACAATTAGAAGTGAAAATTTTGATCCAGACTTAAATAGAGAAGCCATTGCCTTGGAACTCGACCTTGCAGAAGAAAGAAGAGAAAGAGCACTAGTTCACATTGCCTCCTACCAACAAGAGTTATCTAGGAAGTATAACAAAACAGTACATCCAAGGCAATTCAAAATAGGCGATTGGGTACTGCGCAAAGTAATGGGAAACACTCTGGTACCCGGAGATGGCAAGTTAGGGTCCAATTGGGAAGGACCATACAAAGTGGTTGGATTAGCAGGAAAAGGGGCATACCACTTGGAAGATGAAGACAACAAAGGCATTCCAAGGCCATGGAACACTGCCAATCTCAAGTTATTTTATTTTTAGCTTTTCTTTCAAGTATTTGTAATTTTTTCCTTTCTCAATAAAACAAGCAGTTTCTTTTCCGTATAGCTGTTTTCTTTGTAAAATATTGTTTTAGTGAGTTAGGAACATTGTAAGCGAGGTTGGCTGAAAAAACCAACACCCCTCCTAAGCCCAGGATAAGGATCCAGGCTGCAGGACGTTTGGCTAGAAAAACCAAACACTTTACTCTAGGTTGGCTGGATAAACCAACTTAGAGGTTGGCTGGAAAAACCAACCACCCTCCTAAGCCCAGGATAAGGATCCAGGCTGCAGGAAGTTTGGTCGAAATAACCAAACACTTTACTCTAGGTTGGTTGGAAAAACCAATCTAGAGGTTGGCTAGAAAAACCAACACCCTTCCTGAGCCCAGGATAAGGATCTAGGCTGCAGGATGTTTGGTCGGAATAACCAAACACTTTACTCTGGGTTGGCTGGAACAACCAATCTAGAGGTTGGCTGAATTAAACCAACTCTTGGTACTCTTCAGCCGAAGTAAGGATATCGGCTGAAGAGTGGTTGGCTGGACTAAACCAACTCTTCGTACTCTTCAGCCGAAGTAAGGATATCAGCTGAAGAGTGGTTGGCTGGATTAAACTAACTTTTAGTACTCTTCAGCCGAGGTAGGGATCTCGGCTAAAGAGTGATTGGCAGCTATAATTATATTGCAAGAGTAAGACCGAGATAGTTATCTCAGCAAGAAAATGTTAATCTGTGTACAAAATGAATGTAGATATGGCACAGACCGAATAGAAACATAAAAGGTTTTTTCATTCAAAAACAAGAAAAAGGTCCAATAGTTGGGGACTCAGCCCGGTTACAAACTTTTTTGTCCAACAGAAAGAAGAAAATACAAAATCAGGTAAATAAATCATCAAGATCCGCATCAAGATCAACTTGGAGCCCGATTTCACTCGGAAGCACGGTCCCGGCTGGGAGCACGGTTTCAATAGGCAGCTCATTAGTCAGGTCTTCTACCACTAGCTCCAACCGAGCTGACTGATTGGCAGGCTCATTGACGACCGAGGTATCATTGGGCACGGTTTCTTCTTCATCATCTGAATCTTCAAGAAATTGTTGCTGAAGGGCAGCAGCATATTCTGCCATGGAGCTTGGTATGAAGTATGCAGGAGGGTTGAAGACCTCGGTCTCTGGACCGTGACCGAGCTGCGCCACAGCCGCTCTCCACCCACATTTGAAGAAAAGATCCTTGGCAGCTTCACATTGTTTAATGTAAGTAGCCTCCCCCTCTTTGTAACCCCGGAGCTCGGAATCATCCGCACTCTTCTTCAGCTTCTCAATCTCGGTGTTCTTCTTCCCTTCAAGCTTGGTCAGCTCCCGTAGATATTTGTCTTTCATCACGGCTGCAACCTTTTGTTTGTCTGCTTCAGCCGAGCTAACAAGACCGGTCAGACGACCATTCTCGATTTTTAGCTCGACTATCTGCTTCCTGGAATCTTCTAGCTCGGCGGTTTTCTCGGTTACTTCGGCCATGGCTTGCTTTGTTGTTTTACGAAGCTCCAACACACGCTTGTGTGCAATGTGGTTCTTTTGCATAGCCTGAAAAAGAATGGGAAGAGACTTGTAGTAAAAACCGAGCAGAAAGTTGTGTAGATTAGAAAAATCAGCAAAGGAAGCTACTTACAAGTACCATGGATTTTGTGGCCGAGCGGATGGTCTTTAGCTCGGTCAAATGGTTGTGGTGCTCCATATCCGCTGGAAGGCAAACACTCTTGGCAAGATTGAATGTCATTAAGTGATATTTTTCAGCAACCACTGAGTTAGTATCCTGAATAGCTCTGTTCTGGAAAGTGATTTTGGGTGCCTACTTGGAGGAGCTAGCCTGGTCGGAACGCTCCGGTTGTGGGCTCGGTGGAGGGCTTGGTGGAAGAATGGTTTCGTCTTCATCGATAAGGCGTTGCTCGGTTGGGGTAGTTCGGGCACGCTTGCTTGGACGAGATGAGGAGGGTTGTTGAGATGGAAGAGGTATCACGGCCTCAGTGGATTGACCGGTTTGTGGTACCCCGGCTTGGTGTGTTTTGGTTAGCAGGGCCCTTACTCTGTTCCTCTTTGTTATCTCTTGTTCAGCGGTAGTTCGGACCAAGTTGATTTGAGGTAAGGATGGATCCGGTTCGGAAGAGGCTTCCAGCAAGAAGTCTGTTACTCTGGCTTTTTGTCGGCTGCTGTATCTATACGTCGGTTCAAAATTCAGTAGCTTGGCCCAACTTCTTTCGGGATATCGTAGTGCGGCACGAAGTACGCCTAAGTTGGGGTAGCTATGCAGTGATTTGAGATGGGCTGAATCTGCAGAAAGAAGGCAAACAGTTAGTTCGGTTCAGGGAGTGGAAACCGAGGTAAAATAAGACATGCAATAGAGCAGAGGTAATTATATCAGTGGTCCCTTTATTCCAGTTTATTCGGTCACCGGGGATTTGGGCTTCTTGGTCTTCGAAATTCCCAGAAACCCAGAAGAAATCATCGTCGTTTAAATCTTTATCTGGGGTATCTTTGATTAATTTTTCTCGGCGGTGTCGTATTCTTAAATAATAAACCTAGCCGTCTTCTTTTGAGCCTATGGAGTATTGATGGAAGAGCTCGGCTAAGCCGAGGTTAAGGCCAGCCCGGCGGTTTAGCTCGGCTATGCCATTTATTATACGGTATGAATTTGTGGAAAGCTGGGTTGGGCATAGCTTGGTTTGCCTTAGGAATTCGCAAAGAAGGGGCTGTACAGGGAATCTTAGTCCGGTTTCTACAATGGACAGAAGGGTAAAAGGTACAAAGCCATGGTTTCCCCATGGTGTGACATCTTGCTCGGCTAAGGTGAGATGGACATCGTCAGGAATATTATACTCCCTTCAGAATTCGGCAAAAGTCACCAGGTGTGTCTACTAAGAACCTATATTTACCCATTTACTCTTAAGTTATGAATAAATTAAGCTGGGTGTTAGCTCTATCGAAGAATGGTGCTGAGTAGCCCGATTGAGCGCTCAAAAGAGTGCCTGGGCAACCTAAGTCTGCAAAGTGAAAAACAAAAGTGTTAAGCACAGACCATTGGATCGTGCTAAAAGAAATAAAGGCAAGATAAATACAGTCCTAACTCGGTTATATGAGATGCTACAGGTCTTAGCTCGGTTTGAGCAGGGGATTTGTTAGCCCGGTTAAGCTTCTAGGGGCAGCGTTCTTAGTTCAGTCTAAACTAGGAAGGCTGGTTTAGCCCCAGAATGTAGCTCGGTCGGGATTAAGGCTTTCATGCGTACTATTGCGCATACATTAGTCCGGTTTGTTAGCTCGGCTAGAGAGAATAAGGTACTTTGGCCTATTGAAGCTACAGGAATGGCATGACGTCTTAGTTCGGTCGCTTAATTTGGCTTGGCTTTCATTAACTACAAACAACTTCCTAGTTCGGTTGCATGTTGATTTTGGATTGAAACCAGTGTTTCTCAGAGTATTTCATAAATACAAGTGGTTCTTATAAGGTTTTTCCCAGAAAAACGCAAGGCAAAGCAAATGGAAAGAATATGTTTCGTAAACACACAAACAAAAAACTGTGAATTAAACAAGTGCGAAAACAACAAAAGGAGAATAGATCTATATAGCTTACCAGGTCAAGATGAGGGCAACAGTTGCAAACAAAAATCACGAGCTTCACAGTTGCAAGGTTGAAATGGGGGGTGCAGAGGCTTGCAAGAGAGAGAAGGTGAATAGTAAAGTGAATGATTCAAAACATTAGGGATTGTTTTGTGAAAAGAGAAGGGTTAAAGGCGGGAACTGTTCAAAAAACACGAGGTACGAAGATGGAGTGACAGCTGCCTTCAGCCAATGAGAGCATGCCACGTGTCCTTGGAATGAGAAGCGATTCAGTTGCTGTGATTGAAGAGACGTTTTGACCGGACAGGTACAGCCTGGTGTGAATTTAGCTTGGCTGGGAAAGCTTAAAAGCTTAGCTCGGTAGTAAGATTAAAAGTTTTTAGCTCGGCTGGTAGTCAAGGTAATCCCTATCTTGCTGCGCAAATGGAATTAAGGGGCAATTGAGAGGGTAATTTATATGAAAATTGGGCTGAGCTGGGTAATGGGCCGTTATGGGCCACAGTACGAAGGGCTGAGTAAAAGAGGCTTAAAGTTACTCCGGTCCAAAAGAGGCTTGAAGTTACTCCAGTCCTAAAGAGCTTACGGTAAGCTCGGTTCTCACACACAAAGTTATCCCGGTCGGGACCACGTTATTGGTTATCCCGGACGAGACATACCATGGTTGGCACTGGGAAAACCGAGGTAAGAGCAGTGAATGGAAAAGCCGAGCTAAAGTTATCTCGGTCTAGTCTGCGGCTTAGCATAGCCATGCTTACCTCGGTCGCATTGGAGTCCGACCATGGTAAAACCATCTCACTTGGTTTAAGCAGTGAGGAAGGTGTTGAAGGATAAGCATTATCTTTCAGGAGTATGACTCCTAGGAGGACTATGCATGGAGGAGTAAGAGTACTACTAGGATTGTGCCACGCGGAACCTATAAAAGCTCACAACATCACCTATGGAGAGGTAACACAACTTTGATTCCAGAATACACAGAGTTTTTATCTATTTGTCTATCTTTGATGACTTAGGCATCGGAGAGGTATCCGGCACATACCTGCCGGCTAACTCACGTTTGTGTTTTCAGGAAGTAAAGCGACGACGTACGGGAGGAGTGCAATCTTAATCAATAGGATTATACGAGGACAATATTTCGTGCTCGTACAGACCTTATATTAAGCTTAATTAGTACATAGTTGAAGAAACTTGTGGAGCAATATTGGTGCTTGCACTAGTTACATGCATATTATCCATTAAAATATGATTTTTGAAAGCTAGAATGTTATTCACTTTGAAAATGGTATTAATTTTTGGATTTTTATTAAATAGTAAATCTATGATAGTTATACTATGAGTTTGGTTTATATAGTTAATCCTTTTCATTATTGTTATTGTCATTTGGCTGTTCCAAAGGAAATGTTATGTACTATATGCATGTCATAATCTTTGATATTTAGATCCGTCCAAGCCCACCTTGAGTTTTAGAGTTTATGCAGTTAAGGAAAGAAACATCTTTGTAAATATGGAGCTTCTTATCTCTTTCAACATTGTAGGTTTGGGACCGTGAGAAGATTGTGGTCATACCTGACCACTACATATTCACAGCTGATGAACGAGCAAATCGTAACGTTGATATCTTGAGGGATTATTGCATCGAACAAAATATTAAATACTTCTATGATATTAAAGATCTTGGGGATTTCAAGGTATGTCTTTCTTCTTTTTCTTTTCCTATTGTATATTTTTATCAATGGCAAATAATTTATCTAAAGATTTTCAGGTCAACCCTGATTATAAAGGTGTATGCCATATTGCACTTGCCCAAGAAGGTCATTGCAGGCCTGGAGAGGTGCCTCCCTCTCTCTCTCTCTATATATATATATGTTGAATTAATAAAAAAATTATTCTAATTTCTGCATATTCGATGTTAACAATTATTGTTGCACCCTAATGTCAGGTCCTCCTAGGAACAGACTCCCACACATGTACTACAGGAGCATTTGGCCAGTTCGCTACTGGAATTGGACTTACTGATGCAGGTTTTGTGCTCGGAGCTGGAAAGCTTTTGCTTAAGGTTTGTAAATGCTCTTTTTTCTAATGTCTGACGTTTCAGTTGATTGAGTATGCTACAATTTTTCTTCGTTTTAGCTAGTTTTATGTGATATATGATTAGGTAAATTGCATTTTGGTTTTCCTTTTGGTAACTACAATTAGGTTTTTCGTCTTACTCTTAGATATTGTGAATCTTTTACTATTATTTTTAATGGATGCTACTTATGCTGTGAGTCCTTAGGTTAGGTGCTTTTGAGTAGTGTATTTTCATGTTGCCATCTTTACTTTGCATCCAATAATGCACATAGACAATCATACTTTTCGAATGTGAGCCTTTCCGTCTGGAACTTGGACTCGCATATTCTCTACTGATTTGGTCTCATCATACATTGTGTATAAATGATTGCTCATCAAACTACGGAATTCATGGAATCAAGAGGACTGGTGCCAACTCAAATCAACTTACCATTGCACATTTTTTTTCAAGTATTAATGTTGCAAAGTCCTGAATGTTAATACACAAACACAGACACAAAACTACTATCTATAAACAAATATGGGAGCAGTAAACTCAAATATTTTGCTGCACAGTCCTTTGTGATATTGCTTTATGTCTTTTCATGCTTGCTTGTATCCATTACTTGCAGTTTTCTTACATTTTCAAATTTCAGGTGCCTCCAACTCTTAGATTTGTGATGGATGGTGAAATGCCAAATTATCTGCTTGCGAAGGATTTGATTTTGCAGGTAAGTTTTACAGGGTCTTGAGGTGTTTGTTTCTTTTGCTTAGGTTTAATTTTCTCTTGCATTACATGTTCTATCTTTTTTTTTAAGATGACTCTAATTAGTTTATTTCAGATTTCAATCATTGTTAGAGCCTCCAATTGTTGTTGTTTCATTTAATGGTTTTGACATTGCAGATTATTGGTGAGATATCTATGTCTGGTGCAACTTACAAAGCAATGGAGTTCGTTGGCACCACTGTTGAAAGTTTAACTGTAAGTTTACTTGATCTTTCGATGCTGGTATCTAAAACCATCCCATATCTTCTTATAAAGTTGGTTAGTCAGAGTGCTTCAATCATTTAACTATCATTTTATTGTTCTGTGCTTCAAAGATGGAAGAAAGGATGACCTTATGCAACATGGTTATTGAAGCGGGGGGAAAGAATGGTGTCGTACCAGCTGATAGTACTACATATCAGTATCTCGAGGTTGTTGATCTGTTCATTTTGATCTCTCTCTCTCTCTCTCTCTCTCTGCCTGATTGTTACACAACTATATATTGTCTTTCTAGGTGCTTTTTTTATATGTCTAGTTTTCCAAAAAAGTGGTTATTGTATATGATTAAGTCCTCTATGCCAAATTATAGCCCAATTTTTTTTAGATGTTCTGAAATTGTTTTTCATGGTCAGTAGCCAATGAGTATGTTTAATTAAATATTGTACTACAGCATAGTTACTTTTTAGAATTTAAATGAATAGTTATACACCAAATAACAATAATGGAATATGACCCACTTTTAGTTGAAAAAATGTAATACTAAATTAAAATCATAGCTGTGTGCATAGGATCTGATTTCCTAAACCATTGTGAAAAATGCTTTTTTCATGGTCGGCAGTAATTTCAGTATGTGGATAATTTTATCTGACTAACTTGTGTTGTCAAGACTTAATAGTTTTGTCTGTTGTTTTGTGTAGGATAAGACATCTGTGCCCTATGAAGCAGTTTACAGTGATGAGCAAGCCAGGTAGTTGGGGAGCACTAATGTAGATATGAGTTTATTTTTTAAACACGTCATCAATATTAATAATTGTATTTTACAGTGATGAAGCAGTTTACAGTGATGAGCAGTTTACAGTGATAATTGTATAAGACATCTGTGCCCTATGAAGCAATTTACAGTGATGAGCAAGCCAGGTTGTCATCAATATTGATAATTGTATTTTAAACACGTCAAATTGCCAGTTTAATGCTTTATGTTTTTTTATTTATTTATAAAGCCTCTCTTATATTAATTTATTCATTGTTTTACTTCATGACAAAATTTATACTGTTGAGTTTATTTTTTGTCTTCTAGATTTGTTTCGGAATATAGATTTGATGTCTCGAAACTGGAGCCATTAGTGGCGAAGGTGAGTTTGACTGATAATCTGACCTCTAAGGCCTCGTTTGGGAACCTTCATTTATAGCCACAAAGTCAAAAAGTTACTGAATTAGCCAAAAAGCCAACAACCCATACCAAAAAGTCAAAGATTCTCTTTTCTCTCTACTTTTTGCACATCTTTTCATAAAAAGCTAAAAAGTCATCCCAAACATACTAGTTTTTTTTAGCTCATATTTTAGCCAAATAGCCAAAAAGTTACTAAATTAGTCTGTTCCCAACGAGGCGTAAGTCATTAAGCATTTCCATTATTTAATCTTTATGAGAATCAAGCAAAACCTAAACAAATAGACCATTTTCTAAGGAATACAATTGCAGGGAAATTTCATTAGTGTTTGAAACTACGAAATATTGCTATTTTCATCCATCGTTGTGAGTAATATATAATCCATACACTTTTGCAGCCTCATTCTCCTGATAATCGTGCTCTAGCAAGGGAATGCAAAGATGTGAAAATTGATAGAGTCTATATCGGATCTTGTACTGGAGGAAAAACTGAAGATTTTCTTGCTGCAGCCAAAGTTTTCCTAGCATCAGTAAGACATCGAATTCCTGTATTGCAGCCGAAGTTTATATGTTGTTTATTATTTATTTATTTTTATAAACACATAATAGACTCCATAAATAAATGTTTGCTTGTGACATTTTTTATTTTCTTGAGCTAAAAGACTCATTGTACGCTGTGCAGGGCAAGAAGGTCAAAGTTCCCACTTTTCTTGTTCCTGCTACCCAAAAGGTTGGTAATGTTGGCTTGTGGTTGTAAATAGTTTTTAACTACGTTAAGAAAAGCATTGAAAAATAAATATGGTGTTTTCGTATGTTCAAATTTCCAGGTGTGGATGGACGTGTATAGTCTACCGGTTCCAGGATCTGGTGGCAAGACCTGCTCCCAGATATTCGAGGAAGCTGGTTGTGATACACCTGCGAGTCCTACTTGTGGTGCTTGCATGGGTGGCCCTAGAGACACTTATGCACGCTTGAATGAGCCTCAGGCAAGTTATTATACTATTTTATATTGGCACACAGTTGATTGATCATGGAAAATATCGTAGTTTTTATGAACAAATAATATAACTTTGAATGCATCTACGTGAAGAGGGAAATTCGGTTACTACACCTTTCTTTAATTTACTTGTATGGCGGATGGACACATTTATAACTCCTGAGAAGGGCTCATCATTGCAGGTCTGTGTCTCGACAACAAATAGAAACTTCCCTGGTCGGATGGGACACAAAGAAGGCTGTAGAAATAATTAATGTATAGAGAAATAGAGAAAGAGAATAAATTGTATGTATTATTATTGATTTATTATTGATTTATATTGAATGTGTGTTGAGCTCTCTCCTTTATAGAGGAGAGGGAGAACAATTACAAACCTAAAGTAGAAGCACTAACCAAACAACATTATTAAGGGTACATTATTAAAGCAAAAACATGAGGCCAAACATGAGGCCATGAGGATGAAAACATGAGGCTAGCTTGATTATCAACACTCCCCCTCAAGCTACGTTGTAGATGTTAATCATTCCCAATTTGTCCGTCAGATCGTCGTAACTCGAGCAAGGGCTTTTGTGAGAATATCCGCTGTTTGACAGTTTGTTGGAGTGTAGCTGATTTGAAAAACTCCTTCTTCAATCTTTTCCTTGATAAAGGAGGATAGGAGACACTGTATGGTCGTGTCAGACCGTTAGTGAAGACACTATATGGTTATGGCAAACCGATGTAGAAGACACTGGCTCGTGTCGGACCGATGTAAAAGACAGTTTATGGGGTCATGTCGGACCATTGTAGAAGACACTATATGGCTGTGTCGAACCGTTGTACCAGAGAACCGAAATCAATGTCGGAACAGTTTACCGAGTCTTGTCGGACCCATGAAGGAGCTAACCGGAATCAATGTCGGAACAGTTTACAGAGTCTTTGTCGGACCCATGAAGGAGCTAACCGGAATCAATGTCGGAACAGTTTACAGAGTCTTGTCGGACCCATATAGGAGCTAACCGGAATCAATGTCGGGACAGTTTACAGAGTCTTGCCGGACCCATATAGAAAGTCGCACCCTCAAAAGGTGTGCCCAATCTTTCAAAAGGCGTGCCATCAAAAGGCGTGCCCGACAGAATTCTTCGAGCGGCGAGCCATCAAAAGGCGGGCCGAATACGCGGCGAGGCACGTGATCAACAGAGTGTCGTGTCGGCCTCTTCGTCTTTGTTGATATAAACCGAAGCGAAGGCTGAGGCTTGTAAGCAAACCAGCTGAAACCGCTTCATTCTCTGAGAGCTTGTCTCTAAGAGCTGCAAACCCTGAAACACTCTGTAACAGTTGAAACACACAGCAACCCATAAGATGGCCTCTTCTTCCCGTTCAGCTACCCAGAACATAGCCTCTTCGTCCCGTGGTCTCACTCTCTTTCCCGACCTCAACGAGGCCACAACCCAGAATAGGGCCCTTGAACCTCAACCAAGTGCCCCTGGACCAAGCGCCCCTGGTTTTTCGCCGTTGAACTTTCCAATGTTGTCAGTTGAGCAGATAATGGCTGCTCAATCTGATATTGAGGCCAATCATTATACTCTGAAGTCATGTGTTGAGACAATGACGGCGGTCAACAACCTGTTGCACCGGCTTCAGAGTAGAACAAATGAGGTGCAGCAGGTAAAAGCCCAACTGGCTCTGCTCCAGAGCATGTATACGGATGCCCGAGCAGAGATATGTGTGCTGAAGGCAGAAAACAAGGAACTGAAGCGGAAAGCCACCGTGATGCTCAGATTTGGAGGGCCGCCATATGTGACGGTTGAGGAGCAACGGGAAGGGAACGTGCTCGGCGGCGTGGGAAACACGGAGGCAGCACCGGCAAGGGACGCCCAAGACAAAGGCAAGAAGAAAAGAACAGCTGAAGAGGCGAAGAAGTGAGGCCGGTTGTTTGTGTTTTGTTTTTGTTTTTGTTTTTTTTTTTTTTTTGTTTTTTTTTTGTTTTTTTTTTTGTTTTTTTGTTTTTTTTTTTGTTTTTTTTTTGTTTTTTTGTATTTTGTAAAATGGTGATCAGGTTTGATCCCCGAGATGAATAAAATAAGGTAAGATTTGGTGTGCAAATCGATATGGTATATATATATATATTTTTTGTAATGAAAAAGAAAGATAAAATAAAATAAGGAAAGTGGAGATTTGAGGGAGTGCATCAGTGGCTTTAAAGAAAAGTTAACACAAGTGGCGGTTTTAAAATAAAAAGATGAAAAGAAAAGAAGAAATAAAGAAATAAAAGTAGAGAGCCTGGGCCAAGTGAATAAAATAAGGTGGTTTGTGGAACTTGTGGGGATTGTAGGGCCGGCAAACATGAATTCACTGAGTCTCTAAATTCATTTTCCCACAAAGTTAAGTGGGCAAAAGGTCCTCGTGGGACTGTTGGCACATATGCCAAGAAGGGGGACAGTGGGACGGAGATCTGAGTCACGTGCCGGTTCCCAAAGCCTCCATCTTTGAAGCTCTTCACCCCCAAAAAACACAGATCTCTCTCTCTTCATCCAAACCAACACTCACAATCTTTCCCTCAATCAAAAGAGACTTTTGATTCTGCAAAGCTTTGAAGTCTCCAAATGGCTATAGCTTCTGATCAGGCCACCTCCAGCATCTGTCGTGGAGAAGGGTTTTGGAGAGGCAATGAGTGAGATCGGCGAGGGAAGAGTGGCGATCAGAGACGATGATGCTGGTGTCGCAGCTGCTGTAGCTTCGCTTAGCACCGCCGCTGGAGACGACCTGCAAGAGCTGGTGATCGTCCTCAGATCGGCCGTGACCGCTGCGGCTGCGGAGAGTGGTGGTGACCTTAATCGCAGGATAGAGGCCTTCCTTGACGAGAGCACTGTTGATGGCTCTCATGGCAGGGACGAGGTTAGAGACCATGTTTTGGTCGCCCCAGTGGAGGACTTCGCTGCCGACCAAGATGTAGTGGATTTTGGTGAGAGGGTAGAAGGGCTTGATATTGGTGATGAAGAGGAGGATTCCGGTGCCGGAAAATGTTCGGATGATGTCGGGGTTGAGGTCGAAGACGACGAAGAAGAGGAATACTATACCTACCACCATGAAGATCTTCCCTGTGAGCTCAATTCCACCTGAGTCATTCAATGTCTTGTTTAACCCCAATGAGTCTCCCATCTCGAGCTGAGATTTTCTTTCTTGATTTTCCGAGAAAATTTCTGGGGTTCAGGGAAAACCCAGTTGGGAAATTTCAATCTAAGCTTGTCAGAGAGTGTGAAATTGGATTTGGAGATTCAATGAGACAGAGATCTGGGGTTAAACGGCGTCGGAGTGATCAACGGTTGAGATGGCTTCTGATCGAGCGCGGCGGAGATTGAGGAATTGGAGGAGTTTCTGACGGAGACTGAGACGGTGGAGAAGCTTGCTGGAGTTGTGCCGGTGCCGGTGGCGGCGATGATAGATGGCTCGGCTTGGCGGAGGAGCCATTCGATGGTCTGGCCGTCGGACTTGTGGCCCAGCTCGCGAGTGAGCTGGAAGACCCTGGCGGCACAGATGATCGGCATTGGTGAAGACAAGGTCTTAGGTGATGATGCAAAAGTTGAGTTTGATCACCCTGAACATTCAATTGTATCCAAGCAGTTGGAGAATGAAGAATCTGATCAACTTGATATTGAGTCAAGTAATAAAGATGAGTTGGATTCTGACAAGTCTTCACTTGTCAAGTGAAGAAGCTGTTGTTGATGAGGATTTGGTGAGTGAAGATTCAGCTAAAACAGAATCTGATGTATTATCGACTTGGATTGTCTCTGATGCTGTTGAAGCTCAGAAGGAGGAGGATGTTGAGTCTCAAAACCTAGCCAGCAAAGAGTCTGAGTGCTTTAACCCAGAACTAAATGATGGTCAAGATCTCTATTTGGAGCTTGCCACCAAAGCGCTGTCTGATGAGAAGGCCCCTTGTGATGATGCAGAAACTGACTTAGATCCACATGTGAGAAATCTTGAGGATGACATATTATCTCGAAGCTATATCAATATACAGAGGAATAGGTTGAGGTCCGGCGGGCGGCCAAGGCGAGGTTGCCGCCCGCCGGTGAAGCGAAAATATTAGGTTCTAAACCTGCTCTGATACCATGTAGAAATAATTAATGTATAGAGAAATAGAGAAAGAGAATAAATTGTATGTATTATTATTGATTTATTATTGATTTATATTGAATGTGTGTTGAGCTCTCTCCTTTATAGAGGAGAGGGAGAACAATTACAAACCTAAAGTAGAAGCACTAACCAAACAACATTATTAAGGGTACATTATTAAAGCAAAAACATGAGGCCAAACATGAGGCCATGAGGATGAAAACATGAGGCTAGCTTGATTATCAACAAAGGCCAAATTTATCTGGCTTCTTCGTACACAGCAGCAGCATCTGCTTTGACTGGCATATGAGGTTCAGTTTATCTGATACCCAAAAACCTTTTTGTACGTCTAGGTTGTGAAGAAGTGTGTGTTTGTTTTTTTGAAAAAACTTTGTGGGGGATGATAGTAATATATCTTTACTGGTTAAATTAATGTTTGTGTAATAAATTGCTCGAGTGCTGAGCCATAGGCTGTTGCATAAAATAGTTTCAACCTGCTTGTTTGCTACATGCGCAAAAAAATTATTGAAACAGTGCGTAGAAATATCAATGTATGTCTAAGATTCGTTCTTTGACATGTATATTTTTTTTACATGTTACTGTTACTTTATTTTTATGTCATTAGTTAGCAGAAGGAACTTTACGACAAAGACGGATACAAAGTCTATGTTGTCCCAATTTTTTCTCCAAGCCATATTAACTTATCAACTCTTTCTCACTACCTAATTCTCCTTTCTCCTCGCCTTCTCTTGTTCTTCTCTCTTTCTTCCTCTTCCCGTGGTAGTAGTAGCCAACAACTACTCCGCAAACTACCACCAGAAGGGGTAAAATGTATTTAATTCTACATAGATACACATACATATATGTATTATAAGTGTAAAAACAAATTCAGAAATGAAAAATCAGAGAAAAACAAATGGCGCCGAGGAAAGAAAGAAAAAGGAAAAGGAAAAGGAAAAGGAAAAAGAGGAAATCTTTTCAAGAAAGTGAAATACTTCACAACATATAAGAGATTTGTTGGCGTCCCTTGCAAGAATGAAAATGCATGACAGTGCTCAAAAGAATAACAAAAAGAAACAAAAGTTAAAACAGAGTCCAGATGAGCTTTTCTTTATTTTTTGGGGGTCATGAACTTGTATATGAATGGTGCAATACAGTTGGTCTAATCAATTAAAAAAAAGGTCATTATGCAAATGGGTCTCCACCAACCCCCATTCATCATGGGGTTTCTGCAGTGAAAAATCAACTCTGCATAAACTCATCCACCAAATCATCGACCATTCTTCAGAGTAGAATTATCAGATTTCATTTATTTTTTTAGTGCTTTAAGTGTTTTTTTTTTTCGGTGGATATTTGAAGCTAAATATTAAAGTAAGTCCTTGTCTTATTGAATCTTTAATAAATTATAACTTTCGATAGTGAGAAATTTTTTAAGATTTTCTTATGGAATCCTAGGCGACAGATTAATTAACTTTATGGTTGAATTCCACTAGTTAGCTCAAATGGTCGACTGGTGAAATGTGTTTGGAAATAGGTTATTGTAGACACCTCATTTTTGACCGCCCTTAAGACTTGGGTGTCACTAATTGCCTATTTGGTGGTGAAAGTTGTGTAGTGCAAATGTTTGATTCGTTCGGCAAGAGGAGAGTCAAATCCCAACCTTAAACCTCATTTTGGACCAAAACTATTTTGAATGGTTTTTAGACCTTAAAACCCTCTCTTTCAAAATATTTTTTTGAAATAAAGTTTCTACGATGTTTCGACGCTCGCATTTTGTTAAATGTTGCGCTTTTCGGTAAACCGAATGAGGACAAAGTGGAAATGAATGAAAGAGAGATGAAATCTTTGAAAAATCTTTCAAAACACCTTATTTAGGGGTTTGGAGTTGAAGAAAAGAAGAAAGGAGAGAAGAAACTAGTTTAGGAGAAGTTCGGCATGAATCCGGGTAGGAACAAAACTAAGCGGCTTCACCAAAACAGGCATAACTTTTTGCACAGTTGGAATTTTGATGCAAGGCTGCCACCATTGGAAAGCTTACCTCCAGGGTTTCAATTTGGACACAAGATTGACCTGAAAAGAAGTCCAGAAGAAAGAGTTATGCCCATTTGAAGTTGGACCTGGAAAGTAGAAGTATGCCTGTCGACTAGAAAAATGGGCTGTCGACCAGAAAAGTATCCAACCGACCACTTAGGTGGTCTACAAGTGGTCTGCAGCTGGAAAAAGTGGTCTGCAGCCATGCCATTACCTTCCTCTCTTTGTGTAGACCCTCTTCCCCCCCTTGCCGACCAGCTGCTCTCCATGCAGACCACTTTTTCTGGTCGGCCGACCAGTGCAAGTAGTTGGCCGACCACTTCAACTGGTCGGCAGCTTTCCTGCACTTTCTGTAGATATTTTCCATGCCAGTTGTGCCAGCTGTTGGGCACAGAAAGCATCCTCTATACACGTGTATGGTAGGATTGCTTGGAGGCTCAAACTTATTCAACAAGCTTGATGCTTGGTTTTCTATATAAGGGAGCCTCCTCCCTCTTGTCTCAGGTTCAGAATTTTGCATTGGAGCTATACATATATCATCTATCTCTATATGGCTCTTTCTCTCCATATTTGTGCTTGAAAGTGTAGTTTCTTCACACTTTTGCACACAAACACATAGTGAAACACCACACTCTTGTTGCTGAGGTACCTGAGGGTCTTGTTTGAACTCAAGAGTTGGTTTTTAGCTCAAAAAGGTTGCTGGAGTTGCTGCTTTGAAGTTGTTCTTCAATGGTGAGTTTCTAACCCCTTAAACCTTTGTTTTTGATTAAGCTTTTGGCCCTATTTGCATGATGTTTTAGGCTTAACTTTCAACTGCAAAAAGTTCTGATTTTGAGTGCTTGAAATGTTTGTTTAAGGTCTCTTTGGTGTTAGGGGTAGTCTACCCCTTTTTGTGCCTTGTTTTGCTTTGTTTTAAGCCATCACTTTAGGCCTTTGTGATCACCTTTATTTGGCCTTTCTACCACTAAATTCCAGAGGAATTTCAGTGGTGAAAAGTCTGTTTTGAGGTCTTAAATGGGAGGGGGTTGTCCCCCTTCCTCTTCTCTTGTTTGCTTGTATTGATGGCTCATCAAAAGAGCATGTAGTTCTATCTTCTTGAGGCTTTGTTTGAGCACTTTTTTGTGACCTTTTAGACCTGCCATGACTCTCTTTTTGGCTGTCTTGGTCACCCCTTGCATGCTCCTTATATGTGTAGTGCAATTCTACTCACTAGCCTAGCATGCATCATGCTATGGACCATTATTCTAGTATGTTTTTGGCTCCACTCGAGCAAGCTTTTCTTCATGTTTTGCCATGCTTAAGCTTTGTTTTAAGTTGTTTTGTTCATGCATGCCTTGCTTTGTATAGCCGTAGTGCATTCTAGCTCACTAGCTTTGAGTTTCCAAGTCACTAGCATGCATTGCTTAGGCTATTTGCATGATTTAGCATCATTTGATATGTGATTTCAGTGCATGTAATGTGGCCATACACTCACATGTGTTACTCTTTCAATGCTTTGGAGAGTTTGTGCTTTATGCTTTAAACATGAGCCTTTATGCATGCCATCTTGCTTAAACATTTGGGCTATCATATCAGTGTATTTTTAGTCTTATTTTGCCATGATACAACTCTGATTTTTGTTGATGAAGTCATCTCATGCTTGGTTTTGGTAGGTGTAGTGTAATCCTCCCTATTAGCCTTGCATACTCCATGCTTCATGCCCTTCATGCTAGCTTGTTTTGGTTACACTCCGTGCATGTTTTAACCTTGATTTGACATGCTCTAGGACTGTTTTGGGTTGTATTGGCCATATGGATCATGTTTTGTATAGTTATAGTGCAAGTGCCTATGCTAGTTTCAAGCTTTGAGCCTCCTAGCGTGCTTCATTTGTGACATGTACATGATTTGGCATCATTTAATATGTTATTTCAGAGCATATAGCATGGCCATATTCTCACTTCTTTCACTCTTTGAATGCTTTTAAGGGTTATGCATTATTGCCTTGTTTGTGAGCCAATGTGTATGCATGTATGCCTAGACTTTTAAGCTCCCATCTCAGCATGTTTTGGTCTTTGTTTTGACCTAATTGAGCTCTGTCTATGGTTGGTTCAATCATTTATGCCATGTATTGTATGTCTTTTGTGTAGTCTCTTTTGTTAGCCTTGTGCCTTAGGCCCTCTTGCATGCTATATTGTGTTGTTTCAATGATTTGGCATCATTTCATACATGATTTCAGTGCATATAGTGTTGTCACACTTCTATGTTTATCACTTTTTGAACACGTTTGAGGGTTGTGCTCTTATGCTTAGTTGATAGGCCATTGCATGAGCATCACCATCTTGCCTTTCATGCCATCATTTCATAGCATTTTGGCCACTGTTTTGGCATGATTTAGGTCTGTCCATATTCGGTTTAAGTCCATTGAGCATTGTTTTGCATGCCTCTTGTGAGATGCTATTTCCTAGTTTTGATGTCTTAAGCTTCTAAACTTGCCATGCATGCATTGTTTGCATGATAGAATATTGTGTATGCCATTCTTGCTTTGGTAGAAGAGCATGTTGTTTGCATGTTGTTGCATTGCATTTTGTTTGCATGTTGTTGCATTGCGTTGTGTTTCATGTTGTTTGCATGTGCATGCATTGCATTTTGTTTGCATGCCATTAGCATTGATAGGTTGATCATGTTTATGTTGTGTTGCATTGTGTTTGGATAGGGTGTTAATCCAAACACGAGAAACGAGGGACGTTTCATACTTGAAGTGATGAAACGTACCTCATTTCTCGGTCGCCGACCCTCTTGATCATGCATGATAGAGGTTAAGGCCCTTATGTGTTATTTGTGAATTCATTGACATTGAATTGTGCAAACTTGGCTTCTCAGCCATCGTGCATTGCGATGCATTGTTGGCGGCCTGAGAGTCGAGAACTACACTCCCTTGAGCTTGAGAAATGATAGGGAGGATGGTTGTGCACACATACCTTGCAAATACACTGCTGTGCCCCTTCTTGTTCTCTGTTGCAGCAAACTGGAGTTGGGTAGAATTTTCTAGTCGGCAGACCAGTAAAAATGGCTGGCCGACCACTTTTTCTGGTTTGCAGCATGTGTAAGTGGTCTACAGGTGGTCTACAACACCACCAAGTGGTCGGCAACATTCCTGGAGGTTCCCATGATGGGGTAGAAGCTATCTGGAGCTTTGTGCAATGTTCTGAGATCAAATGCAAACAGAGGCAAGTTAGGACATAGCGATGGATTTCCGAACGAGGCGATCGAACATACATGCACTTCTCGCCTCGAGGCTCCTGTTTTACTGCTTTGCTTAGCTAGTTAGCTATTTGGTTTTGTACTTAATTAGTTAATGTACTTAGCTATTCATTTGTGTAACTAATTAGTTAACTTGCTAGTTAATTAGCTTCGTTTTGTAATAATTAGTTTAATTAGTTTAGATTAGCTAGTTAGCTTATTATTCGGACCCTCCATCGAGAGGGCACAACTGTTGTAATAAGCGTGCGTGTGTGTGATACATGTCTTCCAACCCCCATTTCTTTTTCCTTTTTACTTAACCGCTTTCGATGGTTAGCTTTAGGGCATGTTTCAATTAGCATACTTATGCTTACATGCGTGCATCATTCATTTTGTCTTGCATGCACCAGGTTCGGCGTATCATACAAACTGCATCGTATTTCAATACTAATTTGAATACATGTTATTAAGTTGCATTCACATGACATTCTAGATAGCCGAGCCTATTTTAGTTGCATTTTTGCATGTGTTGCATTAGGCATCTTAACTTAGCTAGGATCATGCATTGATTACTAACTAGCTTCTTTTTTGGCTCAGAGTACTAGGTAAGCTTTTATGCTTTAGCATCCTTGCATGTGTGTAAGTGATTGCCATGATTAGCATGCTTGCAATGAGGATAACTGCTTAAGTGTTTAACTGCCTGAATGTCTGTGGATGAAGGCTTCATTGCTTGAATTTGAACAATTCATCGAAATGTGAGTTTTAAGTCCACTTGAAGTGGCAAATCATGTTGTTTTCTAAGCTCACTTGAGGGTGGCAAATCTGCGTCTTAGCTTACTTGCGAGTAGCACTTCCAAACCATTTTCAAAACAAACATAAGATGTTTTGTTCCAACTCGAGTGATTTAGTCTATACTTGTATGCTGTGCGCATCATATAGTAATTCTAGATTAATAACCGGAATAAGAACACATGTGTTTTCAAAAATAACATATCATGTTAGTAGAAGCCGATCTTTGATCGGGCGAGCGGGGGTGCTCATTGTATGACCTTCCCCTCTCGTACCTAAGTTCTCGAGCCAAGGTAACTTTGGTGATGACGGACACGTGGCCTTAGGCACGAGTCAGGGTTTCTTAAATTTCCCAAAGACAACATTTAGTTGGCGACTCTGAAATCTAGCAAAGCAGTCCATGTTTGGCACTTCTTGATTAAAATCGATTTTCCAAAACGATTTGCCGGATTTGGACTCTTTGGTGATTTATCAATCTTACATTGCACTTTGTGAGATTAGATTCAGAACCATGACATGAGTCCGAACTGTAGTAGCCAAGAATTACAATTCGCGCCCTCGCGCGCGGAGCGGAGTTCGGGCGGTCTACAGTTTCTGGCGACTCTGCTAGGGATTTAGAGAACTTGACTCGAACTCATGATATGTTGTTTTATCTACACTTATGTGTTTCTTTGCATTGCATTTGCATTGGTGCACTTAGGACACCGTGTTTGCCGTCTACTATTCCTGAATGGTTTGCCGGAGGCTTGCTTGGAAAAGCGTGCCATAAGGCTGACCGGTTACGGGCTCTGCCACGACGGAACACAAACCTCGGTTTTCACCGAGGCACCCTTTTTGACCATTCGACCTAGTGCATATCGGAATCCATAGTGATCATTCCAAACTAGGACAAGTTGCTTACCCGATTGTAGGTTGTTTGAAACCGCTGTGTGTGTAGTGAAACCCTAGTTCCTGGCAAGATAGGACAGGGAAACCCTACCCCTCCATAGGGGTGTTTTGGCTCTTACTTGCTTGGTATATTCTGTCAGAGTGCGTCTCTACAGGTTATATATATCAGTTGCAAGTCTGAGTATCGGCCTGAGGGTATCAGTTTACAGGCAGAATTTTGGACAGAATTCTATAGGGAGCACAGTCATTCAGCTATGCTCATGTCCGTTCTAGTGAAATCAGGCTGAGATGCTGTCTGTTTTCTCTTTTGCAAGGTAGTCTTGGAACTATAGCTTCAGAAGGCTCCAATATCCCCCGGGTGCATTGGACTTGTGTTGATGGACTTTGTCAGGTCAGAGATTCAGTTCAAGGGCAACTAGTGTTACCTTCACCGTAGGCAAGGCAAAGAAAGGCCAGTCAGGGCTCACCGGTTCAACTGATCCGACAGTCACTAGTCACGTCACCTTTGTTCAAACTCAGCAGACTGTGATGGCACAAGGTTCGGAAGAAGTTGTGGCCATGATGGCGGCATTAAACCAGGGAATCTCCAGGCAGGATGAGACCAATGCCGAAGTGCAACGCCTATCTGGGGCACCTACCACACATCCAGTCTCGGGACCCCAGCCAAACTTTGACCCACTTCCGCCAGCCGAAGATTCGCATGGTTCGAATCCCCGAGAAGGGTTGGCTCAAGCTCGAGTCTTCAGACCCCTGATGCAGCCTAATGAGAGGCTTTATTCCCTTGATGCTAATGATCTCGATCCGACTGCGGTGAAAATTGCGAACCTTGAGAAGCAATTCAAAAAGGCACAAACACTTGACACATAATGACTACCAAAGTTCACACATTCAACAATTTAATCAATCTGTTATATTCAATGACATAGTTCATATGACTAGTTTCAATTTACCTAGTCCTCATATGGTTTCTACAACAATCATAGCTATCCTCCACCGATAGCCCAAAACAGATATTTCTAATAGATAAACAAATCTATCAAACAGATAATTTGCCAAATTTTCTATAAGTGAGTGATTTATCAAATCTAACTACACCATTCATTTACACGTCCTTCCAATTTCATATTTCCACATTAATTCCATTATTTATACAAAATAATTTATTTAATTCAAATTAAGGCAATTTTCCCCCTCTCACAAAATATTACACCAAAGACCAAATTTCACCAATTATACCCAAGCAATATCATGTTCAAGACCTCTTATACACATATGGTACCAAACATGGAAAACCCCTTTTTCAAAAATCAAAACCCAAACCCTAACTTCAAAATTTTTCCAAATCCCACAATTTATACAAAATGACCAACACCTAGGTTAAAACTCATATTAAAGAGTAGAATATCCCTACCTCAAAGTTAGGAGAGCAAAGGAGAAGAAGAAGAAATCTAAAGATGCTCCAAATTCGCTTTGCTCGGATCAAGAGGAAGCCTACAAGATGCTCCACCTTTTTTCTCAAATGAAGTAGGGTAGTGATGCTTGGACCAAAGAGTATTTGTAGAGAGAGAGAGAGAGTTTTAGAGAGAGGAGGTGCCGATCTAGGGTTTTGGGATGAAAAGAAATCAAAAAGTGAAGTAAAATGACCCAGCTGCGAACTGATATACGCGGTCTTCGCTCGAGCGAAGGAGTTGTCACTCGAGCGACCACACACAACAAGTGACCTCGCTCGAGCGCACAATGCAAAGCTTCAGGTCGGCCATAGACATACACGCATGCTCGAGCGCAAGAAGCCTAGCTCGAGCGAAGGAACAAATAACACAAAGCTCACTTAAGCGAAGAACTTCACCTTTCCCAAAAAAGCTGAGTCTGAAAGGAAACCTGAGAACTCCTAATTCTCGCTTGAGCACAAGAAACCTCGTTCGAGCGAAGAAGCAAATTACAAAAGGCTCGCTTGAGCACAAGAAGCCTCGCTCAAGCGAAGAGGCCAAAATCTGGGCAACAACAATCTAACCCAACTAACAACCAACATGTTCGCCCGACAAGTTCCAAAACTCAAATACAAGGAGTCAAAGGGGAAAAACAAGACAGTGATACAATATTCAACCACGGAACCCAAGTTCGGAACACAAAGAAGGTCAGGGCAAAAACCGGGATCGCTATAACCTCCCCCCCTTAAAGAATTTTGTCCCCAAAATTTTAGTACAAGTTTCAAAACCATGATTATCCCATTTTCAAAATGATTACCATTCTACTCTCATCAGCATGACCCACCCACCGGTCATACCATCTCTTCACAAGAGAACAAATCCACAATATGTACATAGCCCAACATATTTTACCAATATTCATATTTCGAAATTTAACTAATTTCAATACATATATTTCATGTTTCCAAAACATATTCAATGTTTATGATATATTACTATTTCCAAAACTCAAACAACATACACAATGTTCAAACCAAACTTGCATTTCCGAGACATATTCAACATTTACAATGCTTCATAATCCAAAACATATACAATGTTTTTTTATAGTTCATCAACAAAACTAAGATTTCAACATATATTCAAATATCAACAAATAAGTCTGGATATTTCTCTCAGACCTCCAATTCATGCTCCCAAGTTGCTTCCTCAACCCTGTGATGTTTCCATGATACTTTGACCAAGGGAATTGTCTTGCCTCGCAAGACTTGGTCCCGCCTATCCAAGACTTTCACCAGTCTCTCCTTATACGAGGCATCCTCGTCTACCTCTAAGTCGGTCCAATCCAGCACATGCGATGGATCCGGCTCATATTTCCGAAGCATACTAATATGAAACACGTCATGCACTCCGAAAAGTTGTGGTGGCAACGCCAAACGATGGACAACCTCCCCAATCCGCTTAAGGATTTTAAAAGGGCCAATAAACCGAGGGAATAATTTCTCACTTTTCCCAAATCTCATCAAACCCCATCTAGGTGATATTTTCAAAAAGACATGATCACCCACCTCAAATGACAAAGGTCTCCTCCTACAGTCAGCATAACTCTTTTGGCGACTCTGGGCTACAACTAACCTCTTACGGATAAGTGCCACTTTCTCCGTCGTCTCCCAAACCAACTCTGGACCTAACAAAGGTGCATCACCCACCTCGGCCCAACACACTGGAGATCTACATGGTCGGCCATACAAGGCCTCAAACGGTGCCATGCCAATACTCGATTGGAAACTGTTATTGTAGGAAAACTCCACTAAGGGTAAGTGTCTCTCCCACGACCCCTTAAAGTTAAGGACACAGCCTCGAAGCATATCCTCAAGGATCTGAATGGTACGCTCGGACTGCCCGTCAGTCTGAGGATGGTAAGCAATACTAAAGGTCAATCTAGTACCCAAGGCACTCTGTAAACTCTGCCACAACTGAGCAGTGAAACGTGGATCTCTATCCGAAACGATCATCACAGGGACCCTGTGCAACCTCACTATGTCCCTAATATACAAGTCAGTAAGGTAATCTACCGAATCTCTCACGCGCATAGGAATAAAATGCACTGACTTGGTCAACCGGTCAACTACCACCCAAATGGCATCGCTACCCCGTCGAGTCCTCGGAAGACCCACAACAAAATCCATCGTGACATGCTCCCACTTCCACTCAGCTATAGACAAGGGTTGCAACAAACCCGCTAGCCTCTGATGTTCGGCCTTCACTTGCTGACAAGTGAGGTACTTTGACACAAACACGGCCACATCTTTCTTCATACCTCTCCACCAAAACTGGCAACTCAGATCATGATACATCTTTGTGCCTCCCGGATGCACCGCAAGGCGTGAGTGATGAAACTCTAGGAGTACTTCCTCTCGGCAAGACTCCGGTACAAACAAGCGGTCACGGTATCTCACACTCAGGTCGGGATACACAGTCAAGCTCTTCTCTACTTTCCCACTGGAGATCGGAGGGATTGTACCTCAAAGTCACCCTTCTGTGCTTCTAACACTCAGTTCACAAGTGTGGGTTGTGCAACCACAGAGAACAAGGCTGCAGACTCAACAGACTCACCCAGATGCAAGTTAAACTCCCCAAGAGCACCCAACATCTCCCATTTCCAGATGGCAATACAAGCCACACTGTCGATAGATTTCCTACTCAAGGCGTCAGCCACTACATTGGCCTTCCCCGAATGGTAATGTAACTCGAAATCATAATCCTTTATGAACTCCATTCACTTTCTCTGTCTCAAATTTAAGTCCTTCTGTGTAAACAGATACTTTAGACTCTTGTGATTAGAAAACACCTCAAATCTCTCACCATACAGATAGTGCCTCCAAATCTGCAAGGCAGAAATCACAACTGCCAACTCTAAATCATGAGTAAGGTAGTTCCTCTCGTGTGTTTTCAACTGCCGTGAGCCATAGGCTACTACCTTCCCTTCTTGCATCAATACACAACCCAAACCTCTCGTGAGGCATCACAATACATTCAATAGCCCAAACCCCTCTTTGGAATAATTAAGACTGGAGCGGTAGTAAGTCTAACTTTAAGCTCTTGGAATGACTTTTTACAAGTCTCACTCCATACAAATTTGACCATTTTCCTCGTCAATCTAGTCAAAGACGAAGCTAATTTGGAGAAATCCTTCACAAATAGACGGTAATACCCGGCCAACCCCAAGAAACTACAGATCTTAAAAGCATTCTTAGGTTGTGCCTAATCCTACACTGTCTCTGTCTTGGATGAATCTACAGTCACCCATTTCCCGGATACCACATGGCCTAAAAACTTAATCTCTTTTAGCCAGAATTCACACTTTCCAAACTTAGCATATAGCTTATGGGTTCTAAGCAACTCAAGCACCACTTGCAAGTGTTCATCGTGCTCCAACTCAGAGGGTCAGTAAATCAAAATGTCATCCACAAAGATGACCATAAAATGATCTAAGAACTCCCAGAAGATTCGGTTCATCAAGTCCATAAACACAGCCCAAAAGGCATCACCAGAAACTCATAATGGCCATACTGCGTATGGAATGCCGTCTTTGGAATATCCTCCTCCCTGACCCTCAACTGATGATAACCCAATCTCAAGTCTATCTTAGAGAAACAGCGAGACCCCTTCAACTTATCAAACATGTCATCTATATGAGGCATAGGATACTTATTCTTAACCGTAACCCGATTCAACTTTCGGTAATCGATACAAAGTCTCAAGGCCCCATCTTTCTTTTTAGCAAAGAGGGCCGGTGCTCCCCAAGGTAAAGTACTAGGGCGAATAAAACCCTTATCTAGTAATTCCTGGAGTTGAATCTTCAACTCACTCAACTCAGCTGGCGCAAACCGATTCGGTGCCATAGAAATTGGTGCTATGCTAGGTACTAAATCAATAGAGAACTCGATCTCTCGGCAAGGTGGTAAACTAGTAAGATCCTTGAGAAAGACATCCGAATACTCACAAACCACTCTTGGCAACTCAACCTGGGCCTCATCACACTCACTACTTATAAAGCTAGCGAGAAGACAAATAAGCTCACTCTGCCCACGCGGATCATTCACTGGTGATAAAACTCTACCGACCCAATCCCCCAAGAAATGAAAACAATCACCGCTCAAGGTACATACAGTAACCCTCGGTACGGTAGCAATCTATAACAACCCGGTATGACGATAACCAGTCCATACCCAAAATAACATCAAAACCATTCATATCCATCAATACAAAATAAAAAGGAAGCCGGTGATCGGCGACCTCTATATCACAGCCCCGACACCCCTGTTTGAAAACCATCTCACCCCCAACAGGTGACACAACACAAATAGGAGATGCTAACTGTGCCAACTCCAACCCCAAAACTGACGCAAATGCAGAAGATATAAAGGAATGGGATGCACCTGTATCAATTAACACATTAGCAACCGAGTTACAAAACAAAAAGGTACCTCTCACAACAGACAGAGCCGGTACAAGATCCGGCGCGGTAACAGCATACATGCTCCCCGTAGATCTCTGATCTACCTACTCACCTCTCGGAGCATAAGACTACTTCACTGACTGAGCCGAAGAAGCTCCCTGATTAGCCCTCAGGCCTGAACTGACTGTGCTAGCGAGTGACTCTGTGTCTGCCTCAAACCAGACGCACCAGACGTGTCACCCAACCATAGGCAAAACCTCTTCTAGTGCCTTGCCTGCCCACATTGATAACAAGTGAGCGACTGGTCTCTACCCTGACTTTGGCCTTGAGAACGAACTGAAGATAAAGTTGCTCGCTGCCCTCCTCCCCTCTGTGGGCAAGCTAGAGACTTGTGGCCCAACTGACCACATTTGTAACAAGTGACGTCTCCCTGACCACCTCTCTCAGAACCTAAACACGGTACTAGAAAGGTAGATCTCGAATGCGCCCCCTGGGACTGTTGAGGGTTAGAACCCCTCTGCCTCTTACTGTCCCCCTGACCATCCTGACTCCTCCTAGAGCCCCTTATCCTCTCCTCCTCGGTATGCATGATAGTCTCAAGATGGGCTGCGGCCTCCACAAGGTGCTCATAATCCTTAATCATGGACCTGGCAACTCTAAACATGAGTCTGGTTCTCAGTCTTTTCTAGAATTCTAAACAACGGCGTTCCTCAGTTGCTACTAACTCCGGTGCAAACCTAGACAAGCTAGTAAAGGTGGCCTCGAACTTAGCCATTGGTGTATTCAACTGTTTGAGCTGAGAAAACTGATCCCTCAACTTCTCCCTCACCGTAGCTGGTAAGTACTTGTCCTAGAAAGCATCAACAAAAGCCTCCCAAGTTCCTTCAACGCGCCCCCGCACATATTTCCACCACTGACCCGTGTCTCCCTTCAGCTGGAAAGACACTAAGGTCACTCTCAAACCCCCGTCTTCGATGCCGAGCATCTCAAACATCTTCGTCATCTGCTCCAACCACTCATCAGCCCTTAGTGGCTCCTTAGGGTCACCCAAAAACTCGTCCGAATTCGACCAAAAGAACTCCCTCTTTAGAAAAGACGGCCCAGCTCCAGCTACTTGGGCCTAGACTTGACTCTCAGCTCTAAGAATGTCCATTGATTCTCTCAATGCTCCGGCTATTTCGCGGGCTAAGGTGCCCATGGCCTGTTGACCTACTGGCTCAGCCACGTTGGCCTGACTAACTCCTTTCTCCTGTGCCGGAATTTCATCCGGTATAGGCATCTCATGGCTCCTAGGCCTACCACACCTACCACCACGACCTCGTCCTGATATCCTAATAAAGGTAACAAAAGAGATTAGCACATTTACAAATGTGCTGAAGCTATCTCACTCGCGTCCTAATTTGATGGACAACTGTAATTCACTCCACATAAGCATATAACCACATAAGCATATAACCACATAAGCACATACAAACTTCATTTCCGAATAATGACCGTCCCGTGGCGTCACTAGAATTCCAGTTAGAAACGACAGTGATCAAGTGCCTTTCCAACAGGACTCCCAGAAACCCATGGACCCGATCAACATCCTAGAAATTAAATTCCATACCCATATAATCACATAAGCATGTTATTATATAAGCACACAACATCATAAGTCTCTAACAAGCGAAACGAACCCATTGTGGTACTAACTACTTCCCACGTACCCAAAGTATTCAAACCCGGTACGCTCTGTTACCAAGTTGTAACGTCCTCAAAATATGATATAGATCAATCATTCATAAGATCCATAAACATGATAGAAAAGTTATATTTCCATTCATCAGAGTCTCTATTACAAAACATATTACATGCACTACATTTTCATAAATGTTCATCTTGAAACTATAGCATGTAACTCTAATTGAAATCAACAAAATAAATGTCCTACGAGCTTACATCTTTCCAAGAGATAACTTGGTTACAACAGAAGAGAGTCATAAGCTCTTTACAATTAAAGCCCTCGGCTTAAAAGAAAACACATAAACATGAAAGTATCAAAAACAGAGCCTTCAGCCCCACCCTCCCAACCTATGCCCTTGGAGGTGGCATGTCCCCTGTACCTGAAAACGGTTTCCCAAGTAGGGTGAGCTAAAGCCCAGTAGAGATATGCTAAAACAATATATGAGAATTAACTAAGTTATCAGCATCAGATAAATGTCCAATACTTGTAAACCAACTTACCCCCTTTCCATGACCAATCAATATCAACATCCATATTTCAATCTATTTCTATTCATTTATCCAAATCAATTCATTGACATAGTTCATTGTTATCTAAACAATTTAAAACGAGACTACAACTCATTTATTACCACTTCAATAACAAACATTATTCAAACACTTCCATTTTCTTGCCATTTTACGGAATCACATCTGAGGGAACCGGCACCCATATATATATATATATAAGATTTCGGGACTTTCACCATGGATACTCCGGCCAACTTAATTTTCAATAGAGTCCATCCCCTATCTCCTCCCAAACAATGGAGTACATCCCCTATCTCCTCCCAAACAATGGAGTACATCTCCTATCTTCTCCCAAACAACGATACATATACAATGTATTTAAAAGTGTGTCATATACAATGACTACCAAAGTTCACACATTCAACAATTTAATCAATCTGTCATATTCAATGGCATAGTTCATATGACTAGTTTCAATTTACCTAGTCCTTATGCGGTTTCAACAACAATCATAGCTATCCTCCACTGATAGCCCAAAATAAATATTTTTAACAGATAAATAAATCTATCAAACAGATAATTTGCCAAATTTTCCATAGGTGAGTGATTTATCAAATCCAACTACACCATTCATTTATACGTCCTTCCAATTTCATATTTCCACATCAATTCCATTATTTATACAAAATAATTTATTTAATTCAAATTAGGGCAATTTTCCCCCTCTTCCAAAATATTACACCCAAGACCAAATTTCACCAATTATATCCAAGCAATATCATGTTCAAGACCTTTCATACACATATAGTACCAAATATGGAAAACCCCTCTTTCAAAAATCAAAACGCAAACCCTAACTTCACCAAAATCTTCCCAAATCCCATCATTTATACAAAATGACCAACACCTAGGTTAAAACTCATATTAAAGAGTAGAATATCCCTACCTCAAAGTTAGGAGAGCAAAGGAGAAGAAAAAGAAATCCAAAGATGCTCCAAATTCGGCTTTGCTCGGATCAAGAGGAAGCCCACAAGATACTCCACCTTTTTCTCAAAGGAAGTAGGGTAGTGATGCTTGGACCAAAGAGTATTTGTAGAGAGAGAGTTTTAGAGAGAGGAGGTGCCGATCTAGGGTTTTGGGATGAAAAGAAATCAAAAAGTGAAGTAAAATGACTCAGCTGCGAACTGATATACGCGGTCTTCGCTTGAGCGAAGGAATTGTCGCTCGAGCGACCACACACAACAAGTGACCTCGCTCGAGCGCACAATGCAAAGCTTCAGGTCTGCCATAGACGCACACGCACGCTCAAGCGCAAGAAGTCTCGCTCGAGCGTAAGGAACAAATAACACAAAGCTCGCTCGAGCGCAAGAAACCTCACTAAAGTGAAAAAGCAAATTACAAAAGGCTCGCTCGAGCAAAGAGGTCAAAATCTGGACAACAACAATCTAAACCAACTAACAACCAACTTGTTCCAAATGCGCTCAACAAGTTTCAAAACTCAAATATAAGGAGTTAAAGGGGAAAAACAAGACATGAATACAATATTCAACCACGAAACCCAAGTCCGGGACACAAAGAAGGTCGGGGCAAAAACCGGGATCGCTATATTTGTTGTGGACCAATTCTTATAATATATTAAGTAAAAATAAAGAACTCACTGTCGGAACAATTTCTAACGATGTGGAAGTACTTGGCTTGGATTTGCTTGGCTTCAACGACTGCATTCATGGTATAGAGAGTTAGTATATAATATTTTAATTTATGAATTTGAAATAAAATAATTTGATAAAGTTGTTTAAATTTAGATTTAAATTTCAGGATGAATAATACTTTTACTTATGCAATTTGATTCAGATTTTACTTAGATAATTATTATTCTAATTTGGAGGTGAAAAAGTTTGGAGACACAAAAAATATACCAAAGGATTGTTTAGAATGTGAGATTTGTGGTGTAAATTGAAATTGTTTGTTGTAGACTAATTCATAAGTCATTCTTGACCTTGACTGTCAATCCTGAGTATTTTTTAGTTTTATTTTCTACGTCTATAAATATAACGAAGGACCAACTCCACCCTAGTGTCGGTGTCAATTGACCAAAGACAAAGAATTTTCGTTATTATATATAATTTGTTATTTTAGAAAGAAAAAAAAAAAGGAGAAAAAAAAAATCTTTCCACTTACAAAAAAATTGTGGTATTGAACCGTAAGAAAATCTACGACATTTTCGTTTACTTTATTTTTCATATTTAAAAAAAAAATGAAATAATAAAAAATTTGAAAAAAACTCATAATTTGCACGTTGTTTTCATTCTTTCTTGCAAAATAATTTTTGAAAACCTAAAAACAGCATTTTTATATTTTCTAAAAAGTAGTTAGCTTTCAAAAAAAAAAAAAAAATTTATACAAAAACTTTCAAAACTAGTTTGTGAAATTTTTTTTTTTTTTGTGTGTTTTCTAAAATTTAAAAATATATATACAAAATAAAACAACTCGTTTGTAAATTTGATTTTTTTATAACAAAAATTTATTAATTCCCCATTGCATATTCAGAACAAAAATATATACAAAAATATTTTCTTGATTTGAAAAGTGATTATTTTAGTACTATTTTTACGTGCACATAGATCTTGATTCCCACAAATTTTGTGCATTTTTTATTTAGACTTAGATTCTCTCCGATCTATAGCATTGACTGAAAGATACTATTCAAATCTGTGGAGTCTATTACAGATCTCATTTCAATAATTCAAATAAATTATTTTATCGAGCCTTTCGTGTATATCATTAAAAAAAAAAAAGTATTAATCCGATAATTGAAACTTAATCAATTTATTGCATTTAATTTTTCAAATTTTTTTTTTTTTTTTATATATATGAATAATATACCGAAGAGTTCAACAAATGGGCCAGAATAGCGCCCTGCAGTTGAGATCATAGACTAGAGGGGATCTAGGTCCTTTCTATGATACCTCATTCTTCTGAGCATCTCTACTAGACAATTCGTTGCATCTGATGGATTCAAGCAAAGCATGTCCATGAAATCAAAATGCTTGTGGACATACTGTCCACGGCCAAAACAGGCACAGTGAAGACAAAAGCTCCGGGTTGTTGGAAATCGTTATAAAATTCTGGGTAAAACCTGAATTTTTTCCTAAGTTTGGTCTATTTTTTAGGTGGGCCCCGTGCGTCGATTTACGCGGGTCAAAGTGGTAACGCGTTCTATGCCGCGTTGTAATTCACGTGGTATATTTGGTTGCTCAAAACCATTACCGAGTGAATGGGAAATTGAAGCCAAAGTATGCTCCATGGAAATGGAGTTTTGGTGAAAAATCCTTAAAGGTATTGAATAAAGCTTGTCCCACATTGTTGTGGTGGGAAGTTTTGAATAGGTTTATAAGGCATGAGTTTGGTACTTGGGGTGTGCCCCAAGGGGTACCCAAGTGTTTTAGAGGGAGAGGTTATGAGCAAAATGGGCTAGACCCATTGGACTTCAAAAATCACCACAGGCGGGGCTAGGCTTGGGCGCGAGTGCGTGGTGTGTGGTTGGGCTTGTCCGGCCCAATACTAATTTTTTTAGGTCAAAAACATTTGAATTTAATTTTATTTTTGGTAAAATAAAATCCAGAATTCAAATTAAACTAGTTTGGTTTTTCTGTACATCCAAACAGGGTTCTTCCCGTATTAAACCGGAAATAATCTGATCCAAATTTACTGTACACCCAAACAAGGCCCTTCCCGTTTTTGCTATCTGTTTGAATTGTAACCCAACAGATTCAAATCTGTTTGAATTCAAAACCAACAGGTATCATACCTATTCAATTCAAAACCTAGAGCCACCATTTCATCTATAAATAGGACAGCCCTCATTTGGATTTAGAGAACTCTAATTTTCGTCTTTCATAATTCTGAAAACATTCTCTTCATGTTGCTACATTATTTTCTTGTCAGAGAGAGTATAAACACTTAGTATGTTCGTTAGGCAAACAATTTGTAGTGCTGCTATTGTTTGTAGTAGATCATTTTATCCTGGGAGATAGACGTCCAAATTCTGAAAGCACCGTGGAGAGGACGAATCTGTCTTAAGGATACAGTGTCAAACACTGGACTTGATCAGATAATTATTTAAAGAAATTAATTAAGTAAGTTGTTTAATTTTTTTTTTCTGTTTTATTTATTTAAATCAGATTTTAATTTTATTTTTGTAACAAAATAAAATCTGTTTTTATTTTTATTTCAAGTTTGATTTTTGTAATCAAACAAATTCTCTCATTTCTTTTATTTCTTTTATATTATAGTTGTTGTTAAGTACACAACAGAATTTAATCTTTTTTAAATATAGTGAAGATTGTCTAACAATCTTAAGACAGAATATTTTTGGTATCTTCATTATATTTAATTTTCTGTGTTTCCAAAGTAATATTCTGGTTAGAAAAACAAATAGTGGTTTATGCTATTTGACAGATAGTAGCAATATGCTGTCTCTTTTCTTTGACAACTAGTAGTAATATACTGGTGTCATTAACAATTGCAGAATATTATTTGGTGTTACAGAAAATTATTTTGGTATTTTATTTTTCTAGTTTTAGTAACAAGGAAAATAAAATTATTTTGTTGTTAGAATTTATTTTCTGGTTTTAGTAACTAGAATTTATTTTCTGGTTTTGGTAACTAGAAAATTATTTTGTGTTTTTCTGATTTTTGTAATCAGATATTATTTCGGTATTTTATTTTTCTAGTTTTAGTAACAAGGAAAATAAAATTATTTTATTTTCTAGTTTTAGTAACAAGAAAAATAACATTATTTTGTGTTATAATTTATTTTCTGGTTTTAGTAACTAGAAAATTAATTTGTGGTATTTTATTTTCTAGTTTTAGTAACATAGAAAATAAAATTATTTTGTATTATAATTTATTTTGTGGTTTTTAGTAACTAGAAAATTAATTTTGTTAATCAATCATGTAATTTTGTGTTTCGGTTACAATCTGTAAATATTGTACGTGACTTATGGTTTCATTTGGGAGATCACTTAATTTTTGAACCCTTTGTGAAAATGTGTTAATTGTTTTGACTTTTTCATAGTTCATTATGAGTATATATGGAAGTATTTAATTCTGGAGTTATATATTAGTTTTACAAACTAAATTTCAGTTTTATTATGAAGAAACCTTTATGGCAAGATTATTTTCTTATTGATTTTCTGAATCATTCTTTATTTTCTGTGTATGGATCTGTAGTCGTGAATAGTTTCTGCACATGAGTCGGAAAAAATATATATATATTCACAAGAACATTTGAATGCATATTTAATTAGTTTATTTATGTACAAATCAAACTGATTAAATGAAGGTTTGTTTTGTCATTTTTGGAGTTTAAAATTCAAAACGGGTTTGAATTTTATTTATGAGTTGAGAATTTTTTTATTTCATGTTGAAAGTTGTGGGATCATGCATGATTAATTTATTTTGTTAATTCATTATTTTTAGTTGATGCGTTTGATATGCATGTATTGATATCAACTCAAGTTTTTTCTTAAAAAATAATTTCATGTGATTTGAAATGATAAATTAATATGTTGACTTTATACATAAGCAAATTAATTTGAAATATTTCTAATCAATTTTGAATGGGTGTTTAAACACCAGAGGATTTTAAACATGGAGATGTATGCAGTTATATCGTTCCATTTAATTAGAAGGAAATTTGAGAAATCTTTTATTATTAGTTTGTTTTAAATTTGTGACATGAGATGTCATTAATTATAATTTTACTTGCGTAGTAGAATTTGTTAAACCATAAAACATTATTTTAATATGGAAGTGTATCTCTTGAATTAGATGAGATAATGTAATTTTCTTCTGTCACAATTGTTTATTTGTATCTCTTACAATAAAATGGGTTGTTTGACTTGTTTGATTTTTAGGCAAAATTTTTTAAGAGGATATAATTTTGTCAAAACATTAATTCTGATTTGTGTAATCATAACTATTTAGGTTTTTTCATTTGAAATTTATGATTCATGATTTGAATTTTATGAAATCTAGCACATCATAGACAACATGTGTTGGATGTTATATTTTGATTTATATTAGAAGTGATAGGAGTGGTGAATATGATGCACCATTAAATGAATTTTGTGCACAACATGGCATTATTTACCAAACTACACCACCCTATTCTCCTCAGCAAAATGGTATTGCTGAAAGGAAGAATAGAACCCTCAAAGAAAAGATGAATGCCATGTTACTAAGTTCAGACTTACCACAGAACTTGTGGGGGGAAGCAATATTGTCTGCTAATTATGTTCTTAATAGAATACCCCACAAGAAAACCAACAGCACTCCTTATGAATTGTGGAAAGGTCGACCGCCTTCCTATAAATACTTTAAAGTGTAAAGGTGTTTGGCAAAAGTTGAAGTTCCTATTCCTACAAAGATTAAGATTTGACCAAAAACAGTAGATTGTATGTTTATTGGTTATGCTCAGAATAGTAGTGCATATCGGTTTCTGACTTATAAATCAGAAATACCTGATATAAATGTGAACACTATTATAGAGTCTAGGAATGCTGTGTTTTTTGAACATGTCTTTCCTTACAAGAAAGGATAGGAATTAAGTTCACAGGAAAGAACTTATGATTGTACACAAAGTCAAGAGACTAATGACAATCAAACAGAAAAGACTAGTAATGGTCTCGACCAACAGGATTTAACTGATAATGAACCAAGACGAAGTAAGAGAGCAAGAACATCAAAATCCTTTGGTCCAGATTTTTTGACATACCTATTAAAAAATGAACCTCAAAGCTTTAAGGCAGCAATCACAGGTCCTGAAGCACCTTTGTGGAAAGAGGCTGTTAATAATGAAATTGAATCCATTATGCAAAATCATACTTGGGAATTTATGGATCTTCCACCAGGTTCTAAACCTCTTGGATATAAATGGATATTCAAGAGAAAAATGAAAGCAGATGGTTCAATTGACAAGTATAAAGCAAGACTTGTAGTTAAAGGTTATAGACAAAAGGAAGGTCTGGACTATTTTGACACATATTCCCCTGTGACAAGAATAACATCCATTCGCATGCTTATTTCTATAGCAGCGTTGTTTAATTTAGAAATACATCAAATGGATGTTAAAACAGCTTTCTTAAAAGGTGATCTAAATGAAGAGATCTATATGGAGCAACCCGAAGGGTTTGTAGTAACAGGGCAAGAAGAGAAAGTTTGTCGACTTGTAAAATCCCTTTATGGATTAAAACAAGCACCTAAGCAATGGCATGAAAAATTTGATCATGCAATGCTTACTAATGGGTTTAAGATAAACGAATGTGACAAATGCGTCTATGTTAAAAACACTGACCAAGGATATGTCATAGTTTGTCTTTATGTGGATGACATGCTTATCATTGGAAGCAGTCACAACATGATCAAATCAACTAAGCAAATGCTTAACAAAAGATTTGATATGAAAGATATGGGGGTCGCAGATGTTATATTAGGAATGAAAATTACTAAAACATTTGACGGATATGCATTATCTCAATCTCATTATATTGAGAAAATTCTTGATAAATTTATCAAGGATGATTTGAATTTAGCTAGAACAACTGTAGATATCAGTCTTTATTTATCGAAAAATAAAGGTGATGCAATGTCTCAGTTAAAATACTCCCAAATCATTGGAAGCCTAATGTATCTAATGAATTGTACTTGTCCTGATATAGCTTATGCTATCAGCAAATTGAGTAGGTACACTAGTAACCCCGGAAAAGACCATTGGATAGCGATCATTCGGGTTCTTAGATATATCAGATTCACCCGTGATCATGGTTTGAACTTTACTCGATATTCAGCAGTACTTGAAGGTTATTGTGATGCAAATTGAATATCGGATACTAAAGATTCAAAATCCACAAGTGGATATATCTTTACTCTGGGAGGCGCTGCTGTTTCTTGGAAATCCACAAAACAAACATGCATCGCACAATTCACAATGGAATCCGAGTTCATTGCTTTAGACAAAGCAGGAGAAGAAGCAGAATGGCTTCGTCACTTCTTAGAAGACATTCCAATGTGGCCAAAACCTGTGCCAGCTATTTGCATTCATTGTGATAGTCAATCTACAATAGGCAGGGCACAAAATCATATGTATAACGGTAAGTCACGACATATTCGTCGTTGACATAATACCGTTAGGCAGTTGTTGTCAAATGGGATAATCTCAATAGATTATATAAAATCTAAAGAGAATATTGCGGATCCATTTACAATAGGTTTGACAAAAGAGCTAGTGTATAGTTCATCGAAGGGAATGGGATTAAAGCTTATTACATAAGAGTCGTCATAATGGTAACCCTACTTATATGACTGGAGATCCCAAGAACTAAATTCAAAGGGACAACTAAGTTATGTATGGCTCGCCAGAAATCACCAAGGGATTAAAATTCCTACCCATTCCTATGGTGAGAGTGATATCTGCAACATTTGTTGTATGCAGAGGTATAAGGATAAGCTTTGCTTTTAATGATTACTTATATCTTGATTGAGGCATAAAATCAAAATGAGTATAAAGAGATACTCACAATAAGAATCACCTATATGAGTGTCGAACTGGGGCCGGTTCTATGAGAATGCAAAAGGCTACATTTTCTAGAAACACTCATGAAAACCAGTCGCGTTTAAGGCCAAAATGAACACAACAGTGAGAACCACGATGTGTTAGAAGATATTTTGTGTGAAATCTATTGTCTTGGCTTACACAAACGACTGAACAATTCAAGGCATCGCGTCCATTGGTTAGCCAGTAAGTCCGATAGGTTATCACTAGGGATGGTTCAAGGCCGAAAGCTACCTATCCTGATATAAGATATTTTCGACTTATACTCTTTCGATAAAGTCTGCATATTGTTGCATTTCCGTTGTCATCAATTTCCATTCATGTGGGGGATTGTTGGAAATGGTTATAAAATTCTGGATAAAACCAGAATTTTTTCCTAAGTTTGGTCTATTTTTTAGGTAGGCCCCGTGCGTCGATTTACGCGGGTCAAAGTGGTAACGCATTCTATGCCGCGTTATGATTCACGTGGTATATTTGGTTGCTCAAAACCATTACCGAGTGAATGGGAAATTGAAGCCAAAGTATGCTTCATGGAAATAGAGTTTTGGTGAAAAATCCTTAAAGGTATTGAATAAGGCTTGTCCCACATTGTTGTAGTGAAAAGTTTTGAATGGGTTTATAAGGCATGAGTTTGGTACTTGGGGTGTGCCCCAGGGGGTACCCAAGTGTTTTAGAGGGAGAGGTTATGGGCAAAATGGGCTAGACCCATTGGACTTAAAAATTACCACACACGCGCGCACACGCCGCCGCCGCCGTTCGTCCGGTCGGTCGGGCGGGCTGGGCTAGGCTTGGGCGTGGGTGCGTGGTGTGTGGTTGGGCTTGTCCGGCCCAATACTAATCTTTTTGGGTCAAAAACATTTGAATTTAATTTTATTTTTGGTAAAATAAAATCCAAAATTCAAATTAAACTGGTTTGGTTTTTCTGTACATCCAAACAGGGCCCTTCCCGTATTAAACCGGAAATAATCTGATCTAGATTTACTGTACACCCAAACAAGGCCCTTCCCGTTTTTGCTATCTGTTTGAATTGTAACCCAACAGATTCAAATCTGTTTGAATTCAAAACCAACAGGTATCATACCTATTCAATTCAAAACCTAGAGCCACCATTCCATCTATAAATAGGACATCCCTCATTTGAATTTAGAGAACTCTAATTTTCGTCCTTCATAATTCTGAAAACATTCTCTTCATGTTGCTGCATTATTTTCTTGTCAGAGAGAGTATAAACACTTAGTGTGTTCGTTAGGCAAACAATTTGTAGTGCTGCTATTGTTTGTAGTAGATCATTTTATCTTGGGAGATAGACGTCTAAATTCTGAAAGCACCGTGGATAGGACGAATCTGTCTTAAGGACGCAGTGTCAAACACTGGACTTGATCAGGTAATTATTTAAAGAAATTAATCAAGTAAGTTGTTTAATTTTTTTTTTCTGTTTTATTTATTTAAATCAAATTTTAATTTTGTTTTTGTAACAAAATAAAATCTGTTTTTATTTTTTTTTCAAGTTTGATTTTTGTAATCAAACAAATTCTCTCCTTTCTTTTATTTCTTTTATATTCTGGTTGTTGTTAAGTACACAACAGAATTTAATCTTTTTTAAATACAGTGAAGATTGTCCAACAGGTCTCACATCTAAAACATTTGACACAAGTGAAATACAGCCCCACAATAAACTTTTTGCAACAACCGCACAGTGGCCTTCCACTTTGTAGTATGTAGTACAGTGTCTTGACATCGTCGAATCAAGCTCTCTGTTTTTGTTCTTGTTGATTTCTTCGAAGAAAGAGGGATTGTTCATGGCTGCATACCTTGCTTCTGCCATGAATCCTGCAAACTCAGCCAGGCTTACTTTTCCATCTCTCTTATCGTCCATTTTCTTGAAAAACTCCTTCGCCAAGCTCGTAACATTTTTGGACACGACCTTGTAATAGACCCGTGCAGTCTCTCGTACCTCCTCCATTGATCCCTCCTCAAATCTTATAGCAAGGTTTTAAATAGTGGGTATAAGATATGTTGTGGTTTAGCAATATTGAAAAAAAAAAAAAAAAACCAAATGGTTTTTTTTATATATATAGTGTTGTGATTTTTTTTTAAACATCATCAGAAAAAATTTATATTTATTGGAAATACAATCCATTTAGCCTTATTATTGCTGAGGCGGCTACAATCCTGCTGTCCTGCTGGTAAGCAATACAAGATCAAAAGATCATTTTACGTTTTGGCCTTGTTTGTTTTCCTCTTTCACAGTGAATGATGAACAATGAACGTATCTCCTGTTTGTTTGGATTGTTAGTCTACCCCAACACTTAGTATTGAAAATTAGTCCGTTGATATTAGGAGAGTGATTTACTTGTTTACCCTTTTCTCCTCTCTCTATCTGTGTCTCTCTCTTTCTCTATTCTCTTATCTCATATATATATATGCATGTTTCATTTGATTTTCTCACCAACCAAACAAAAATGTAGACAAATTAGAAATTAGACCAGTAAAATTGAAGAGTGATGCTCTGATCTTTGACTAAATCAGACAAAAAAGATACGAGAGAACTTAAGAGGAAAGTTAGTTTTGGGTCCGTAGCATTTTCCCTCTATGTCAGCCTTACCTGGGTGAAGTCACGGAGAGTGAAAGGCAACCTTTTTGTTAATGTTTTGAAAAATTTTTCAAAACCAGGGACTAGTTTTGAAGAAACCATTGGTTGGTTTATTTCATAATAATAATAATAATAATAATAATAATAATAATAATAAATAGATTAATAGTTGAATTTAGTCCCTGGTTTTGAATTTAGTCCAGTTTTGAAATTTAGGTTAAAATTTTAAAAAATAAATAAAACAAGTTAAAATAATTTATAAGATAAAATGTCATATTAAATCCATAATCAATTTACTTTTTCTCTCACAAATATCACATCCAATTATAAAAAAAAATCAAACCATCTTTTCAAATAGAAAAATTTTAACTTACTAAAATAGCCAAAAACAAAAATAGTCAACTTCCTAAACAAGGCCTTAGAACTAACAAGAAATTTACCCGTTGGCAGTGTCCTTACTGCCACATCAGCGACCACAAATTTTTTATTTTGTCTTTAGGGGCACTTTGGTCATTTAGTATCACACTATTATTTCAAATACATTTTTCAATATAACAATTTAACAAAAAAATATTTCATCTTTCTAAATACAAAAATTAAAATAATCAAATAACTAAAAAATTTAAAAAGTAACCACTTCCTAGACACCTAAAATAATTGATTGCGAAACTTCTTGGTAAACGTGTTGAAATTAGTTGATAAATATGTTGACTAGTCAGAAGAAGAGAGAGAGAGAGAGAGACTATAAGGCCATTGCTTTTTGTTTGGCTTTAATTTTTTGACTAAAAAACTACAAAGGGTTATTTTATAAAATTGGTTAAAAACTAATTTTTTAATCTTTGTTAACTTTTTTAAAAAATATATGTAAATAAGTAAAGAGATAATGTGACTCAAAAAAGTTAAAAAAATCAAAAAATTAATTTTTAATCAACTTGCCAAAATAGGCCAAAAGATAAAATAGGCTAAATAAGTCAAGACAAAATTTACCTATTGGCAGTGTCCTCACTGCCACATCAGTGAACACAAATTTGTTTTTTGTCTTTAGGGGCGCTTTGGTCATTTAGTATCACACCATCAAATTTTTTTTTTTTTTTTTTTTGAACAATGAAACCAATCCATCAAGAAACTCCGAGACGATCTACAAGAGCCAAGGGAGGATTGTACACCCAATCAAAGGGTAAAACCTCATTTACATAGGCCCCGAGCTATCTAATGAGCAACCCCATTAGCTACTCGGGGACACCATCATTTCAAACACATTTTTCAATACAACAATTTAACAAAAAATTCACTTTATCTTTTTAAACACAAAAATTAAAATAACCAAATAATTAAAAAGCCTAAAATGTAACCACTTTCCAAACACCCAAATTAATTAATTGCAAAACTTGTTGATAAACATGTTTGTTGGTTGTATAATTTGTAAAAGCCAATCACAATTTAACACATGGCATGAAGAGGGAAATTTAGGGAGTTAATACAAGTTGCCAACCAAAGTCAGACACGTGTCAGCCCATATTGATAATAATAGATCTGCGTAGCACTGGAGCAATCGAGGGATACAAGGTGATGTAGCCTAATGATTACTCACAAAGTTCAAATTCAAAATCAGGAGGGAAGCCTAATTGCAAGAGTGACGTAGTGGAACTGACTGTGAGAGAGCATGTTCAGCAATCATGGGAGGACATTTGATGGTTAGAAGCCCACTTCGACGGTTATCATTGAAAAGTATAAATAGCAGAGAAGACCCCAGAATGAGGGATCCAGAACTCAAATCAAAGACAATTGATTCCTATTTTTCTTGTCATTTATATTTCCTACATTTTATTTTACACACTCTTTTTTCGAAACATTTATTTCAGCACTTCCTTTTCAAAGCATTTTATGCACTTCATTTTCAAAGCATAGGAGTAGACGTAAGTAATTGTTACTTTGATTGTTCACTCAATCATCTTTCTCCGTCTCCCTCCTTCTTTTATTTTTTCTTTTCTTTAACACTTGGCAATTTTGAAGTCCTCTTCATTGAGGCAAAAGAACTGTCAACGCAATGGCTTGATAATTAACTTGAATTTAATATGTAAGGATTTTTCAATCTTTGCTGGCGCACTCGCATTTATGATATTTTCCTTCGTAGGAAAAATAAGCCAACAATTTTTGACACGCCTAGTGAGACTAATTGAAATGGTTAGACGTAGGACACAAAGAGAAAATGAACACCTGGAAGAAGGTGTGGAGGGAGAGGTAGAAGTACCTGATCTAGAGGAAAATGTGATAACACATCCTATGGAAGCACCTATCTCATCAGAACCTATGGTTGAACAGACCAGCAATTCAGAACATGTACCACATGTTCAAAATATTGAATGAAGCCATGGAATTGGATTATCTACTGTTCCATCTACTCAGTCAATGAATCCGTGGGGAGGCTTGGTAGATGCCATGGGACATCAATTAATGAACACAATGGAAATATGGGCAATATCCTTTATGGATCGAATGAATTCCCATCGACCAACTAGTACAAAGCATATGGAGGAAAATTCAAATATTCCTCAACAAAGATTGGCTAGAGATAAGCAGCCTATGCAAAGTAATGGACATACTAATGGTCAGACTAGTAATCAAAATTATGAAAGACCATCACCTGTACCTCAGTCATGGTATGAGCCTCTTTCGAGACCTGTGGTAAATCAAAATGGCTCATTACCTAACAGCGAAGCCATACAAATTGGTGGATTTAGGCCAATATAAGAAAATGGCATGAGAGTGTTTCCAAATCCCATGTTCGAAGCCATACCTGGCACAAAGGAGTTCACTAATTCTCTGTTCAAATTCACACCCGGAGGGTTGGAAGGGTTTCCCGCGTCTGGGAGAGAAACAACACATGTTCCTCCTACTGCAGTACCTTTCGCAGGACAGGCTCAGAGAGGTCAACCATATCCTCAACAGCAGCCAGCACCACAGGGACAACCAGTCCCCCGTATGGACCAAGAGGACCTCAAGCACAAAGGTTTCCACCAAATCTTGTGTTTGTTCCTCCAATGGTAGTCCAACAAGCACAAAATATGGTTCCTAGGGACCAAATTACTGATATTGTCTGAAAAATGTGTGGACCTATGGCTCGGGGGGGGGGTTCAAACTCCTATATATAAGAAGCTATACCCAGAATAGGTGGATAGGGTGCATGAATACCCAAGGGGGTTTAGAATACCAGACCTTGCTCTCTTTTATGGGAATGGAAACCAGTCAACAGTAGAACACATTGTTAGGTTCACAGCCCAATGTGGTGAATTTACTAATAATGATTACATGAAGTTAAGATTTTTTCCAAATTCTTTAACTGGGACAGCTTTTGTATGGTATATTAACCTTACACCTGGTTCTATCCAAACTTGGCAACAAATGGAGGAGGCATTTCATGCCCAATTCTTCAAAATAGAGCTAGAAGTTTCCATGGCAGACTTGGCAAGGTTGAGTCAAAGGCCTTATAAGAAGGCTGTTCAATTTATTGCCAGATTCAAAAGGGCACGAAACAAGTGTAGGGCCATTCTATCAGAGGCTGAATTTGCGAGATTGACTCAAAATGGTTTAGAGTTTAGGCTTTGAAAGAAGTTCGACTCAACTGAGTTTCGAGACTTAGTGGAATTAACCTGCAAGGTGTCTAGATATGAATCATTACTTGAGAAAGATCAAGATCGAAGTAATACATCATACAAGATTTATTATAGAGACCCTAATTACGAGATTGATGCAGCAGAGATCGTAGGGAAAGAACCTATGACTTGTGAGGCATTAAGTCATAAGGATACTACAATAGACTAACAGTTTAAAAAGAAAGGCCTTCATAGAAAATACTCTTTTGATTTAACAAAGGCAGATGACATTTTTGATCATTTGCTTGCAGCAAATTTCCTAAAGTTACCAAAAGGAGTTAAAATTCCTTCCCCATAAGAACTTAAAGGGAAAATGTATTGTAAATGACACAATTCTTGGTCTCATTCAACTAAAAACTGTATTATTTTTTGGGACAAGATCCAAGAACAGATTCGAAAGGGGAGTTTAAAGTTCCCAACCAAAGCAGAGAAAGCTATAGGGATAGACACTAACCCATTCCCAGAGATTAGGGAAGCTACAACCAATGTTGATATGCCAGACTTCCAAAATCTATCCTTGAAAGAATTAGAGGAGGTTAATGTGCAGATGCATATTGCCAACCAGACTACTTTCAAGAAAGATATCAGAAGTTCACCAGCAGATGGATAGAGCTTTACGGACCAAAAGGAGGACTTTAGTAAGGAGGCACTAGATGATGACTCTCTAGAGGCAACTGTCATGCAAAGGATGTGTCCCAGATGCAGGTTAAGTTACAAATGGTTGAAAGGTCTCCCAATTGATAGAAAACAGTATTACAAGGACGTGCAGAGACATCCTAAACCAACCGGTACCTACAATAGAAGGCCATACTCAACTGGTCCCAGACAACAGCCATTCTTGGTTGGACCACCAGCCGCTAGAGTGCAATCCAAGGGTAAGAGAAATTTGCATGAGTTCAAACCATCCAACTACTACAGGATGGAAGGCAATTATCCTGAGAGGAGGCCTGAAGTGGGCTCAAGTTATGGAATCAGAGCCAAAGATTGGTCTCTAAGATCAGCCTTAAACAAGATGGAAGGTAACCACCTTGACAGAAGGCCTGAATTAGGCTCAAGACAGGGGATCAAGGCCAAGCAGTGGCCTCCATAGGCAACTTCGAAGCTGGCTTCGAAGGCAGAAAGAGCTAGTTCAGCAACTGAACTAGAAAGTTCATGGGTACCTAGGGTTCCAGATTGGTTTGTCATGCAAAATAAACCTAAGGAAATGCCTACCCAAAGAAGTGTTTTTGGAGATCAGGGTAGGATGATTAAACCTCCCTTTGTGGCTCTAAATAATTGGGTATTACTAAAGCACCTAAAAACAAAAGAATCAAATATGGTTCCAGTAATTTCTAGGTCTCAAAGGAGGAAAATCCAGCAAAGGTACACTCAATACCAAAGAAATCTAAAGAAAAGTGGAGAGAGTTTTTCATTGGCCCAGTCAAAAGGCCAGACAGAGGAAAGAGAAAGTCTAAAATTGAATCCTAGTCCAAAATTGGCTCCTCAAAACAAAAAAAGTTTCAGTAAAGAGTAGTTAGCTAAAGTTCACATTGAATTGAAAGTCAAGGAAAGATCCAGCTTAGCAGGTCTTGAAAAGGCCTTGATGAAAAGCAACAGTGAAACAGAAGGGGATGTTGAACTAGGCCAAAGGAAAGAAAGGGCTGAGGATGAGATGTTTGAAGCCTTCATGGCTGAACAGACATTTTTGGTCGAAAAATCAGCAGGAACAAACCATTCGAAGGAAGTCACTAGTATTGAAGTACCAGAGTGCAACATGGAAGATGTTTCTAAAATAACTGAACAAGTTAGCCTGGAAAAGAAACAAGTGCAACCAGCAGTTCAATTTGACTCATTTCCTCCAGTGTTAGTAAATATGGTGGATATACTGCCACAGGAGTTCCAGGCTGAAGATGGAAACCAAGAAGGTCAGGAGATTGACCCTATTCCAGTTTCTAGTGAAGATCCACAGGTTAGCATGGTTCAAGATGAGTCTGAAGTGGCCACACCAATGGAAACTGAAGATGAGAGTGAGGAAGTGAGTATTAATCTCTCATATCTTTTTGAGTATCCTACAACATATATGACACAGCATGTTAAGCCCTTGTATATCAAAGCTTTTTTTGATAGGATACAAATGAATAGGGTATTGGTGGATAATGGGGCAGCAATGAACCTGCTTCCGAAGTGCTCTTTGAAAAAACTGGGAAAAAGAAACCCCAAATTAATCCCAACTAGCATAACCATTGCTGGCTTCGCTAGGGATAAGCAGATGGCTCAGGGTATTTTGCCCATCAACCTGAGTGTGGGAACTAGAGATTGCATGACGGTATTCTTTGTTATTGATAGTAATGCCAAGTATAATGATTTACTTGGTAGGGATTAGATTCACACCAACAAATGTGTGTCTTCCTCTCTACATCAGAAGATAATGATGGCCTTATGAAATGGAGAGACAGAGGAGATCAATGTAAACCCTCAACCCTTTATCGCTTGTGTTGACTTTGCAGAGGCCAAGTTGTATATTGAAAGAGTGACACCACTCAGTATATTGAGAAAACCTGATGGTTTAGCCGAAGTGACAGCTGATGAGGAAGTAGCACACCTGAAACACTTAGTGCAGGAGAGTGTTGATGAAAAATTTGTCATCAAGGATGATAATGATGCCTGGTTGTAGGCAAGAAAATGAAATCCAAGAAGTCAGACCCTTGGCTTTAGTTAAGTTTTCAATGTTGAACGTAAAATCAATAGTCCATAAGGTTCAAGAACAAGAGAAAGAAGCCATGATAATTGGTTGTAAGCAAGAGCAACAACAGGTTAGGTCTTTGACTTTTGATAAATATTGTGCATTGGACATCGAAACAAAAATCTAAGAAATATAGGAAGAAGAAGCCTTATGGACAGACCTTGTCTATGAGGAAGAAAACAAAGATGTTAAACCAGAGGACATGGGAGCAAAACAAAACCAAGAAGTTGCTTCGAAGGTAGAAGAAATCAAAAGAGAAGCATTAGTGAGTGCTCAAGTACAAGACCCCTTAGAAGAAGTCAATTTAGGGAGAAGTTCTGCACAATAATCCATTTATATCAGTGCTTGTTTAAGTCTTTATGATAGAAGCTAGTTATTAGTTGTCTTAAAAAAGAATAAGAATTGCTTTGCTTGGTCTTATAATGAGCTGCCTGAATTAGACAGATCATTAGTAGAACATAGGCTCCTTTTGAAGTCTAATTTCAAGCCTTACAAGTAGAAGACAAGAAGGATAAGTCCTGAAGTGATTCAGAAGGTCAAGGAGGAAATTCTTAGGCTCCTTAAGGCAGGCTTTATTAGAACAACTAGATATGTTGAATGGCTGTCCAATATTATGCATGTGGTTTAGAAGAATGGTAAAATGAAGGTATGCATCAATTTTAGAAACCTAAACTTAGCAACTTTAAAAGATGAACATCCCATGCCCATAGTAGACTGATTGGTGGACAGTTCAGCAGGGCACAAGATTTTTTCTATAATGGATGAACATTCTGGTAACAACTCAATCTGCATTGCAGAGGAGAATGTCCATAAGACAGCATTCAGATGTCCTGGAAACATTGGCACCTTCGAGTGGGTTAAAATGCCATTTGGTTTAAAGAATGCTGGGGCTACATATCAAAGGGCAATGAACACTATCTTTTATGATCTCATTGGAGGATATTTAGAGTGATACATTGATGACATTGTAATAAAATCCCAGTCCATGGAGGAACATTTGGTTCACTTGGAAGCAGCTTTTGAAAGAATGAGAAAGTTCAAGTTGAAGCTTAATCCTCTCAAATGTGCTTTTGGTGTATCAGCTGGAAACTTCTTGGGCCATGTAGTACACAAGAAGGCAATACAGGTTGATCAAAATAAAACCAAAGCCATCATTGAGGCCAAGCCTCCATCAAGTTAGAAAGAAGTATAAAAGTTCCTTGGTCAGGTTAATTTTCTTCGAAGATTTATTTCTAACATTGTAAGGAAAACTAAAGTATTTTCTTTTTTATTAAAGTTAAAAATTGAAGAAGAGTTTGTGTGGGCAGCAGAGCATCAAACTGCTTTCAAAGGAATCAAAGCCTACTTGGCCAAGCCTCCAGTGCTGATGCCACCAAAGAGCGACAAGCCTTTGAAGTTATACATTGCTGCAGCAGAGGATTCATTGGAAGCTTTCCTAGCCTAGGACAATGAAGAAGGCAAGAAGCAAGTGGTTTATTACCTTAGTAGGTTTTTAAATTCTTGTGAATGTAAATATTCAGTTGTAGAAAAGTTATGCCTTGCATTGTATTTTGTAGCAATAAAATTTAGATATTATCTTTTGCATAATGTTGTCTTGGTAATTGCAACCACAGACTTGGTTAAGTATATGTTATCTAGACCAATGTTGAGAGGAAGAATTGACAAATGGATATTAGCCTTGTCAGAGTTTCATCTAGAATATGTCCCCAAAAAGGTAGTAAAAGGATAAGTTTTGGCTAACTTTTTGACAGATCATCCATGTCAAACGGAAAGCCAAGAGATAATGGATCTTGGTATGATCAATGTTGAGCCATGGCAAATGTAGTTGGACGGGTCAAAGGCCAATGGTCTTATTGGAATTGGTGTTGTAATTAAATCACCACAGGGGGAAGAAACCACACACGGTTTCAGAGTTGATGAAACTACTTGTTCCAATAATTAAGCTAAATATGAAGTTTTAATAATGGGACTAGAAATGCTGATTGGATTACAAACTCATGTAGTTAATATATTTAGAGATTCTCAATTGGTGGTCAACCAAGTGAAAGGAATTTTCAAATATCAAAGTACAAACATGTTGCCATACTATGTTGTTGCATTACATTTGCTTTCTCGGTTTCAGATAGCAAATGTGACTTATATTCTAAGGTTCATGAATAACAAAGCCAATGATGTAACTCAGAAAGTTTCAAATTTTAGAAGAAGGGATGACACTCAAATGAACATAAGTCAAGCAACATATCAAAAATTAATAACACCTTTAGCTAAAAGGAATGTGGTATTAGAAGTCAATCATAATGACTTACAAGATCAAGATTGGAGGCATCCAATCATGCAGTACCTAACTGGCCCATCTTCGAAAGCCAGCAGAAAGATCAAATTACAATATATGCAACACATAGTGTATGGTAATACTCTTTACAAAAGGGGAGCAAATGGATTGTTATTGGAATGTCTAGGGCCGAATGAAGCATTGACAGCCATGGCTAAAGTTCATAAAGGCATTTGTGGTGCCTATTAACCTGGTGTGAAGATGAGATGGCTACTTCGAAGGCATTACGACTATTGGCTAACCATCTTTAAAGATAGTATAGAGTATGCTAGAGGCTGCCAGGCATGCCAAAAACATGGCATGATAAGACATGTACCAATAATTGATTTACATGCAGTTGTGAAGCCTTGGCCATTTAGAGGTTGGGTTATAGATATGACAGAAAAAATTCATCCACCCTTTTCGAAGTACCATTGTTTCATCCTAATGGGTATGGATTACTTCACTAAGTGGGTTGAAGCTAAACCATATAAAACTGTGGATCAAACTGAGGTTATTAGATTTATTAAAGATCTGATCTACAGATTTGGTATCCCACAAACCATAACTATAGATAATGAGACTGTATTTGATAGGAAGATGGTAAAGTCTTTCACAACAGAATTTGGAATTAGTCTTGTTAATTCCACCCCCTTACTATGCACAAGCTAATGGTCAAGCAGAATCATCCAACAAGTCCTTAAAAAAGGGGATACAAAGAGTTGTGGAAGACAATTCCAGGGATTGGCATAATTTATTGTTGGATGTATTATGAGCTTATACGACTTCTCTAAGATCAAGTACAGGAGTAACTCCTTATGCTTTAGTATATGGACATGATGCAATGTTGCCTGTAGAAATTAATATTAAATTTTTGAGGGTGAAATGCTTGAACCAATTAACTTTTGAGCAATACCATCAAAGCATGTTTTTGGAATTAGAAAGTATAGATAAAGCTCGAATTCTTGCATTAAATAATATTCTGTTCCAAAAGAAAAAGGCAGCCAAGAGCTACAATAAAAAGGTTAAGCACATTAGTTTTGATAAAGGTGATTTGGTATGGAAGACAATATTTTCAATAGGAATTAAAAGCCATAAGTTTGGCAAATGATCATCTAATTGGGAAAGTCCATATCAAATTCATAGAGTCTTACCCGGGGAAACATACCATTTGAGAAATCTGAATGGATATGTGCATCCTAAGAAAATTAACGGTAGGTACTTGAAACCTTATTATCCAACTATGTGGGAAACACGAGTGTAGAAAATGCTAAACAAGAGAAGCATAAAGACACTCAAATAATGAATAAAAAAATAAATTCATTTCATATAGAATTGAGTATATGTAGTCATAAATTGGCCCAAAAATCAGTGTAATGTTTCATTGTTCCCTTATAATTGAATCTCTACTCCTAAGGGATGGGAACAACTGAATGACTGTAGCTATATCCTGCCTTTGATCAGCCAGCCCTTGATTGGTGATCTGCAGCTTTGTAGTAGTTCAATCCAAGGCTAGATTAACTGCTGATAACTTTTCTTCTAATTGAGCCTTCTTCTCCAAGAGCTGGGTTCGAAATTGAGAAGCAAAGGAATGTTGTCCTTTCAATTCAGACACCTCAGCATATATATGAGAAATAAATTCCTTGTCTTTTGATAGCTTCTCCTCTGCAGCTTTGGCAATATGGCAAATGTTGACATAAAAATCTATGGTAGCTGCTGCCTGAGACAAGTAACTTGAAATAGCCATATTGGATTGCTCAATGACCTTACAACACTGGAGAAAACCATTCTTGATGATAGGTCTTTGTAAGGCTGCAAATGGGATCCTTCAGAATGATTTCAGCAATTCCAAACAGGTACCCAAGTCCAATGGAGGCAAAGAAGCCATACTGATGGGTGAAGAGCTCTCAAAAATTTTCAAGAAAGAGTCAGCCAGAACCAATGGCTCAGCTTCATTACTGGCTGATGGAATGGTAGAAGGTAGGTCAAAAAGGCTAGCCAGCTTAGCTTCAAAAATGTCCATCTCTTCCATTGACATTGGAGGTGCAGAAATGTCTCTAATGGAAGGAAGAGATGACTGCATAGGGATAGAAGAGAAGGATGAAATGTCCCTAGCAGTGTCTATAGTCCTGGCCACCAGTAAGTTAAGAGAAGAAGGACTGGAGCCGAGTAGTGATGGTGGACCAAGAATTAGTGAACTATCAGTATCTTCTTTGGAAGTATCAGCTATCATTGAAGATGAAGTGATAACTGGGACCTCTCTAGGTGGGGAAGGAGCAGCCAGGATTGTAGGGAGAGTAAATTGGGTTGAGGTAAAGGTTAGACGAGGAAGATATGAAGTTAAGCCAAAAGATAAAGATATAGGAATGTTTTGCCTAAAAAAAAAGGTATGAAAAGTGTAGAATCAAGAAGTGAAGTATTGTCTGAATAGGCTCTAAGTGTCGGTTTTCTTTTTCCTTTTCGAGGGTGCTTCTAATGGTTTTTCAACTTCAGATAAGACTAAAGAAATCCTTATCGAATGAGGAGGTAGAGTAGCTGTTGCTACAAAATAAGAAATATGAAGCAATGTTAAGTTTCATTACTGAAAACTTGGGAAGGGAAATTACTCGACACATTAAAGAAACTTACCAGTTTCAGAAGTGGTAACAATGGTTGGAGAACAGCGAAAGGCATAATATTCAGCAGTTTGTTACCTCCTTGCAGCTTCTCTTTGGAGTGCATTAGCAGTAGCAGCTTTATCCCTTAGTACTTGCTGCTATCTTCTTTTCTCAAACCTCTGAAATACAATGATTTCTTTGGAGTGCTCCTCTTCCATTGCTTTGGCAGCTGCTTCATGAGTAGAGTCCCCAATAAGATCAAAGGGAGAAACTAACATTTTCTTCCTTCTTTTCAATGGTGTCTCCTTCTCTTTTTCCATTTCTTCATCTTCTAAGTGAGTTTCAGGTGTCTCCTCCTCAGGATCAAGTAAAAGTCTTATTTTCCTCTGTTGTTGTTGCTTGCCTTTGAGGACATTCAAAGCCTGAACTCTCTGAGGAGATTCTACTTGTGAAGCTCCTGCATTAAAAAAAGAAAGCCATAAATAGATGAACAAGGCCTTATGAACATCATAAAGAGAAGAGTTGAGAAAAAATGGAAATGCATGCCTCTCTTCGACGTAACCCTGGTGACTCTAGAAGAAAAAGGAGAGGCGGCAAGAGTAGTCTCTGTGACAGCAAGAGTAAGAGCTGGGATAGCAGGGACAATAGAGATTATAATAGTGGTCCCAGTCTTTTGGGATTTGGCTTGAGTGGGCACATCTAGTCCCACTAACAGATCTTTGGGAGGTATTGCCAGGAGCACCTCCATTTTGGTTGTCCACCAATTTTGAAATCTTTTTAAAGTTGTGCCATGTGGGGTAAATGGGATGAATTGAAACTCACTCAACTCTTGTAGCAATTTGAATGTTGCTTCTTTCAATTTGTTTTTGGGTACCTTTAGGTCTCTGACTGTAAGATTGGTATTGGAGAGGCTACAAAGAGGGACAGGGCTTCCTTGAGTAAGCCCAAATTGCCTGGCAAATTGGGAAGGACAGTAAACTTCAGATATACATTTGTAAGCTCGAAGATTCAAAGTATCAATGAAGAGCTCCTTTGGCAACAAGATAGAGGCCCATATATCCTTGTGTAATGAATTGGAGCACTCCTTATCAGCCAAAAATGCCCTGAGCTAGGCTAGTCCTGTATTAGTTTTAAAGGGGCAAAAGAAAAAAAGAAATGGAGAAATTGGAGTTGATGAAAGAAAGTAAAATAGTAGGCAAAGCTGGAAGGGTATAAAGAAATCTTAGCAAAATTTTCTTCGTAAGTAGTGGGTTCTTGCACCAAAATCTCAAGCACTTGGAATGTAGAGTAGTGAAATATGCGAAAAGCTAGAGTTGTAATACCCATAGAGGGCCTCCTTAGTTAACATCTAGAGGTTTCTCGTAAAATTGGGAGCAGGCTCTATAAACATGGCCTAAAACATAAGGAACCAAGGTTATCCTCTTCTTCGAGGCAAGAGCTTTGGCAAGTGGGGCAAACTCAGGCATAATCCATTGAGATGAAGTGCAAAAGAGAAATTTGCATAAATAGTATAGAATGAAGAAAAAGAACTTTCGATCTTCTACAGGACCTACCTTCTTGTTCTCAATTTTTACAAAATCACTGAAAAAAGAGTTCAAGGATGAATGGTGAAGTTGACCAGAGTATGTGGGTAACTAGGCGAAAAAGGAGCACCAAGTGGTGAGAGCCTTAAGAGATAGCAAATATCAAGAACGGTAGGGGCCATCATACCACACCGAAACTGAAAAAAAATTAAAAGCTGAATTCTAGAAACAAAGAGCTGCAGGAATCAAAAAAGGATCCTTAGGAATAATGAACTTGGAAAGGCGAAGGACATCAAGGATACAAAGCTTTTGTAGATCCAATTCTCTGGCTGGCACAACTCTGTCATACTACTCCTCCCATTCAACCCTCAATGTGGGCCAGCAACGCTGGGGACGATTTAACCTCCAGTTTCTCTAATCAAAACCCCTTCGTAGAGCAGACAGTGATCCTCTAGACGAGGATACAAAGCAGGAAGCTGAGCTAGGGCTTCTCTAAAGATGGGTCTCAAGACGTATTCATGTTGTTCATTATGGAAAGGAATAAAAAGGCGACCATTTATGGCATTCGGTTCACTAGCTCTGAGCTTTGATATCTCTTCGTCGATACACCTCTTTAAAGCTAATGATGGACTCACGCGCTCCACAACTGGTACTTTTAGGGAGGAGGAAGCCATAAGCAAGAATTTTTAGAGGATAAAGTTGAGAAAAGAGTAAAGAGAATGAGAAAGCAGTAGAAATGAAAGGGTTTATGTTTTCGGCAAACGAGTAAGATAAAAGCGCAAAGGAAAGGGATTTTTAAACCTTTTTGTCCAAAAGTTACCTGAACAAGTTGATTGGGTCAGGTGGATCTGAAATGATTATTTTATGGTTTGTGTCTATGTGAAATTAAAATCCTTATTTTAAAATATGGAGGGTCCCAAATTTAAAATAAAGAGAGTTTCTGGAAGGAAACATATGTTGAGTATCCAGCTTGATAAAGTGTAGTTGGCTTTGAAGTCTCTATAGGTCTTTAAAATAAAAGGCTGGCTTCAAAGCCTGAGGCTGGCTTCAAAGCCTGATTGTCAAATGGTTTCAGGAGCAAGCAATTGACTTCGAAAAAAGAATCATGTCCCAAATTCAAGAGCAAGTGGGATTAATTTGGTTCGAAAGACTTAAAAGCATACTTTTAGGTTTTCAATGAAGGATAAAGTCCTTCGAATGAGCCTTTTGTAGGAACATGGTTCATGCTTGATATTTTGAACTTCGAGATAAACAAACATTACAAAACCAGTATTTGGTAGCGAAGAAGCTCAAAAGAAGCTCACTCTTTAGGAGTAAGCAGGGTAAGGAAAATTCTATACTTCGAACCACGTAGATTGTGTTTCGAAGCAAAGTTGGTTAATTCGAAACTGTTAGTTAAACAAGAACAAACTGTGTTAGCCATATAATTGGAACATAAAGCAAAAGTTACCCTTAAGAGAAAATTTCACACTTTGGAAGCTTTTGAGTTGGGCTTCAGAGCAAAATTGGTTGATTTGAAGCTTCTTCGAACATAATGAGGAGTTAAGTCACAACAACCATATAAATCAAGCATACAATTGGAACATAAAACCAGACTATGCCGAATAAAGAAAGAAAAACCTAACCTTATTGATATGAAAACAATTACATTAGAAAGCCTTCTTGGCTACAAATTCAATCTCAAAAAAATAAGGAGTAAAAAGAATAACAAGGTCATGAAATTTGCCCCAGTAATGGTTAATGAATTTATGTTCCTTCTTTATTCTATCCTCTGTCCTATCCAAGCTGGGTTGCTGTAGCTGATATGTTTTTATTTGATGGAAAAGCTGTTCAGCTTTTGTTTCGGACTCTATCTCCTTCAATCCTTGTTTCATTTCGTCCATCTTTAGATCATCCCAATATACAGAATCCTTATTCTTAAAGTAATTATATTTGTCAATAAGATTTTCTGCCTTGTACTGGGTTTGAATTCGTTTGGCCGAGATGTTGTCCAAAGAATTAGTGGTAGCCAAAGAAATTTGTTACCAATGGAGAAGAAGCGAGAGTTGATCAAAAAAAGCCTGAAGCTCTGCTTGAGCAATAGGGCTGAGAACATAACCCCGAATCATAATGTCACAAGCCCATCAAAAATTCTTAAGATGAGTCTCATCTCCAAGAACATTGAAGGGCAAGTGAGAAAAGGCTGCAATCAGAAGTTGAGCTTGGTATTGCCCAAATATAGTGGGAAAATCTGGAGGTTGGTAGGAAGGAAGAAATTGATTCTCGAAGAGAGTAAGTTTCAGTTCCTCAATCCAGTAAGGATTCAAAGGAAGAGAAGGCGCGTGAGGGTCCATCCTAAAGGAAGAGAGGAATTGGGGATTATTCACACATTCAAACCAGTCAGAAGGGCAAAATTTTGCCTTCTTGGCCAAGAATGACAGATTATATCCTTGTGCTTCCTTTAGACAAGGAGTTGCTCGCACTATCTTCGTGGGCACGGAAGATATATACCAAGCCACAAGTAAGTTGCCTTCCAGACTGCGTCGGTGATCAATGGATACATAGGGGTAAATCACTAAACTCCAAGCAGAAGGAGGAATTGATAGAGGATCAGCGAATTCGACGAATCGATGGTGAATTCGCTCTCTTAGTTTGGATTCATCAGGTTCTGGCCAACTTCCCCAGCCAGTAGACCTGGAGGAAGAAGGAATAGCTGTGTCCCATGCAGAGGGTGGTGGGGTAGAGGAAGAAGCAGTTGTGACCCATGCAGAGGATGGTGAGGCAGAAAAAGAGTTTCCAAGATCCATTTTGCAAATGCTAGATCCAAGGGTTCGTAGTTGGCAAACTTTGGGTCTAAAGGTTGGTACGTTGCGAAAGCTTCCATAACTTGCATAAATGGAGGCGAATATGTGTAATTAATAAATGCATTGAGATTCTTTCGAGACCTATAATCATCTTCCATAGACTCCTCGTATGCTCGATCAATGTAAGAAAAGGTTTGCTTGGCCATGAGAACTGTATCAGCCTTTTCGAATGCTCAAATAATGGGAAATGTTCAAGACATAGAAGAGAATTTAATACAATACAAACACTGCAATGATGGACGTCAGTTGCATTTCTAAGAAGATGCAAAGCCCATACACGTCCTAGGATGTGAATAAAGTGCCTTGATCTACTAATATCACCAAGTATTGAATATATTAGTGCGGCGAGTAATGTTGGCTATATAATTTGTAAAAACTAATCACAATTCAACACGTGGCATGAAGAGAGTAATTTAGGGAGTTAATACAAGTTGTCAACCAAAGTTAGACACGTGTCAGCCCGTGTTGATAATAATAGATCTGCGTAGCACTGGAGCAATCGAGAGATACAAGGTGATGTGGCCTAACGGTTACTCACAAAGTTCAAATTCAAAATCAGGAGGAAAACCTAATTGCAAGAGTGACGTAGTGGGACTGACTGTGAGAGAGCATGTTTAGCAATCATGGAAGGACATTTCGATAATTAGAAGCCCACTTCGACGGTTATCATTGAAAAGTATAAATAGCACAGAAGACCCCAAAATAAGGGATTCAGAACTCAAATCAAAGACAATTGATTCCTATTTTTCTTATCATTTATATTTCCTGCATTTTATTTTGTGCACTTTCTTTTCGAAACATTTATTTTCAACACTTCTTTTTCAAAGCATTTTATACACTTCCTTTTCAAAACATAGGAGTAGATGTAAGAAATTATTACTTTGATTGTTCACTCAATCATCTTTCTTCGTTTCTCTCCTCCTTTTATTTTTTTTTCTTTTCTTTAACACTTGGCAATTTTGAAGTCCTTTTCATTGAGGCAAAAGAACTGTCAACGCAATCGCTTGATAATTGACTTGAATTTAATCTGTAACAATTTTTTAATCTTTGCTGGCACGCTCACATTTATGATATTTTCTTTCGTAGGAAAAATAAGCCAACAGTGTTGAAATTAGTCAATAAATGTGTTGACTAGTAAGAAGAGAGAGAGAGAGAGAGAGAGAGAGAGAGAGAGAGAGAGAGAGAGAGAGAGAGACTACAAGGCCATTGCTTTTTGTTTGGCTTTAACTTTTTTACTAAGGCCTTTTTTGTCATAACCTAAAAAACTCATTAAGTTAAAAAGTCATTATCTTATTTAAGTCACATCATCTTATTTAAGTCACATTATCTCTCTACCACATCACTTCAAACCCAATCCATACCCAACCCATATTTCATAAAAAGTCAAAAAGTGTACTTATTTAGATCATCCCAAACCACCTCTAAAAACACACGAAGAGTTATTTTTAAAAATTGGTTAAAAATTAGTTTTTTAATTTTTGTTAACTTTTTTTTTTTTTTTTTTTTTTAAAAAGTAGAGAAATAATGTGATTCAAAAAAGTCAAAAAGTTAGCTATTAATCAGCTTGCCAAAATAGGCCAAAAGATAAAATAGGCTAAATAAGTCAATAAAACAAAATTTACCTGTTGACACTGCCACATCAGCGAACACAAATTGTTTTTTTGTCTTTAAGGGCACTTTGGTCATATAGCATCACATCATCGAATTTATTTATTTGTTTATTTATTTATTTATTTTTTGAACGATGAAACCAATCCATTAAAAACTCCGAGACGATCTACAAGAGCCAAGGGAGGATTGCACACCCAATCAAAGGGTAAAACCTCATTTACACAGGCCCGAGCTATCCAATGAGCAACCTCATTAGCTACTCTAGGGCACCATCATTTTAAACACATTTTTCAATACAATAATTTAACAAAAAATTCACTCGATTTTTCCAAACACAAAAATTAAAATAACCTATTAAAATAACTAAATAATTAAAAAATCTAAAAAATAGTCAAAAACTTGTTGAAATTAGCCGATAAATATGTTGACTAGTGAGAAAAAGAGAAAGAGAAAGAAAGAGAAACTACAAGGCCATTGCTTTTTGTTTGGTTTTAAATTTTTTACTTAAAAAAACAATAAGGCATGAGAACTTTCAATGAGGGAAATCAGAATAAAGAGGTATGCAAAGCACACATATCATACCACGACAGGGCAGCCAGCTCTTGGAATACTGTCTGAACGCAACCTAACAAAAGGATTCAAACCAGCATATTCCACTAAAATACAAGCATCAATCCCAATAGCTTCGTAAAAACCCCCAACCTGGAAAAGAAAAGACATATAACTTGTGGCCCCAATGTTTATCAACCTAAGATGAAGATCAAAAGTATAACAGAAACCACAGAAACCAAACACGTGAGAACTTTCAATGAGGGAAATCAGAATACAGAGATATGTACAGCAAGGATAGGAGTAATGGAAATGAAAATGAAATACCCCTGCAGAGAAAGCTTCACAAGGAAATTTTGACTTGAACTGCAAAATCTCCCAGTCAAGTGTTCCTTCTTTTAGACTACATCAAACAAAGAATAAACATGCATAAATTTAAATTTAAAAAGAAAAATTATTTCAAGTAGTGGCTTTTGTGCATTCATGCATGTCTGGCTGCACAAGAAAGGAGATGGACGAGTTTTGTGCATTCAATCCCGTAGAACTGTTTTGTTATATGGTTGAATTGATTAGAGAGCGGATTTTTAACATTTCCCACTGGTCACATTGAATGTATTGGTTGATTCCCTGCTAAAGAGATAAGCAAAGAATCTACCTAAAAACCAAAGCAAAGAAATTGTTTATATCAGAAAGTATCCCCACACCCAAGCACCAATTAGGGCAAGATAACCCAAAGAGACTGCCAAATTCTTCCCATAAAGACTTTCTCAAACTTGGACTAATGTGACCATATACACCCAATAACCACCACTCCAGCCCATCAAGATTTGCAAATCTCACCGGCACTATAAATTCTCCTAATACTTCTCAGAGGTGGCATGATAGCATTGGACACCTACACTCATCGAACACTTCCTGACACATGAACACACATCCAAAACATGTCTTGTTATTTTTATAAATAAAAGAAAAAAAGACTTGGACAAGCTTTGGAGCCTTGGAGGACACACGTGCCCATCGTTTAGACACAAGTGAAACACATTACAAGTTTAAATAAAATAACTTGAGATCTACTGATAAAAGAAAACAATGTAGATTTAAACCTATCAATTTGCCTTATTTAATCGTTAGAAATATTTACTGAATTTGACTAACCAAATGGCCATTGAAAGAGTTGAGTGGAGAAGAAGGATTCATGTAACTAACTTCATTTGATGAGACCTAAGGTGGTGTTTGGGAAGCAAGTTCCCAAATTTCTCATTTTTTCCACTAAAAGACAAAAGTTTTGCAAAACCAAAAAAAAACACATCCAAACAAAATATCACATCCAACCCCATAATCATTTCACTTTTTCTCTCACAAACATCACATCCAACCACATAAAAACCCAACTATCTTCCCAAACACTAAAAATTTTTTATCTCATAAAAACCTACATCTAATAAAATCTACATAAAAACTCACTTCCCAAACACCCACTTAGTTTGGTTTGGTTTGGTTATGACACGTATTAAATATTTAAAACTACATTTTTGTGTGACCCCCCACGTGTATTGTTTTAAATCTCGACATCAGCGTGTTTGTGTCATCTCTGTATTGTGTTACATGTCTATGTCCATACTTTTTATTACAACACAATTTAGCCTCCCAAGTACTCTTAATTAATATCCTGTCAAACTTTTGAACTTTTGTTTTTTGAAGAATTACAATATCAAGACTTTCAAAATGAGCAAAGTGTTAATGTCAAAGACACTAAGTTACATGGACATATAAATAAAAACCATATACACAAAGGAAAATTGAATGTCGTGATGATTTAGTTGTGTAACTCTATTGTAAGGTTTTAGAAATTGAACATTGTGATGAATTAAAAACATCCCCCTATATGGCCACCTCTACTACAAAGATCCCAGTCATTAAATGATTTAAATCCATGAGGGAAAAGAGGCATTGCGTTTTATACATTTGCACCAGATCAAATAGAAGTAGTGTACCTAAAGAGCACATATAGTGAATAATATTTGTAGAGATTATACAAACCATTTAAGACTATTTTCTCCATTATTTTTGAAGTAAAGTAATGCAAATATAAAATTTTAAAAAATAAAAATAAAAACAAAAACAAAAACAACAACAACAACAGAAAACACCTCTTTCGAAGGAAATCAAAACAGAGTTCACCGCTAACCTTAACATGATTACGAGCTCACCTTCCATTTTTCAAGTTAACATCCAACCCTAGTAAATTAGTGTACATGAGCCTTTTAATTAGTTGCACAGAAGAAGGCTTTCTGCACAACTGCATTCTCTGCAGCAAGAAACATCAATATATATACGAGTATACAAAAAGAAAGTCAGTCATAGTCTAGAATTCCAATTATCAGCTCATGGAAAACTCAACAAGATTCAGTCATCTAGTGCACCTCCTTCCACCACAAAATATGAGAATGATCCTTATCATCAAGGACATTGTTCAATTCTCTAAGTTTCCTGGTCGCTTTTGTGGTCCCTTTAAAAAGTTTCCGTTCTTTCAAGCAATGAATCCGTTCATACTGTCTGATACTGCAATGAATAAACATAAAATAATATAAAATCGAATCCTGAGTCTGCTAAAAGAAAATCAGAAATCAAATATGACAAGAAGTTATAGGGAACACAATCAAAAAAAATTCTTTTAACCAAAATCTAACCCTTAATATCTTATAAAGAATGAATTTAAAAAGGAGGTGAAATGCTGATATTGCAACATTTCATTATTTGTAGAAGATATAGAGATGTGAGTTGGTTTTTTGACTTTTTAGCTAGTCTGGGGCTAAAAAGCCTCGTTTCAGATAGACTCTTTGGCTTTTTTAACTTTTACGAGAGAAAATATAAAATGATTATAGGTTGGATGTAACATTTGGTCATATCTGGCTAAAATTGCCTATTTTGTCCTATATGACTATTTTAGCCCCAACCTTATCTCAAACGGGGCTATAGCATCTCTAATGATGCAATTGAGATTTTTAAGAAATGTTTAATTTTAATTTTATTATTTTTTTGGAATTAGTATTTTGATTAGGTATATTTGGTTCAATATGAAATAGCTTAAAATTAATAAGTTTTCAAAATTGTGTTGATTTAGTTTTCCTATTTTATGCTTTTTTTATTCTACCAGAATTAGGTTTAGTTTATTATAAACAACAATGTACGCCTTAGGTCTCAACAAGTTTTGATGATTAACAAAAATTGAAGTTATTTACTCTTTCTCCAACTTTAGATATTATGTTTGAATCAACCATTGTTGATGCCTATTTACGGCTATGAAGCATGTTTGTGTCAAGGTTGTTAAGATCGCGATCCAGAATAAATACCATTCGATCCAACTCGTATTTTGGATCGGGCCCATGTCAAGATTGTGGCGGAATCGTGGTAGGATTGTAACAGGATCGCGATTCCATGCGATCCTATTTAATTGGATTTTTTTGGCTGCCTTCAAGTCAACCAGACCTTTATCGAGATAAAAGAAGGAAAAAAGAGGAACCTCTAAGATGCGATTAGGGCAAGAGAAATTAGGGAAAGAGAAATTGGACATTAAATTTCAGATTTTGTGTAATAACCAACCAGGTATGCTCTTCGAATCTTCCTTCTCTGTCTTTTTTTTTTTTTTTGTGGCTTTTTTTCTTTCTTCTTCGCAGTTCTTCTTTTTCTTCCCTTCTTCTTCTTCTTCTTCTTCTTCTTCTCTATAGTTCGAATCACCATTCTTCTTCTTTTATGTGTTCGATTCTTGCTCTTCTTCACCCGACATCTTCTTCACTGTAGCTCGACTTCTTTTTCTTCCCTAGTTGTTCTATTTCTGTTTGTATATTATATACTATATACTATATATATATATATTTGTGTGAATGAAAACCAAAACTTCAATTGAAGCATTCTTGCTTCTTTTTTTTTTTTTTTTTTTCCCTGTTTCTTCATTTTTCCTACTTTTTTGTTCTTCATGTTTCTGGGTTCTTCTTTGCTGCTGCTGCTGCTGCTGCTCTTCTTTGGTTCTATTTTCCTGAACTTTGCTGGGAAAAAAAATCCTATTTATACCATTTTTCCCGTCTTTTGCCTAAACTTATTTGTCACAATTTGCAGCACACAACTAACATCACGACACAATGTCAGCCTCTGGTTCAGGAAGATGGAGGAAGAGAAAAAATGTTGCTGGCCACATATCTGATCCCGGTTGGGAACATGGTAAGTAGATGTTGCTTCCAAAAAGGTAAAATGCATTTATTGTAATGTTACTCGTTCTGGAGGAATATTTAGATTAAAATATGATTTGGCATGCACTCATCAAAACATTGAACCATGTCCCCCAGTTCCTGAAGATGTTAGAGTAAAATTTATGAGTCTTTTAAGAACTCAAACATTAGTGTCAAAATATAAAAAAGGAGGATGCTTGATACAAGTTGGATTGAATGGTATTTATTGGACCGTAGAATCATACAATCGGGATCGCAATCTTAACAAACTTGATTACAGGTTTCCTTTCATCAGTTGGTCTCAGAGCTTGCGCTCAAATCCTGACCATGGCACATGGTTGTGATGAGGAGCACGTGGTGGTTGGACTACTGCTAATGAATCTGAAGAAGAGGTTTTTAAATGAGGTTTTTAAATGAAGAGTCTGATAACATATTCACAAACACAGGTCCATATTTATTGCAACCATAAATTGTTTGGGATTTACCTCCTATATATGATGAGTATCCGGAGGATGAGACTGAAGCAATTGAAGAGGAAGGAAGGTCTTTTCAAACCATGGCGAATCTTGAAGGAAATTTCATAATTGGTACTACCAAGGGGTTTGGGAATTCATGCTTTCGAGGTTAATGAGTTTAATTCAACATTACAGGGACAATAAATCCACGAAATGAAGTAACACAATGCACCATCATGCATTTAAGGAAATTGGTTAATTTTCTGACTATTTTACCCGCAAACATGCCTGGTTGGTATTTATGACAGATGAATTTCCTTTGTATGTTTGTAAAGAAACCCAGTGCATTAGATGACACAACAATGCATAAATTGTAGGTGCCATCTTTTTTTTCTTGTTTTTCGTAATTTATTTGGTAAAAGAACTGTACAAGAAAACACTGAGCATGATTAAATGTTAAAAGTACTTAAATTGCATATTAACAGTCAACTCCCAGTTCATTGAACCCTTATGTTCAAATATAAAAAAACCCAAATTTGCAGCGGAATCAGAGATGTATTAAGTTTTCTACTATTGTATTACAAAAGTTAGCATAACAGAGTAAGAGAAACAGAGCGACCCACCATATTTATGAAGATAAAGACTCATTCTTTATGTCAAATCAAAACCCATAAAAAGTGAGTATAGAATATAGTATTTCACTACAGTTCGTGCATGTATAGGCATTACTATATATATATACATAGAGAGAGAGAGAGAGAGAGAGAGATTACAGTAAGGGAGGAGAGGAGGTAAAAGCACGGCGATGAAGAGGGGAACGGAGGAGGAGGGAGAGAGAGCGCCAGCGAGGAGCCAAAACGACGATGGTTTTGGCCGTTAACCAGTACATGGTTTGTGGGTATTGTGATGTATTTGATTTTGGAAAGGAAAAATGGGAGCAGAGAGATGAATCGAATTTAGGGATTTCTAGGTTTGGTGGTGGGTTTGTTTGTTCCCGCCAGAAAGCAAAAACAGAAAGATGTTTTTAGAAAGCACTTTCTCATTATTAAAAAAAAATGTTTTAGGCTCTAATTTGTGAGTTTTAAAACTTTAATATATATGTGAGACTCAACTGTTATATTTTGATCTTGATTTTTTTTTTCTTTATCTCATTAAAATCCAATTAAAACTCTAATTTTAAAAGTTGTATTATTATTGTGATTATTATTACATTTTATACTGTGCTTTTTAAGGGTGATGGTACTATATATATCAATTAATGTATTAATTAATGTATTAATATTAATTATGACATTATTATTGACCACACTTATTAATCAAATTATAAATATTAAAAAAAATTTAAATTATATCATATCATCAATTAATATAACATTATCTTTTTAAGACACCAGACAAAACGGCAGCAGCTGTATATGTTTTCGACTTGTCGTGTGCGTGACCATCGTCTGTCTGTCTTCCACAATCCCCTGTAATAACAGGGAGAGCGGATTTGGTAGTTCTCACTATTGTAATTAATTTTTAATTTTTTATTAAAAAATGTGTAAAAAAAATATTGTAATAAATTGATTTAGCTCTTTCACATACCAACAGTGTCTGAATATTTAAATTTCAAATATCAAAAAAAGAAATTTATAGAAAAATATAATTTATTAAATAATATTACGGATTAATGGAGAATTTTTATAAATACAACGAAGGTGATATTTTCAAAAATAATTATATAATTGGGAGTTTATATTTACACCCTATAAATTTCCCACTATGGTTAACTTATATATTATAACAGTTGTTTTTTTATTAAAAAAAATTAAAATAAAAAAAGTATGGTACATACTGATAAAAAATATATATATATCCATTAGTATAATTAACACTCCCTTGCAAAGCCAATAAATCTCAATATTGTAACACGACTTTTTACTTGGAGATTATTTTATTTCTACTCTTATACTTTGTCACGATTTTCAATGATCCCTTAGACTACTCTTATTTTCACACATACCCCTATATTATTTAAGTTACTATCAATTTTGTCCCTGTCGTTAGATTTGAAACAAAAAAAGTTAAAAAATTACATTTTGGCCCCAAATTTCAAAATAAAGATGCAGACTTATCCTTTCCTACAAGTAAACCACCACTAGCAACCACCACTTCAAGCCCTTCTATCTCCTTCGTCATAACTTCATTTCACCTCATTTTTACGTCGTTGGATTCAACTCATAGTCTAGTTTTCGTATCGCATCTCACACGTCTCGTTCTTCCTCTTTTTGTATGCTATTGGAGCTCCGAAAGTTGATAATAATAATAAATAAAAAAAAGACGTTTCTTCTCGTTTTTTATTTTTCTTTGAGCCATCTTTCGGACTTCATATTTTTCTCGATTCTTGACGATTCTACTTTATTCTTTCGTCATTCTCTTCACCTCACTTCTTATTTCACCTTACACTACCTCACTTTCTCACTTCTTCGTGTAATGGGCAGTTTTGGTATGCCGAAAGTTGTTCGAAAACTAATTTGAAAAATTTCAAAATATTCATCTTTTGTTTCTTTCTTCTCCATCTTCCTCATTCTTCTTCTTCTTCTTCTTCTTCTTCTTCTTCTTCACTTATAACATGATGTGGAACACAGTTTTAGGTGGTAACGGAACTGGTGATGGTGATAGTGGTGATGGTGGCGGTCTGACAATGGCAGTGGATTTGGTGTTGTAAGGTGGTGGTGGTAATGCTCATTGTCACAACCCAAACCCGCCCCTATAGGTTTAGCGTCGTAACCGGCCAGTAGTTCTTGGATTACCAAAGGCCTCATAACATAATAATGTATAATTAAGGGTTGCGGAAGTAATTACATAAAATATACATAGTTGTAACATGCCCGGGGGGTACCCGTGCGCGTTAAACAGTTCGGACTCCCGAAATTTCTTTGATCTAGTCTCACGAGTGCAATGTGAAACGTAGATGAGAATCCAGATTTGGCAATTTTTAGAAAAACCATTTTATTGCGAAACCTTTTGCCAGAAATGGACTGCGTCATCAGATCTGAGAGTCGCCACCTAATATTTATTTTAGGAAAATTAGGAAACCCATGACTCGTGCCAAGGCCATTATTCGTCGTAACCAAGGATGCTTGGCTCGGAACCTTAGATATGAAGGGGGAAGGTCATTACTTAAGCACCCCCCGCTCACCCAATCAAAAGATCGGCCTCTACTAAACCATGATATGACTTTTATTTTCTTTATATGTTCATGTTCTGGTTATCTAATAAATCCTAAAATTTACTATGTGAAACATACAAGTATAGACTATGTCACCCATTTTGGAATAACTTGATTTCATGTAGTTTTGAAAAAGTTTTGAAAATGTATAACCCAAATAAATTGAGTTTACAAACACGAAAATCAATATCATTCCAAATTAAGCGACACAACCTCCATCCACTGGCGTTCATACAGTTATATCACATAAGCAAATAGCCACATGGTAGGATGCTTAAACATAGTAAGAAAAACACACACAAACAGGATGCTAAAGCATAAAAACTTACATGTTTGACAACCCGCGAACAAACTACAAAACAAAAGTTAGTAAAACATGCATGATCTTATATACAAAATCCTAATGCAATTCACTCATGAGATGCAACTAAAGATTCGGCTTCTAAGATATGACATGTGAATCATCTCAAGAACATGAGGTAGTGCACATAATCATATAGGAATTGATTAAATCCACAAATGCAAACTTCGCCGAATCAAGATGCATGAAACATGGATGCAAAGCATGAATATGATGAAAAATAAATATGATGTTTATGTACAAATAAGGAAAGCAAGTAAAAGAATGGAATAGAAAGAAGTGGGGCGGGAAATTATTACAACGCTTTGAATAAATTATTACAAACCAGATAAGAGAGAGAGAAGGGAATATTACAACAAAGTAAAAATCTCACAAACTCTCAAAATAAAAATAAAAAAATAAAATAAAATAAAATAAAGAAACTTCATGTGTGCCGGAAAATATTCTGCTTAACGTAGGAAGATTGCTTCGTTCTGTCCGGGAAAACTTATTTTGCGTGGGCACTATTCATCTCGAGATACTATTCACTGCCGGAAGTTACTATTTATCATTACTATTCACCTTTTTTTATCGTTATTCATCTTACCGGACATTTTTTTATCCGCGGTCACTATTTTATCGCCGGAGGTACTATTCATCGCCGGAGGTACTATTCACCACCGGAGGTTACTATTCACCACCAATCACTATTCATCCGGTGGGGTCACATCTTTTTACAAATTAGGTAGTTCGACCAACCATTTAAAGTGGTAAAATTACAACAATTTATAAATAGTAAACTACAACATTTTATGTAAATTACAATAATTTATATACAACAGTAAATTACAGCAGATAAAATAATAAAATTAGGTGGTTCAACCGACCATTTAAAGTAGTAAAATTACAACAATTTACAAATAGTAAACTACAACATTTTATGTAAATTACAACAGTTTATATACAACAGTAAATTATAGTAGATAAAGTGGTAAAATTAGGTGGTTCAACCGACCATTTAAAAAAAATTATGAAAAGCAATAAATAAAGTACTTAAACAAATTATATCATATTTTGAAATTAAATGAAAGTTTGCGAAAACTCACCTTTCGGGGAAATGATGAATTTTCTGATTCACAAACTTTCTTTTGATTACCCTCAAGTTTGTGGAATGTGTTCTCAATTCTCAGTCCCAATTTGGAATTACAACTTCTCTTTCTGATTCTTTTTTTTTTCTCAAAATTCTCGCACTACTTCTCTTTTTTTTATTATTCTCTCAGACTCTTTTTTCTTTGATCTCTCCCGAAACAGAATCCCTGCCCCGCCCAAAAAAACTTCTCTTCATTCTGATGTAATCTGTCCCTTTTTATAGAAAACATTTGTAAGATAAGGACAAAAGAAGAAACAGTGGAATTTCAAAAGATGCACAGTGATTTTACTGTGCATTGCACAGTAAAATTACTATGCACTTTAAATATAATAATATATAAAAGGGATTATTAGCATAAATATATGTACAAATACCCAAAAATATATATAAAAACACACAAATATGTAAAATTAAAATACATGGACTAATAAAATATATTTTAGTAGGCCAAATATGTAACATAATTTGACCAAAGCGGGTCTAAAGGCACAGAAAACAAAAAGACACACGATGGGAGTGTAGTAAATTTTTTTTTAAAGGAGAAATAATACCCTTATATAATATAATATTATATATATACAAAAGTATGGTGCGTGGGTGAAACCATGGTACCGAAAATATTATATAATAATATAACATAATATATATATAATACATAATAAAGGGAAAGAAAATGGAGAAGGAGTCTAAAATAATTTGGCAAAAACAGGTGTAAGACTAAGATTAAAGTTTACATTCCATCTTTTTACTAAGAATTTTGTGAGATAGCATATTCCTGTTTTCATCATCGAGTAATCAAAAGAAAGCGCCCAAGTCTTAGGGCCTGTCAAAATGGGGTGTCTACAATAGTCTATCGAGCTATGAAGACATACATGGGACAGATAATCTTAAACTTTTATAAACATACGAGTGACGTCAAAAGATACAGTATTTACACGTCACTTCATATACATAAAAATAAAGAACCTTGTTCAGGGAGCAAAAGAACAAAATCTTATACAATCATAACAACATAGCCACTAGACTTGACTTAATCTGAAACCTCTTTGGGAGGCGCAAAGGTAGGCTGCTAAAAACTGAGATGTCAGGTCCTCAACTCTGAGCCTGATCATTTGCCTGATCACATACATACATAATATAATTAGTGAGCAGGAACCCAGTGAATAATAACAGAGTAAAGGGTTAAATGAATGATGTCCCATGACTAAGCTAGTTCACATTCGTATTCTTATTCAAATCATATACAAAATTCAAAATTCATGCTTGATCATACATGGTTTATCCATTAGCGCTAATAGATCATATACAGAGCATCATAGATTATTCTTGTCAGTTCCATAAAGGAACCTCCGGATTGGGAACGGATAACTTGTTAGTTCCATAAAGAAACCTCCAACCGGATACAGATAACTTGTCAGTTCCATAAGGAACCTCCGGTCCGGGAACAGATAACATACTTATCATAAATACTTATAAAAAATTGGACAATCATTCATAACATTTCATAAAATAGATCTTATTCATAGACAGAAAATAATTTAACTTGAACATAGCTTTACTAAGTTATTACTCACAAATAATCAGTGGCTCCAAATAGACGAGTAGAGTAGGCAATTCGCTTAACTTGAGGTACGTGACCTACATAACATGACAGATACATACATTGGAACACATGCTCGAATTGTACATCACTTATTTCATTTGTTCTTAGTGTGTTCCTAGCCTTTGTCCTCATTATAGTGTCTTGATCTTGGCCTAGGAATGAATAGGATGAAATGAGGATGCAAAAATTGTACTTGGAATTTTTTTTCAAAACTTGCTGAAAATAGGATCCACGCTCGAGCGTGGCTTTCCTCGCTCGAGCGGACATGCAAAATGTGAGGGTCCGCTCGAGCGCAACTTCCTTCGCTCGAACAGTCTGTAAACTTTGAAAAAGTACTAGTTGCTTGTTTTTCCCGCTCGACGCTCGCTCGACACTCGCTCGAGCGTGAGAGACATGCCCTCGCTCAAGCGTAACTGCTATCGCTCGAGCGTGCTGCAAAACGTAAGAACTTCTGGGAGCATGCATTTCACGCTCGAGCCAGCCCTTGGTTGCTCGAGTGGAAGTGTGAGACACATAGTGGTCACTCGAGCGTGGAAACAGAATTCTGAAATTTCCAAAATTGCTTCCAAGCTTCAAAACCCAATGTTAAAGCATCAAAGCTCGATTTTTCTGGGCCAAAACCTGAGGGAACACTTAGAAACTCATAAAACATCATGAATTAAGGATCATTTCAAGAAATCATGGCCCAATATCTTGCCAATTGTGCAAAAATTTAACTTAAAAATTATGAATATTTCATGAACATGACATGCATTAATTTATTTGAACTTAATCTTCTCAAAACATGATCAAATGCTACAAAACAACATGAAATTTGATGATTTCCCAAAATTAAGGTGAATTCAAGGCATGCATGAGGGCATTCTTGGAAATTAAACTGAAAATATGCATGCATGCATGGTATGGCTCAATACTCTTCATTTCTAATCCAATTCTTACATTAATCAACTCAAATCTCTAGAGTTCCTATCTTACACTTCATAGTTGTCCAAACAAAGGGTTGGATTCTTACCTAAACTTGTCAAGATGAGAGCTAGAAGTTTGATCCTTGAGTTCCTAAGTCCAAATTCACAAGTTCTTTAGCAATCTCAATAATTTGAGCTCAACTTCTCTTCTTTCTCCCTCTCTCATGTTGGTTGTGTGTGTGTGAGCTCAAAATGTGTTGACATGAAGGAAAAGAGTGAGTAGGAGTACACAAGAAGCCTTATATAGGCTTGTCTAATGGTAGATAATTAAGACTAATCAAATAAGCCATTAAATTAATCTAATTTAATCGTTCCGAACCGAATTTTAATTAGACCTACCATAAAATTCTAAAAATTCTAAATAACACGCAAATCAAGTCAATTTCTGAATCGGATGCCAATAAGGCCTTCAATTCGCAAACTGAATAAAAACATGAACAGATCTTTCTCCGTTAAATAGATATAAACACAAATAGAGTAACACCTGGTATGAATTTTTACGTTAATTTCTTGTTAGGTATAATTAAGCATGGATTAATGTTAATCATGGGTCGGGGTTGTTACACTCATGGTGGCGGTAATGGAACTTGGTTTTGAAAAAGGTGGGTTTGGTGTTGTAAGGTGGTGGTGATGGTAATGCTCATGGTGGCGGTAATGGAGTTCGGTGGCGGTGAAGTTGGTGGTTCGGGTGGTGATGTTAGTGAAGTTGATGGTTGAGATTGCATATGCCCCGAAGAATATCACTTTCAACAATGTCATTCGAGCGTTTTGTGTCATGGGAAGTGTGGAGGAGGCATTGTCGGTATTAGTTCTCATGCATTGAGGAAGTTCAGTCCCCATAAAGATTTTTTTCAACATTTTGATTGGTGAGTTCAATCGACAAGGCAGGCGGTTGAGTGTTTGTAATGTGTATGGTACTGCATTGAAAATAGGTATAATTTCGGAGAGAGAACCTAGAAGCTATTCAACTGAGAGAAAAACTCTTATTTGACATGTTTAGATTCATATCATGATAGAGTAGTCATAGCACATAGAGAAATTAATAGGTGCTCATTAATTTGTAATTCACCATCAATGGCTATTACAACAAAACCTTCTTCTAATATAAAATCAGCTATTTGCTATGAGATTTTTCTTAACAATACAAATTTCTTTTGTTCTTGGCAAAATAGTTGAGGTTTGCATCTTATTTATGATCCAAGTCTGAATGGGCACGGTGTTCCATTCCAATGGACTAAGAAAATTCCAGTAGGAAAAATGATATGTATGTATATAATTGAAGAAAAAGAAGAAGATCATTACCCGAACCACCAACTTCATCGCCACTGAACTCCATTACCGCCACCACCACCATCAGTTCCGTTACCACCTAGAACCATGTTCCACATCATCTTATAAGTGAAAAAGAAGAAGAAGAAGAAGAAGAATGAGGAAGCTGGAGAAGAAAGAAACAAAAGATGAATGTTTGGAAATTTTCTAAATTAGTTTTCGGACAACTTTCGACATACCAAAACCGCCCATTACATGAAGAAGTGAGAAAGTGAGGTAGTGTACGGTGAAATAGGAAGTGAGGTGAAAGAATGGCGAGAGAATCAATTAGAACCATCAAAAATCGAGAACGATATGAAGTTCAAAATATGGCCCAAAGAAAAGCAAAAAACGATCAACTTTCGGAGCTTCAATAGCATGCAAAAAGAGGAAGAATGAGACGTGTGAGATGTGATACGAAAACTAGACCGTCAGTTGAATCCAACGACGTAAAAATGAGGTGAAACAGAGTTATGACAAAGGAGATAGAAGGGCTTGAAATGGTGGTTGTTGGTGGTGGTTTGCTAGTAGGAAATGGTAGGTTTGCATATTTCTTTTGAAATTTGGGGCCAAAATATAATTTTTTAAACTTTTTTCATTTCAAATCTGACGGCATGGCCAAAATTCATAGTAACTTAAATAGTATAGGGGTACGCGTGAAAATAAGAGTAGTCTGGGGGGGGTCATTGAAAATCGTGGCAAAGTATAGTGGTAAAAATGAAATAATCTCTTTTACTTGTTTTTTCCCCCTCAATTTTCCTTCTACCTTGTTTTCATTCCTTTTTACCAACTTTGACAAACCACCATTCCACCACTCCCTTGCTGTCTCCCATCATCTCCAGTCCATCACTCACCCCCCGACACATCTCCTATCATTTCCCCCGCCACCATTAATGCTTTTTACGCCATCTTCTACCATTTTTTGTCATCCTTAGTACCTTTCTTACCCTTATTCGGCTTCTCTCATATTTCCCTTCTGTTACCCAAAAGACAATCTAAGAGAGAGGTGAATTAGGTTTTTACAAATAAAAATAATAATACTCTAATAAAAATTATGACTAGCACAATAGATAAATATAGTTAATGAAATAAAAATAATTAAAACAAGTGTTCTAACAACTATGTCAGTTAATGATTTTAGCACAGTGAAAATGTGAAATATAGCTATGGCAATTTAAATAAAATAAAGAGATAAGGGAGAGAGAGGCAAACAAATTTATAGTGGTTCGGCTTCAACTCGGCCTACGTCTACTCCTCAAGCTTCACTTGAGATTTGCCACTATACTCTAGCTTCACAGGGTGCTAGCAACCTTTTCACAGATGAAGCAATCCTCCACAGATTTTACACAGACTTTCTAAGTTAAGAACACTGAGTTTACTACACTCTTACAATGTTGAAAAGAAGGTGTTTTTGCTTTCACAGAAAGCTACAAGAATTATCTTTCAAAGATAGATATAAAAATGAAGCTCTGGTTTTTCTGTAAACCTCACACAGAAAAGATGGGCTTAAAGCTATACGTCTTAGTGTATAATTTCTGAAAAAGGATGTAAACAAAAATTGAAGAACACTTCTCAGAGAATTTTTCAGAGAATAGATGTGAGTGATTATGGATCAAAGAATGTTTTCTGGTTTTTTTTTTTAACTTGTTTACATTAGAGGCTTTGGTATATATAATCAAACTTATAGTCCTTTATAGCCGTTGTGTTCATTTGAATTTATAGCCATTTATAACCGTTGTATTCATTTGAATATCTTCCACTCCATCATTACAAATTTGAATATCTTCTACTTGAACCTTTTGAACCTTTTGAACTACTGCTGTGCTGGGCTATTTGACCCTCTGTTTTGGGCTGTTTGAACTCCTGATTTAATCAAATATTAAATACATTCTAACAGCATTTAGGATAAAGGTTTAGGTGAGAAATAATGAGACAAAATAAATTTTGATTCTATTTTTCTCTTTCAAATAAATTAAAACATAAAATCATCAAAATAAATATTGATTCTATTTTTCTCTTTCAAATAAATCATCAAAATAAATTTTGATTCTATTTTTCTCTTCCAAATAAATTAAAAACATAATTAAATAAATCATCAAAATAAATAAGTCTAACAATCTCCCCTTTTTTGATGATGGCACATAATGATGTTTTGATTTGATTTTAGAGTAAGAAAAGCTCCCCTTCAAGTCATGCTCCCTGAATTCATTTCTAAATACATATGTTAGCACATGTATAATAAACAAGCTTTAATTAGAGACATAATATGAGACTAAGATATCAAACTATAAATACATAATCATCAGATTAGTTTTCAAATAATACCATAATACATAGCATCATAACATCATAAGTTTTCTCCCCCTGTGACAATATCAAAAGGAAATCATGAGTCAGAATCTGGAGGAGGAAAATGATAGTGATAAATGGCATTAAAAAATAGATAATCAAAACATATATATACATATATATATATGATAAGCCCGCGTCTCTCTTTTCCGTCAAAAATCGTGTCGGACACGCGACCTCGCTTTTGTGTCAGCTGACCGACAAAAGCGAGACGGGTCAATCAGCTGCCTCGGCTCTCTCTCCCTCTTGTTTTCTTCTCCTCTGTCTTCTTCTTAAGCACTCTCTTCGCCTTCTTCTTCCTCATTCGCTTCCATCCCTTTCTTCTTCTGCGTGAGAGAGATAGAACAGAGAGACTGAGCAGAGCAGAAAGGCTGCCAAAAATGACCCTCCTTTCGATTACATCTCTCTCTCTCCTACTACATGGCCTCATCCCGTCCCCTTACTCTCTTTCCAGACCTGAATGATCTTGCAAACACTACTGGGCCGAGTGCCCCAGCTCCTACTCTTCCCAACCTTTCTATGATGTCGATTGAGCAAATAATGGCAGCTCAATCAGACATTGAAGCTAATCATTTCACACTGACGTCCTGTATGGAGACAGTGACTGCAGTCACAAAATTGGCTTACCGTCTACAGAACAAGATGAGTGAGCTCCATCAAGTCAGCGCCCAACTCTCTCTGCTCCAGCGCATGTACAAGGATGCGTGAGCAGAGATAGGCGCACTGAAGGCCGAAAATAAAGAGCTTAAATGGAAGACCACCTCCATGGCCCAATTTAGAGCAACGTCATTCTTGGCCTTTGATAGTCAGCGGGGAGTCGTCGCTCTAGGCAAAAGCACGGGGGCAGGGCCTTCAAGGGCCACCCAAGGTGATAAAAAGAGGAAGAAGACAATGGAAGAGGCGAGTAAGTAAGATTGGCGTATGGCCGTAAAAAAAATGAAGGTTTTTTTTTTTTTTTTTTAAGTAAATATGTTTATGGTGATCGGCATAGGGCCGTAAAAAAATGAAGGGCGGTTGTTTTTTTTTTATGTAAATATTTGTATTTTGATTTGTTTTTGTTTTTATATGTAAGTACTGAAAAATAAAATTAAAAAGCAGAAAATAAAAAAAAATAAGAAAATTAAGTCCAAACAAAAAATAATAATGAGAAAAAAAATAAAAATAAAATAAATTAAGCCTAATAGCAAAATTAAAAAAAAATAAAAATAAAATAATACTAGCAAAAATTATACTTAATGGGACGTCGGTGTTGCTGGAAGGGTAATAAGGGTTTTAAAGAAAATCAATGTATGCAAAGTTAATTTTACCTCAAGATGTAGAACTCAAAAAAAATTACACAGTTGAAAATAGCAAACTATTAAGGATAATAAATGTATGAAAGACTTGAGAGTATGCAACTGATATAAATGTTTCCATATCAATGTAGCAATACACATATATCATTTTAACAAAAATTCAAGTTTCACAGTCATAACAAAACTTTTTAAGTAGAAATCGACGTTCCAAACTCGCCACGAATAAAATTGAAGCGATCGTCGCTTAGGGGTTTTGTGAAAATATCCGCCAATTGCTTATCGGTATTTACAAATTCAAATACAATATCCCCTTTTTGAACATGATCTCTTAAAAAATGATGTCAAATTTCAATATGTTTTGTTCGTGAGTATTGAACCGGATTTTTGCTTAAATTGATGGCACTAGTATTATCACATTTAATAGGGATATAATCATAATGCAAATCAAATTCCTCCAATTGTTATTTCATCCAAAGTATTTGGGCACAACAACTTCCGAAAGCTATATATTCAGCTTCAATAGTTGATAAAGCAACATAATTTTGCTTTTTGCTAAACCAAGATACTAATGAGTTACCAAGAAAGTGACAAGTGCCACTGGTGCTTTTTCTATCAAGTTTGCATTCAGCAAAGTCACCATCCGAGTAACGAATTAAATCAAATGCAACACCTCTAGGACAAAACAGTCCCAAATTTTGAGTGCCAACAAGATATCTAAAAATTCTTTTAACGGCACTGAGATGTGATTCTTTAGGATTTGATTGATACCTAGCACACATACAAACACCAAACATTATATCGGATCTACTTGCAGTTAAATAAAAAAGTGAGCCGATCATACCTCGATATTTTGTTTGATCAATAGACTTACCTTTTTCATCCTTGTCTAGCTTAATAAATGTGCTCATTGGTGTTCCAGCTATTTTTGAGTCTTACATACCAAACTTTTTGAGTAGTTCTTTTGTGTACTTAGCTTGGTTAATAAAAATTCCTTTATTATATTATTTGATTTGAAACCCAAGGAAATAATTTAGTTCCCCCATCATGCTCATCTCAAGCTCACCTTGCATACACTTAGCAAATTCCTTACACAAGGTTTCATTAGTAGCACCAAATATAATATCATCCACATATATTTGCACAATAAGTAAATCAACATTTTTAGTTTTAACAAAAAGTGTTGTGTCAATCGTTTCTCTAGAAAAATTATTTTCAATCAAAAATTTACTTAATCATTCGTACTATGCATGAGGTGCTTGCTTCAAACCATATAAAGCTTTTGACAGTTTAAAAACATGATTTGGAAAAGCAATATCTTCAAAACATGGGGGTTGTTTAACATAAACTTCATCATTTATAAAACCATTAAGAAAGGCACTTTTTACATCCATTTGATAAAGTTTGAAATCTCTAAAACATGCAAATGCAAGTAATATGCGAATGGCTTCTAATCTAACAACCGGAGTATAGGTTTCATCGAAGTCAATACCTTCTTATTGATTGTATCCTTATGCAACAAGTCTAGCCTTATTTCTTATAATTGTGCCGAATTCATCAAGCTTGTTTCGAAAGATCAATTTGGTATTGATAATGGTATGATCTTTAAGTTTTGGCACAAGTTCCCATACTTTGTTTCTCTCAAATTGGTTAAGCTCTTCATGCATAGCTATCATCCAATGTTCATCGAATTCGGCTTCTTGAAAGTTTTTAGGCTCAATCTGTGAGAGAAAAGCGAAGTTACTACAAATATTTCTAAGTGAAGAGCGAGTTTCAATACCTTTTGTAGGGTCACCTAGGATTAAATCCTTAGGGTGATTATGAATAACCTTCCATTCTCTTGGGAAATCATCATTGTTTCCTCCTTCTTCTTGAGGTGGGAGAATATGTTGTTTAATCTCTTTGTTCAACTTACACGGTTAGTTCTCTTCTTTATAGATACTTGAATCTTCCACATTTGGTTCCAAAACTATATTAGCACTAACAAGTTGTTTTTTAGCAGAGATGTTAGTTTCATCAAATGCCACATGTATAGATTATTCCACAACAAGAGTTCTTTTATTAAAAACATAATAAGCTTTGCTAGTTAAGGAATAGCCAAGAAAAATTGCTTCATCAGATTTTGAATCAAATTTACCTAAGTTATCCTTACCATTATTATGCACAAAACATTTACAAACAAAAACATGCAAGTGACTAATGTTGGGCTTTCTATCATGCCAAAGTTCATAAGGAGTCTTTTTTAGAATAGGTCTAATTAATGCACAATTTAAAATATAATATGCGGTAAAAATATTTAGGAAGATTATTTTCGCAACGTATTGTTCTACTCATCTCTTCTAAAGTTCTATTCTTCCTTTCTACTACACCATTTTGTTGAGGAGTTCTAGGTGCTGAAAAATTATGTCCAATACCATGCTCATCACAAAACAATTCAAATTTCTCATTTTCAAGATCTCTACCATGGTCGGTTCGAATATTAGTAATAAGAAAGCCTTTTTCATTTTAAATTCTACGACAGAGTTTTGTAAAAGAAGAAAAGGTTTCATCTTTGTGTGCTAAAAACATAACCCATGTAAATCTTGAATAATCATCAACAATAACAAGACAATAATGTTTACCACCTAGACTAGATGTCCTTGAGGGACCAAATAAATCCATATGCAGTAGTTGTAAAGATCTAGTTGTGGAAATGTGAGATTTTGATTTAAACGATGTTTTAGTTTGTTTTTCTTGTTGACAAGCACTATAAAGATGATCTTTTTTAAATTTAATTTTTGGAAGTCCAATGACCAAATCCTTTCTCAAAAGTTTAGCAATTAAATCCATATGAGTATGACCAAGTCATCTATGCCATAACCAACTATTTTAATTATTAACATATAGACATTTAACATCACTAGCATAGAGATTATTGAGATGAAAAATATAAACATTATCGTGATGATTACCAACGAATAAAGCTTTATGATCATTTGTGCTTTCAATTGTGCAATGTGATTTATTAAAAATAACTCGATTACCTTTATCACATAATTGACTAATACTAAGTAGATTATGCTTAAGTCCATTAACAAGTAAAACATTTTCAATAGGAGGGTTAGGAGAAATACCGATGCTACCAATACCGATGATTTTTCCTTTCTTGTTGTCTCCAAAAATAACACATCCTCCATCTTTGGATGACAGTGTAGTAAAGAAGGATTTATCTCCGGTCATCTGTCTGGAACATCCACTATCAAGGTACCACTTCCCTCCTTTAGCTTTGGACTTAAAGCAAACCTACAAGATGACAATCGAGTGTTGGTTTTTGGTACCTATAGTTTCTTGGGTCCTTCTTGGTTAGTTTTGTTAGATCCCTTAACAATCCAAATCTTTTTAATTCCCATGTTTATATTATTTTTGAATGGACAAGAAAATATATAATGGCCTTTCTTTCTACAATAATAACAAGTAATATGAGGGTGAGTCATGAGAGGTGCCTTTTCAAAAATTGTATTGAGATTCTTTTGCTTTTTAATAGAGTTATATCCAATGCCCGCTTTATCGAAAACACATCTTTGATTTCCAAGAAGCATGTTGAGATTATTTCTACCTTTTACAAAATTTTCGAGTATTTTTGTTAAATCATCAATATTGTTTTTTAAAGTAATTTTCTCATTAGAGATAGTATAAAAATCATTTTTCAGAACAATTTTTTCTTTCTTTAATTCTTCTACATTAATAGATAAAGATGCAACAGATTTCTTCAACACATTATTTTTGGCACAAACTTTTCTAAATTCATCTTGTAATTCATGGAATACACTTTCAAGTTCTTCATAAAGAGTAGTTACCTCATCTTGAGTAGAGTCTTCATCTTCAAGAGCTATGAGACATAAGTTGGCTACTTCATTTTCAATTTCATTACTTGAGCTTTCATCTTCACTTTCTTCCCAAGCTACTACCATGGCCTTTTTGTTTCTTTTGTAGTCTTTTCCATGATTCTTCAATTTTGGACAATCCATCTTTATATGTCCAGGATTTTTGCACTCATAGCAAATAATAGGCTCTTTCTTGTTATCTTTGCTGTACTTTTTCTTGAAAGGTCTTCTTCCTCCATAATTGTTTTTCTTGAAGTGCTTTTTGAGATTTCTACTAAACATGGCATAACTTTCATCCTCACTGGAGTTTTCATGTTCTTCTTCATTTGATGAGGCTTTGAATGCAATTCCACTTTTCTTTTTGTTTTCAATATCCTCATGTCCTTTCATGGTAATCTCATGAGTCATAAGGGAACCCATAAGCTCATCCAATCCAAGTATGGATAGATTTTTGGCTTCTATAATGGCCGTGACCTTTGCTTCCCAATTCTTTGGTAAACACCTAAAAATTTTTCTCACCAACTCACTGTTAGTATAAGTTTTGCCAAGAGATTTCAAAGAGTTTACAATTTCAGTAAATCTAGTAAACATACTTGATATAGATTCATCAAAATTCATTTTAAACAATTCATAACTATGAACAAGCATATCAATACAAGATTCCTTCACTTGGTTTGTACCTTCATATGTTACCTCAAGTTTGTCCCAAATTTCTTTTACCAAATCACAACTTGAAATTCTATTGTACTCCTTAGAGTCTAATCCACAAACAAGGGTGAGTTTGGCTTTAGCATTGGCTTGCAATAATTTATGATCCCTCTCATCACATTCATCTTCAGTTTTAGGTACACTAATATTGTCTACTAATTTGGTAAGAATTTTTGGACTTTTGGTGACAATAATCCACATGGCATAATCAGTGGCTTATAGGTATAGGGTGTAGCGACCCCGGTCTTTTCCCCATTTGATTATTGTATCCGGACTTACGTTCCGTGGATTCCGTTGTTATAATTGTTGTTGTTGTCCTTTAATTCCTTATGCTTGGGTTATAGGATGTGTTTAGCAGGTTGGATGCAGATTGGTTGGGTTTAGAAACCAAGTCTGCATGTTCAGTTTTTGGCTTGGTCGCTCGAGCGAGCTTCTCTTCGCTCGAGCGAGGTCTTCGTTTTTGGTTCGTCGCTCGAGCGAGCTTTCCTTGGCTCGAGCGAGCATTTGCGTCTAGCCTTAGACCTGAGAGCAGTGATTCTTGGCTCGAGCGAGCTTTTCTTTGCTCGAGCGAGGTCAGTTTCCTGTGTCTGGTCGCTCGAGCGACCAGGTCTTCGCTCGAGCGAGCCTGTCCAGTTTATAAACTCAGCAGCGGGGAAAAATAACATTTTTCTCCTTCTTTCTTCCTTGAAACCCTAGCAGCCGAGAGTCTCTCTCTCTAAACATACTCTCTCTCTAGATTTCATCTCTTTCTTCTATAAATCCATCCTAGGTCTTTTGTTAAAAAGGTAGAGGAGAGTGAGGGCTACATTTTAATCTGAAGAATTGTGGATTTGGAGCGCTTGGATTTCGGGTCAATCTTCTCCATTTGGGTTCTCCTTTGAGGTAGGGATTCTCCTTGCTCTTTTTCAATACTTCATCTATAGATAGACATGTGGTAATTTTTGTATTGCATGAAAACTTTATCATGTTGGATTTTTGTATAAATTCATGAGGTTGAACTTTGGGTTGGTTGTTGGTTTTAGATCCATGATTATTAGATGTGTTTTGGGGCTAATTGGGTGTTAATTAGCTAGTTGTTGTTGAAAGGAGAGGAAACCCTAATATTTATTGATTTAATAATTTAATAGAGGGGTTTGATCTTTGGGTAAATACGTGAGTATTTCAGATTTAATGGAAGCCATTGTTGGTTATTTTAGATGATTGAGGCCTTTTGTTCAATATTGAGAAAGAGGGAGGAAAACCCTAATTTAATGGTTATGATTTAATTTATATAATTAAATTGGAATGACTTTGAAAAGAATGTAATGGGTTAAAATGAGTTATGGTCTATTGTCCAGGGAATTGAATTTGTGAAGGCAAAAGGTATGAGAGTTGGATTATTGTAATGTGAGTGCTGAACACACATATGTGGGGGTTGTATCTTTAACTGCCATGTTAGTTTTGTTGAAGGGTTTGTGGTCTCATGATAATTGAGTCTGTTAATAGATGTACAACATACCTGCATCTAGAGGTTTTGTCCTTGGCCATCGGTGGAGGATGACACGGTTGTGTTGAATTGTTGTGTATGTATTACACCATTGATTGTTGTGTATATGACGTTGTGTTTATACGCATTATTTGGTTTTGGAGGAGATAGGGGATGAACTCCCGGTTTAGGGGAAGAAAGGGGATGGACTTCTAAACCGAATTTGTTGGAGGGTTTAGGGGAAGAAAGGGGATGGACCTCTAAACCAGATTTGTTGGGAGGAGAAAGGGGATGGACTCCACTAGCATCACATGTATGTGTGCTTATTGTTAATAGAAGTATTTCTATTTATTGTTGATATGATACATTACCACCATGTGTATCAGTTGGGAAGTATGGAAGTGAGTTTGATTGTGATTGTTACGATACCAACATGTGTATTCGTTATGTTATCAGATATGTTTAACTTGATTTGTTATCCCTGTTGAATTTGGAAATATTGTTAATGAGAGATGGAACCCTTGTTGAGTTATGTGGCCAGGTTCTGAGCCATAATTGGAAGGTGAATTGTGCCATAGACTATGTGTCATAGGCAATGTAGATATTCATGTCATGAAATTGTAATTGGATTATCTTGTGTTAATTATGTATTAGTTGCTACCCCTTGTCTTTTAGAAGTGTAAAGAGAATCAAACATTTTAGAAATATGTTCTAGAAAGGCACATCTGTTGTATGTGTGGAAATTGGAGAATAGTAGTGGTCTTAGTGAATTTATTTCCTAAGTAATTGCTTATGTATAAAAGGTTGGGTACGGGGTTAATGAAAGGAAAAAGGGAAAGATGAAACGCTTATAGCATTGAATGAAATAGTTGTTTTTGAGAAAAGTTTATATACATATATATTTTGTCTAAACTGTCACATTACTATTCTAGTATGAGAATGAGTGTGCATGATCATAGCTATCTGTACTGTTGTTATTGTTGAGGATCAAGTTGAGATCCCTACTGGACTATATGTTCATCCCACGTTGTTGAATCTTTTTCAGGTGTTTAGCAGGATGTGCTACAAGATTTGGATCTACTTATTTGTTGGCCACGGGGCCTCTTTCTTGTTGGCGGAAAGCCATATGTGTAAAAGGGTTACACCCTTCAGTTGTTTATTTAAAAGTTGTAAGCCTAAGGGCAATTTATTATTATGTTCATGTAACATTTACTTGCATACGAATGAGAGTACTGATATTCATTGCTATGGATTGAATGTATGAGTTTATTTCCGCATATTATCTCTGAAATTGAATTAAGTTAAAGAACTTGGTAATGACCTCGAGTAATAAAAGTGGGGCGTGACAACTTGGTATCAGAGCTACCGGGTTTGAATACCTTGAGCTCGTGGGAAGTGGTTTTTACCACAGTGGGTTTACTACGTGTAGTGAGGACGTTGCATATAGATACCATGAGAATTAGGACTTATGTGTTGCATTTATGTGAGCATGGGATTCAGTCTCTTGGATAGTATTCATAGCCGGTGAACTTGCTTTGAGGTCCTTTTGGAAACGCGCCTGATCAACGTGGTTTCTGATAGGAATTCCTTGAGAGTTCCGGGATGAGTGGCTATCTTTGTGGACTTGATTCGATTATGTGTTTACATGTTTAGATGTTTATATGCAGTAGAGATGTAAAGTTTGAGGCTAAGTGTGTCTTGTGACTTACCAGTAGTAGGGTGTGCCTCGGAGAATGCTATTGTGTTGGCACTAAGTGTTTTTTTTAATTGGTGCTTTATAGGGTGTCTACACGAGGGAGTAGAGGTCGGTTGAGTAGTAGGAACGCCGGGAGAGGCACAGCAGTTCCTTTAGTACCTGCCGTTGCAGCATCGGCTGTCGGCGAGGATGTCGCATGTGAGATTGTGAGAGCAGTGCAAGATGCCCTAGCTCGTACTGAGGGCGGCAGAGGGCATGCTCTCAAGCGTACTAAGGAGTCCTTTCGCTCCGGTCCACCTGAGTTTGTGGGGGAGGCTAGACCGTTGGAAGCAGAGAGTTGGTTAGAGCAGATTACTAAGACTCTTGATATGCTCAGAGTCGAAGATGAGGAGTTGAGGGTTTCTTAGGCGGCTTTTCAGTTGAAGAGTGGTGCGAGTTATTGGTGAAAGAATGCTAAGAATAATGTGGGTGGCACGTGGGTTGCTTTTACCGAGGCCTTTTGGGCCAAGTATTTCCCTCCTTCTGCTCGAGAAAGGTTGAGGGAACAGTTTTTGGAGTTGCGTCAGGATGACACTCCTGTGGCACAGTTTGAGATACGGTTGGGTAGTTTGTCGTGGTTTGCTCCAGAGTTGGTGACAACAGAGGAGCGTCGTTGTTTTGAGTTCGAAAAGCGGTTGTGTTCCGATATTCGGGAGAAAGTAGCTGGATCCTTGTGGAAGGATTATTATACTTTAGTTGAGGCAGCGGCCCATGTAGAGGCCTTGATTGCTAGTGATGATGGGGTTAAGGAGGAGACCATCTCGGTCAGTCTTGTAGTTCCTAAGCACTCTAGGCTCAGTAAGGGGTGGAGACGGAAACATGCTCAGTTAGGGGCTGGTTCCTTTCTTCGCCAGGGGTTTCGGATCTTTCTGTTGGGGGTTCCGGGGAGGTGCAGATTTCAGACCAGTCTCTGGGTAGAAGGTCTGGCGGTTGTTTTGTTTGTGGCCAGCTGGGCCATGGTTGACGTTCTTGTCCTCTGCGAGGGGCGACTAATTAGTGAGCCCTATAGTGTTACCTTGGAGAGGGACTTTTGTAATGTTGGCCGGTGGTGTATCATGTTTATTGATTTTGTTGTTGACCGGTGTACTGTGGATGCTGAGGCACCATGTTTATGTATTGCATTTATATGCATAGTATTGTTTGTTTAATCCTCATGTATTGGGGAGTATGTATGGAATTTTGAACTCTCTATTTTATGTATCGAGAAGTTGTTAATGGGGTCAATGATCCTAGTGTTGTTGCTTGCTTGGTACTGTATGTTGAGATAATCTTGTGGCGGCCTGTGGGCCCTGTTCACTTTTGAGATTAATTGTTGAGAGCGGGAATCCATGGGTGTATGGGTTAGACGTGATGGTTTCGAGAGTTGTGTGGTATCAGCAAGGTTATGTGAGATTTGTATCTCGGGTTAGTGGGAATGGTACCTGTTTGTTGGTTTGTGTTTTGGGCTTTGCTAGTTAGCGAGTCTGTAGTGACCCCATCGGTTGTATGGGGGTAGTGTTCGTGTTGTGACTGGTTATCAATTGTGGAGTATGGTTTGTGAGTGAATGCTGGCAGCGTTTGTGTTCTAGAATAACGAGAATAACGTTGGTCAAATTGTCCTTCGTGATTGGGTTGGTATGATTGAGGTTGACCTTGTCGATTTTGAGTTGAGGGGATGAGCAGGCTTGTTGTGTGGCCATAGAGGATGGTGATACCCTTAGACGCAGTGTTGATGCGGTTTAAATTGAGGAGATCCAGTGAGATTTCCAAAATTTGGGGATTTATGTAGAGAACTCCGTGTTTGGGGTTAGTAATTTGAGTGGCACATCAGTGTGTGGATTACTGAGTGTGGGGTTTGTTGAGTTGATTAGTCAGCTTATTGGTATTGTGTTTTGGGTTGGCATTTATCACCTTGAGGATAGTCGTGATTGTTGTAGACCTTGCATGTGGCTTAGGTATAACTGAAATTGAGTCATTTACTTTGACTGTTGGATTAATACAGAACATTACTTGTATTGATTATGTGTTGTATATGGCAAGTGTGTGTTACATTGCATATGCATTTGGTTTTGGAGGAGATAGGGGATGAACTCCCGGTTTAGGGGAAGAAAGGGGATGGACTTCTAAACCGAATCTGTGGGAGGGTTTAGGGGAAGAAAGTGGATGGACCTCTAAACCAGATTTGTTGGGAGGAGAAAGGGGATGGACTCCATTAGCATCACAATATGTGTGCTTATTGATAACCGGATTTGTTGGGAGGAGATAGGGGATGGACTCCAGTAGCATCACGTATATGTGTGCTTATTGATAATAGAAATATTTCTATTTGTTGTTAATATGATATAGCTAATATGCTTATCTGTGGTGAAGTGAAAAATGCTTTATATGAGTTGCTATCTCATTTTATTGTTTGGCCAGGTGTATGTTATTAAACTGGTTAAGTAAAGGGAGGCGAGATGAAATTGCAAAACCATAAATTTCTTATGCCTTATGTGTTGGTAGCACTGTATTTATTTCTATTAACTATCATTATAGAAATGTTATGCTTCGTGTTGGTTTTGGTATCACTGTATGAGTGATGGTTGTTCCTAGTGTTATGTTGAAAAGATTTGGAAAACAAAATTTTCCTAATGTTGGCCATCTAAGGGCATTGTTGAGAAATTGATTTAATTCAAGAGTTTTGAGAAATGTCTCTTGAGCAAAAAAAAAAAAAAAAATGTTTTCGTAATAATTACTCAAAAGATTTGCTTTAGTTACGTTGTTGAGAATTATGTGGTTAAGTAGTGACTTAGCTTGAAGCGCTAGTCAGTTGTTGGTAATTGTTTCATGAAAGGTTTGGTTTGTTGAGGTTTTCGTACCTTAAGTGTTGTCTTTTGGGACGTATTCCCTTAGGGAGTCTCTTCCTTGGTAAGAGCGGCTTGACGGTTTGTAGAGAGAGCGGTTTCACTCCTAGTATTGGGGGGGAAAGTTGGTATTGAGTAATTAGTTGGCCTTGTGTTTTGGCGTATCCTTAATTTCGGGGACGAAATTCTTTTAAGGGGGGGAGGTTGTAGCGACCCCGGTCTTTTCCCCATTTGATTATTGTATCCGGACTTACGTTCCGTGGATTCCGTTGTTATAATTGTTGTTGTTGTCCTTTAATTCCTTATGCTTGGGTTATAGGATGTGTTTAGCAGGTTGGATGCAGATTGGTTGGGTTTAGAAACCAAGTCTGCATGTTCAGTTTTTGGCTTGGTCGCTCGAGCGAGCTTCTCTTCGCTCGAGCGAGGTCTTCGTTTTTGGTTCGTCGCTCGAGCGAGCTTTCCTTGGCTCGAGCAAGCATTTGCGTCTAGCCTTAGACCTGAGAGCAGTGATTCTTGGCTCGAGCGAGCTTTTCTTCGCTCGAGCGAGGTCAGTTTCCTGTGTCTGGTCGCTCGAGCGACCAGGTCTTCGCTCGAGCGAGCCTGTCCAGTTTATAAACTCAGCAGCGGGGAAAAATAACATTTTTCTCCTTCTTTCTTCCTTGAAACCCTAGCAGCCGAGAGTCTCTCTCTCTAAACATACTCTCTCTCTAGATTTCATCTCTTTCTTCTATAAATCCATCCTAGGTCTTTTGTTAAAAAGGTAGAGGAGAGTGAGGGCTACATTTTAATCTGAAGAATTGTGGATTTGGAGCGCTTGGATTTCGGGTCAATCTTCTCCATTTGGGTTCTCCTTTGAGGTAGGGATTCTCCTTGCTCTTTTTCAATACTTCATCTATAGATAGACATGTGGTAATTTTTGTATTGCATGAAAACTTTATCATGTTGGATTTTTGTATAAATTCATGAGGTTGAACTTTGGGTTGGTTGTTGGTTTTAGATCCATGATTATTAGATGTGTTTTGGGGCTAATTGGGTGTTAATTAGCTAGTTGTTGTTGAAAGGAGAGGAAACCCTAATATTTATTGATTTAATAATTTAATAGAGGGGTTTGATCTTTGGGTAAATACGTGAGTATTTCAGATTTAATGGAAGCCATTGTTGGTTATTTTAGATGATTGAGGCCTTTTGTTCAATATTGAGAAAGAGGGAGGAAAACCCTAATTTAATGGTTATGATTTAATTTATATAATTAAATTGGAATGACTTTGAAAAGAATGTAATGGGTTAAAATGAGTTATGGTCTATTGTCCAGGGAATTGAATTTGTGAAGGCAAAAGGTATGAGAGTTGGATTATTGTAATGTGAGTGCTGAACACACATATGTGGGGGTTGTATCTTTAACTGCCATGTTAGTTTTGTTGAAGGGTTTGTGGTCTCATGATAATTGAGTCTGTTAATAGATGTACAACATACCTGCATCTAGAGGTTTTGTCCTTGGCCATCGGTGGAGGATGACACGGTTGTGTTGAATTGTTGTGTATGTATTACACCATTGATTGTTGTGTATATGACGTTGTGTTTATACGCATTATTTGGTTTTGGAGGAGATAGGGGATGAACTCCCGGTTTAGGGGAAGAAAGGGGATGGACTTCTAAACCGAATTTGTTGGAGGGTTTAGGGGAAGAAAGGGGATGGACCTCTAAACCAGATTTGTTGGGAGGAGAAAGGGGATGGACTCCACTAGCATCACATGTATGTGTGCTTATTGTTAATAGAAGTATTTCTATTTATTGTTGATATGATACATTACCACCATGTGTATCAGTTGGGAAGTATGGAAGTGAGTTTGATTGTGATTGTTACGATACCAACATGTGTATTCGTTATGTTATCAGATATGTTTAACTTGATTTGTTATCCCTGTTGAATTTGGAAATATTGTTAATGAGAGATGGAACCCTTGTTGAGTTATGTGGCCAGGTTCTGAGCCATAATTGGAAGGTGAATTGTGCCATAGACTATGTGTCATAGGCAATGTAGATATTCATGTCATGAAATTGTAATTGGATTATCTTGTGTTAATTATGTATTAGTTGCTACCCCTTGTCTTTTAGAAGTGTAAAGAGAATCAAACATTTTAGAAATATGTTCTAGAAAGGCACATCTGTTGTATGTGTGGAAATTGGAGAATAGTAGTGGTCTTAGTGAATTTATTTCCTAAGTAATTGCTTATGTATAAAAGGTTGGGTACGGGGTTAATGAAAGGAAAAAGGGAAAGATGAAACGCTTATAGCATTGAATGAAATAGTTGTTTTTGAGAAAAGTTTATATACATATATATTTTGTCTAAACTGTCACATTACTATTCTAGTATGAGAATGAGTGTGCATGATCATAGCTATCTGTACTGTTGTTATTGTTGAGGATCAAGTTGAGATCCCTACTGGACTATATGTTCATCCCACGTTGTTGAATCTTTTTCAGGTGTTTAGCAGGATGTGCTACAAGATTTGGATCTACTTATTTGTTGGCCACGGGGCCTCTTTCTTGTTGGCGGAAAGCCATATGTGTAAAAGGGTTACACCCTTCAGTTGTTTATTTAAAAGTTGTAAGCCTAAGGGCAATTTATTATTATGTTCATGTAACATTTACTTGCATACGAATGAGAGTACTGATATTCATTGCTATGGATTGAATGTATGAGTTTATTTCCGCATATTATCTCTGAAATTGAATTAAGTTAAAGAACTTGGTAATGACCTCGAGTAATAAAAGTGGGGCGTGACATAGGGTCATCTTATCCTTCTAATGACTATAGTTGTTTCCGTCAAACAATGGTGGCCTATTTGTAGGTTGTCCTTTAGCTAAGGTTGCCATGAATCGAAACTCCCAGATGGTTAAATCTAAAACAAGAGTCTAAACTCTGATACCAATTGTTACCTAAAAGACAACCTAAGAGGGGGGTGAATTAGGTTTTTACAAATAAAAATAATAATACCCTAATAAAAATTATGACTAACACAATAGATAAATATAGTTAATGAAATAAAAATAATTAAAACAAGTGTTCTAACAACTATGTCAGTTAATGATTTTAGCACAGTGAAAATGTGAAATATAGCTATGGTAATTTAAATAAAATAAAGAGATAAGGGAGAGAGAGGCAAACAAATTTATAATGGTTCGGCTTTAATTTGGCCTACGTCCACTTCTCAAGTTTCACTTGAGATTTTCCACTATACTCTAACTTCACAGGGTGCTAGCAACCTTTTCACAGATAGAGCAATCATCCACAGATTTTACATAGACTTTCTAAGTCAAGAACACTGAGTGTTCTACACTCTTACAAGGTTGAAAAGAATGTATTTTTGTTTTCACAGAAAGCTACAAGAATTATCTTTCAAAGATAGATATAAAAGTGAAGCTCTTGTTTTTCTGTAAACCTCATACAAGAAAGATGAGCTTAAAGCTATACGTCTCAGTGTATAATTTCTGAAAGAGGATGTAAACAAAAATTGAAGAACACTTCTCATAGAATTTTTCAGAGAATAGATGTGAGTGATTGTAGATTAAAGAATATTTTCTGATTTTTTTTTAACTTGTCTACATTAGAGGCTTTGGTATATATAATGAAACTTATAGCCGTTGTATTCATTTGAATTTATAACCGTTTATAGTCGTTGTATTCATTTGAATATTTTCCACTCCATCATTACAAATTTGAATATGTTCCACTTGAACCTTTTGAACCTTTTGAACTACTGCTGTACTAGGCTGTTTGAACTTCTGTTTTAGGCTGTTTAAACTCTTGATTTAATCAAATATGAAATACATTCTAACAACATTTAGGATAAAGGTTTAGGTGAGAAATAATTGGACAAAATAAATTTTGATTTTATTTTTCTCTTTCAAATAAATCATCAAAATAAATTTTGATTCTATGTTTCTCTTCCAAATAAATTAAAAACATAATTAAATAAATTATCAAAATAAATAAGTCTAACACCTTCCTTCCACTTCCCATCTCAATTGCCTAACCTTAGACCCTAGTCAGCCACCCCCATCCTACCATTGTCAAATCTTTCCATTCCCTTACAATTACCTAAAAAATGAGAGAGAGAGAGAGAGAGAGAGAGAGTGTAACAACCTAAATTTTTAATTATTCTGTAGAATTTATACTAATATTATTTAATCACAATTAGGAGAATATATAATTTATTATATATTATTATGTGTAATTTTGTAAAATAATATAATTATTAAAAACTTAGGGGTCAAAGTATAAATAAATAATAATAATAATGGGTGTGGTAATAAAATAAATAATTAATTTACTGTTAGTATATAATAAAGTGTAATTTAATCAGGAATTAAATTATTTATATAATTATATTAAAAAATTGGGTCAAAGAGTAATTATCTTAAATATCTATTAAGGATAAGAATGAATTTATATAATTAATTATGAAATCTGCGAAAGATTTGGGCCTGGCCACGTGTTAGCGAGAGAATGGCTTCTCCTCCCCCATTTAAGGAGAAGCGGGTTCACCTGGGCGAGTGGAAAGAAAGAAAAGGAAAAAGAAAGAGAGAAGAAAAGAATGGAGAAAGAAAAGAAAGAGAGAAAGAGAGGAAATGAAGGAAAAAATAATGAAAGTTGAGAGGGTCTTTAGTAGTAAAAGGAAAAAGTAAGGTATTAAAGTTAAGGTGAGTTATATTATGCCTTGAGTCACCAAAATGTATTTTACTTATATTTTGACTTCCCATATTTATTTTATACAAGTTGTGTTTTATAAACTATTATAAATTATATAAAGGTTTCAGTTACGTGGTTTTATTTCTGAACCCTATTTGCTTAAAGTGAAACTCATGGATATGGTTGTTTTACTTTTAAAGAATATTTGACTATAACCTTATATACAATTATATTTTGTAAGTACCACCACGGGAGTCCCACGCCTTGGGGGACTTAAATAACCATTGGCTTCTGTTTGGCCACTTTGTGGACCTCTGTCTGTCATGGATCCATTGACCTCTGTTCTGTGCGGACCAAAGTGCTGTGCGGAGTTAAGTGCTACACTATTGTGGGAGCCACCTCTAGAATCCATACGAGCCATCTCTTGAATCCGTGCCTCTGTTCTAACTGTCACTTCTGTGACCTCTATTCTGTTCGGTTCTGTATCGTAGTTATGGTCATTTACTTACATAATTTATGTATTTCAGTTTCTGCCACTTAAATGATCTGTTTACCAAATTACCGTGGTTATGGTTATTTATTTACATAATCTCAGTTTTGCTACTTAACGGATTATTTGTTCCGACTAAATGTTTTGGCTACATAACTATCCATGGTTATTTCGTGTCCCTTTTACTCTTGATATAATATTTCCCACTCTGCCATGTGCTTATAGCTATTTACCAATTTTCAGGAAACAATGAAATTCATAAATAACTTTTTGAAAGTCTTAGATGCGGGGCTGCGGAATAGACACACAGCACTTTTATGATATTTTTTATATGTAAATATCGGCATTTTTTGTCAATAAATTTTATAATAAAAATAGAAGCTCCGATGATTATTTTAGTACCCTCATTTAAATATTACTTCCGCTCGTATTTATTAATTTGCTTATGAATTGGCCGGAGGTAACCTCAGTTACTGGCCATCACGATATTTAACCCTTGGGTACGGAGAGCGGGTCGTGACAGAGAGATATACAATTATTAACAGTATCATAATTAAAGATAATTGTATGTGAGTAAATATAAGACAATTTTATATGTACGTATAATCAAATTGAATCGATTTAAAGATGAATTGATGATTTTTAAATCGCATATTAATGGATTTGTTGACTTTTGTAATCTTATTAATTCAACTTAATTTGCTTAGCTTCTTAAATCATAATTGTTTGAGATTGTTTGAATTGTCACTACTTAACCTATTGATAACTTTTTGTCACTCCTACCCTGGCCTTTTCAAATTTCAATGAGTTGTTTGTTAAATAAATAAATAATTCAATGAATTGTTTGTTCTATAAGACTTTCTCCAAACACCAGCAATAAGGAAATACTTTTCTAAAGGTATTACAATAATTGCAAATCATAGAACTAGTGAAGTGAAAATTTTCCCATAAAATATGAAGGTATAAGGTCTTGTTTGTTTCACTAGATATAAAATAGAGGATATAATATGATGTGAGATTTAGTCAGGATATATAATAAATAAGATATATGTATTGGATAATATATCCCCTAAATCATGTTTGTTGACTTGATATATAAGACTGAATATATATTATCTATGTTTATTTTACAAAATATATTGTGGGATATAGACAAGTAATTTCCAAGATTGCCCTCATAATATATTTTAAATACCCATATTGCCCTTATGTCCATCAAAACCAGATTGTTCAGTTTAGGAAAAACTAATGCAAATAAACAAATTAAAAATTCATATTATTTTTTATTTGAACAAATTAAAGATTTATATTAAATTCAATAATTTTCAAAAAAAAAATACTATATTATTTAATGTCAACCTGATAATGATAAAAAAAAAAAATTATATTATATTAAATTCAATAATTTTACCAAAAAAAAAAAAAAACTAATATTCATTCTAAAAAATTCTTTCTTACAAAAATAATCATCATTGAATGAAAAAAAAATAACATCTTCATTCATTCATCGCGCATCGTTATTCTTATAAAATAATCCAAACCATTATAATTAAAAATAACCATCATTCATTCTAAGCAAATGATGACATTTTTTTTACAATAGACAACTTAATATATTAAGCATCATGATTGTCACCATACATCATATTTTATATATGCATGCTGTTTTGCTGATCAAAAAAATATTTTATATATGCATGTTCACAAGCTTACTTACAACCCCAACAATTACAACAAAATTAGGCACAAAAGCTATTTCTAGGGGATGTACACCAGTTAGTTTGTCAAAATATATCTAAACCTCCTAATTACTATGCAAAATAGGCACTACACATGTGCCTCAAGAGGAATAGCTAAACTAAATATTATAATATATAGATAGATATCTTTCATTAGCCTACAGCAAACACATCTAAACATACCCAGCCAACAACAAATATACCCATTCCATTTTGTCTTTTTTAGGCAAGCTAAAGAACAAATCAACCCTTTCAGCATCCTTCACAATAAGGGTAGCTTCTCTCAACCTGTCATTCGTGTTCAGTGGCAACTTGACTAGTTCCCCATTGACTAGCTTCCTAGCTTGAGACAAGTCATGGGCATAACCAATCCTATGAGCAATTTCTTCCATGGTAGTGTTGGTTTTCTCAAAGAAGGAACCAAACTCAACAACCATATCAGCAAGACCCTTTGCAATACCTTCAGCTTCCCTAGCTCTTTTCTTAGAAGTTGTACCTGAGCCACCTTGGTTGCATGGAGTCCCAAAAGTTGATAAGAAACAATCAGGCAGATCAACAATTGGAGTGTAACACTCCTCAATAGTTTGGGTCTCTTTTTCTAAGGCATCAACCATGTCAGCAGGTCCTTCAACCAAGAATCCAATGGCTCTATCCTTGCCAAAGAGAATTACCCAATCCTCGTAGTAAAGAAAAGGTACATTTCTCATGCCCTTGGCATCTGGCTCCTTCTACAAAACAACATTATTTCAAATTTTATATTTCTAGTTAATAAATAATGCAAAATGGTTAAGGTAGGTTTTTTACCTTGACATAGTTTTGCCTTTGCTCACTGTCGACCAAAATCATCTTGTTAGAGTCATCCCACCCAAAGCCACTCAAGCGAAGCATGTTAGTAAGCAAATTGTATTGTCTTCTCCAAAATTTGATCTTCGACTCGATACAAGGAGATGCACGAAGATCAGTTCCAGGAAAAGCCAATATGATCAGCTTCTCCAACTCAGAGTAAAATCCACACCTAAACTGACCATTGTCAGCCTTCCATTTTTCACTGAATAGATCCCTCATGGCTCGGATCAACACATCACACTCTTTCGAGGTCCACACTCTTCGACCCTTTGATGAGGAAGCAATTTCCTTCTCCTTACCCTTCTTTCGACATCCACTAGTAATAGTTGTGTCATCCATACCTAACATGCAACCATTTGTAACAGAACAATAATATTATTAAGACAACCAAATAAACACAGGAAAAAGTTATGTCGTCAACAAATAACTCAAACATAAAATAAGTTACATATCTACATCATCCTATAAAGTTACAAGTCGCCGACTCACTACACAACATAATTATTAAAAAAAAAATTACATCCAATGAAAATAGTACTTAATTTTGCATCCTATTAGCTAACCACTCATTATACATTTGGTTAGCTAGAGTGTCCCTTCAATTAGTCCATTGGTCAGACCCCTCAATTGTGTCAATGTACTCGTCCTATGTTTCTTGATTATTTGGCAATGTGTCAGCTAAGTCTATCTCCAATGGATCCATAGGCATCTCACGTTTGATGAGATTGTGTAGAAGACAGCAAGCTGTGATAATTCGACATTGGGTCTTGATTGGAAAGTAGGAATATGTCCTTAATATTGCTCATCTAAGCTTCAGAAGACCAAAACATCTCTCTATTATGTTACGACCCGCAGAGTGCCTCATATTGAAGAACACCTCTAGATTAGTTGTGGCACCCCCTTCTCTCCAAGTGGACAAGTGGTAACGTTGTCCTCTATAAGATGCTAAAAAGCCCTCCCCATTAGTATAGCCCACATCAACTAGATAGTAGGAACCGGTAATAATGTAGGATTATATAATTACATAATTATGTAATTTAAGTACAAGGCCAAAGGTTATACATAGTAAAGATGTTCTGAAATGTAGCTGCACCCGTTGGCACTTTCAACCCATTTGGTCTACTTATGGCATCTCTAAGTACTCTAGAATTTGAAGCTGAACCTTCCCATCTATGTAAGACATATATGAACTGCATGTCATGGGAGCAAACACCCAAGACATTAGTCGCAATTTCACTATTTCTTGATCTATACCTTACTTTATCTACTGCAGGAGCTAGCACTCTAAAATAAGTGTCATCAAGTGCACCAAGGCAATTCTACAAAAAATTACCAAAAATAAATTATTACTCATTAAATTGTAATTATGAATATTATAACTTTTATCAAACATGAAGCATTACTAAAACTAGCATTTACCTAAAACTACCTTCATCTATCATCTGTGCACCTAGCAGTTATTGGTTCAGGTGTCTTTAGTAAGACACCTTGCAGTCGAAGCACAACCTTAAGGACATCATTGAAATACTTACTAACTGTTTGACCAGACCTCATAAAATTGAATTTGACATTTCGATTTTTATGGTGGTGCCCAAACATAGTCGAGAACATAGCAACCCTTTCCTATAACACAACATATTTTGAATCTGACACACCCCTTGTTCTGATAAGCCCACAAAATCGCATAAAGGTATGCCTAATCATTCGTAGTTGTTCATGGCAGTCTATGTCATTATCTCTAACCAACTTATTTAAGTGGTCAATTTGTTGTTTGAAAGGATTAGAATTTCTACTTATTTTCCTCGTAGCCTCAAACCTTTCCAGTGCAACATGCAAAATGACAATATAAACTCCACAAGTATAATTCTTGGATGATACAATATGTTGCAGGGAAACATAGGCCTCAATGATGTCCCTCCTACCATCAAATCCTTCATTATTTGCCATCTATGAAAAGAAATAGTGCAATAGTAAATTAAATAACTAAAGCAATCAAATAGATAACTAAATCAATGCTAACTACTATTCATAGCAGCTTTATGTAAACAATCAGATTTGATAGAAAATAATCTTATCCACAAGAAGCATTGAATAAGAAGGATTATTAAGCTACATCAAAAATCAAAAATTTGACATAATTTTCTAGACAATCAGATTATGTAAAAAAATAATCTGATTATACAAATCTGATTATGTAAACTACCTTTTCCAATATATCAATCTTGGGAAAAATATGATTATAAAAATTTGGTTATCAAACAAAAATCAATATTTAAACTACCTTTTCCAATATATAAAAATCTGATTATGTAAAAAAATCAAACTCCTCATAGATTATTTATTTATTTATTTATTTTATGTCAAGAGTTTGATTCAATCAAATCCCTAGATTTTTACGTACAAAACAAACTAACTTTTATTGCTTGAATCAAAGCCCCCCCAAAAAAACAATAAAACAGAGACAAAATCTAATTACAATAAACAATAAAACAATAAAACAGAGACAAATTTTTATTGCTGGAATCAAATCTGATTACAAAACAATCAAAGCCCAAATAAATAAATAAAAAAGAAAAAAAAAAAAACATAATCAATATACCCCAAACTATAAAACAGAGATACCATACCTATTGTTTTGTCAAAGATTACAAAAAGGACCAGATTGAACAAAATCTGTTTGATTAGAAAGTTGTTGGCCTTCTTGTCTAGATTGAACAAAAATCAGTGAAAGTTTAGATTGAACAAAAAGTTCCAAAAATCATAGAAAGTTTAGATTGAACAAAAAGTTCCAAAAATCAATGGGTTTAGAAAGTTCGAAAAAGGGCCAGAAAGTTTCAAAGTTCCAAATCAATGGGTTTAGAAATCAGTTTAGATTTTGTTCCAAAAATCGGTTTAGATTTTGTTCCAAAAATCAGTTTAGATTGAAACTTTTGAAACTTTCTGGCCCTCTTGTCTATGATTTTTGTTATCTCAGTGGGTTTAGAAACTTTCTGGCCATCTTGTCTATGATTAGAAAGTTTAGATTGAACAAAAATCAGTGGGTTTAGAAAGTTCCAAAAATCATAGACAAGAGAGTAAAAATCAGCCTTAAGAGGGTTTAGATTGAACAAAAATCAGTGGAAGACCACAAATGGTTTAGATAAAAATCATACAAGGAAAACCCAAAACCAGAAAATCAAAAAAAACAGAGCAAAGTAGAGAGAAACGATGATTATCACCGGAAAGAAGTTTTGCCAACGGAAATCAGTCAGGAAATCAAGTAGATCTACACTTGCAAAACCAGAGTCTTCTTCTCTGCTGGATGTATGAGCCGCATATGTTTTCTTGAGCCCTAGTGTGTGTATATATTAGATAGATAAGAGGGTAAATTAGACTTTTTAAATCATATCCCAGCCCAGGGGATATGATATAATAGGGGGATGGTGGTATTGTATATCCTCTAATTTTGGGGGATATACAATCCTATAATATATTATATCCTCTTTAAAAAAAAAAATTACAAACATGGGATATATGGACCCCACAATATATAATATCTAATCCCACTCTTTATATCTTGGAATCAAACAGGGCTTAAGTGAATTTATACTCTCACATAAGTAAAAACCGTAATCATATTTATACTGTATCACAAATATTACTTATACTTTCATATTTTTGTAATTACTTTTACTTTTTCTTATTTATTTTCAATTCCTCTTTTATTTGCAAACTAAACTCCCACATTACAAAAATACGACATTCAGCGACACCAATGGCTTTGACATGCCCCATCTGAAATCCTTAGTGGGCTTCCTTAATTTGCTCCTAAAAACATAATTAATTACAAAAAACACAGTAAAAATGAAAATTAAACTCATGATTTTACGAAATAATCGTTAAAAAGTTAATCAAGAATATTATGTATTCAAAAATTTATAGACTATAATTGTTTTGGGTCTGATTCATATTTTATCAACTTTAAATTTATACTACAATATGTCTCATTTTCAGAGTAACTTTCAAAACAAAATTTATGATAAAACATGATTTACCCTTTTCGAATTAGTTTGACTGCATTGACCCTGTTTGGAAGGGTTTCTCTGCATCAAGAACAGGCTCCATTGTAAGAGAGGAATAGCAAAATAAAAGGACTAATTATTAATTAAGTTATTAAAATATGTAATTTGTGTCATTATATTTTGTAATATTTAAATTGTATTAATTTGATTTTTAGTTTATAAAAAATATTTTAATTTGGTTCATCTGCCTAACTTTACCTGTTGAAACTTCAATTAAAAAATAACCACCTTGATTGGTTTAATTATCAAATTTTGTCTTTTATTTATTTTATTTTTCTTTTTTTAAAAAGGACTTCTTGATAAAAATAAACCCAATATTTCTCAATTATCACAAAAAAAAAATTTTAAATGATCAGTGATTTTATCTTTTCAATTTATTCACCAAACTAATATTTAATTTTAAATATTTAATTCCTCATGTACAAAACCAATCGATAGCCTATATTGATATCTGCAAGAAAAAAAAAATGTTTAAGACATTTAATTTATCACCCTTAAAAATTATTATTAATGATATATCTGACAAGTGTCAAATTTAATTTGTCAAGCATTCCATTTTGTGGGATCCAACCTCAATGTTACATCATTAAGTGTGATAAATTAGGAGATATAAAATTATTGACAAAAAACTAGCAATATTCTGTGCAACCCAAAAGGTGAAATTTTTAAGAGTGTCTTTTTGTGGATTGGACCTTGTTGTTCATGATTCGATAATTCAAAATGTTATTTTTTATATCATAATTTTTAAATCATTTATAAAAGAACTCAGGTTGATTTGATAATTTTAAATGTAGGTTATAATTATCAAATCAACTCAATTTTTTATAAATAATTTAAATGACATGATTTAAAAACAAATGATTAATCATCGAAGTGAAACCATAGTAAGCCCACGAACCGATTGAAAACAAGTAACTGGACCTTTTTAAAAACCCAAAAAGAAGTAATTAAAAGTATTTCAAAAAAAAAAAAAACAAGAGTATGCTTGAGATTATTACCTGAGTTGGGAAAGGAGGAGAGGGTTATCTGAGCAAAGTAAAATTATCCAAGAAAACAGAGTGTTGGTGTTTGAAGTTTCTATTCTGAAAACACCCACAACAGAGCTCATAGGTAGTCCCACCAGCCTCATAGCATTTCACATACACGAAATTGATTCCCCACAGCATAACACCACACCCATCACAGCACCATATCCCTCTTCCTTCAATCATGTAGTACAACGTTATGCAATCCTCAAAATCAAGAGTCCCATCACCATTCTTGTCCAGCATCGAAAACAAGTTCATGAACAAGTTGGGAGGTACTTTTTTCGCATAACCTTTGTCTTTGAGGAAGTCTGAGTAATCTTGGACTCTCACTGTCTCCTCTCCATCGCTATCCAATTGTTTGTACAAGTTCCATGCTTGAAACTGCTGCTCACTCGACAAGTTCGCGTAATAGGCCATGGCTACCCCCCTCATCTCCCCCATCTTTCTCTCTCTCTCTCTCTCTGTTTGTGTCTATTATTGGTTTGGTCTTTGAGTTGTATCTGTATAGTTTTTTTTGATCTTTCTGTGTTAAAGTTTCACATAATTACACTCGACTATTTATAGTTTTTGTTAGTATGTATATATAGTTATATATTGTATTATGTATATAGATATATATTAGTTGATGTCTATCCTAATATATAGATATATATTAGTTGATATCTATCCTATTTGGTGTATATATTCTCCTCTATATATATGGGAGTCATTGTACTTGGTTAAATAATAATAAAATATATAGAACTTATTTTCTCTTTTTACAATTTCAATATGGTGTCAAAGTGAGAATACATCAACTTGTTTGTGGGTTTTACTTGTGGGTACTGATTGCACACTGTTAGGCTATTACGTTCACTATTTTACTTCAAAAATATCATCATCTTGTGTGGAATTTTTTCTAGATTCCAACGCCACCAAAATCGTCATCAACGGACCACTTATGCGCCCTCACACGTCACCTTTATCATTGTTGCATTACTGTCTTCTGTCGTCACTCGCCAACACGCATCTACGCGCGTCTCTGTGCAATGCTGACACCAGCCTCTCAGTGTTGACATTAGCCCTTAGCCGCTTCCGTCAGCCGCCGATCCACACTAGCCGCCTGACCAAGCCGCTGACGTTTGCTGATGTCAGCCCTTCTACTACGCCTCCCTTGCTAACACATGCCGCGCCATCTTCGCCATTGTGCACCACGCCTCTGATCCCTACCGTGCGCTATGCCATGCTGACGCCAGTCCCTACTGCTAACATCAGCCTACCTCTATTGCTGACGTCAACCCTTATTTGGGCCCCTCTTTTGGGCCTTTTCATTTATTTTGGACTGTGTTTTGGTTGTTTTGGTCGGGTTTCCGCCTCTTTTTGTCTTTCCCAACTCACTGGTATGCTCTGTTTTTTCTAGTTTTGCTTCTATCGTGCTATTTTATATTTTTGCCTTGATTCCAGACCATCATGGATCGCTTCGAATCTGTTCATCCCATGTCTATCATTCTTGACGGTTCTAATTATGTTCTCTGGGCCCAAGCCATGTCTGGATTTCTCAAAGGCAAGAAATTATGGCACATTATTACTGGGGATGTGCCTAAACCAACAAAGGGGGCTGAGAAAACTGCAGTCAAATTTGCCGATCGTTTGGAAGACTGTGTAACGCCCTCAAAATAGAGACATTTAATCCCAACAATATAGACACGTTATGATACATAAAAGGTCCACATCTTTCCATTTATCAGAGTTGTATTACAAAAGTATTACATGTTAACAACAAAAGCAAATGCCCTAAGGGCTTACAGCTTTCCAAGTTAACACTTGGTTACACAAAAGTAGAGTACTAACTCATTTACACATTAAGCCCTTGGCTTGAAATTACATGTAATATAACAAAGGAAAGACATCCAAAAGTCTGTCCGCCACCAGTCTCCCAAGCTAAGTCCTTGGAGGTGGCAAGCTACCTGTACCTGAAAATGATGTTCCCATATAGGGTGAGCCACAGCCCAGTAGAAATATACTAAACCAGTTATGAATAATGACTAAAAGATTAACAATTCAACAGGTGGTCAACACTTTTACATTCTTTCATAACATGATACAAATCCAAGACACTTAAGTCTATGTTTCCTTTCATTTCCATTTCCTTTCCTTTTTACTTGCCATTTCACAATCTTGGCTCAGAACCTGGCCAAACATCTCACATGAAACAAACGTTCATGCCAACACTTCCATTCAACAACGATAAACATAACAGTTATATCAACACTTCCAAAGACAAGCATATACGCTCTGTCAATACATTTCTAGATAAGCATACACGCTCTATCTACGGAGTTCATCCCCTATCTCCTCCCAACAACATCCGGCTTAGAGGTTCATCCCCTATCTTCCCCTAAACCGTGGAGTACATCCCCTATCTTCTCCAACACAACACAATGCATATAAACAACAATTATACACATCACATATCAATACATAAAATCAATGTATTCTTACTATTATCATGCTCAATGAGACAATTCTATTCCAATTTCTCATTCTTCCCAATTAATTATCCAAATTAATTAATCAATGTAATTAGGACATTTTCCATAATTAGCATTACAACCCTTAGGTTCCAATTTCATTAATGTTTCAACATTAATTCCATGTTTATATACCAAACATGCCTCTAGGTTTATCATAGACCAAAACCCCAAACTTTTATAAAATTACACAATGGCCCCAAAGTTTCCCAAAATTACACAACAACTACCAACATGTCAAAATGCTAAAATTCAAAGACACAACTCATAAGAAGGAGTAGGATATCCCTACCTCAAAGATTTAGCTCAAAAGGAGATGATGGCCAACACCCAACTTGCTCCAAAATCAAAGATTTTCCGATTAAAACGAAGCCCTCGATGATCTCTATCTTTTTAACAAAGGCACTTGGCTAGGAAATCACCCTAGGTAGATCAAATCTTAGAGAGAATAAAATTTTAGAGTGAGAGGCTCTCAAAAAGTGGGTTTGAAGAAGATAGAGTTTGCAAAAAGTGATGTTTAGTTCGGTGCTGTCTTGCTGATATAAACAGGCTCGCTCGAGCGAAGACCCCGTCGCTCGAGCGACCAGTGCAAATTTTCCGATTTGCAATACGAAGCTCGCTCGAGCGAAGGAAAAAGGTTCGCTCGAGCCAACATCCACAACCTTCAGGTCTGTACTGGACGCAGTCTGCGCTCGAGCGAAGCCTTCCTGGCTCGAGCCACCAGACACAAAAACTACCCTCGCTCGAGCGACCAAGTCCTCGCTCGAGCGACCAGCCAAAATTCTGGGCAGCAACACTTGGCTCCCAAACTCAACCAACCTGTAACAAACCTGCCCAACACATCCTATAACTCAAATACAAAGCAAGAAAGGATGTAAACAAGACAATACTCAACTACCAACATCCACGGACACACGTCCGGATCACTGTACAACAAGGGGTAAACCCGGGACCGCTATAACCTCCCCCCCTTAAAGAATTTCGTCCCCGAAATTAAAAACAAGTTTTGAAAAGCAAGTTTTCCCTTCTTTTAAACAATGTTATACCACAACATTCCACAATTCGACCCATTACCGGTCATTCCATCTCTTATCAAGAGGCATTCTACAACATATACATTTCAACATGCATTTTCTTTCCATCTCAACCATCTCCAACATATATGGTTCACAATTCATATCATAAGCAATAATCATGATACAATTCCATTTCTATAATAGAGCCAACATATGCAATATTATAATCAACTCCCATAACAAGGCAAGTTCTACAACATTTACATTAACCAAAACATATACCATGTTTTACAACTTAAGACAATTTAAATGTTCTTAAAGTTCATTACAATCACACAATTGCAATACTTGATTACACATCAACAAACAAGTCCGGATATTTCTCGCGGACTCCCAACTCACGTTCCCAAGTGGCCTCCTCCACTCCGTGATGTTTCCACAAAACCTTAACCAACGGGATGGTCTTGCCACGCAGGACTTGATCCCGCCTATCCAAGACCCGAACCGGTCTCTCCTCATACGAGGCATCCTCATCTACCTCTAAATCGGTCCAATCCAACACATGTGATGGATCTGGTTCATACTTCCGAAGCATACTCACATGAAACACGTCATGAACTCCGGATAACTGTGGTGGCAAAGCTAAACGATAAGCAACCTCGCCAATCCTCTCAAGAATCTCAAAAGGCCCAATAAACCGAGGGGATAACTTCCCACTCTTCCCAAACCTCAACAAACCCCGTCTAGGTGATATCTTCAGAAAAACATGATCACCTATCTCAAACTCCAATGGTCTCCTCCTACGGTCAGCATAAGATTTCTGCCGACTCTGGGCTGCAACAAGCCTCCTACGGATAAGCTCAACTTTCTCCGTCGTCTCCCTAACCATCTCCGGACCTATCAAAGGTGTGTCACCCACCTCGGCCCAACAAACTGGAGACCTACAAGGTCGGCCATACAAGGCCTCAAACGGTGCCATACCAATACTAGACTGATAACTGTTGTTGTAGGCAAACTCCACCAATGGTAAGTGCCTCTCCCACGTCCCACTGAAATCAAGGACACAACCCCGAAGCATATCCTCGAGGATCTGAATAGTACGCTCGGACTGCCCGTCAGTCTGAGGATGATAAGCTGTACTAAAGGTCAACTTAGTACCCAAGGCACTCTGCAAACTCTGCCACAATCTAGCAGTAAAACGAGGATCTCTATCTGAGACAATCGTCACTGGGACCCCGTGCAACCTCACTATGTCCCGAACATACAAGTCGGCAAGATGATCTACTGAATCTCGCACGCGCATAGGAATGAAATGCGCCGACTTAGTCAACCGGTCTACAACCACCCAAATAGCATCACTACCCCGCTGAGTCCTCGGAAGACCTACAACGAAGTCCATAGTGACATGCTCCCATTTCCATTCGGCAATACTCAAGGGTTGTAACAAACCCGCTGGCCTCTGATGCTCGGCCTTCACTTGCTGACAAGTAAGACACTTAGATACGAAAACTGCCACATCTCTCTTCATACCCCGCCACCAAAACTGGCGACCCAAATCCCGATACATCTTAGTACCTCCCGGATGCACCGCAAGGCGCGAATGGTGAAACTCTCGGAGTACTTCCTCTCGGCAAGACTCCGGTACAAGCAAACGGTCTCGGTATCTCACACTCAAGTCGGGATACACCGTCAAACCCTTCTCAACCTTCCCACTGGAGATCTTTTCTCGGAGGGATTCTACCTCAAGGTCACCTCTCTGTGCCTCTAACACTCTAGTCACAAGTGTAGGCTGCGCAACAACAGAAAACAAGGCCGCAGCCTCAACGGATTCGCCCAAAAGCAAATCAAACTCTCCAATGGCCCCTAACATCTCCCACTCCCGGATGGCTATACAAGCTACATCACTAACGGATTTCCTGCTAAGGGCATCGGCCACAACATTGGCCTTTCCCGGGTGATAGTGCAACTCAAAGTCGTAATCCTCAATAAACTCCATCCACCTCCTCTGCCTCAAATTCAAGTCTTTCTGTGAAAACAGATATTTCAGACTCTTATGATCCGAGAACACCTCGAATCTCTCACCATAAAGGTAGTGCCTCCAGATTTTCAAGGCAAAGATCACAGCTGCTAACTCTAGGTCATGTGTAGGGTAATTCTTCTCATGAATTTTCAACTGACGTGAGCCATAAGCTACTACTTTCCCCTCTTGCATCAACACACAACCCAAACCCTCTCGTGAGGCATCACAATAGACTGCATAACCCAACCCTCTCTCCGGAATAATCAAGACCGGAGCGGTGGTCAGTCTAACTTTCAACTCCTGAAACGACTTTTCACAAGTCTCACTCCATACAAAGCTGACTCCCCTCCGAGTCAATCTGGTCAACGGTGAAGCTAACCTGGAGAAATCCTTCACAAACCGACGGTAATACCCAGCTAATCCCAGAAAACTGCGGATCTCAAACACATTCCTAGGCTGTGCCCAATCTTGCACTGCCTCAGTCTTGGATGTATCAACAGACACCCCTTCCCCAGAAACCACATGGCCTAAGAACTTAACTTCTCCTAGCCAGAACTCACACTTCCCAAACTTGGCATACAGCCTATGGGCTCTAAGCAACTCAAGCACCACTCTCAAGTGTTCCTCGTGCTCCTCCTCTGAAGGTGAATAGATAAGGATGTCGTCTACGAAAACGACTACAAAACGATCCAAGAATTCCCGGAAGATCCGGTTCATCAAGTCCATAAAGACTGCCGGTGCATTGGTAAGCCCAAATGGCATTACCAGAAACTCATAATGGCCATACCGCGTACGGAATGCCGTCTTCGGAATATCCCCCTCCCTGACCCTCAACTGATGGTAACCCGATCTCAAATCTATCTTAGAGAAACAACGGGAACCTTTCAACTGGTCAAACAAATCATCTATACGGGGCATAGGGTACTTATTCTTAACCGTAGCCCGGTTCAACTTCCTGTAATCAATACACAATCTCAAGGCACCATCTTTCTTCTTAGCAAAGAGTGCCGGTGCTCCCCACGGTGAAACACTAGGGCGAATAAAGCCTTTATCTAACAATTCCTGGAGCTGAACTTTCAACTCAACCAACTCTGCTGGAGCAAAACGGTAAGGTGCCATAGAAATCGGCGCCGTGCCGGGCACTAGATCAATAGAGAACTCAATCTCTCGGTGAGGTGGCAAATCAACAAGGTCCTCGGGAAAAACATCCGGGTACTCACAAACTACCCTCGGCAGTACAATCTGGGTCTCATCACACTCACCACTCTCAAAACTAGCAAGTAGACCACTAAGCTCGTTCCGCCCCCGCGAACCATACCCCGGTGGCACAATACTACCAACCCGGTCCCCCAAGAAATGGAAAAACTCCCCGCTCACGGTACAACAAGTAACCCGCTGGCGGTAGCAATCAATAACAGCTCGGTATGACGATAACCAGTCCATACCCAAAATAACATCAAAGCCCTTCATGGGCATAACCACAAAAGGAAACGGAAGCCTATGATCATCAACCTCTATATCACAACCTCTACATCCGTGTTTCAAAACCATCTCACCCCCAATAGGCGACACTACACAAATAGGAGATGCCAATACTGCTAACTCCAATTCTAACACAGATGCAAATGCAGCAGATACAAACGAATGAGACGCACCCGTATCAATCAACACACTAGCAACCGAATTGCAAAACAGAAAGGTACCTCTCACTACTGATGGAGCCGGTACAAGGTCCTGCGCGGTAACAGCATACACGCGCCCTGTAGGCCCCTGATCCACCTGCTCGCCTCTCGGAGCATAGGACTGCTGAACTGACTGGGACGACGAAGCCCCGGGATTGGCCCTCGAGGCCTGCACAGACTGGGCCGGCTGAAAACTCTGCGTCTGCCTAGAACCAGACGCCCCTGAAGTGGCACTCAACCGTGGGCAAAACCTCTTCATGTGCCCAGGCTGTCCACACTGAAAACAAGTCAAGGGCTGCCCCCTGCCCGAACTCTGACTCTGCGGTCTAGCTGACGAAGAAGCAGCTCTCTGACCCCCGCCCTTCTGCGGGCAAACTGAAGCCTTGTGACCCGGCTGGCCACACTTGAAACAGGTGAACCCTCCCTGACTGCCCCTCCCGGAGCCTGCACTCGGTACTGGGAAAGTCGACCTGGCCAAACCACCCTGGGACGGCTGAGGGTTATAACCCCTCTGCCTCCTACCATCGCCCTGTCCCTCTTGGCCCCTCTTGGAGCCTCCATGTTTCTCCTCCTCTCCCTCCTGCATCATCAGCTCCATATGAGCTGCAGCATCCACTAAATACCTATACTCTCGAATGTAAGGTCCACCAACTTGCAACTTGAGGTCTCGCCTCAACTTCCGCTCAAATTCGTAGCAACGGCGCTCCTCTGTCGCCACCAGTTCAGGTGCAAACCTGGACAAGCTAGTAAATGTAGCCTCAAACTCGGCCACAGATAAACCCTCCTGCTTAAGCTGGCTAAACTGATCCCTCAGCCTCTCTCTAGCCACTGCAGATAAAAACCTCTCCTGAAAAGCATCCACAAACGCCTTCCAAGTACCACCCACACGAGCTTTCTCATATTTCCACCATTGACCTGCATCTCCCTTCAGCTGGAAGGATGCCAGGGTCACCTTCAATGTTCCGTCCTCAATGCCTAGCATGTCGAACGTTTTACTCATCTGTTCTAGCCACTCGTCTGCCTTCAGTGGCTCCTTAGGATCCCCGACAAACTCTTCCGGATTTGACCGAAAGAACTCCCTCCTCAAAAAGGAAGGCCCTGCTTCAGCTGCCAGGTTCCCTGTTCTAAGGATGTCCAGAGCCCCTGCTATCCCTGGGCCAAAGTACTCACGGCCGGCTGACCCGCTGGCTCGGCCACATTGGCCTGACCAACCCCCTCCTGAACCGCCGGAGTCTCCTGAACTACCGGAATCTCCTCCGGTGGGGGCACCTCCTGCCTCCTAGGCCTACCACGCCTACCACCTCTAGCTCGTCCTGACATCCTAATAAAGGTAACACAAACGTTAGCACATTTATAAACGTGCCAAAACTAAACACTCACGTCGAAATGCATGGACAATTGTAATTCATTCCACGTAAGCACATAAACACATAAGCACTTACGAATTTCATTTCCAGATAATGATAGTCCCAAGGCGTTACTAGAGTACCGGTTAGAAACAGCATTGATCAAGTGCCTTTCCAACAAGACTCCCAGAAACCCAAAGATCCAATCAACATCCTAGAAACCAAATCCCATACCCAAATAATCACATAAACATGTTATCATACAAACATATAACAATACACCTAAGTCTCTATCAAGCGAGACAAACCCATTGTGATCCTAATCACTTCCCACGTACCCAAAGTATTCGAACCTGGTACGCTCTGATACCAAGTTGTAACGCCCTCAAAATAGAGACATTTAATCCCAACAATATAGACACGTTATGATACATAAAAGGTCCACATCTTTCCATTTATCAGAGTTGTATTACAAAAGTATTACATGTTAACAACAAAAGCAAATGCCCTAAGGGCTTACAGCTTTCCAAGTTAACACTTGGTTACACAAAAGTAGAGTACTAACTCATTTACACATTAAGCCCTTGGCTTGAAATTACATGTAATATAACAAAGGAAAGACATCCAAAAGTCTGTCCGCCACCAGTCTCCCAAGCTAAGTCCTTGGAGGTGGCAAGCTACCTGTACCTGAAAATGATGTTCCCATATAGGGTGAGCCACAGCCCAGTAGAAATATACTAAACCAGTTATGAATAATGACTAAAAGATTAACAATTCAACAGGTGGTCAACACTTTTACATTCTTTCATAACATGATACAAATCCAAGACACTTAAGTCTATGTTTCCTTTCATTTCCATTTCCTTTCCTTTTTACTTGCCATTTCACAATCTTGGCTCAGAACCTGGCCAAACATCTCACATGAAACAAACGTTCATGCCAACACTTCCATTCAACAACGATAAACATAACAGTTATATCAACACTTCCAAAGACAAGCATATACGCTCTGTCAATACATTTCTAGATAAGCATACACGCTCTATCTACGGAGTTCATCCCCTATCTCCTCCCAACAACATCCGGCTTAGAGGTTCATCCCCTATCTTCCCCTAAACCGTGGAGTACATCCCCTATCTTCTCCAACACAACACAATGCATATAAACAACAATTATACACATCACATATCAATACATAAAATCAATGTATTCTTACTATTATCATGCTCAATGAGACAATTCTATTCCAATTTCTCATTCTTCCCAATTAATTATCCAAATTAATTAATCAATGTAATTAGGACATTTTCCATAATTAGCATTACAACCCTTAGGTTCCAATTTCATTAATGTTTCAACATTAATTCCATGTTTATATACCAAACATGCCTCTAGGTTTATCATAGACCAAAACCCCAAACTTTTATAAAATTACACAATGGCCCCAAAGTTTCCCAAAATTACACAACAACTACCAACATGTCAAAATGCTAAAATTCAAAGACACAACTCATAAGAAGGAGTAGGATATCCCTACCTCAAAGATTTAGCTCAAAAGGAGATGATGGCCAACACCCAACTTGCTCCAAAATCAAAGATTTTCCGATTAAAACGAAGCCCTCGATGATCTCTATCTTTTTAACAAAGGCACTTGGCTAGGAAATCACCCTAGGTAGATCAAATCTTAGAGAGAATAAAATTTTAGAGTGAGAGGCTCTCAAAAAGTGGGTTTGAAGAAGATAGAGTTTGCAAAAAGTGATGTTTAGTTCGGTGCTGTCTTGCTGATATAAACAGGCTCGCTCGAGCGAAGACCCCGTCGCTCGAGCGACCAGTGCAAATTTTCCGATTTGCAATACGAAGCTCGCTCGAGCGAAGGAAAAAGGTTCGCTCGAGCCAACATCCACAACCTTCAGGTCTGTACTGGACGCAGTCTGCGCTCGAGCGAAGCCTTCCTGGCTCGAGCCACCAGACACAAAAACTACCCTCGCTCGAGCGACCAAGTCCTCGCTCGAGCGACCAGCCAAAATTCTGGGCAGCAACACTTGGCTCCCAAACTCAACCAACCTGTAACAAACCTGCCCAACACATCCTATAACTCAAATACAAAGCAAGAAAGGATGTAAACAAGACAATACTCAACTACCAACATCCACGGACACACGTCCGGATCACTGTACAACAAGGGGTAAACCCGGGACCGCTATAGACTGGGACAGTAAAAATTATCAGATCATCACTTGGTTCCAAAATACCTCTGTCATATCTATCAGCCTTCAGTTCGGTTGCTTTCAACTTGACTCGGTTTCTACCCCTGCTAAAGATATTTAGAACTTTCTCAAAGAACGGTATCAAACTACTGGTCTTGTGCATCAGTATCAGCTTCAGAGTCACCTTCATCGCATGTGATAGGAGCCTGGTCAGTCTATTAATGATTTTTTGTCTCAAATATATTATGTCTGGGCTTAGCTTGCTCTTTCTGAGCCTACCTGGCCTTATCATGAAGATGCTGCTTTATTTCTTGAGTATCGCAATCAGCAGCGGTTGGTTTAGTTTCTCATGGTTCTTACCTCTCATTTTAAGCCGGTACGTGCATCTCTCCTGCATCGCACTCCCTTGCCTTCTCTTAACACTACTACAAAAATAGTTAAAGATCACACTTTGACAAAAAAAAAAGATCTCACTTTTATTGGAGGTGTGATAAAAAAAATTAGATTGATATTTTAATAACACTTAATTTGATTGAGTGTGATAATATTTATTTTTTATGTCACTTTTCAATTAAGTGTGATTATATATATATTTTTTAATCACACCTTCTAATTAAAAGTGTGATTATATATATATTACTACTTTTTAATCACACTTTTTAAACAAGTGTGATTATATATATATTTTTTAATCACACATTCTAATTAAAGTGTGATTGTTTATATATTTTTTAATCACACCTTTTAATAAAAAGTGTAATTATATATATACTACTACTTTTTAATCACACTTTTTAAACAAGTGTGATTATATATATTTTTTAATCACACATTCTAATTAAAGTGTGATTATTTATATATTTTTTAATCACACCTTTTTAATTAAAGTATGATTGTATATACACTACTACTTTTTAATCACACTTTTTAAGTAAGTGTGATTATATTTATATTTTTTAATCACACATTCTAATTAAAGTGTGATTATTTATATATTTTTTAATCACACCTTTTAATTAAAGTGTGATTATATATACACTACTACTTTTTAATCACATTTTTTAAACAAGTGTGATTATTTATATATTTTTTAATCACACCTTTTTAATTAAAGTGTGATTATATATACACTACTACTTTTTAATCACACTTTTTAAGTAAGTGTGATTATATATATATTTTTTTAATCACACATTCTAATTAAAGTGTGATTATTTATATATTTTTTAATCACATCTTTTTAATTAAAGTGTAATTTCATATACACTACTACTTTTTAATCACACTTTTTAAGTAACACTACAAGAAAAGTGGGCTTATGAGACGGAACTTTTTGCGACGGAACTTTTTGCGACGGCACATTTGCCGTTGCAAAAAGTCATTTTTTGTGACGGCACAACTTGCCGTCGCAAAAAAATGTGCCTTTTTGAGACGGCATAGTTTGTCGTCGCAAAAAAAAAATGTGACTTTTTGAGACGGCACAACTTGCCGTCGCAAAAAATATGACCTTTTAAGATGGCACAATTTGCCATCGCAAAAAATATGACTTTTTGGGACGGCACAACTTGCCGTCTCGCAAAAACAAAAATGTGACTTTTTGAGACGGTACAACTTGCCGTCGCGAAAAATGTGCCTTTTTTGAGACGGCACAACTTGCCGTCGCAAAAAAATGTGACTTTTTGAGACTTCATATATATAGTTACAAAATGGTTTAAATAAATGCAATGGTATTTTTCTATCATAAAAAAAATTGAAAAGACCGACGTCGTCTTACTCTTTTGATATAACATTTATCTTTTCATCCATTTTTTCATCTTCCTGTCTCTTTGTCTCTATCTCTGTCTCTCTTCTCTTTCTCTCTCTCACTCATCACTCTTCTCTATATGTCTCTCTGTCTCTCTTTCTCTCTGTCTCTCTTCTCTTTCTCTCTCTCACGCATCACTCTTCTCTGTCTGTCTGTCTCTTTTTCTTTATGCCTCTGTCTCTCTTCTCTCTCTCTCTCTCACTCATCACTCTTCTCTGTCTGTCTGTCTCTCTTTCTCTCTATGTCTCTCGCTCATCTCTCTTCTCTCTCTGTCTCTCTCTCGTTTATTTCTTTTCGCTATTTCTCTCTCTCTCTCTCTCTCTCTCTCTCTCTTTGTCTATCTCTCAAACATCTTTTGTTTCTCTCTTTTTTTTTGTCTCTCTCTATCTCTCTGTCTCTCTCGTTCATCTCTCTTCTCTCTCTTTTTTTTTCTATATCTCTCTCGTTAATCTCTTTTCGCTTTCTTTCTCTCTCTTTTTGTTTATCTTTTGCTTATCTCTTGTTTCTCTCTCTTTTTCTGTCTCACTTTCTCTCTATCTTTTTCTCTCTTTGTCTATCTTTATCTCTTTCTCTCTGTTTCTGTCTCTCACTCATCACCCTTCTCTTTTTTTATCTACCTGTCTGTTTGTCTGTCTGTCTGTCTGTCTGTCTCTTTCTCTCTCTCTCTCACTGTGTTCGCCTTGTTCACTCTCTTCCTTATCTCTTCTCTATTTATTGAGCTCTCTCTCGATTTATCGATCCAACCATGTTGGGGACCCCAGTAGGCGGTGACCCCCAGCACCCCCACCTCCACGTGGGGGCTGTGAGAGCAAGAGTGAAAAAAAAAAAAAAAATATTTTTGAACTAATCAGAAAACAGTGGGGGTGGTGGGGGTCACTCCCACTGGGGGTCTAGGGCATTTTCCTTATCGATTCACTACAAGAAAATGCACTTTTAGCGACCACTTTGTCTCTTTCTCGCTCATCACTTTGTCTTTGTCTCTGTCTCTCTATTTCTCTTCTCTATCTATCTCTCACTCATCTCTCCCTCTCACCACCCATCTCCTCTACCACATTTACCACTATTGCAAATGTCATTCCACTACCACCACTACTACCATTGTTGCCACTCCACCTCTACGATTACCATTACTACCATCATCACCACCACTCCACTACCACCACTACCACTACTACCACCACTACCACTACTACCACTACTACTACCATTACCTCTCCTCTACCACTGCCACTCCATCTCCTCGGTCTGTCTCTCCCTTTCTCTATGTGTCTTTGTCTCTCTTCTCTCTCTCTCTCTCTCTCACTCATCACTCTTCTCTGTCTGTCCGTCTCTCTCCTTCTCTCTCTGTCTCTGTCTCTCTTCTCTTTCTCTTTCTCACTCATCACTTTTCTTTGTCTGTCTGTCTCTCTATTTTTCTCTGTGTCTCTCGTCCATCTCTCTTCTTTCTATCTCTTTCATCTATCTTCTCTCTCTGTCTCTTTTCTCTCTCTTCTTTTTTTCTCTCTGGCTCTTTTGCTCATCTCTTTCTCTCTCTCTCTCGTTTATCTCTTTTCGCTCTTTCTCTCTCTCTATATATATATATCTTTTCATCTATTTTTCATCTTTCTTTCTTTCTTTCTTTCTTTTCTTTCTCTTTCTCTCTCTGTCTGTCTATTTGTCTCTCTCTCTCTCTCTCTTTCTCCCCCACTGTGTTCGCGTTTCTCACTATTTCCCTTCCGTCTTCTCTATTTACTGAGCTCCCTCTCGATTTATCGATCCACTACAAGAAAATATACTTTTAGCATCACTTTGTCTCTTTCTCGCTCACCACTCTATCTCTGTCTCTCTCTCTCTCCC
>CM069910.1:18051714-18308190 GCA_036172215.1 Camellia granthamiana | reverse complement strand
GTTTTCAATCTTTGCTGAATCAGTTTTACCTTTTCTGTAGTCTCCTGTACAATCTCAGGCCCAAGCAGAGGCCCATCTTTTACTTCTGCCCAGCAGATAGGAGATCAACATTTCCTGCCATATAAAGCCTCAAAAGGCGCCATCCCAATACTCGAGTGAAAGCTGTTGTTGTAGGCAAATTCAACTAAAGGCAGATGACTTTCCCAATTTCCTTGGAAATCAAGAACACACATCCGCAGTAAATTTTCCAGAGTCTGAATAGTCCTTTCTGACTGGCCATCTGTCTGAGGATGGTATGCACTACTCGGTCTCAATTCAGTACCCAATGCTGTCTGTAGGCTTTGCCAAAATCTCGATGTAAACTTTGAGTCCTTATCAGAAACAATGGACACAGACACTCCATGCAATCTAACAATCTCATCAATATAAATTATAGCCAATTTGTCGGCATTGTAAATTGTTTTGACAGGTAAGAAGTGAGCAGATTTAGTCAATCTATCAACAATAACCCAAATTGAGTCCATACATTTACTGGAGCGAGGTAAACCAACAATGAAATCCATAGTGATATGTTCTCATTTCCACTCCGATATTGGTAAGGGCTGCAGTAAGCCTGCGGGTCGTTGATGTTCAGCTTTGACTTGTTGGCAATGAAGATATTTCGATACAAAGTCAGCAATATCTTTCTTCATACCAGAAATTCAGTTTCAAGTCTTAGTACATTTTCGTATTTCCTGGATAGATAGACAGTTTCGAATTGTGGCCCTCTTGCAGAATTCGTCTTTTCAACTCAGAATCATTCGGTACACACAACCTTCCCTAGAATTTCAACACATTGTTCTCAAATTTAAAGTCCGGCCTTGGTTTGGATTCCCGTTCATCAATGATCTTTTTCAGAAAATCATTTTGCTGTTGTTTCTCTTTGATCTCTTCAATAAGTGCTGCTTGGGCAGAGATAGCAGCTAACGTTCCACCCTGTTCACGCAAAACAACCTCAACTTCAAATTTTTCAAGGTCACATAGCAATTCTTTCTGCCCAGTGAGTAAACAGGCTAAATTTCTAACTGATTTCCGACTCAGTGCATCGGCAATGGTGTTAGCTTTTCCCGGATGGTACAAAATCTGCAAGTCATAATCTTTTATCAGTTCTAACCATCTCCGCTGCCTCACGTTCAGTTCTTTCTGTGTGAAGAAATACTTCAAGCTCTTGTGATCTGTATACACTTCACATATTGCCCCATAAAGGTAGTGACGCCAGATTTTCAATGCAAATACCACTGCGGCAAGTTCTAAGTCATGGGTCGGGTAGTTCTTTTCATGCGGTCTCAGTTGTCGGGAAGCATATGCAATAACTCTACCATTCTACATTAAGATACATCCCAAACCCTTATAAGAAGCATCACTAAAAACAGTAAATCCATCCGTACCTGAGAGTAGGGTGAGAATCGGTGCAGTCACCAGTCGTGTCTTCAGTTCTTGGAAAGCTGATTCCCTCTGATCGGTCCAGTCAAATGGTTTTCCCTTTTGAGTCAACTGAGTCAATGGTAGGGCAATTTTGGAGAAATCTTTTACAAACCTTCTGTAGTACCCGGCTAAGCCTAGGAAGCTTCGAACTTCAGTAACATTAGTCGGTCTAGGCCAATTCACCACTGCTCCAATTTTCTACGGGTCAACTGTAATGCCATCCTTACTAATCACATGTCCCAAAAACATAACATTATCAAGCCAAAATTCACACTTTGTCAGTTTTGCATACAGTTTCTGTTCTTTTAAGGTCTGTAAGGCAATTCTCAAATGATGTTCATGTTCTTCTTCACTTTTGGAGTAAATCAGAATGTCATCTATGAAAACAACTACAAATTCGTCGAGGAATGGTTTAAAAATTCTGTTCATAAGGTCCATAAATGCAGCAGGTGCATTAGTAACTCCGAAAGGCATAACAAGAAATTCATAATGTCCATATCTCGTTCGAAAGACAGTCTTTTCAATGTCCTCTGGTTTGACTTTCAACTGGTGGTATCCAGATCTAAGGTCAATTTTAGAGAAAACCTGGGCACCCTGTAACTGGTCAAACAAATCATCAATTCGAGACAATGGATATTTGTTTTTCACTGTTACCTTGTTCAGTTCACGGTAGTCAATGCAAAGTCTTAGTGAGCCGTCTTTCTTTTTCACAAAAAGAACCGGTGCGCCCCACGGCAAAGTACTGGGCCTGATGAACTTCTTATCTAACAATTCTTGCAGTTGAATTTTCAATTCTTTCCGTTCGGTAGGTGCCATTCTGTACGGAGCTTTGGAAACTGGCTGTGTACCCGGAATCACATCAATGGTGAACTCAATGTCCCTGTCAATCAAATCCACTGGCAAATCATCTGGAAAAATATCTGGGAATTCTCTGACTATAGGAATACTGTCCACATTAGCTTTAGCATCAGTAGGTACAGTCAATATACAACGTAGATACCCTTTACATCCCTTCTTAATCAGTTTAAAAGCTTTCATAGACGAAATCAGATATGGGGGAGGCACTACACCAACTCCGTTAAATACCAATTCAGGCAATCCAGGTGGACGGAAAACAACTTGTTTTCTTACACAGTCTATAGTAGCATGATATTTTGTTAACCAGTCCATTCCCAATATTACATCAAAATGGTCGATGTTCAAAGGCAGTAAATCAATATACAAATGCACATCCCCAACAATAATTTCACATGCAGGGTACATATAAGCACAAGTCATGGATCCTCCCAACAGGTGAAGATACAGCTAACAAATAGTTCATGGGTTCCAGTGGTTTATTCAATTTTCGTGGAAAAGCATGCGAGACATATGAATGTGTAGACCCCAGAATTAATCAGAACATAAGCATTTTGAGCACAAATTGAGAGTATACCTGACACAACGGTCTCGGTATTCTGCACATCTCCCGGTACAAAGTTGCGAACACTCGGCCCTTGCCTTAGAGGCTCCTTTCCGGTAGCTTTGGGATTGGGTTTCGGTTGCAACAGTTGATGCTACTGCGCTAGCTGTAGCTTTACTATTGCCTTGAGAAGTGGAAGGGCAATCTTTGACCATGTGGCCCACCTTGCCACACTTGTAACAAGCACCAGAAATTTTATAACAAACTCCTTTATGTCTTTTCCCACATTCAGAGCAGGGTGGTATGGAACCACTTCCCTAACTAGAACTGTTTGTCGACCCTGTATTTTGCTTTTTATTCAATGGACTGCTTTGGCCTTTCTTAAACTTAAAACCCCGTCTCTTACCACGCCATTCAGTCGCTAGTGATTCGGTCTGTTTTAATGCCTCGATGTTCGACTCAGCTATTATTACTCGATCAAGAACATCCACATATTTCAGTAATTTTAGCACATTGATTCTGTCAAGTATCTCTACATTAAGGCTGCCTTCAAACTTCCTGGCCCTTTTGTAATCAGTATCCACCATGTGTGGTGCATATCTGGCGAGTTCGGTAAACTTTGATTCATACTTTACTACTGACATGGTACCTTGCTTTAACTGTTCATATTCAGTTACTTTACGATCCCTGACACACTGAGGAAAATATTTCTCAAAGAAGGCTCCCTTAAACTGAGCCCAAGTCATAACATTGTCGGTGTCACGGACAAGCATCCACCACCGTCTAGCCTCTTCTTGTAACGTAAAGGTAGCCAACAATACCTTGTGTGCCTCCGAACACGGAAACACTTCAAACAACTTCTCTGTTTCTAGCACCTATGCTTCGACCTTTAATGGTTCGAGGCCTCCTTGGAAGGATGGTGGTTTCATTTTGCTGAACTTCTGTGTCAGAGCAATTATGTCATCATTAACATTCTGTTCGGGTTGTACTGGAGGAGGTGGGGGCTGTTGGTTCTGTTGCTATTGCCTTAAGGCCTCAGTCAATAGTTCAACTGTTCTTTCCAATCTTGCCGTTCTGGCATCAGATGACTCCGTTTCATCAACATTCCTTGCATTGTTCATTTCACTATATGCAATACAGTAATAATAAACATAGGAATTGCTTACTTAAACACATTAGCACATATATTCATGTCATGGCCACACACACTTTTTAATGCTCATGCAATGCCCTATTCACTTTTCTAGGACATCTTATAGCTCATTTGGACACGTGCATACGGTATAACTCCTGCTTTAGTATCGCTCTGATACCACTCTGTCACGACCCAAACCTGCCCATATGGGTTTAGCACCGTAACCGGCTAGTAATCCGTGATTACCAAAGGCCTGCTTAACAGTAAAGACAGTAATACAGAGTACAGGGGCTGGCAGAAGCCAAAACAGTAATAAAAGATGTCCAATGAACTGTGACAGTCTGATGCAAAAAGACTTTTCTGTACATATTCACATTCATAAGCAAAACATATATACACCATATGTACAACACTCATGTTAGGGACCAAATCCCTAATTAGCACAGTGTAGTACAAGTCTTAAACAATATTACAAGACAGAGACGGAAGGGTGAAACTGGGACACCCTAAAACAACCTTAGCTCGGTCAGACTTGGAACCTCGAGGTGAGGCACAATGGTTGGCTTGACAAAAAGGGAGTTAACCCAATGCTCCTAGCTCCGGTCCGGTGCCTGGACACCTACATATAAATATAAACAGTGAACTAAAACCCAGTGAATAACAGTTGTGTAAAGAGGTTAAGAATGAATGTCCTTTCAGTCATTAAACAGTCATATCAGTCATTTAGAAACCATAGCAGTTATAAGTGGTACATCCAATAGCAAAACAGTACAGTAGGTCTTAATAGACCGAATAGTCAGTTGATGGCCATCATAACAGTATACAGTATTGGTTCCAAGTATTGGAACCGACAGAGATCTCTGTGACAGTAGCAGTAACAGTACAGTAACAGTAGGTTGCCATGGATGCCACGAATACAGATGATAAGTAGGACATCATTCATTCAGTAAACATTATCACTTCAGAAAACAGTACAGTTAATTGTTCAGGAAATAATCATCATTGAACATATCTTTACAATATTGTTACTCACAGAGTACTAGGCTATAGGCAAGCTATTGAGCGTCCTCGGTTGTCAACCCTACACAATAATAGAACGAACACACACTAAGTTACATACTTTGGAGTAATGACTTAATCCTCATCTTGACTTGGTGTGGTTCTACTTCAATATCCTCATTAAGATGCCTTAAACTTGGCCTAGGAATGCCTAGGATGGAATGAGGATGCAAAAATGTACTTTAAAACACTTTTCCAAATTTTCAGAAAACAGGGGTCTCGCTCAAGCGTGGATTTCTTCGCTCGAGCGAGCTTGTCAAAACAGTGGGGTCGCTCGAGCGTGGATTTCCTCGCTCGAGCGGTCTGTAAAAATACAAAAAGTGCTGGATGTTGAAAATCTTCGCTCGACGCCCGCTCGACGCTCGCTCGAGCGTGAGACACAGTCCTTGCTCGAGCGTAGGTTCTCTCGCTCAAGCGTGCGTCTGCGTGCACCAAAAACCTGGGAGCTTGCAATTTATGCTCGAGCCATCATTCCTTCGCTCGAGTGGGGCTCTGAGCAAACGATGGTCGCTCGAGCGTGGAATCATTCGCTCAAGCGAGGAAGCCAAAATCTGGAATTTCCAGATTTGCCTCCCAAGCTCAAACCAAGCATTCAACACCTCAAAACTCAACCTCTTAGGCCCATTTTCTGGAAAACTACTTTAAACCCATGATATAACATGTTTTGAAGATCAATTTGTAACATCAAAGCCCAAGGGTAAGTCAATTGAACACCATATTCAAATAAACTTCAAGAACAAAGCTCAAACACAACATGCATGATCTCCTTTAAAATCCAACACTTCAAATCAAGATTAAATTGGCAATTTGATGGAAAAACATGATGGATCCGTGGACTTCAACCAAAATGTGAATATGCATGTAGGAATTTCCATGAAAACAACCTCAAGACTTCAATATAAGGACATGCATGCATGAATTAGCTCACAATTCAACTCTTATAAATTAATTCTTGACTTAGATCACCAATTTACCATGGACCGTGCAAGTAACAACTTAAATACACAACTGAGAGGTTGAATTCCTTACCTAGGTCTTGAATTCCAAGTATAGAGGTCTAATTTTTGCAATCACTCATTAAGTCTTCTAATTTTCCAAGCTAATTCTTGTTGAAGCCAAACTTCTCCTACTCTCCTTCTCTTGCTCACGGTTTTGGGGTCAAGAAGATGAATAAAAGTGGTGCATCAACAAATATAGGGTGTGAGGAGTGTTGGTGAATTAGGCCACTAAATGGCAAAAGTGTAATTAACTTGAACTAATGTAATTTAGCTTTATTTAATCTAATTTAATCATACCAAATCACATTTCAATTAAATCCACCATAAAATCACATAAATTCTAATTAACACAAAATACCAATCAATTTCTGATTCGGCCGCCGATAAGGCCTTCAATTTGCAGTTTGAAATTAAAACATGAACAGATCAATTTATGACAAACAGATAAAAAATGCAATCAGGCAACATACTCATGCGTTCAGTTCAGAATTTCAGTCTGTTCAATTACTTATCATGCTCAATCAGAGATTAGCACTAATCAGAGGTGAGGGTTGTCACAACCTGAACATACGTCAGAGACTTGATGGAGTATCTAGAGGATCATCAATTTACCCTTTCCTATCATCCCGGCAAGGCTAACGTGGTGGGAAATGCGCTAAGTCGCAAGAATAGAGGGATTGTTGCTAGTTTAGCACTTAGGGAATGGAGTATGGTTAGAACGCTCAATGAATTTGGGGTACAAATGGAGGTTCAAGATGAAAAGGCTTACATTGGTGCTCAAATTGCTATGGCTAAAATTTTGAGCGAGATATTAGAATCACAAAAGTATGATCAGGAGGTAGCATTCATCAAGGTATGAATGGAATTTAATGAAACCATGCCTGGTTTGGAAATTCACATAGATGGGAGTTTGAGATATCAAGGTCGAATGTTCGTACCAAGCGACGACTTATTAAGGGAAAAGGTACTTAAGGAATGCCACCATTCAGTATTCGCAGTACATCCAGGAGGTACTAAGATGTACAAAGACTTAAAACGCTAATATTGGTGGGGAGGAATGAAAATAGATGTAGCAAAGTTTGTGTTTTAGTGCCTGACATATCAACAAGTAAAAGTTGAACACCAAAGGCCTGTAGGGACGCTTCAACCTTTACCAATTCTAGAGTGGAAATGGGAACACATAACCATGGATTTCGTAACGGGTTTGCCTCGATCACCACAGGGACATGATGGCGTGTGGGTAGTGGTGGATCGACTAACTAAGACAGTCCGATTCTTACCTGTCGGGTCGTCAGATACGTTAGATTCACTTAGCAGACTGTTCATCAAAGAAGTGATCAGATTACACGGAGTACTAGTTAGTATCGTGTCTAATCGTGATCTTCGATTCACTTCACAATTTTGGCAGAGCTTGCAGAAAGCGATGGGAATGAACCTATGCTTTAGCACGACATTTCACCCACAAACAGATGGGCAAACTGAAAGGACGATACAAACCTTAGAGGATACTTGCGTTATGGATTTTAATGGAAGTTGGGAGAAACACTTACCTCTCGTTGAGTTTACTTACAACAATAGTTTCCAAGCCAGTATTGGAATGGCACCGTACGAAGCACTTTATGGACGACCTTGTCGATCACCAGTCTGTTGGACTGAAGTAGGAGAAGCAACCTTGTTAGGACCAGACTTGGTTCAAGAGACCACTGAGAAGATAAGACTGATCAGACAACAATTAATCATAGCCCAAAGTTGACAAAAGAGCTATGCAGATCAAAGGAGACGACCCTTAACGTTTGAGGTAGAGGATTATGTTTTTCTCAAAGTTTGACCTCGCCGAGGAACTACACGATTTGGGAAGAAAGGAAAACTTGCACCTCGTTATGTGGGACCCTTTGAAATTCTGAGCAAGATAGGAGAGGTGGCATACTGTTTAGTACTACCACCACAGCTCGCAGCAGTGCACAATGTTTTTCACATCTCAATGTTACGAAAATATGAGCCACATCCTTCCCATGTTATCAACTGGGAGAGATTGATCTCAATGAAGATGCAAGCTTTGAGGAAAGGCCTATAAAGATTATGGATCGACGAGAAAAAAACTTAAGAGGCAAAGTCATCCACTTGGTGCGAGTGTTGTGGCAACATCGAGGAATGGAAGAGTCTACTTGGAAAAGAGAAGATGCAATACGAGCCAACTACCCTTAGTTGTTTGAAGATAAAGGTACGCGTTAAAATTTCGAGGACAAAATTATTTGAGGATAGGTTATAAGAACCTGAATTTTTGAACAACTAATTAGTTGGATAATAACAATATTAAGTCAATTAATAGTGATTATTAAATTATTAAATTGTAATAAGATCATAACTAATACCAATATTGAACTTCTTTAAATAAATTTATTTATCTTTATGTGATTAAATTTTTGTATCTAAATACAGTTGTGGAAACTAAATGATTTAAACAAATAATAACTAAATTAGTTAGAGGATAGTAGGAAGCAAAACATCTAGCGACTATGTTATATATATACATTGATTTTCATAATGTAAAAAAAAATAAAAAATAAAATAAAAAAATAAATCTGAAATCAGATTTTTGGGAAGAAGAATTCGATTACCCTACTTTTCCAAGGAAGGGGGCTGCTGGAAGCAAGCATGCCTTAACACTCTAAGCTTATGCATACCTTTACACTCTAAGCCTATGCTTGTAGATAATAATTCCCAAGCCAAGAGGAAAAATAAAAATAAAATAGGTCCTCAAACTCCTATAACTAAGAGCACTGTTCAGCCCTTCCATTACATATACCCAGCTGAGCAAAAGAAAGAAAAATAGAGGAGAAAAAGAAAGGAAAAAGAGAGGAAGAGGAGAATGTTGCTTGGTAGTTACCAATTCAAAACTAGTGTTGAGAATTGTTTGTAAAAGCTCTTAAGGTAGGAATACTCAACCTCTGTCCTCTCTTAGATATGTTTTTTACTAAATCTATATATCAAAAATATGCAAGAGTGTGCATTGTTAATACGACTGAGAAAGTGGGCTGAGGTGGGTGATGCACCTTTGTTAGGTCTAGAATTAGTTCGGGAAACGACTGAGAAAGTGGCCCTTATTCGTAAAAGATTGATTACGGCTCAAAGTCGCTAGAAAAACTATGCCGACCGTAGGAGGAGGCCCTTGTTTTTTGAGGTGGGCGATCATGTCTTTTTCAAAATTTCACCTAGGTGGGGTTTGATGAGATTTGGGAAGAGTGGGAAGTTGTCCCCTTAATTTATTGGCCCTTTTGAGATCCTTGAGCGGATTGGGGAAGTTGTCTACCGTTTGGCGTTACCGCCACAGTTTTTCAGGATTCATGACGTGTTTCATATTAGTATGCTTCGGAAGTACGAACCGGATCCATCGCACGTGTTGGATTGGACCGACTTAGAGGTAGATGAGGATGCCTCGTATGAAGAGAGATCGGTCAGGGTCTTGGATAGACGGGATCAAGTCTTGCGAGGCAAGACAATTCCCTTAGTAAAGGTATTGTGGAAATATCACGGGGTCGAGGAAGCGACTTGGGAGCATGAATTTTGGAAGTCCGAGAAAAATATCCGAACTTGTTTGTTGATATCTAAACATGAATTGGAATTTTAATTATGATGATGAAAGGTATAAACATTGTATACGTTTTGAATTATAAGAACATGGTATATGTTATAGGCATCTTGGAAACATGAGTTTATTATAAATATTGCGTATGTGTGAGAATTGTTATAAGCATTGTAAATGTTTTGGGAAATTGCAAATTTCATTTTAATATGGGACTTGTGTATCGAGTCGATGAGAATGGATAACCGGAAAATAGGTCATGGTGATGGAATTAATTGATTATTATTGTTGGGATTGGTTCAGTCATGGCTTTAGAACTTACTTAAAATTTCGGGGACGAAATTTCCTAAGGTGAGGAGGTTGTAGCACCTGTATCCTTCAAAGCTTTTAGAAAGTGTATTTGAATCCTTTATTTTATTTAGAAAATCTTTGGTGTTGTTGTATCTTGGTTTTGGAGGAGTACAAATCGATTTAAACATGTTGGGATTGTTCGCTCACGCTTGTTTACGTTGAAAAGCTGTTTGGGAATTTAGAAATTCTATTCTAGGGTCGACACCAACCTTCCTAAGGGTCGACCCTTACCTGTTGATGAAGTTTCTGGAAGTGTTACTGGAGTTTAGGGTTGACACCAGCCTTAGTGGTGTCAACACCTGCTTCTTGTTGTTGTCTACAAGGGTCGACACCAATCTAGAAAGGGTCGACCCTTACTTGTTACTGAATCTGGAAATTGCTTGCTAAAATTTAGTGTCGACCCTTCCTGTCCAAGGGTCGAAACCTTGCCTGTTGCACTCTTTGCTTTTCTGTCTAAAGGGTCAACACCTCTGCTGCAAGGGTCGACTCCTGCGGATCTTTTTTTAGATTTCAGTCCGGTTTGGGCCCTACTTTTTGGGAATTTTGACTTGATCTTTTGGGTTGACTTTGGGACTTCTTTTTACTTTGACTTAGCACTATAAATAGGTCCATCACTTAACATTTTCTTTACTTTTTCTACTCTTCCTCCCTCTCCAAACCATGAGTCACTCTCTCCTTCTCAAAAATTATGTTTTGCTCAAAGATCTTTAGATCTACTCACTTGGAAGCATCTCCTCGCCTTGCTCCTTTGAGATTAAGTGTAGAGTTTGTCAAGGGCTTCGTTTTGATTGGGGCAAGTTGTTGTTTCATCGCCGTCGACTTTTGGGCTCTTCTCGCTTCTCTCTCTTCTAAGCTTGAGGTAGGGATCTTTTCTACACTTTCATATGATATTTAGCTTAGTTATTTGTATCTTGTGTAACAATGATGTGATTTGGGGTGTTTAAGGAAAATCTAGGGTTTGGGCATAAAATGGAAAGAGGGGTTTTTGGGTGAAGGTGAAATAAATGCTCGAAGGGTTTGAAAATGATGTTGTATTGTGTATGATTTGATGATTTTGGCACTTGGCTAATATTTGGAAGGAAATGGGGATTTGCCCTAATTGAATCAAATTATTATTTTGTATAAATAATGGAAATTGACATTGAAAATGTGAAATTGAAAGGGTATTGATATGAATGGTGGGATTGGTTATGTGTTACTCCATTCTTTGGTAGTTTCAAATAAACTATTTGTTATGAGACTTTATATCTGTTTAGAAATAATCGTATTGAGCTATCAGTGGAGGATAGCTATGATTGTTGTAAAAATTGCATGCGGATTAGGTGAATTGAAAATAATCGCTTGTGCTTGTCATTGAATATAACTATATTTATATACATTGTATATGTATGGTTATTTGGGAGTGGAAAGAGGATGTACTCCATTGTTTGAATTTGTGATTAAATACATTACATATGTATGAATGATTGTTTGGGAGGAGAAAATGGATGGATTCCATTATAATTAAGTTGGCCAGAGTGTCCTGGGTGAAAGTCCCGAAATTATACATGGGTGCCTAGCCCGCGGACGAAATATCCGTAAAATGGTAATTGCAGTGCTTGTATAGCCTATGTTTATATGGGTCCCGTTTGACGGCTGCCTGTGGACAAAATATCCGTGAAAAAATACATGGGTCCCGTTTGACGGTTACCCGCGGACGAAATATCCATGAAAGAAAACTTTGAAGTGCTTACATGTTGATAATGTGGTTCTAGAACTAATGAGTTGTAATCTCATTTGGGTTGTTGAGAAACAATGAAATTGGCTTATGTAATTAAATGAAATGAAGGGAAACGGCTTAATAATTGAGTTTGGAAATTTAAGACTATACAAAAACGTGGATGCATTTATCTTTGACGTTGTGTATGCATAGTGTACTTATACCTTTGCTAAATTCCATATACTGTGTTAGATGGTTTCTACTGGGCTGTGGCTCACCCTACTTGGGAATAACATTTTCAGGTAATGATGGCATGCCACCACCAAGGCAATAACGTCGGAGAAACTTTTGGAAGTAAGGACTTCTCGTTTTGATTGTATATTTTTGTAAAGCCAAGGGCTTAAAATGTAATGAGCGAAGCTCACTTTCGATTGTAACCAAGATATGTCTTGGAAATATGTAAATCCATAGGGCATTTAATTTGTTGTTATTAATTTACATTACATACTGTAGATTTAGAATGAACGTTTATGAATGTATAATGTATGTAATTCCTTTTGTAATACGAATTCTGTTATGTGAAGGTGTACCAATTATGTTATATTCATTTCTTTTATGAGTTGGGTTATTTGTATTATTTTGAGGGTGTCACAGGTACGTAACCCTGGTGCGTGGGCATCATTGGTAGTTACAGCAAGTAACATTTGAATATTTGACCAAGGGGGAGTCAGAATTGCCTGTGGTCATTACTTAGCGGTTGAGTGGAAATAGTGCTCCGCGGGGAGTTACTTAAACTTATCTGATAAACTAAATCTATGAGAATTTAAAAAGAAAGGTGGACATTTTCCTTATAATGAAATACTGCTTCCGTTTGTCATTTTTTTTTTTTTATATCTATTATTATTTCAATTGATAGCATTCTTGTTATGCTTATTAAATGATACTTGTTATTCTGTTACTACACATTTTTCATTAATTGTGAGTATTATTATCGGGGTGGATATTTTCGGGTTGTAGTATGTTATTGAACTCGTCGCTCATTGGCATTCCCGTTGCCTTGGCGTTTTATGCCAGGTACCAAAGAAACCGAAGGGAACATCGAGGCCTTGTAAAGCGACATTCAACCTTGGTTAGCTTGAAGAATGCCCAAGTTCTATGAATTATTTTCTAAATTTTCTAGTTTTTTTTTTTTATATATTTGTGTTATTTTTATGTACTAAGACTAAGTTGTAAATTAAGAACTTTAAATTTCTGGGTTGTTAATTAATGGATGTTAGTAATATTTGTGGCAATATTGGTTTTAAGTTCTAAATCTTATTATGATGTCCTTAAATTTTGGGGCGTCACAGGCACACTACCCAAACCCCCCCCTCTGGCACACAATCCAAGTTGCCCCTTTTAGCACACAACCCAAGCCGTCTCCTGGCGCACTCAGTTATCTGTTACCATCATCGTTCACCACCACATCATAAGTTATGTGTGTACCACGCTTGTTGGTTCAATATCTAGTTCTCTACATCGGTCCGGCATGACTCCTTTAAACTATCCCAACAATGATTCTGGTTAACTCTTACATCGGTCCGGCATGACCCCTTTAAACTGTCCCGACATTGATTCCAGTTAGCCAATCTCTACAACGGTCCGATATGACCCCGTAAACTGTCCCGACATTGATTCCGGTTAGCTTCTACATCGGTCCGGCATGACCCCTCTAAACTGTCCATTGCATTAAGTCTAGTCAGTTCCTACAATGGTCCAACACGACTATAAACTTGTTTCTCAGCATTAATTCCAGCCAGTTTCTATATCGGTCCGGCATGACTCCTTTAAACTGTCCTGGCATTAAGTCCAGTCAGTTCCTACAATGGTCCAACACGACTATAAACTGTCTCTCAGCATTAATTCCAGTCAGTTTCTATATCGGTCCAGCACGACCTTAAATTGTCCTGGCATTAGTTTCAGTCTGTTTCTACAATGGTCCGACACGATTATAAACTGTCTCCCGGCTTTAGTTCCAGTCTCTGATCTATTTCAAGCGCCCTTGTGCTCTCGTTCGGATTTTACAATCTATTTGCCTTTTATTTTATTTAGTTTTATTGCATGTTTTAGTTTCTCTCTCCAAATTCAAGATGTTGATCCTCCTTAAGTTTAAGGGGGGATGTTAATGTATATATGATATATATTCCTACATATATTAGGTATTGATTTTCTAAATTTATTAGGTATTGTCATAGTTAGGTCTCTTATAGAATACTCTTTCTCATAGTTAGATTTTTAGTAGGATATTCTTTCTCAGCCTATATGGCCTTCTATTCAATGCAATTTATTCAATACAATACATATTATTTTCTCTCTCTCTTTCTACTATTCTAACCATAAATAAATAATAAATTTTATAAATATTAATCTTTATAATTATATATATATTTTTTTATGAATCTATAATAAATTTATGAAAACTACCAATCTATGGTGATTTTCCTACGATTTTAATAAAGGGCCTGGCTTTGGTCCAGTCTGCCATCGAACTGGACCGTACTGTTGGGCCTATGGGGGCCCACCACGGGTCCCGTTTTGAAAATCTGAACCGTCAATGTGTGGAAATCGTCGAGTATTATATGCTTGTGAAAAATCACGTTGATCGGATATCGATAGCTATGTGATCAAACAGTTTTTTTATCAACCGTTAATTTATTCACCGTCTATTTTTTTTTTTTATACAAAACTGATTTGATCACATAGCTATCGATATCCGATCAACGTGATTTTTCGCAGGCATATAGTACTTGATGAGTTCTACACATTGACGGTTCAAATTTTCAAAACGGGACCCATGGTGGACCCTCACAGGCCCAACAGCACGGTCCAGTCCAATGGTAGATTGGACCAAAGCCCGACCCTTTAATAAAATACCATAATCATGATTTGTAGAAACAATTGTAACAAAGTAATAATGTATAGATATCAACTTACTTCACTTTTTGCCTATTCTGTGGATTAATAATAGTGGCATGCAAAAAAAAGGTTGGATGAAGTAAATGTTATAATGCTAGGCTAGGCTCCACTCCACGGAAGTAAAAGGAATCACTCATTTCTTGGATCCTCCGAAGGGTCACATTCATCCCATGACATATATTCAAAATTCAAACTCATTCAATATTGTGATGTACTTTGATCAATACTTCAAATTACTTCAATTCCAGCCTCTCACAAGATCAGATTCCTTCCCTCGTCTCTCTCCAACTCTTTTACCTAGAGAATATTTCTTCTACTCTGTAGGTATTTTAATGAAACATTTTGTTCTCATTCTCTTCAAATATATATAATTGATATTTTAAATAGTTTCAACTTTCAACTTTCATCATTTCTAGAAAAAATATTATTTTAATTATGTAAAATATTATTTTAATTATGTATTAACACATACGTACACTGTACACTGTACACTTGCACCTCTTTCTGGTATTGAGAAAAAGATATCCCCCTCATCTCTGCACATCAAAAAAGTTAGACACTGGTAGGCCATTCAGAAGGAAGGAAAGTAAAACCCCAAACATAACCCTCCCAAAAAAAAAAAAAAAAAACCAGTTTTGAGAGTGAAGAAAGCAACCATCCAAGAATCAAACACAAACCCTTTAATCTTTCCTCATTTTTATCCCAAACTCAACTCTCAAAACCCCCAAAATCTGTCCAGAACAGACCATGATTTGATCCATCAACACCGCCCAACTCCACCCAAATGGGTTCACCCACAAAACTCTATTCCCTCCTCTCTCTTCTTCTGCTTCTCTTTGCCAATCTTGATCACACCCCAATCCCACCAGCTGAAGCTGCCCCTACTTACACCACTTTGGTGTACAAGGGCTGTGCAAAGCAGGCTCTCTCAGATCCAACTGGGGTTTACTCGCAAGCCCTCTCATCTCTTTTTGGGTCTCTGATTTCACAGTCCTCCAAGGCCAATTTCTTCAAGACCACCACTGGTAGTGGCCAAACCACCATCTCTGGTCTCTTCCAGTGCAGAGGTGACCTAAGTAATGTTGACTGCTACAACTGTGTGAGCAAGCTACCAATACTCATTGACAAGCTCTGTGGTCAGCCCACTGCTGCTAGAGTCCAACTCTTGGGTTGCTACATGCTCTATGAAGTTGCTGGCTTTGCCCAAATCTCTGGTTTGGATATGATTTACAAGACTTGCAGTGGGAAAAATGATGGGGGTAGTGGGTTTGAACAGATGAGAGACACAGCTTTGTCAGCTTTGGGGAATGGGATGAGCAATGGGTTCTACACTACAAGCTACCAGTCTGTGTATGTGTTGGGGCAATGTGAGGGTGATTTGGGAACTTCAGATTGCGCTAATTGTGTGAAGAGTGCTGTTCAGAGATCTCAGGCTGAGTGTGGAAGCTCTATTTCAGCTCAAGTCTATCTTGATAAGTGCTTTATTAGCTATAGTTATTACCCTAATGGGGTCCCCAGGAGATCATCATCATCAGCTGATTCCTTTTCTTCTCCATCAGGTAAAGTGAGAGAAATTATTTTGAAGTTTCTCCTTTCTTTATTTAATTACTTTGAAACCTTTAGTTAGATTTGTAGATTTTTCAATCTGAAAAAGGGTTTTGCCCAACTTTGATTATTGCTCTCTCTCTCTCTCTCTCTCTCTCCTCTTTAACTTTTTTTCTTATGGGGAGAAAGGGGTATCATTGCATTGACAATAGTAATGTTTAATTCATGTAGGGTCAGGGCAAAACACAGGGAAGACAGTGGCTATTATATTAGGAGGTGCAGTAGGAGTGGGGTTTGTAGTAATTTGTTTGATGTTTGCAAGAAATTTATTGAAGAAACATGATGGTAAGTATATTTTTTTTGGTAAACAAAGCATAACAATTTATTAAGACAAAATAGTTCCGGGTTATTGAGCCCCTACAATATCAGCAGATGGTTTACAATGAAGGGGGGTGCAACTGGGAAAATTTGTAAACCTGTAGTACAATAACCATGGTTAGCTATAATATCGGCACATTTGTTGGCTTTCGGGAAGATATGACTAAGGCTGTGTTTAGACGAGAGATTTTAGAAGAAAATTTAATTTAATTTTATACATTTTTTTTTTCTTTTTTTTTTTTAAATTTTCAACCAAACATAACTTAAGAATTTAAACTCCCACTTTGTCCATGAGACACCTGTAATCAGAAATGATGATGATTGTTAGCCTCATTTGAAATTAATTGCTTCATCAATTGAGAGTCAGCTTCTATATCCAGGTTGGATAAAAAATGCCTGGGAGCATTAAAAATGAAGTACTAGGGAATCTCTAAGGAGTTGGCCCTCTTGATGTGAATGTGATGGCTGAGTCTAACTCTTTTTTTTTCTTTTTTTTCTTTTTTTTTTTTTTTGTAAAATTTTCAACTTATTAAAGCTTATTAGTGCTCCGTTTTTTAGAACGCTGCATAAGCTCTGTGAAAAATTTCTTTGCTACTGATTGTTGGAGGGGCTCAATACACAATAAGGCAGCTCTTTTCATGATTTTTATTTGTGTTGTACTATTATTATATTGTATTGTATGAATGTGAGCAAGGATCTTCTATCTTCAAATAATTCTATTTCTGTCCTAATTCAGTCACAATCATTGAATATGTCTTGAGATTTTCATATATTGAAATTTTCATATGATCTAATAATTATGAGCGAATTGAGACAGAGAAATAGAGTTATTTAAGAACAAAATATCCTTGCACTATAAATGTGTGTATATGTATGTTATATATGTCCTTGTCTAATAAGTGGTCTTGTGGTTGGAATTTGTGCTTGTGCAGATTTTTGAGAGGAGAAGATGGCTAAGCACCAAAGTTGTTTTTAGAGCTGGATTTTTTCTTATATTTTTTATTTGCATATGTGAGATGGGGTTTTTGTGGTGGAGATTGATGGAGGGATTTGGGAAATTTTTGTAATAGGTAAGAAATTGCTGATAGAGGGAAAAAAAAATGGAGGGATTGCAAATCTATTAGAAAGAAGTGAAAATAGTTAAAAAATATAAAGGTTCAAGTAAAGACCTTGCTCTACTTGCACTAGAGCACAGATCCACTTGCATTTTTATATTTTTATAATTATTTTTACTTATTTTCACTTATTTACAATTTTACCCCAAAAAAAAAAATTGGAGCGCATGAAAGTAAGAATGACTTTCACAAAGTTACAAGAAGGATGTAAGAATGAATGTTTGTCATTTTGAAATGGTGAAAAAGCTGAGGAAGGGGTCCGGGCCCTTTTTACAAAAATTGCCATGTGGTTATTTGTCTTTTTTCCTTGTCCAGAATGATGCTTCTTTGTTTTCTTCCCAAATTTTATGCTTTTTGAGGAAGTAGTACTAGTCTAGTCTCTATGCGTTTATTTATTTGTGTGCCTCTCTGTTTTCTCAAGATTCACAGTGACAATTGCATAACATTCACTGAAGGTCTAAAATTACAACAATTTGAGACTATCTTCAAAGGCCTTGTCAGTGGACTGTCTTGAAATTAATGCATCTACTGAGAATAGCATGCATGCTGCTCATGAAAGAGGGCTTTTTTTTTTTGAAGTGTCACTTTTGCTTTCCAGCCAAGTGAAATATTATTATTTTCTTTTTTCTTTTGGGTATATCTGAGTTATGACAAAACCTAAACCCTTTCTAGGGAGGTTTAGGGCTTTCAAAATACTTGTGAAAACAAATAAATAAAAAAATCAAAATTATTAAATGTATTTGTTTTGTTTTATCAGTGCCAACTCATATTTGCTATACATGTGCTATTTGTTACGATTGTGGTGTCGGCTATACAATCTCAGTCAGGAATGGCATTGATTTTCCAAACTGTTATTGATCTCATCTTTTGGCTGTTTCTATGCATCAATATTATCCTCATAGGCCTCTTGCTTGACTTCATCACTTTATGCTGGGGCCATTTGGAAACATGAATAAAATGTCAAAAATTAGTTTTTAATTTATTTTGAATCATATTACCTCTCACATAAAGTTAAAAAAGTTAAAAAATTAATTTTTAACCATTTTTTCAAAACACATCGTTGATGATGTAAAGGGGTGTGAGCATTATTGGTAGAGTGATAAGATAAGTTTGAAGTGTTGTGCTCATCATTTTGTTTTAATTGGATCACTTTATGTTGATTTGGACCTGGATTTTTAAAAAGAAAAGAAAACAGAAAGGAAAATATTTAAAAAAGGAAAGAAGGAAAAAAAAAAGTAAGAGAGGTTTTTACTAGTTTTTGTTAGATTAGGAAAATGTGAAAATTTGTAGGTATTTGTCAAAAAATAAAAACATACAAATTGTTTTGGTTGCTCATAAAACATAAATATATTAGTAATTTTGAAACATGATGGGGAATAGATAGTGTTGACAATTTTCGTATGACAAGTCCTTAATTTTGAGTTTTGCTCCTTTTTTTTCTTTTTTGTTTTTTTGAAGTGAAAAACCCACAAAAGCTCTCTTTAAAGTAAAGAAAATAATGAATATTGATACGAAAAAGCCAAAAACAACATCTGATTTCAAAAGCTGTTCCTAAAATGGTTTGACTTTCAATGAAACAAACTAATTAAAGCCTAAATCCTATATTTGCTTTTGTATTTGTTTGTTTCAACATTCGATTTTCGAAACATCTAATGACATGAGATCATGCAATCATCATATTTGTATCTTCCAACTTAATTATTTGTTAATTTTTATTTAAATATGAAAAAGGTCAAAATAATATATATATATATTCAAAAAGGTTGACGTAGCGTTTAGTAGAGTTTTCTAAATATGATTTGAGAATAAAGTTAAATTTTAAGTTTGTGAATTTTGAAATTATGATTTGAATAAAGAAAATTTGTTTGGTAAATGAGTTTTGAAAAGAATTTTGAATTTGAGTGAAATTTTTTTGATATGACATATAATATTTGATACAAAAACTTACAACTCATAACCAAATACACAATTCAAAATTTTATTCAAAACTCATAAAAAATTTTAAAAAATTCTGAATTTTTCTTATTTAAAATATTAAAAATAACAGATGGCAATTGTTAAAAAAAAAAAAAATGCACTGTTCCGGTCAATCGGCCGGATGTCTGAGAGGACAGCCGATTAACCTAAATTTTTCCGCCTTAGACAAAGTTTTCAAAAGTGAGTATGAAATTAATTTTTAAAAACTATAAACAAACATCATGTGCAAACCAAAAGATAAAACTAAAATTCCAAAACTCTACCAAACAGATTGTTGATTTTGGTTTCTTCATGCATCTTTGGGCTTTCGGTTGATTTATGTTACTTTCAACAAAATATTTGAGAAATAATAATGGCACACAACAAGATGTATGTTAAATTTTGATGCTACACACTTTCTTAAAATAAAATGGGTTTATATCCAAAATAATTTTTTAAATTTAATTTCTTTTGAGAAATTTAATTTTTTCTGATAATTCAATTATTATACTTCAAAATTATTAACTTTTCAAAAATACCCTTTGGTGGTACATTTTTTTGAAAATATTAATTGTCGTAATTATATTTTTTGTGTTTATGATTTAAAAGAAAGGTAAAATAAAAAATTCATGTTATTTTAATTCTTAATTAATAATTTTTGAAAAAAGACTAATATTGTAAAACAATAAAAAATAGAATAAAAAATTAATATTTTGAGACAGAGAGAGTATGACTATATTTAATTTTATTTATAATTAATAATTATATAAATAAAAATATCATTATCATCTCTTTTAAATTAAAATACATATTTTATCTTATTCATTATTATCTCTATTATTTTTTGATTGTTTAACTCTTACTAAAGAAATTATATCAAATTCAAAGGGTTCTATTGTATTTTTATTAACAAAAATGTTTTAGAGCTCTAATATAGGAGCTCTAATAGCTCTAATGGGAAGGTGGGACCCACTCTGATGTGATGTTTGTGCCTTACTTTGTTTTTTTTTTTTTTTTTCTTTTACTTTGACACATCACTAGAGCTCAAATTAGAACTCTAAATTTAAAGCTCTCTAGCATTTCCCTTTTATTAAACTTGAGGGATGATAGTGTAAATTACAATTTACTTTGAAAGATGCTCAAGTTGACAAAATGCATGTGATGTGATACTGAGCAATCAACCAGAATGACCCCCAAAAAAGCTTTTCCATCCAATACATGTTTGCCATGTGTCAAATACATACTGACTCGTGTCATTGATTCACGCACAGAACTAGATATACAGTTCACGCGGAAAACGCTTCCGTGCTTCACAGTTGTATTCCTTATCTGGATCAGCCTATCCATGATTGGTCAACCGACATGCCATTTTTTTGACAGAATCAGATGTGGTTCCCGTTTTCCAGCGCTCCTCGTCTAATTAATTTTGACTTCTTCAGTTTTTTTCTTTTTATTTTTCTTCTTTGTTTTTTTTGTTTTTTTCCCCCTCGACTTTTACTTTTTTAAAATAAATAAAATTACTAATAATGGTGCTTTTGCATTAAGCGGATGTTTCTATTTATAGTATTTTTTATTCTTTTATATCAATTTAAGATTTTAAAATTTTTATTTTACAACACTACATTCTATTATTATTTTATACCTATTCTAATCTTTAACATTTTCCTTGTCTCTATACTCATTGTCTTCCTCTCTCCTTCCATCTCTATATTCTACCTTATCATTAATAAAGGAGGACGGCAATAGGATTGTGAAAGAGAGAATGGCAGTGGAAGGCAACATATCTAAGATTTTAGAAAATGCGGTGGCAAATCTAGGGGAGTGTGGGAAAGGAATGGCTGAGCATTGTGACAATAGGGATGGTGAGGGGTAGGGGCTTCAAGAGAAGGCCGGAGAGAGTTGGGAACAAGGAACTCAAAAAGAAAATAGGTTTGCTTCGAGGGAAACCCAATCCTCCAATATCACACAAGCAGGGAATAAAATTCTGATGCTTATTTCCAACTGAGATCAGTATAATAAATAGGAATAAAGTGAACCACTCTACTAAAGTTCAGCAGCCAATATCACACTAAAATAGGAACAAACCCACTATCTCACTACACTTGGAACAACCCAACAAAATAGGAACAACTTAACAGAAAATCTGATAAACATGAATATGAAATTTAAATTCTCCTAATGTCAAGTAAAGACTAATTCAACTAATTTATTGCAACTAAATTCCTGCTAAAATGGAAACATAACATTCCTTCCTCCTAGACAACACCCTTGTCCTCAAGGATAGCTTCAGGAAATCGCAAACGAAGCTCAGCCAGATTTTCCCATGTGGCGTCGGAAAGTGACAATCCTTGCCAATGAACCAAAACTTCTTCTCTGTTTTTCTTCTTTCTTTGATCAAGGATGGCTTGAGGCAAAGGGACAATTGTATTACCCTATTCAGGAATTATAGGAAGAAAATCCAAGGCTGCGTTTGGTTAGCTTCTCCAAACATATTTTCACCCCTTGTTTTGAGTTTCTTGTTTGTTTTGAGTTTTTAAAAATTAATTCCACACCTACTTTTGAAAACTCTTTTTAATGTGGGAAAATTTGGACTAATCAATCGTCCTCTCGAACGTCCGACCGATTGACCGAAACAGTGCTACATTTTTTTTATACAATTGGCTCATATTATTTTTTATATTTTAAATTAAAAAAAATCAAAATTTTTTAAAAAAAATTATGATTTTGAATAGAATTTTGAGCTGTGTTTGGTTATGAGTTGTAAGTTTTGTATCAAATATCATATATCACATCAAAAATTCCAAACTCTTTTCAAAACTCCTAACCAAACAAATTTTTCACACTCAAATCATAATTCCAAAACTCACAAACTCAAAATACAACTCTATTCTCAAATCCAAAACTCTTCCAAACACCACCCAAAGTTTCCACATTCATCCCTACCTCTTTTTCAGCAAAGAGATATGGAACAACGGATGAAGCATTGAGTTTTTCTGGTAGTTTGAGCTTGTATGCCACTGGTCCCATTTTATCAAGAATTTCAAACGGTTCATAATATTTGGGTGATAGCTTGAGATTTCGATCTCATAAGGGGTTCTCTTGGTAGAAGAATGTGTGTTGGTGTTATAACAATACTCAACCCAAAGAATCAAGCGAACCCACTCTTTCGGCCTACGACTTGTGAAACAACAAAGATACATCTCGACTATTCGATTGACCACTTCGATTTGCCCGTCAGTTTGAGGGTGATAAGAAGAACTAAAGTTGAAGTTGGCTCCGTACGAGTTAAAAAGCTCTCTCCAAAAAATGCTAGTGAAGGTGGCATCTCTATCACATGCGATGCTTTTAGGCATGCCATACAATTTAAAGATTGTTGAAAAAAAACCTGAGCTATTGAGGCAGCAGAGTACAGATGAGAGAGAGGAATAAAGTGTGCCAATTTGGAAAGCCGATCAACTACCACAAAAATAACACACTTTCCCTTTGAATTAGGAAGACCTTCCACAAAGTCCATTGATATATCTGTCCATACCTGCGTAGGAATTAAACGTGGTTATAAGAATCTAGCAGGCTTGAGATTCTCTCCCTTGTGCCTTTGGGAAGTTTCATAACTCTTGATATACTCTCGCAAAAAATTTCTCATGCCTTGCCAATAAAAAACAAACCTTATTCTTTGCAAAGCCTTGTAATACCCGGAATAAGTACTGGAATGCATCTCCTTAACCATAAGAGGAATCAAAGCAGAATCAACTGCTAAATAAATCTTATTCGTGAAGTAAATGATACCTTCTTTGTAGTCCCATGGCCCGATAACTTCTCCTTGTTTGCATAGCTTAACTAATCGTTGCAAGCTAGGGTGGTTGCCGACCTCTTCTTTTATTGACTCCATCCATGTAGGGATCGGCACCGACAAAGCAAATAATTAGCCTGCCTCGTCTCTACGTGAGAGTGTATCAACCACACAATTCTCATTCCCTTTTTTATATTCAATGGAGAAGTCAAACCCCATCAATTTCACCAACCACTTCTCTTGTGCAGTAGTGGTGATCTTTTGTTCCCATAAATGCTTGAGACTACGCTGATCTATTCAAACAACGAACTTCCTTCCCAATAAATATGGCCACTACTTTTGCACTGCAAGAAGTAGTGCCAATATCTCTTTTTCATAGGTAGATAAAAGTAAATTTTTACCTTGCAAAGCACAGCTGAAAAATGCAATGGGTCTCTTGTTTTGCATGAGAACCCCTCCAATACCAGATCCCGATGCATCACATTCGACTATAAACGGATGGTTGAAATCTAGAAGGGCCAACACTGGTGCTCGGGTCATTGCTTTCTTTAGTTCTTCGAAGGATTCTTCTGCCATGGAATTCCATTCAAGCACCCTTTTTTTAACATCTGAGTTAGGGGTCTAGTAATCCTGTCGTAGCGTTCAATAAACTTCCTGTAATACCCAATCAATCCAAGGAAACCCCTTAATGACTTAATCGTTTTTGGCTTAGGCCATTCTTGCATATAGGACTGCGCAAAATACTGCCTAATCCGCTAAAACCGCACCGTTCCACATCAATCCGCACAGCTCTAACCGCTAACCGCGGTTTAAACTTTAAAATTTAAAATCCGCCAATCGAACGCTCCGCTCCGCCATAGTTAATACATACATATTTTTTAATTTCCAATGAAATATCAATGTAAAAATAAGTATAAAAGAGATTTAAGATATGAAATTTATTACAAATTAGTGGTTATATACATGAAACATATTATGTAAAATTACTTTTTGCTATATATCTAAAAATTATTATACAAATTAGTATTATATATTATGTAAATGTATAATAATTAGTTAAAATATTCTTCAATCCGCCAATTTGCCAAAAACCACCAAAACCGCAATTTGTCAATCCACTAATCCGCTAACCCGCTATTCGGTTTGTAATTTTACTCTCAAACCGCCCGAACCGCACTGCGCACACCTCTACTTGCATAGCAGCAATTTTTTCAAGGTCCACCATAACACCTTCAGTGGTTATTACATGGCTCAAGTATTTGATTTTCTGTAGCGCAAATTGCACATTTCTCTTTTTCCACAAATAACTGGTTTAGCCTTCAAAATATTTAAAGTAATATCAAGATGCTTCATATGCTCATCCCATGATTTACTGTAGATTAGAATATCATCAAAAAATACAAGGATGAACTTACGGAGGTGGATCTTGAATATATCATTCATCAAGTATTGAAAGGTAGAGGGGGTGTTGGTAAAGCCCGAAGGGCATTACGAGGAACTCATAATGTCCTTAATGTGTTCGAAATGCTGTCTTAGTGATGTCTTCAGGATACACCCTTATTTGGTGGTAACCAGATCGTAGATCCAACTTGGTAAAAAAATTTGCTCCATGGAGTTCATCTAACAATTTATCGATGATTGGTATAGGGAATTTATCTTTAATGGTAATCTAGTTCAAGCCTCTATAATCAACACAGAGCCTCCAAGACCCATCATGTTTCTTTACTAACAATACTGGGGAAGAGTAAGGACTTTGACTCAGTCGGATCACCCTAAAGTTTAGCATATCAGCCACTAATTTTTCAATCTCATTTTTTTTTTTTGATAATGAAGGTATTTATATGGTCTCATGCTAACTGCTTCACTTCCTTGCTTCAAGGGAATTTTGTGATCATGGGTCCTAGGAGGAGGCAATCCATAGGGCTCCTTGACACATCCTGATAAAAGCTCAAAATTTGTTGCAACTTTAGTGTATTTAATTCCAAAGCCAAGTGTGTTGAGAGATTACCTTGCGTGGTCTGCACTAAGAGAGAACAAATCTGCAACAAAGCTCCTGTCTTCTTTTTTCTGAATTCCTTGGTGATTTCCTTCTCACTCACGACCTTATTTTCTAGAGCAGCTAAGCCAGTAAACACCACCTCTTTTCTCTCATGACAAAACTTCACTTGCAGCTTAGAGAAATCCCAGATAATAGGTCCCAATGTACTCAACCATTGGGCACCAAGAACAGCATCACACCCTTCTAATGGAAGCAAGAAGTAATCTGCTGTAACACGAACTCCTTGAATAATTGTGCAAATTCCCTTACAACGGCCACAGCTGCTAATCTTTTCTCCATTAGAAACGACAACTTCAAATCTTCTCGCCGAGTTAGGTGAAACACCAAGCTTACAAGCAACCTTACTATTCAAAAAATTATGAGTACTTCCTGAATCAATCAAAAGTGTTATTTGATGTTGGCCAATCCGACCTCGCACCTTCATGGTTTGTGGAGCTCATGCACCATAGATGGCATGAAGTGAAATTCCTAGAGTTTCTTCATTTTCCTTAAGTTATATCACCTCTATGTCTACATCATCATCCTCTTCGTCTGACCAACTCCCTTCAATGAGAAATAATTTTTTACATCGATGTCCTGGGCAGAACTTTTCATTACAATTGAAACATAAACCTTTACTTCTTTTGTCATGGAGTTCAGCGGGACAGTCTTTTGATTGGCAGGGACTTGAGTTTAGAATTGAAAAACGATTAGGAATTGTTTTGCGGACCTCTGGTTGAACAGTCCGACGATTGGAGTACCAACGAGCCTCATATAGCCTTCTTGCTAATCCAATGGCAGCAGAGAGTGTCGCAGGTCGACTAGCTTGGACATTAGCCTTGATACTTTCCTTCAGCCCGCTTATGAAACAACCAACCTAATGCGATGGTGTCAACCTCCTTACTTGAACCAGCAACTTCTCAAACTGGGTTTGGTATTCTCTTATCGAACCAGTTTGTTATAACTTTGTTAAATCACCAAAAAGGTCTTGAAACTGGGTAGGCCCATATCTGCTAAGTAGACCTTGTTTAAAGTATTCCCACGAAATAATCGGAGTCTCTTCCTTCAAAAATTGGTACCAAAGTTGGGCGTCATCTTCAAGGTTGAAGAATGCTAGTGGCACTCTATCAGCTTCAAGCGTTTGATGAAAATCAAAAAATTGTTCAGCCCGGCAAACCCAACTTGTCGGATCCTCGATTCCATTGAAGCGTGGAAAATCAAGCTTTATCGTCTTGGGCAAATATTGAGGGGCAAAATTGCTACGTACTTCGCGGTTGGTTCCTCCACTTCCAAGGGTTCGTCCTCCAACATTTTGATTTAGGTTGTGAGAACTTTCTCCAGGGTCACGAACTTGGTTGGTTGTGATGTGGTCCAACCTGGTGTTCATGGCTTCAAACATCTCTTGCATCTCTTTCATCATTCTTTCATGCCCAGTTGCTAAAGAGTTGACATCAGTCTCTAATTGTCGCAACCGCTGCTCTTCCATGCCTGGCTCTGATACTAAGTTGTTATGTGCGACTGTAGCAAAGCTGGTGTTCTTGTTTTTCTGTTTACCTATTTTTGCTAGAAAGGAAAGACAAGAAAAACAGAGTTGCTGGGAGAGAGTTGGGAACCGAAAAATCAAAAAGAAAATGGGTTTACTTCGATGGAAACCCAATCCTCCAATATCACACAAGTGTGGAATAATTTATCCCAAAAAAAAAAAAAAATTCACACCAGTGTGGAATAAAATTCTGAATGCTTATTTCCAACTGAGATCAGTACAATAAATATGAATAAAGTGAACCACTTTGCTAAAGTTCAGCGGCCAATATCATACTAAAATAGGAACAAACCCACTATCTCACTGCACTTGGAACAACCCAACAAAATAGGAACAACCTAACAGAAAATCTGATAAACATGAATATGAAATGTAGGTAGCATTTGGCAGAGTTTTAAAATTATGATTTAAGAAAAGAGTTGTATTTTGAGTTTATGGGTTTTGAAATTATGATTTGAGTATGAAAAATTTGTTTGGTTATGAGTTTTGAATTGAGTTTGAAAATTTTGATATGACATATGATATTTGATTCAAAAATTTACAATTCATAACCAAATACACAACCTAAAATTCCATTCAAAACTCATAAAAAAAAATTTAAAAAAATCTGAAAATATTTTTTATTTAAAATATAAAAATAACAGGTGTCAAAAAATAAAAAAACACAAACACAAACACTGTTCCGGTCAATTGGCCAATCAACCGGCCAGACGTCCGGGAGGACATCCGGAAGGATGACTGGATAGACCTGTTTTCAACAGTGGGTGGAATCAATTTTCCAAAGCTCTCACCAAACACCACACTCAAACCAAGGGGTAGAGCTAGGATTCCAAAGCTCTACCAAACAAAGCCTTAAATTCTCCTAATGTCAAGTAAAGACTTATTCAACTAATTTATTGCAATTAAATTCCTGCTCCAATGGAAACATAACAGAGAAGAGAAGGTGGCGGTGTGCGTGGAGTTGTGAAAAATAATCTCCATTCATCCCTCTCACTCCATCTCTTTGTTGTTCTCTCTTTCAATTCCTCACCCATATTGCTGACATGAATCACGAATCACTTCCTTTTTTCATCATTTGAAAATCAAGAACTGACCATCAAAAATTACATGATTTGAAAATCAAGAGCTGACCATCAAAAATTAGTGGTGAATGGGTGACGGGGAATTTTGTTGACATGAGAGGTTGGGGAAGGAGTGGGGATGGCAAAGGAGCTGACTCAAGACGCGGAAGTGGCTCGGATGGGGACTAAGCCGAATGTTCCACCCAGCCTGATATTTGATGAAAAATTGATAATTACATGATTGCATCACATTTTAAAAAAATAAATAAATCTGAAGTATAATTTTAATAAAAAATTATTTATTTTTTTAAGACAAATGTAATATAATGAGTGGCTATTGATGTGATTTTTTAAAAGAAGGATCTTGTTCAATGTGCTCTAATCAATACAAACAAATTAGATCACCCGAATAAGTTCAGAGTGGGCCCATCAAACCTCAACATCACCTTAACCATCAAACAGAAGCATGCCAAACAACAAGAGAATAGAGGGTGAACCCCAAGTATGCTATCTTACAACCAGGATGTGCTACCCATTGTCTGATAATTTTCAAAAATAGATAGATAATTTTAAAATAATAATAATAATAACGGAGGACTAATTGTAATTTCTCATTGTTTTTCTTTCCCTTGATAATCCAATATCCAAGCATAGCATAATAGACTCCAAAACTCATGAGTTTCCTAGCCTAGCTTGCACTAAAATGATTTTTTAAGAATTGAAAGCAACACATTGGACATCTAAGAGCAGCCACACAAAAAAAAATGTCCTGCGAGGACGGACTTCCATTGGGGGTTCCCTACTAGTGCGCCCTGTATAGCCTGTATCAGAGCCGGAGTGCAGTGATAAATGAACAAGGATTAGCTAGGGTGTCTAGGAATGGCAATTTGAACCTGGCCTGACGGGGATCCGACCCCCCAATCCCGAATTGAACGGTTTTTCTCCGAAAAATACTCCTGACGGGCCCGGGATGGTATTTAAAAATAAATCCCCAATGATGTTCCGGCCGGGGACGGGGATACATTTTCCAACCCTGGCCCCGGCCCTGTCCCGTGCCCGTTCAGCCCCCCGATTCTGTTTATATATGTATAAATATATATATGTGTGTTGTGTGTTTATATATATGTGTGTGTGTGTGGCGTGTATGTAGGGTTTGGTTGAGTTGGCACAACAAACATAACACAGACGCATCATCTAGCCCCTCTCTCTCTCTCTCTCTCTCTCTCTCTCTCTCTAACACACAACCGCAGCAGCGCAGCTCCCTCATCGTCACCGTCGGCTCTAACACACAACCGCAACAGCGCAGCTCCCTCACCGTCACCGCCGGCTCCCCATTGATGTCCGGGTGTGGTTAGAGTAGGCGAGTTTTCCACACTTCCATAGATGACAGCGGGTAAGGAAACTAATCCAAGAGAGTAGGATAAACTCAGAAACTTGAAACTAGTAGGTGCTATGATTAGAATGATAACTAACATTATTTGTTTAAAAAAAAAACTAATGGATGGGGGGAAAATTCAGGGAAATTAAAAGAACATGATATGAACTTTGTTAGCTGGAAAAGATAAACATAAGAATGGGAGTACAGAAAATTGTAGGTAAAATTTTAAAAGCAGATGTGATGATGAAGGTTAAAGAAAAAATCAAAGCCTAAATAGTACACATAATGTGTGTTTGGGAGAAAAATATTAGATACACATCTAATCTTTGGCATAGTGCACAAAGTAACTACTTCGAGACTTGAACTCACAATCTCAAGGTTGTTAGACTAAGGTTTTATCATTAGGGTAAACTACCAATAGGTCCTAATAATTGGGACTTAATTCTCATAAAGTCCTATTGAAAATAAGTCTTGGTAAAATTATAGCTAAAAATAATTTTTTTGTGACAATTTTTTATATATGTCAGTAAAAATTGACAATTAGTGACTTTTTTTTGTCATAATTTTTATAAATTGTCGCTAAAACTTACGGTTAGTGACTTTTTTTATGACAAATTTTTCCTATAAGACCTATCAAACAATAAGTTCACTTGTTAAGACCTACAAGAAAGTACCCCTTATCATTAAACCAATGATCACCCCTATAGAGGTTGAAAGAAAATGAGACAAAATAATATTAGTAAAATTAGTGTTAGAAGAAGAGAGTCTAATATAACTAGGAGGTACTTCCGTGTAGTAGGTCCTATGGTAATTAATGACGTTTTTCATCAAACACTACTAAAAAAGTCACTAATTGTTAATTTTCAGTGATGGTTTGAAAATTTTATCACAAAAAATATCACTAACTATAAGTTTTAGCGACAATTTAAAAAAATTGTTATAAAAAAAATCATTAATTTTCAACTTTTAATGACAGTTTGAAAAATTTATCACAAAAAAGGTCATTAATTGTAAGTTGTAATGATAATTAATAAAAACCGTGACCAAAAAAAAAAAGTCACTAATTGTTATTTTTTAGCAATATATGCAAAAAATGTTACAAAAAAATATTTTTAGTGACGATTTTATTAAGACTTATTTTCAATAGAACTTGATAAAAATTAAGTATAACTATTGACCTATTGGTAGTTTACCCTATAACTAGTGCAAAAAAAATGTTACAAAAAACATTTTTAGTGACGATTTTATTAAGACTCATTTTCAATAGGACTTAATGGGAATTAAGTATAACTATTAAGACCTATTGAAAGTTTACCCTATAATTAGTGCTTATGTACCCCAAATAGAATTAAAAGAATCTATTAGATGATAATTTTGGAATCATTTGGATGGATTGGTCCCAGGAATACTATGCGGACGGTGAGTTTTATATGTGATCTTAAATGAATCTATCAAACAACAATTTTGGGATAATTTGAAAGGATTAGTACCAAGAATACAAAGCGGAAAGAGAGTTTTATAAGCAGTGATCTTAATGACTATGAAGGAAGATATAGTTGGGAATATGAAAGAGTAATTTGGAGTTGAAGAGAGAAACGATGAAGCTAACAATATCCTAGAATTTGTAATGGCATATGATTCTAGAATGTCAAGGACATGCATCCGGAAGTTGGATGAACATATAATAACATTTAAAAATACAGCAAATATTAATCAAATATTTTTTTCTTACTAGGGGAATTCATTAAGAAACATGTAAGGATTATAAGCTAACATAGTAGGATAGAGTTTCACCATACAACATGGGTTTCCAGATAGATATGTGGAGAGTTTTGGAAAAGATGGATATAACAATGTAATTAAAGACATGTACGATAGAGTTGTGGCTAGTGTAAGAATAGTAGATGGAAACAAGTGAATTTCCAATGACAGGTTTCCATCATAGATTAACATAAAGTCCTTAACCTTTTTGCATTAGTTATGAATGAGCTTATTCGTACATTATCCTTAATGCTGTAGTTGGTTAGGAGATTTGGCAAGAGATTTGGAAAGGAAAAGAAAAAAGTGTGTGAAATTAGGTAAAACGTAAGCATATTTTATTCACATTTCACGTAACTTTTCTCTTTTTCTTTTCAAATCCCTCCTTAAATCATCCAACCAAACACAGCGTGTTTGTTAGAAGGAATAGATTTGGTTGACACCTAAATGCCAAAACTATTACTTGAATATCAAATGTCAAAGATGCTTCAATACTGCAGCTCGAAATTCAAATATAAATCCTTGTATCAAAATAAAACTCCTAATGAAAGCTAATGGAAAACTAATCAAATTCCCAACTTCACCAAATTCCACCAAATAAATAAATCCCAAAACTCAGAGTAATTATCAAGAACATCCTGTGTCAGAGACTCAGAGAGAGCTTTGCCGCATTATTAGAATATAACTTTGGTTTTAATTTACTGTATTCAATTTTTTAGAAATTAAGTTTTTATTTTTCGTATTTTCCTATTTTTTGTAAATATTTTTAAAATTTTAAATTTTTTTTAGATATACCTTAAATATATCTAAGGGCAAATTAAACTAACAGTCTCTATAGTTTGGGACTCGTGTCAATTTGGTCCCTAACTTTTCAATTGTGACATATTTGACATTGAATTTTAAATCTTGTTCCAAATAAGGACAATTGAAGATATACCATTGTTTAATTTCAAAGGCAAAATCGTTAATTTAATAAAATATAAACTAATTTGACAAAAATAAAGGTCAAAAAAATATTTTTAATTTTTAAAAAATTATTTTTATCTACCAATGATAAAATTATGTAAAATTGATAAAAATTAATAAAAATTACATGATTAATTTTTAAAAATTAATTTCACATGATCATCATCCAAACACATAATAAAAATTAATTTGACAAAAAAAATAAATAAATGTCTAAAAAGTTTATCAATTTTATATAATTTTATTTTTAGTAGGTAAAAATAATATTTAAAAATTCAACAATATTTGTTTGACATTTATTTTTGTCAAATTAGTTTATATTTTATCAAATTGACGATTTTACCCTTAAAAATTCTAATGATATCTTCAATTGTCCTTATTTGAAATAAGATTCAAAATTCAGGATCAAATGTGCCACAATTGAAAAGTCAAGACCAAAGTGACATAAACCCCAAACTATAAAGACTATTAGTGTAATTCACCCTATATCTAAAAAGTAAAATATTTGTAAAAAAATATTTTAAAAAAATCAATAAATACATAAAAATACAGTACATATATTGAATTTATATATCTATATTTTTTATATTTTGGGTATTTAATAAATTTTTTTTTAAAAAAAATTCACAAATATTACATTTTTTAAATATATTTATATTAAGTATATTTAAAAATTAAAAAATTATTTAACATATTAAAAAAAATAAGAAAAACAAAAAATTTCAAATTTTAATTTTTTACGAAGTGAATCCTGAAAAGTGGAAGGCTTTGAATTTCAGAAGTGGCATGCACTGTTAAAAACCAAAAATTGGTCTAACAATATCAAATTGATCCTAAGAGAAACCCCAATTAAAGTACACAACAATTATCAACCACAGTAAGCAAGACAACAAAAAATCCCTACATTGCCATCAATAATCCCGAAATTCATATAAAGACAAACCCTAAACCCTGAACTCATAGAAATCAAGAAAAACACTAAATTTAAGCTCCAGATAGGAAGCTTCAACAATCAATCGAAGTTACCTCACTTCTGTGGGGCGGCGGCGGCGGCGGCGATGCCGAGGGGAGGGGTGCCGAGGAGGCTGGCTTGCTGCAACTCTAGATCGTTGAGCTGCTGCTCGCGGTCCATCTCGATAATGAGGGGGACGACGAGGATGATGAAGGTGGTTCCGGCGATCCACGCCGCCTTGCCGGTGCTCTTGAGGAGGTGCTTCGTCACGTACGCCGCCTCCGACGCCGCCTGCTTCCCCCTGTACACGATCGGAGACTGCGACACCGCGCTCGAAACCCTAGATAGAATCCCTTCGCTACCGCTGCTGCTCGATCTACTGAAAGAGAAGCGCTTTCCGCCTTGAGACGCCATGAGAGAGAGAACTGTCGTAGACATATACTAACAAGATTCCGGTTACCCTTTTGTATAACTACTCCATCGCCACACAAATGAAATGAGGGTATCGAGTCGGCCCAACCCATGATATTGGTATCCAAGTCTGTCTGTGGTTAAGTTTGATGGGTTTTTTCCGGGCCCGGTCCAGTTAAAAACCTTAGGCCCAAGTTACGGGCCGAAATTCAAGCCTAGCTTCGATTTTTTTATTTTTTACTTTTTATTTTTTTATCGAGTTTGCAAATCGAGCAAGTGGGTAGGCCAACAAGCTTCCTCCCCCGGGTCAATAGATTGGGTCGGCCTTCTACCTCTTAGGCCCAAGCCTAACTTAATCCGTCCGGGTATAGTTTTACCTAAGTAAAATGGCAACAAGCCTAATTAGTGAAGACACAGACCGCAAAAGACCTAAATAAATCCGAACAACAAAGCAATCCAATTTTTATAGGTTGATGTAACTTGATTTTTTCAATACGATAGTTTGGTTTTGGATCTAAAAATCATGAATCCAATCAGATTAGTTTGATTATTAGGTTAATTGAACTAACTTGAGAATCAAATATAATATAACCTGATCAACCAAGTGAACTCATCCAACACTAGTAGATCTACTCAGATTCCTATAAAGAAGTAAAACCTCTCTTTACATATTGCAATCAATCAACAAGAGTAAAACCTCCTTTTATATATTGCAAACAAGAAAATGGCAAGTTAAGAATGTTCTCAATTTCCTGGGATTTGGATGAAATAGTGTTCAGTACCAAATCCCTGTCTGAAATCCCCCTACCAATTCTGGAACTTTTACACACGACAAGAGATGTATTACAGACCCAAGGCACAGCAACAGTAAACGCAAAACCAGAACGCTTTTCCACAATAACATCCTTGTATGCTCGGCAGACTCTTGAAACATACTTCCCCATCGGCAACATCTCGTGAAGAACCGACGAAACAGAACCATCGAGGCTCAAGATATCAGAATCTGAGTGAAGGTTCACCACAACTGTTCCATGCTCTGGGTGAATTCGTTTTTCTAAAGCTTTGAGGAATGGTGAATGTGGGTCCCACAACTTGTGAGGAAATATATCTTCACCGTCGTAGGCATCTATGAAGACAATGTCATAACGATTGGCAGTGTTGAGAATGAAATTCTCGGCATCTGATTCATAGAGGAAGAGCCTCTCATGAATGCCTTTCCACATTACTTCATTCATCAAATTGGGTTTGGGGAGTCCACGCTCACCGGATGGGGTCATCAATGACAAAGATGGGAATCCCATTGCTTGGATTGAAGCTGAGATAACAAGGGGGTCGATTTCAACAATGTGAACAACAGCACCTGAAAGGACCAAAAATTCACTTATACAACCTATTTTGAATGGCACGAGAGATATACTTTGGTCAAATTCCTCTTTAGAGTAGCAAAGGTACATAAAAGAAAGAATAGCAAACCATTTTTAAAAGGAACGATAATTTTGAATTAAAAGACTTGGTATTAGTTCACATCTAGCAATATAATATCTTGCTTGTTAATCTTGATTTTTTCATCGGAAAGCAATAGTTATTATACCACATTTCTCAAAGAAATAAAGATGCCAATACGAAAGCACATTTAAAAAACAGAAGTCAGTTCTCCAACCTTGAATCTTACTAGCCAAAAATAATGGTAGGCTTCCCCCACCATGACCGATACACAAAACATTCATAACTTTCTTCCCAAGTACAGCTCCCTTGAGATCATAATTACAAGATGCTAGGCCAGCCAACCCAGCCGATATCATACTCTTCAGATCTGCAGATGACATTACCAGATGATAACAGACTTAAGATCTGAGCTACGGTAAGTGATCAATTAAACTAGATTGAAATACTGAAGTCCATCATTGACAAATACTGAGGTACAAAATACCAAACACAAAAGATCATATTATAAAACAAATAGGAGATGTCATAACCAAAGACAATACAATTCTATACTATAGCAGCAAAACCAACTTATGTTGTCTTCAAAGAAACAAATATATCTTTTAAATAGGGTTCAAAATGAAAACAACACAACAAATTGCCAAGTGCTCCTCCTAGCCTCCTAACCAATCTATATTGATAGACTACCTCATTATGCCACTATCTTTGGTTTTGCATCTTCCAAATCATTCCCACAGGAGAGTATGACTACCTCCTAGCCACCTTTTTTTATCCTTCAATTAAAAGATTCACTAGAACAGGAAGTTGCACCATTTGCATCTTCATCATACACAAGCCTAGAGGCTTTTTCCAACTCAAGTTTAGAAACTGCATTTTTTCCATATTATACACAAAAGCACATATAAAGCTGGAACTTAAGGAAAATTTAGGATGGCACATCGACAATTGGCACTAGTGAGATTACATTTACAAGCAATTAAGTCTCATAAGATATCCCAAAGATCACAAATAAAAAATAAGTCATGTAAGATTGATTTATTACAAAGTTACAAGGATGCAAAACAGAAGATGCACAAGAAAGCAGTACAGTAGAGACAACATGAGATTTGGATAACTGGAAACTGAAACCAGAACAGTAGATTACTAGGAAATGAAAAGTTAAATCCAAATTATCGTTTTCTTGACTAAGATAATTGCAAGGAGTTTTTGATAGGGAAAAAGAAGAGGAGAAAGGAACTTGCATGGAACAGCCAGACAATGTGCCTGCTGCATAAAACATACAGATCTAGGATCTGATTCTCTATAAGCAGCCATTACTTTAACTGTGCTTTGACGAGTATCATCATTGAATCGAAGAGTACGCCATTGATAACCAAGAATCCTAAATTGTTCATCGTGTTCACAATCTGGATATATCTCCGTGTACCTTTGCCGAAGCCAATTCTGTGTTTCTGGCCAATGAACTTCACTCTGCACAAATTACAACAAAATATTAACCAGTGAATCATGCTTATAAGATAGAAACCGCATCCTGGGTTTGAGTTGAGAAGGTGTTGGTGTCCAAGAGAACTCGAAATTAATTAGAAAAGTGCTGCAAAAAGGAAAAGGTTTGAATCCCAAAATTGGCAGAAAATTGGAACACAAATGGAATGTAAGAGGGAAAAATGGGATCTTTGATATTACTGATTATCAAACATCTCTAATAAACATTTAGTATGCAATTTGATCAAGCACACACTATGCAAATTTATCAATTCTATTATATAAAGCATACACAATGTGACTGATATCATGTTTTTTTTTTTTTTTTTTAATGAATGTCCCTCAGAACAGTTTTTCTCATTCATTCCCAAAATTGCTTAATTATGGTTTTTCTCGTTCATCAAACCGCCCCGCAATAATCAAACCCATCTAAAAAGTTAAATGTGAAATTAGTACTAAACCCAGCAATGAATCTATTCAATCAGTTTAGTACCAAACCCACATACGATATGCATAGACTATACACACATACACACATAAGTGTACAGATATGCACAATATGAGTACACAGAGAGAGAGAGAGAGAGAGAGAGAGAGAGAGGCTATACTGGTCTGGAAGAAGGGTAAGCAACGACGGAGACGACGCCGTTTCCTTTATCAGAAGTTGATCGGAGAACGGTGTGGCCATCGAATTCGTTCCCCCACCATTCCGAGGAGTAACACCAGTCACCTTCGTCTTCAATACGACGTCGAATCGCCGTAGAAAATCGCCGGATACTCAGCCTTGATCTCATCCACATTCTCCGAAAACCCTAAAAAAGAAAGAAAAAAAAATCCCAATTTCTCTCTCTCTGCAAAACCCTAAACCCTTCAAGACGATGAAGAACCCTGAATGTCTGGCTTTTCATGAATGAGGATAGTAAACTCTACTTTCTTCCGGGTCAGGATAGCTCTGTCCCGGATCCTGGATAGCAAATACTTTAGGTAGCGTTTGGTAGAGTTTTGTAAATGTGATTTGAGAGTATGAGTTGTGTTTTGAGTTTGTGTGTTGTGAAATTATGATTTGAGTGTAGAAAATTTGTTTGGTAAAGAGTTTTGAAAATAGTTTTGGAAAAGAGGTTTGATTTGAGTGGGAAATTGTTGATGTGACATTTGATATGTGATACAAAAATTTACAACTCATACAACTCAAAATTATTTTGAAGCACATAAAAAATTTTAAAAATTTCAGAAAATATTTTTTTCGATTATATATCAATTGCAAAAATTTGTAAAAAAAAAAAAAAAAAAAAAAAATCGCTCATCTGGTCAACCGGCCGGACGACCCTTTCGAAAAAAAAAATTTGAAACAGGCACTGTGTTTTACAGAACAGACGACAGACAGACGACAGGCGTTTTGCAGAGCTGTGAAAAATTAATTCCACAGCTCCATCCAAACACCACACTCAAATGATGGTGTTGAATCACATTTTCAGAGCATAACCAAACACAGCCTTACTTTCTCTGTTTTCGCATTTCGACTTGTTATATTCAAATTTTATATTAATTCCTCTTCTTTCAATTGAGATAATTATATCCTTCAATTTTGATGGTCTTTATCACATGCAATTTTTTAATATTTTAAATGACATGATGAGGATTATGTGGGCATGTTTTAACAACATTAAAAAAATTATAAATTAAATTATATTTTTTGCATTATAATTTTTATTTAAATTTTACTTTTGTATCTCATATTTTAATTTTTATTTAAATTTTAAATTGTGCGTAACAAGAGAACAATATTGAAACACATTTTGAATTCTAATGACTTAATAATTACCGACATTGTAGAAAGAGGAACTAAAATGCAATTCAAATAAAAATTGCAATGTATAATTTAACCTTGAGTGAATGCCACAGGTAGTTCTTTTTGCACTGAAAATTATTATTATAGGCATAGTTTGGGAAGTTGGTTTTGGTGGGTTAGGGGCTAAAATAGTCACAAAAAATAAAATAGGCTATTTTAATCACAAAAAACAAAACATCAAATCTAACCCATAATCATTACACTCCTCTCTCGTAAAAAAAGTCAAAAAAGTTAAAAAGCCAAAAAACCCTTCCCAAACCAAGCTTTTTAGCCCCATGCTAAAATAGCCAAAAAGTCAAAAAGCTAAAAAGCCAACTCACTTCCCAAACGGAGGCATAATATAGTTTCAAAGTATCATGTTTAAATATATGAAAAATCAAGGTTGCGTTTGATAGAATTTTCTAAATATGATTTGAGAATATAGTTGTATTTTGAGTTTGTGAGTTTTGGAATTATGATTTGAGTGTGAAAAATTTGTTTAGTGAATGAGTTTTGAAAAGAGTTTTGAATTGAGTGGGGAATTTTTGATGTGACAAATGATATTTGATAAAAAAATTTATAACTCATAAGAGCATCTCCAACGGTTCAGTATTTTTTTCACCAAATTTGAGTAAAAAATTGCTCATTTTCTCAATCTGATATCAGTTGCTCTAACGGTGCATCAAAAAGAAGAATCATCCCGTGGGTCAATCGATTAGTCGACTGGCAAGGCAATTTTTTATTTTTTTAAACCTTTTTGAACTGTTTGAACTTACCGAACCGTTGGTTCAAATTTTTTTTGAGCCGTTTGAACCAGTAATTTGAACCATTTGAACCAGTCGTAGGCCAATTGTTGAACCATTTGCATGAGTTGGTCAACCGGGTGGTCGACTAGGGGGTCGACCGGTTGGTCAACCGAGTGGTCGACCAGGGGGTCCACCAGGTGGTCGACCATCATGTGTAAAATTTTCACAAATTTATGTTTTAGCGGCTATGCACAATGAATTGGTGAAAGGAGCAACTCGTCCTCAGTTTGGTGAAACGTTTGATGTTTTCTCAATTTGATACTGTTTTGGTGCAACCGTTGGAGCACAAAAAGCAACTTTTTTTCATCAAATTTGAATTTGATGTTGGATTTGGTGAACCGTTGGAGATGGCCTAACCAAAAACACAATTCAAAATTCTAGTAAAACTCATAAAAAATTTTAAAAAATTTGGAAAATATTTTTTATTGAATATATAAAAATTAACATGTGTCAATTGCAAAAAATAAAATAAAATAAAAAACAAAAAAATTTGCACTGTTCCGATCAACCGGCCAGACAACCGATGGAACGACCGGTTAGCATAAATTCTCCCGCCTTCGATCGCATTTTCAAAAATGAGTGTGAAATTAATTTTTAAAAATCCTAAACAAACACTATACTCAAATCAAGCTCTGGAACTAACGTTCTAGAGCTTCACCAAACAGAGCCTAAATTTTTTATTGAGTCATCTCTTATCTCTTAATTACTTAACGAATGTGAGTCACCGTATCTTACTAATAAGATTTTCTACTACACTATTAATTTAAACCACTACGTAAAATACTACATAATGCTCCAAAAGTACCCAATACTCACCATCATTTTTGAAAAAAGATTGAGAGCTTTAAATTAAGAGTTCTAATAGCTTTAATTGGTATGTAGGTCCCATGTGATGTGATATTTTGGCCTTAATTTTTTTTTCTTCTTTTTTTTAAAAATTTTTTCACGTCATTAGTGCTCTTTTAGAACTACCAAATTAGAGGGATGTATCATTTCTGATCATTTTTTTAACTTAAATTTTCAATACTACCAAGAATCAACCACCCTCCCCCCCGGTCAAATCTAACTTAAATTTTCAATACTACCAAGAATCAACCACCCTCTCCTCCCGGGTCAAATCCCTCCCACCACATGTTCCCTACCTCATTTTGAGGTACTTGCTACCACCATCACAACTCTTCTCCTTAGCCACTATTACAATCCCACATAGTTCTCAGTTTCATTGTCCCACCACTCCTCACTTACAACTACGACCATCACAATCTCGCATAGCTTTCAACTCCATTGTCTTACTACTTCTCACCTTACAACTACCGCCATTACGACCTTTCACCTCTTGCGATGATGATACACCACCCCACACAATGCACATCAATTGTAGCCCTTACCTTGCGAGGTTGTAATATGATGATACACTTTTCGTCTCAAAATATTAGTCTATTTTTCAAAAATCAATGATTAAAATAACATGAATTCTCGATTTTGTCTTTTTTAATTTATTAATTATGATAATTGATGTTCTCAAAAAAAAGGTCAAAGGGTAGCTTTGGAAAAGTCATTTTTGAAGTGTAATAATTGTATGATCCCTCCTTCAAAAAAAAAAATTAAAAAAAATAGATTACTAAAAAAAGACTAATATTTTGAGACGAAATAAGTATAAATTTTTTAAAAATTAATAATTTAAAAATAGTTAGTTCAAAAAAAAGAAAAATTTAGCCAAAACCCGTATATTGAACCCTTGTTTTGTGAAAAGGATAGCCTAATTTATTTTACTTCATAAACCCTCTGAGAAGGAGGCGCATAATTGAGTCAAGATAAAATAAAATATCTTTTGTTTTTCTTAGATAATATTATCAGAATAACATATTAGGGGTGGGCAACGGTTTATCCGATTCTCAAAAACCCCACAACACATCCAATCCGCATACAAATGGGCGGTTTGGCAAATATAATGTGGGCGGATGCGATTTGAAATATGGCATTTTTGCGGGTTGCGGTTTTAAGCCGCACCTGTAAGAAACCGCCCGCACTTTATTTATTATTATTATTATTTTATCTTAACTATTGATTTCATTTCTATATCTCACTTAGATATTTTTGTCCAAAACAAAACACCCTTTATTTTTTGAACTTCTCTAGCATTACATTTGGTAATAGTATTATATTAATTGAAACTGAATAAATACTAATCATATAATTATTGTTACATAACTGAACTTGTCCCGGATGAAGTGTGATTTGGAATTTTAAATTCCTTAATGAATATGGAGTTATAGTTTAGGATTTTGAAATATATATTTGTGTTAGTTTATGATTTGATTTAATATTTTGAATGATTTGTTTGTGTTACGAATTGGATTTGTTGTATTTTTAATTTTATAAGTTTTAATTCATTAATTATTAATGTTGGAGCATTTTAGAAAACGAGGAGAAAAGGGCCTAAAATAAATATTTACAAAATGGAGAAAAAATAAGGCTCAAAAATAATTTTTTGAAGAAAAAAAGTCCAATCTGCAAACCGCCCGCAACCGCCAGCACATCCGCAAATCCTATCCGCACAAACTGCAAACCGCACTGCGGGCGGTTGCGGGTTGTCTTTTCCCCAAACCGCATAAATGCGGGTGGGTCCAAACCGATCCGCAAACCGTCCAAATTTGAACCGCGAACACTCCTACATGTTACTGTCAAACAAAGTAACATGTTACTATTTTAGGTTAATTAAGACAATAATAAATTTTAGGAAAAATTACAAAAAAAAACCCCATAGTTTAGCGCTTTTTTCAAATTAAACCCCAAGTTTTCAATTTTGACAATTTGTGCCCCCTTATTCCACTCATGTTGCAATCTGATCTCCCCGTCCATCTCTGTGTCTATTAGTTGACAGAAGACTAATTTAAGCGCCAAAATTACCCTAATCTTCATGATTTAGAACCAAGGAACAAACCCCACAAATAGAACAACTAAACTTTAAAAGTGGCATCGCAGTAAACAATCTCATCGAGCAAAATTGTAGTTTACTTCAATACATATGGAACCTGCAATGTCATGAAACTCACACATCAATCTCATATTGTCCACGCGTAATTCTTTTCTACAATTTGTTTCTGCACAAAAATTGAACAGCTAGCAACCATATTCTCCATAAATTCAATGGGTGCATTGGTCCCAGATTTCAATCAAAAAACCATCAGTCAAACTAAACAAAAACTAATTTACAGAATAGAATAGCACAATTACACATCAAAGAAACCTACAACAACAATCCACCATTTCCCATTCAAAACCAAGAACTCGATGCTATTGCACTTTTTTCTTCATTTTCCAAAAATTCACCTGTAGTCGGCTCGCGACAATGTCATTGGAGTTATCGGAGTCGTTGTCCATGAACTCATAGTCACCGCCTTCGTCATCGCTGTAACCCAGAGCCGTATCGCCACTGTAGTAGTCATCAAGGGACTCGGCGTCATTCACGCCATGCATATCGTCTTCCGAATCCGTGGCAAACCTTTAGAGAGAAAACCCCTATAAAAACTCACTATCTATCTTTTTCATGCAATCTATGGATCGATTTATAGCAATTCGCACTTTTCAGGGACCCATTGATACGAATTGATCCGACCCATGTTCTATCTCTTGTACTTCACGCAGTTCCAAGCGTTTCTGTGAAATGAGTAGGTGTCATCGTAAATGGGTTTTCGATTGGGGTCGATTACCCAATTGCCATTGAAGAGATTGCAGGTGGGTGGTGAAGATTAGGGTTTGGTTGAAGAAAGTGGGTAGAGAGGGAAGACGGTAGAGTAGAGGAAGATGAGAAGGAATGTTGGGAAGATGAGCCATGTGAAGAGTATTTGGGATAGTTTAGAAGCCATTGTTAATCATTGCTTGTTATGGGGAAGATATACATATACAAGTGCATGAGAGAGAGATCTGCAATGGTGAAGATTATGGCAATTTTGACGTCTAAATCAGTCTTCCGTCAATTAATAGAGCCGGAGATGGACGGGGGTCGAATTACAACACGGTTGGAATAGTGGGGTATAAATTGTCAAAATTGAAAGCTTGAAGTTTAATTTGAAAAAAACGCTAAACCTTGAATTTTTTTTTTTTTTGTAATTTCTTCTAAATTTTATTTTATTTTATTTTTAAGGATTTCATAACTAATGTGAATATTGTTTGATAAATATGAATAAGAGAATTCTAAAAATATTAATTTTATTAAAAATCGACATTTAGATAAATAATTATATTATTTTAAAATTTAATATTTTGATAATAACTATATCTATTAATTTTATTTTATTTTTTGTGTGTGTGTGTTTATTTTGGGGTGTCATAAATAAGTGTATTTTTTGTCTTTTTGGACTAAAAAATTGAGGAAAAAATATGAATATTTGGGTTAACTTTTTAATTTTTTATGAAAAAATGTGTATTAAAAAATTGTATAAATTAGTGTGTAGGGAAAAATTAGGATTGTGAGTTGTACGGCCGTAATTTTTTACTTTTGATAAATAGTGATAACTTTTTAACTTTTTAAGTAATTTTTTGATTTTTTAATTTTTTTTTAACTTGCTAAACTTGACCTAAAATTTTATTATAGAGAAGTATTGATTAAGGCCAAGTTTGGGAAATTTAGAATAAGTGTACTTTTTGACTTTTTTTGTATTATGTGTAGAAAAAGTAGAGAGGAGATGTTGATTGATGTGACCCAAAAAAGATGAAATAAGTGCACTTATATCGGGTACCCAAACAAGGCCTAAATCTCCCATTCAGAAATAATAATTTAATTAGCCTCCGTTTGGCAAGAACTTTTTTGGGCTTTTTTTGCTATTTTAGCCACAAAAGACAAAATAGGCTTTTTTAGCCACAAAAAACAAAACATCACATCCAACCCATAATCATTACACTCCTCTCTCACAAAAAAAGTCAAAAAAGCCAAAAAGCCAAAAAGCCCTTCCCAAACCAAACTTTTAAGCCCAGGCTAAAAAAGTCAAAAAAGCCAAAAAGCCAAAAAGCCAACCCACTTCCCAAACGGAGGCTTGGGGTGTACTAAAAAAGTGCACTTTTTGACTTTTTGGACTAAAAAAGTTGAGAAAAAAATATGGAGGTTTGGGTTAACTTTTTGGATTTTTTTGGGAAAATGTGTATTAAAAAATTGTATAAAAAGAGTGTGTAAGAGGTGAATAGTGACAGGTGGGCCCCACAGTACAATTCGGCAGCCGTGTATTGGGGTAAAAAATTATTGGGTAATTTTTGTACAAAGTATTGGACGGTTTTGTTTGGCCCGTGGGGGTCATCACGGGTCCTATTTTAATAATCTGAACCGTTCAATGTGTGTAACTCGTCGAACACTATATACCTATAAAAAATCACATTAATCGGATATCGATAGCCATATGATCAGATTTATTTATTTTTCAATCATTAATTATAACACCATGCATTTGTTGTACGTAAATGATCCGATCATACCTTTATTGATATCCGATCAATGTGATTTTTTACAGACATATAGTAATCGACGATTTCTACACATTGAACGGTTCAAATTATCAAAACGGAACCCGTGATAGCCCCCACAGGCCAAACAGCGGTGTGTGCCAATCACACCGAATCAAGCCTTTTTAGCTGACACAGCCGCTGCCCAGCAGCTGTGCATGGTCAATCCGTGTGTCCTTTTGACAGAAAAACTCAATTTTTTATTTTTTATTTTTTAGTAAATAGTGATGTATTTTTGAATTTTGGAGTAACTTTTTGACTTTTTGGCTGAAACAGGTCATGCCAAACCAGCCCTAAGTATATCTCAACAAAACAAGTATGACCATGCTCTCCAATTTTTTATTAACAAGGTGTGAGTCAGGAATGTGCCACACCACACCATTGCCATAGGAGTAGCCCCGAACAAAGCATAAAACTACGTACGTCTCTATCTCATACTGTCCTTGTTGGGCCCCAAACCTTATCTCTCTCTGTCTCTGCCAATACCAGTGGACACAATGTCACCACATCAGCTTAGATAGCTCCATCTCTCTGTATCTACACACAAACCCAACTTTTCAACTGTAAAACAAGATTCCTCTTCATCCACCACCACCATCCACAACCTACATTCCGGCGACATGGCCGCCACTGCCGCCGCCGCCGTAGCCTCTTCATTCTCCACATCTATGCAAACCCTCAAGTGCATCCGCTCCAACAAGTACTGGGCATCATCATCCGATCCTCTCCTCAGAATATCATCAACAACAAGAATGTTATTCCAAGTCAGATTAGTGTCTCTGTCTCATATTCATGCCCCCGAGGCGTTCTTGGGCGGACCCATCTCCCAGAAGTGTCGGATTTCCGGGGATATCGGCCGCCGTAGACCAGGAAGAGGTGGCGGCCACTCCCTCCGTGGAGGCGGCGGCGCCACCGGCGGAGGAGGAGGTGGAGGTGGAGGAAGTGTCAAGTGGTGGTGATGATGAGGAGGTTATTAGTACTGTGAATACCAAGCTTTACTTTGGGAATTTGCCTTACCATTGTGACAGTGCACAGCTTGCTGGGATTATTCAAGAGTATGCTAGTCCAGAGCTTGTTGAGGTATTTCAGTCAATCCCCCTTACAATTTTACTTATTTATTTTGTGTTAAAAAACATATATTTTAAAAGAATGATTAGTCTTTCATCTTCTTCTTTTTTCAACAAAGTTTTTTGCTGGTGTTACATTGGCAACTGCAAGAATGCAAAGTAGAGAGTTAGTGGATTGGGAAATTAAGGTTATGTTTGGTTCCTGAATTTAAGAAGGGATTTGTAGTGAAGAAAAAAAAAAAGGGACAAATTATTAGAGTGATTGATGTGGTGGACTTCTGGACTCAATTCATATTATTAGAGTGATTGATTGGTTAATTTAGAATGTCTTAGGGTTTGGTTTGGTAGATAAGGTGCTCTCTCACCATGCTAGGATTAAATTCTTGCCATTTATTGATACAACTTCCTTTTCCTTATTAAAATGAGCTTAGAATCATATTAGCTCCATTACCACTTACCACTTGTGTTTTGGAACATATATGATCAGGTTTGTTGGAAGCTTGAACTATAATGATATGGCAATATTGGCACTTGGTGCCTCAATTGAACAGTTCAGATCAATGGGTTGGTCTGGATGTTTAATTTACTGGCTATGCTTTAGTTATTGTATAGTGATGAATGGATTGTGTAAGCATATGAATATTTGCTCATTTGTGAGCCTAATGTTTGGCATATGAGGAGCCGATTGAGTTAAGCAAATGTTTCATTTGGCCTAACATTTTGATCCCTTTGAATATTCTACATAACAAGGCAATTGTTTTTGCTACGACTTCAAACAAACAAGCTATCGATGAATCGCTGACTCCATCTTTACTACAATCTTGTTTTCCAGCCTAATCAAGACAAGGTTATGTTTTAGTTAAAAGCTATGAGAGTTAAAAAGCCAAGCTTGGAATTGCATCCACTGTAAGCTCAGTTGAGTCGCTTGTGACGTTGCTGTTAATTGCTCAGAATTCGTTAATGAATATAAGAAAACCATCCAAAAACTATCACCACTCTGTGACCAAACCTCGATTTTATCCTATTTCTAGATTTAAGTTTCTTTTTCTGTGATATACCCTTTTCATTTATCCTATTTTTTATTTAGAAATCAATTGAGAAAAAAAATTGTAGTTTAGATAGAGTGCGTCTTTAATATGCTTCACATTTTCAATTTCAACTTCAGTTTTAACTTAAGAAACACCGTTTGTTTTTCCACCACTTACCACTTGAGGTTAAATCATATCAGCTTCATCAGTTCAACCAATTGCAGACTAGCAAGTCAAAACTGCTTATGCTTGATTTTGATTGATAAAATTTAGCCTCTGTATACACAGCGCATTCTATGTGGTTAAAATTATTGAATAATTGGCATGTTGTATTATTTCTGTTTTATTCTTTATGTCTAAAGGAGACTCCATAACTCTTCAATTCAAACGGTTGCAGGTTCTTTATAATAGAGACACTGGAAGAAGCAGAGGATTTGCATTTGTGACGATGAGTAGCATTGAAGATTGCAATGCAGTCATCCAAAATCTTGATGGAAGTGTAAGAAACTCTCTTTCTTTCCCTTGCTCCCTGTGTGCACGTGTATATGCACCTGTGTGTCACTCCTCATGAGACAAGATATAGCTTATATTGTAATTAGAAGCAATAGAGTTGAGTGATTTGGTAATTCATTTATTGATGCAAATTAGTTTTAACTATTCAAATTTTCCTTTCTTGCATGTACCTGTACATCTATTACTAAATCGTTTGTAATAAAAACTTCATTATTTAGGAATATGGTGGTCGGACATTGAGGGTGAACTTTTCTGACAAGCCTAAACCAAAAGAACCTTTATATCCAGAAACCGAGTACAAACTCTTTGTTGGGAATTTATCCTGGTCAGTCACGTCTGAAAGTTTGACACAAGCATTTCAAGAATATGGAAATGTGGTTGGAGCTAGAGTACTCTACGATGGGGAAACAGGAAGGTCTCGTGGTTATGGTTTTGTCTCCTACGCAACGCAATCAGAGATGGAAACTGCCCTCGAGTCTCTTAATGGAGTGGTATTTACTTCTCTCTGTCTCTCTGTCTCTGTCTCTCTCTCAAATATGCACATTTTCAGCACAACACAATTCTTTATCAGAAAGATGGTTCCTTATCTTTACACTTTTGGGTTTTTTCAGGAATTAGAAGGGCGAGCGATGCGTGTGAGCCTAGCGGAAGGAAAACGACAATAATATGAAAGCAGAAAGTGTAAATTCATTTGAGACATACTGAAGTTGGATGTCAATGGCCTTGCAGAAATGAAAGACATGTTCTTTTTAACTGCTACAAATTCAGTTAGTCATAGGCAATCCCTCCCTTCTCGTTGTCTATAACTCATTTTCATTTTTTCATTTCACATCTTTTTGAGTGGGACTGGACTACTTTTTGTAGAAACCATATGGATTTGCTATCTTCAACAGCGTAGATGTTATTATCACTGAGACATGGTTGAAAACTTAGGTAAGCCAAGCTCAACACAGTTATTTTGAATTCTATGTTAGGTGGTGACTCCTGATTTTCAAGTAAAATGAAAGGTCTTGAGTAAAACATTGGATCTTATTTCAATTGTCACAACAAATTTTTACTTTTAGACTCATTTTTCTTAGGGATGGGCCTCTTGTCACGTTCGTGTTATGTCATTTTGAGTTTGTGTCAGAATGACCTCAACTTTGACTCAACTTGTTTATTATTTCTTGTTATTGTGTCGTGTCGTGTCAAAAACAAAATAATTTTCAAAAGTAATAGCAAATAATTCTAAAATAATTATGACTCCCAACACATCTAGCCCAACCACATAAAAATGTATAGAGATTTAAAAATAAAAATAAAATACACATTTCAAGGTCTCGGGAAATTTTAGCAATTTTGAAATGTACAGCTCTTTAATCAATTTAATTAAATTGTAGCGGTTAAATTCAACATTTGAAGAACAAATTCAATAAGTTACATGATTACGCACTTCAAAATAATTAAATTATAGCGGTTAAATTCAACATTTGAAGAACAAATTCAATGAGTTACATGATTACACACTTCAAAATTATTGGAAAAACGTTATGAAACCTTTTTTTGATACTGAAATCTGATGATGAAAGGAATGGATTCTCTCCATAATAAATGTCACTTCTCACCATACTTGACGAGACAAAAATTACTGTACCAATGACATTGATAATCAAAATATTTTTCATTTTCTTAGCCATTATTGCCAATTAATGTGGCCTTTTGGAGAATTGGCTAGTTTACTCCAACTTATAATAAGTTTTTATTTTTTTTATTTTTAGAAGGGAACTTATAATAAGTTAATAGTAGTAATCCAGAAACATAAATAAAAATTATTCCCTCCTTATTTTTAAGATAATTAAATTTTAATTTATTCAGATCATTTTTATTGGGTAATTGGTAAGTCTGATTGACTAAAATTTTTATGTGTGGATTTTTATTTTCAATTTTGATTTTTTAAATATAATTTATATATTATACTTGATATTAATTATTATGAAATAGAAAACAACAAAAGGCCATCAAAATCAAACGTAATAATACTCTTCTATTAATTGGGGAAAAAAAAGGGCAGGTTTTCCTCCAGTCTCAACTGGAAGGTACTGTTAGGCTCGTGGGAGTCCATTATGGATCCCGTTTTGATAATTTGAACTGTTAATATCTAGAACTCGTCGATTATAATATGCCTATAAAAAATCACGTTGATCGGATATCGATAGTTACATGATTAAATTAGTTTTGTATAAAAAAAAAGACAGTAAAAAAATAAATGATTAACATAAATCTAATCCGATAAGATAGCTATCGAATCCGCACGATTTTTTACAAGCATATAGTACTTGACAAGTTCTACATATTGAACTATTCGGATTATCGAAACAAGATTTATGGTAAGCCCTCACGGGCCTAACAGTACCCTCTAGTTTGGTGAGCCCTCGGAAAAAATATAATAAAAATCAACGGCTCAAATCGCATACATTTAACAACCCAATTGCAAGAAACGATAGAACGGATAGTAGACAACAAAATCTGAAAACCGTAACGGTCACGAAAACGAAGGGAGCGAATAATAAGCAAGGAGCGCAGGTTAGCAGCGACCCACGTAGGGACAGGTCATTTTCACGGTAAGATACGCCGGGTTAACGAGTCTCTGTCTGTGGTGTCGCCGAAACGAAACACAGCCGCAAAAGAGCAGTGCTACAAAAACCAGTGGCGAAGAAGAGCACACTACTCTCTCTCTCTCTCTCTCTCTCTCTCTCTACATCTCCATTTTCTCTCACTAAATCCCATTCTCAGAATCTGAGATCTTTTCTAACAAAAAAACACCTCTGCCTTTCTCTCTCTAGAAAAAAAGACTCACTAGTTTTGTGTGATTGTAGTCATTTCTAGGGTTTCGTTTTTTTTTTTTTTCAGATCTCGAGTCGCATTGCCGATCTAGGGTTTGATTGGAGCTCTAGGGTTTTAGAGCCCCTCGAGACTCGTCATGGCTACTCCGTTTCACCTGCCCGTCACTGCTGCTCAGGTCCTCCCCCCCCCCCTCTCTCTCTCTATATATGTATATGTATATATTCACTCTCTCTCTAAAAAGATGGGTCTTTGGATTTCAGGTTGGGACGTACTTTGTTGGGCAGTATTACCAGGTACTTCAGCAGCAACCAGAGTTTGTTCACCAGTTTTACAGTGAGGCCAGCACTATGCTTCGTATTGATGGGAACTCAAGAGAGACAGCCACGGCAATGCTGGTATTGTCTTTTTAGATTCTCTCTGTATGTTTGTGAGTGTGTGTATGTACTTGAATTTGTGTGTTTGAATTAGAATTGGGGGTAGATTTCCAACAATCAAATGATGAGAACTACACTTTTGAAGCAGGGAATGGGTTCTTGTTGTCTGTCATGCAATTCTGGTATCAAATTTACTGATGTTTTGCTGAATTATACACAAATTTGTGGAAATGTCCAACAATCAAATGATGAGAAATTCACCTATTTTTTTTATTGTATTGAATTTTATTCACAACAGCTATAGAATAAGGTAATTCAATGATTTTAGATGAAGAAAAAACCTTTTGGCTTAATGTGGAATGAACAATTGGATTTATCTATAGGGGGGAGCCAAGGCATGATTGGTTGGGTGCATTGCCTAAAAAGAAAGTTACAATTTTCAGGTGTAGTAGGACAAGGAGTTGAAGGATTGCTGAGTTTTTTTGAGTCTTTAAATTAAATACAGTTACTTGTATAAGGTTGTGATTGTAGGAGAACTAAATTTATAAAGTTTTGCCACACCATTGATAGTTTCTTATTTTTTGAGGGATCAAGCCTAATGGGTTCAAAACTTGTAAAATCTGTTTCTGTTAGCTAAACCTATCTGCAATGCTAAATTGGATAATTTTTATCATAGTTTTCATGGAAAAAAGGGTCCGGAGATGGTTTATTCATTACTTTTGATTCTTGCACCCTTCATAGTAACCAGGCTAAAAAAACTCTGAATTTGGAGTATTACAAATATTCTTGGTGTTTGCATATCTGTTATGTGAGCTTAATGGTCTCTTGCTCTTCACACGCACTAGTTCTTATAATTGCTTATTCTACATTAATAATTGCAAAAGACACTTGCTTGGACCAGGTAATAGTGGCCAGTCCATGCAAACTATAGGCACTGGGCAGCAGGAAGGACCTACTTTTCATAAAATAAAGAATCACTCTCTTAATTATGAAGTTGCAGCCATAGAGTAAGACCTAAAATACGCATATACCTTGTCGATATCGGGTGTAAATTGTAATCTTCAATGTTATGTACTTGTCTAAGTAAGACCTGCAGATGCTTTTGCTGTGACGATTTCTCTATCTTAATTCTACTTTAAGTTTCTCTTGTCATAATTTCATTGTTTTCTCTTGCTTCTAAAATGCTTCCTTCCAATCCTATGGTGCATCTTCATGGTTCTATTTTGGACATTTCGATAGTCGTTTTATAGTTTTCTAAATGGCAGCAAGTATCAAGCGTTTTGGGTTTACTCTTTTCCCCTTGCTTTCTGGCAGCAAATCCACAAACTTGTCACATCTCTCAACTACACTGGAATAGAAATCAAGACAGTGCATTCTCTTGAATCTTGGAATAGAGGCGTTCTTGTGATGGTTTCGGGTTCTGTGCACATAAAGGACTTCAATGGAAGGAAGAAATTTGTGCAAACATTTTTCCTTGCACCTCAGGAGAAAGGCTACTTTATTCTCAATGATATTTTTCACTTTGTTGATGAGGAACCAATTCACCACCATCCAATAGTCTATTTAGCCCAGAGCAATCTTGATTCAACATTAAATGCTTCAGCTACCATTAGAGAACCAGGTATTATGATTGAATCTGCATTCCTTGAGGATTTCTACAATTAACCTGCCCCAGAATCTGAGAGGATTTTTGTCACTCGGAGTGAATTGTTTTATTCATCTTAAAAGGGACTAATATTTACTTGCAAAATCTTTGTAACTATGCATTTGTATTTCATTGCAAGAGCTTTGATCAGTCAAATAAGCAACACTAAATGGCTGTATGCTTTTATTCATTTATTTATTTTGTAAACGGATTTCCTCTGAGGAGCACTTTTTATTTGGGATAAGTAATTCAGCAAAGAGTGTCAAAAAACGAAATCAGGGTGGGCAAGGAAGGGGATGCAATTCAATGACACAAGAGTAAAAAAAGGGTAGGGTAGGGTAATAAAAACGAGGGAAAAATAACTGGTGAATTGATCAAATATGACATTACCAATCATGCTGTGACATTATATGTAATTTGATTATAAGATGACTGGCTTCTATAATGGATTGTCAATTATTTGATTATAAGATGACTGGCTTCTAGAATGGATTGTCAATTTTGCATCTCAATTATGTATTCCATTCATTTCCATATACTGGAAAAATGTTCTTTGTTTTTCAGATGTTTGGTTAAGAAATTATGGCTTTTGCAGCATCCAACTACATGCTGGGTGGAGAGACTCAGGCAAGGGAGTTTGTGGCTCCTGCTGATGTCACAGAAAATGGTCCAGTTGACAATTTCAGTTTATCGGATCAGCGGCTGCAGCATACCCCCGAGGCTGAAAGCATTCTTGAAGATAATTTTGCACACTCCAATGGTTCTCTTCAAAACCCAATGAACCCTGTTTCGGAGCACCTGCCTGCTCCTGTTGAGGAACCCGTTGGGGAGCCCCAAAAGCACACTTACGCTTCCATTGTATGTTTTATTTAGTTTTTGCACTATATTTATGTATGTAGTGGTGGAACAATTAAAATTTGCACTATATTTACACACAACTGGTGGAACAATAAAAATTTCCCTTTGGGCTTGTCACCACCCGCCCCTCACTTCTCATCGTCTTTTTCCTTTCTCCTGTTTTCATCTGTCTCTTTAGCCTCCCCGTGTGTTTACTCTTATTATTGTAGAAATCAGCCTCCCAGTTACTTCTTCCGTCATCCACCCCAATTGTCCTCCACTACCGGCCACGTCACAGCCTTACAAGCATAGTATAGTTTGGCTGAGAATACCTTAATGCCAAGAACTTTCATTTTCTGATGTCAATGATTTCTAGAATGGCTTTGGTCATTGACAAATCAACAAATTTCCATGAAATAAGTGGAGGAAGGGGAATAAGTCCTGGTTTTTTCTTCCAGGTCAAGCAACTTCTGGTCTTGAATCTCTTAAAAAAATTCATTGCTTCACATAAGAAACCTAAAATTGGATGAAATGCAAGATGATTGTGAGTTGTGCCTCTTCCTAGGTCGAAGTTCATAGGACCTGTTTATAAATGAAACTCAGTTATAATGAATATCTGTTCCTTTTCTTTCCTGTGTACATAGGTTAACAGGACCCATGTGTGCATTATATAGAGTGGCTATCTCACATAGCGATTGACTTCTTGTTTAATTGTCATTTGAAGTTGCAGGTCTCCAAAGGACAATCTGCAACATCAGCACCTCAGCCTTCTTTCAACAAGTCCACGCCTCCTGCTTCAGAGTGGAATCATGTACCAGAACCACCTACTCAGCAGTTCATAGCATCATCAATTGCTATAGAAAGTTCAGGGGCTGATACTGCAGAAGAGTTTTCAGCTGTGGAAGATGAAGGTTGATGTTTCCCCTCCGTGTGCTACCTTATCCTACACCATGTTACTGTCATTAAAAGTATCCAAGAATCCTTTTAAAACCAGATGCGTTAGTTGATAAAAATATTGATCGTGTAAATTCTGTGATGAGTTTTTTGTGGCTCCCCGTTTCCTCAAAAGAATACCTGCATAGTGTTAGATGCTGTTCCCTTATTTCCCCTACATATCTTAATGTTCTCAGGTGAAATAAAGTCGGTTTATGTGAGAAACTTGTCACCTACTGTTTCTGCTTCTGAAATTGAGGAGGAATTTAGGAAGTTTGGTGAACTCAAGCCTGATGCTGTGGCCATTAGAAACCGGAAGGTTCATTCTTTTACTTCCCTCTTGTATTGCTCTTTTGACTTGGAGGAACTAATATGTGATTTTTTTCTCACATGTTGATATGCAGGATATTGGTGTTTGCTACGCGTTTGTTGAATTTGAAGATATTACTGGCGTCCAAAATGCAATCAAGGTCTGAATATGTATATCCTATAACTTCATTGCATTCTTTTATTCGTGAATTTGTTCATAAAAATTTAAATTTGGTCATACAATGCTCATGTGTTTTCTACCCTTTAGCTAGTTATTGTAGATCTTCCTTGTGCCAAATCTTTTATTTTATTTTATTTTTTTCCTTCTATCTGTTGGCTAACTGTTGTGATTCTGGTTATGAATGGATGTTTTGTTTTCGTTTGCATTTTCTCATATTCTATCAATGGGCATTTAGTCTTATGCTTCTGTTCACTTGCTTTTGTTTTGCACCTGGTCACTAAAAAGTCGTTTTTGTCTAGTTCCAAAACCTTCAAGTTCACGCTATAATTGTCCTGTTGGAATTTACATTAAATTTGTCTTTCTTCACTGGATACTACTCAAGTTCAGGATTTGATTTACCTCTTCTTATTTTCCTTTTACCTTTTAATTTTTTTTATTTTTAACATTCTGGGCAATAATTTTGTGTTGTGGACCATATTCAGTGGGTGTTTGGGAAGTGAGTTTTTATGTAGATTTTATTAGATGTAGGTTTTTATGAGATAAAAAATTTTTAGTGTTTGGGAAGATAGTTGGGTTTTTATGTGGTTGGATGTGATGTTTGTGAGAGAAAAAGTGAAATGATTATGGGGTTGGATGTGATATTTTGTTTGGATGTGTTTTTTTTGGTTTTGCAAAACTTTTTGTCTTTTAGTGGAAAAAATGAGAAAAAAATTGGGAACTTGCTTCCCAAACACCACCTCAGTCACTTAATGCAATCCGTTTCCTAGCTGGATTCTGATGTAAAGTTGGTTTCCTTCGATTCTATCTGTAGGCTTCTACAGTCAGATAGCTGGACAACAAGTATTCATTGAAGGCCGCAGAGCTAACAGAGCCAATGCACCTCGAGGAGGAAGTAAGTACTTTAAAGAAAATTCCCAATGATAATTTTATTTTAATGTAGTTTTGTTATAGTTGGGCTGTTTTTGGAACAGGGCGGGGGGTAGAGGCAGGGGTGGCTACCTAATGGAGGCTTCCAAGGGGACGCTTTGGTTCTCGGGGTTTTGGTAGGGGAAATGGCCAGGATGGAGCTGACCGGGACTTCAACAGGGCCGAGAGGAAATGGTTACTACCGACCAGCTCTTCGGCAGGAGAGAGGGATTTTGGGCAACCACGTGTCTAGAACTGGACAATACCAATCAGAGTGAACATATTTCAAGTCCTTTGAAGCACGGGAAAAAAAGTTGAGTCAAGTCATTTGGGTCTAAAGATCTCAAATATATTTCTAGGAGGCTTTTCAAATAGATGCATAGCATTTTTGTTTATCCTGGAATTTCAATTTCATTTTTTTTTTTTTTTTTTTTTTTTTTGGAAATTTTCACTTTGGTGGAGTTCATATGAAATTTTCACTTTGGTGGAGTTCATATTTTAAGAGGTAATGATTTTGCAATTTTGTGCTCTTCTTGGCTTATGAATTGTGGAGTGAAAGGAAAATAAACGAGAAAGAAAAAAAAAAAGGACTGTAAGAAGTGAAAATAATATGTATCTTTCCCTTGATAAATTCATAATCCAAAATAGCACAAATGTCTCGTGTTGGATTTTTTTAGAAAAATATATATTATTCTTGTATTGATGAATTTTATCTCTGTTTTTCTTTCATGGTGATTTGACTGAATTGAGATCCTCTCCATGGATCCTTGTCTCCTTACTTAGAACGGTAGAACAGCGGAGATGCATCTTGAGTTGATCCAACGATCTAGATTTGAGCGGAAAAAGTAAAATTGAATGTGTTTTTATTATTCTTTTATTTTTAAATAACCAAATTTGAACCGTTGGATCAACTCAAGGAGAGGATCTCAACTCAGTTTGACCGGCATGTAATTGCACTTGCTAGAAGCATTAACATTTCTTCTTCTTCTTGATTTAATTTTTTTAGTTTAATAGTCTTCTCGTGGAATTGAAAATAAACATAAAAAATGAAAACTATTGTGAAAAAAAAATATTAAAAAGAAAAAAGTAATTAAAAAATGAAGTTATTTATTTATTTGTTTGTTCTCGTTTTTTCAATTCATAAATTTATTTATAATTTGATGTCTTATAGATTAATAAGTTGGTTACCTGAAAATTTGCCTAAATAACACTCATACCAAACCCTCATCCTCCTTATCTTCCTAAATTAGACATATAGACAACTCTATCAAACACACCAGTCAAATTGATATATTAACTCTCCTCCTCAATATTCGCTGGTCAATGTTAATGTCCTATGGAGGGGACTCTCTCTCCTTCCCCATTTCGTTCACCATCTTCCTTCCCTTGACGCCACCCCCTCCCTCGTCGTCCTCTCTTCGGATGGCGGGCAACATCTTCCATCACCACCAGTGTCTTCGCCCCATAATAATATCAAAATTATTGAGCAGGGCATCACTGTAGTTGTCACCGTTACCACCACCACCATCATTACGAATGTCTCATTTAAAGCCATTCCAACTTCTAGAAATAAATGTCATATCGGCCCAAGACTTGCACTGTGTGTCAAAGAACATGCGAACATATGCAACTGCATGGGTTCACCCAAAGCGGAAGCTTTCCACGAGCATTGACGCCCATGGCCACAACAACCCTACATGGAATGATAAGTTTGTCTTTCGGGTCGATGACGCGTTCCTCCGCCTCGACACGTCAGCGGTTGTGATTGAGATCTATGCCCCTCGTTGGTTCTGCAACACCCTTGTAGGGACGGTCCGCGTTCTCGTGGGTAATCTTATTCCACCTCCAACTCGGCCCAATCTCCACCACCACCACCATGTGGGGATGCGGTTTGCCGCGCTTCAAGTCCGCCGTCCATCAGGTCGTCCCCAAGGGATACTAAACATTGGGGTGACAGTGCTTGATAGCTCTATGCGAAGCATGCCTTTATACACTCAACCTGCGTCAGCTGTTGGATGTCGTAATTTGATGGAAGAAGATCACAATGACGGAAATAATAATAATAATAATAGTAATGCACCCGTTTTGAAGCCCATATTACGTCGCTCACGAAGTGAACGTAGCGAACGGTTTCCATTTGATGATCTCTCCTCTGTTAGTGGTTCGATCATTGCGATCACACAAAAGAGGGGGGTTCCTGGAAAAGCTAGTTCATTGCTTAGTGGTGGTTCAGAATCAACCATTGCACCAAAGGGAAAAGTTAAAAAAGGCAAGGCAAGTTCGATGATTAGCGGTGCAGAACTCAGAGAAAAACCAAATGAGAAAGGGAAAAAAAGCAGGGCAAGTTCACTTATCAACGGTTCAATCATGAGTAAAGACTCACACAAAGAAAAAAAAACCAATGTCAAAAAAATCAAAAAACAACCTAGTTTACCCAAAAGTAAGGTGTCTGATGAAGAACACTATAATGCAAAGCCTCCTCCTCCTCCACCCCCAATGAAGAATAATGGGGTAGGGGTTGCAGTTCCAACGAAAGAGGCGGTGGTGGTGACGACAACTGGGAAGGCGATTTCGAAGTTTAATGGGTATGAGTTTGGGGGACCAAAAGGATCATCCTTAGTGAATGGAAAATACACATACAATGGAGCACCACCTAAAGCTCCTTCTTTATGGTCGGACTCGGAAGTGGGTCCGTCACCGTCAGAGGTGGCGGCAGCGATGGCGAGGGAGAGGTACTTGATGGATGACAACCAAAGCTCGGTACTAGATGGGTGGAGTTTGGATGAAAGCGTCGAAGGGCTAAGATCCAAGCTCGAGAGGTGGAGGACGGAGCTCCCGCCTCTATATGATCGAGGAGGGTTGGGGAGTAGTAGTTTCAGATCAACTAGTCAGCACATATGGAGGCACACCGCAGACGATGCAGGCAGCGGATTGTTTTCATGCTTTGGCAACATATATGGATATGAGTGTCAGTGTATTTGTGGGAAGCCACGAGGGAAGGAGAAGCCTTAGCGGTCGGTTTCAGAGCCCATCGGCTACTGTTGGTCGCTCATTTATTTATTTAAACGACAACCTACAATATCCTTTGTTGTGTTTTCTTGTCCCTAAACATTTTTTATCACGCAAACTTTGCTTGATGGTTATGTTATGTGTTAGAGAGATGGTTTGATGAATTATTTGATAAACAAGTAATATGACGAAAGAAATAAGAGAATTAATGCAAGTGATTCCATTATCATGGATTCAATGATCTTTGGTTGTGAATAATTAAGTGAGTATGAAATTAATGGCCAATAAAGTATGGGCAAAGAGGACATGTTTTTAATTAGGAGAAAAACTAGGGATCATGAAAAAACTTCCATGAAAATGATCATGAATGAATTATGACCCTTGGATTACCTTGATTAGTGTGCGATACTTTGTTTTAAGTGTAATCCAAAGGTCATAAATCTTTCATGATCATTTTCATGAAAGTTTTTTCATGATACCTAGTATTGCTCTTTAATTATATATGCAATACTTTTTTTTTATATTTTTTATTCTCAAATGAATAATGTTATAATAACCATTTATTTTTATCATTTTTATTTTATCATATGATGTATCAATTTAATTGTCAATACAACAGTAAATATATGTATTAGTAGTTAAAGAGTTATTACATTATATTAAGCTGACAAATAAAATATTGTACAAAAATGTCACAAGCGTAATACTATTGTTCTCAAAAAAAATGTAATAAGGCCTCATTTGGAAAGCGGTCCGTTTAGCCAAAAAGTCATTAAAAAAATCAAAAAGTCAACAATTAATACCAAAAAATTAAAAATTCTCTTTTCTTTCTATTTTTTGCATATCTTTTCGTAAAAAGTCAAAAAATCATCCCAAACATATTAATTTTCTTTAGTTCATATTTTAGCCAAATAACTAAAAAATTACTAAATTAACCTATTCGCAAACGAAGCCTAAAATTGTAATGGCACTTAATAAGGAAATTGGTGTTGTTTTGTGTATCAATGGGTGAGTCAAGTCTCGTAAAATAGAAAACCACCCAAACCCAACCCGACTCCCAACAAATTATAAAATCCATAATAGAACCCAACTTGATTTTCAGACCCAATCTAACTTCATAGCCCCCCAAAAAAATCGAGGTTCAATTTTAAATTATAAAAAATGTCGCGACTAAATTGCAAAAACCAAAGTTTTATTGACTTCCAGCAGCAACGAGAGTAACTGTTCATCACTTTCTTCTTCTTCGACGATCCCATACGGTAGCACACACCGCATCTGGTGAGTCCTCTCTATCTCTCTCCATCGCATTTTCTTTGCCCTAGTTTCTACAATTTCTTTGCCCTAATCGGTTTTGAAAGTTTTAACCCTAATTTACATCTCTGTTCGTGTTTATCACTTGTAGCTTTCACTTTCTCTCTTTTGTGTTTGTGAGCGATCACTATAACGAAGCTGAGGAAGCTCAATCGTCCCACCTCTCACCGAATGTCTATGCTCAGGTTCGTATTTCAGCTCATACTCTATATTCTAGGGTTTAAATCTTACTCTGTTTCTCATTTTGATTTGGCTTTTTGGCAGAACAATGGTTTCGCAATTGGTGAAACACGAAAGGATTGAAACTACTGTTGCCAAGGTTATTCCTTCAATTTCCTCGAAAAAAAAAATTAGGGTTTTTGTAGGGTTTTGTTATTTGTACAAATGAAATTGATCATATTTAAATGTATTAGCTTCAACTTATTTGGACCCTTCGTAGAAAAATTTAAATTAATATAATAGAAAAGAACAAAGGAAAGTATTTTTTGAAGTTATCATTTGGTTGAATATGAATATAATATGTATGCCCTCCTTGTTACTGATAACTTTGGTTACGTATGCGTTTATAAGCTAAATATAAAAGATGTTATGGCTTTTAGTAAATTGTGTGTTAGATGATTTTGAGATGATTAGATTTCTTGCAAGATTAAAAAATGTCTGAAATTTCGGACTTGGTTTAATTGGTAATGTAATTGATATGTTTTTTGTTGTGCTTTATGTTTATCAATCTGTAGGCAAAAGAAATTCGTTGTCTTGCTGGTAACATGGTACAACTTTGAAAAGAGGTGTGTACAGTATCATCATACATTTTACTTTTGAGCCTTGTTTTTCTTCTATGTAAAATTAGAAAAGTTTATTCTTCTTTTTAAATTTTTGACACACCGAGAATAAATATGATTTTTTTTTTTTAATTTTAGAATTTTGTAAACATTTGTCAATTAACATTTTATTTAAATATAAAATGTTAATTGACAAATGTTTAGAAAATTAACTGAGAATAAATGTGAAAATTCTAAACATTTGTCAATTAACATTTTATATTTACTACAAGAAATTTCTTCCTTTTCTCATTTCATTAATTTTTGCAAAAGATAGCTATATTATGTTCTTCCACCAATACCCTTACACGTTTGGGTTGCAGTGAATGTGTTATGTGCCATATGAATTTGTGGCTATAAACTTAAATCTTCTTATATCACAAGTCTCTACTATGATAAATCTGAAATAGTGGCTATATGGGTGTCAAGTATTGAATGAATTGAGATATATGAATAAAAAAAAACACCCAATTAGTACACATTAATGTGTGTTTGGGAGAGGAAAGATTGAGTACACACCTAACCTTTGGCATAATGCACAAAGTGATGGTCCCAAGACTTAAACCCATAACCTCAAGATTATTTGGCTAAATTTTAACCATTGAACTGATGGTCACCCCTTATATATGAATAAAAGGGGGAAAAAAACGGAGGGGGAATTTGTAATGTTATTTGGTCTTGAGGAATACAGTATTTGGTCACCGTATGAGGAGCATGTACTGAAGTTCTTGGAGTTTGCAGTGCATTTTATCCCTTCTCTCGAGGATTGTGCATCAAATGCCCTTGAAACATTGTTACACTAATCATGGATAAACACGGAAAGCTCTCCTTTTGCTCTTTTGGGCTCTAAACACCGCTGAATGTTAATAAATGGAGGTTTTCTATTGATTTGTTAAAAAAAAACTAGAAGCTTGTTCAAAGAGTTTTGCCTTTTTTATTGAAGTTAAAATTTCTTCTACACATCTGTATGCCTAATTGATTTGGATTGAAATTGGATGATTTTGGGATTTTAAAATATTGAAGTGAGGTAGCTGACTTGATGTCTAAGAAGAGGCACAAACACTTGACACACAACACAGACAAATGTCAAATTTTCAAAAAATACAAGGCACGACAAGTGGGGCATGCACAAAATATATGGTTTTATATAATTTTTATAATGTCATATATATGAATATTTCAGTCAAAGATGACAAAAATGCAACACAATACTAATTTATTAAGTTTAAAGGAAGAGGAATTAATATATATAAATCTTTAGTTTTTTTTTTTTTTTTTTTTTGGGGGGGGGGGGGGGGGGGGGGGGGGGTGTATTGTTTTGTCTTAAGTTATTATATTCAAACTTATAATATCTTTCATGTGTCTCTAAACAATAAACATTTATGTCCCCCAAGTGTCTGAAGCATGTCTGGGAGTATATTTTTTTATTTTTTTTAACGACACATTGGGATGTGTGTTTGACACATGTCAGGAAATGTTCGATGAGTGTCAATGTAGGACATGGACACACACCTCTGTAAAAGTGTCTGTGATTTTTAGAGTGAATATTGAAGACTTGTGGGAAACTCGCTTGTTCATTCCAAATATTTGCACCGGTCATGGCTAGTTAAATATTCGCTACCTGTTTTAAGATGGATAAAGACGACAGTATATTTCTGTCTATGTATGCATGTATTTATATTATAGATCAATTTTGTTATAGCCCTAAATCATGATAAAGGGAAGTCATTGGCTCAAGGGACTTATTACCCAATTTGGACCCCATTCAATCATAGGTGGGCAGTTTGGCAACTAATGTAGCATTTTTGTATAGGTTAACATAAGAGTTTTTGATAATATTGTGAATGTGTTTTTTAGCATAGTGGAGTGAGATTTCACAAAAGTGTGTGCTTTGAAAAGAAAGATTGCACACTAATAGCTGGAATTTCTGCTTTGAAGTGCATATTTTATGAAAGCTTTTAAAACTTGTTATTATTTTATATACTTGAAGTAAATTTTTATAGCTATACTGAGTATGAACTCTTCCTTGATAATGAATGAAACAAAAGTTGTTAAATGATTAGATAAATTAGTATTAAACTATGTATAAATTTTCCGACTTCTATTTCTGAAATAATACTGAAAAACCTGAAAGCTTAGGCATATGAGGGTTGTATTGAACACTATTTAAACATATCCTTCTGAATTTATCACAGAGTACTCTTTGAGCTGCAAGGCATGCTGCTGCCTTTGTGCAGGGAGATGATGTCCTTCATAAGCTATTTACAAAACTGGCTTATCGATACAAGTGAATCCTGTACGTCTTTGTTTGCCAGTCTTTGTTGGTGTATGGTTGTAATATTTGCTTTACTTTTCTGTGTTGCAGAGATAGAGTAGGTGGATACACAAGACTGCTCCGAACTCGGATACAAGTTGGTGATGCAGCACCAATGTCCTATATTGAGTGAGATTCTTGTTTTGATTTTGTTGCAAATCTTAAGTAGAACTGAGAAATTTGTCTGCCATTTGTGTTATCTATTAACATCTTTATTTTATTTTTTTTGTTTTTGTTTGAAACCCCATACTGATAATTTCTGCATTTGCTTATTTGTGGCAAGCACAAAATTTCATGGGGTTGTGATATGACAGAGTGTTGAATGTAAGTGTCAATCAAGCATCCAAGAAGGGTTGGTTGTGCTGACATTAAAAAAATTATCTTAAAGTAGAGACACATCCTAGAATTGCTGATCACTTCTTAGGAGTTTCAAAAAGTGTTCTGTGCACTGATTTTTATTGAAATATCAAAGTTACAATGAAAGTTTTATTGTGTCAACTATCCCTCCTTTCTCACAATCAGTCCATCTTTTTCTAAGCATTTTTGTTTGGTTCTTTTTTTAAAAAGAAGGCTTGTTATGTGATTTAATTATGTATTTTTATTTGTAACAGGTTCATAGATAGAGAGAATGAGCTCAGACAGGCAAAACCACCAGCCCCCCAACCACCACAGAGACCACCTTTGGATCCCTGAACGAAATCCCAGCTTAGCAGGCAATTTGCACCCCCAAAAGAGGATAAACATTATGAATCTGATGCTTGAAATATGTTCTTAAATTTGTCATTCAAAGATTTTTTCGTCTTTTTTATTTTATTTTGGTCATGTTATATCGTCAAGCTCCTCAAAGGTGGAAACATTCAAGCTTTAGAACCGTGAAGCAGAATTTTGCTAAATTGACAAAAATAATGTCTATGCAACTATTTCAGTAGTGCTTGTAATTTTTGAAGGCTAGGTTTAAGCTCTTTTATGGAGTGCCTTGGGAACTTTGAAGCTAAAATGTAGATTGTGTTTCAGAATATGTTTGAGCTTTGACTGGTTCTTCAATATGGGAGAGCATACAAAGCATTGTTGAATTATACAAAGCCAAAATAAACTTTGCTTAATCATGCTTTTTCCAGCTATTCTACTAGATTTCAATTTGGATGTATGATGGTTTAATTCTCTCCAGTTAGTTCATTGATTGTATTCTTAAGATGGGAAGTTTAGGGCTAGTTGTGTCAGTCTGGTTCTGGTTTGATAAATATGGTATTTTCATCTGCAGAGTTTCTTGAAAAATAAAGATATTTCTGGATCTTTGTTTTTCCTTCTACAAAAGTAGTTTTTTTTTTTTTTTTTTTTTTTTTTTTTTTTTTTTTTTTTTTTTTTCAGTTAAGCATTCAGTGTGTTTGGTTTGAGTTTTTTGAATTAAGTTTTTTGAAATTAAGTTTTTTAGTTTTCGTATGTTTTTGTTTTTAGTGAATATTTTTAAAATTTTTGAACTTTTTTTTTTACTTTTTAGATGCACTTTACTTAGATGTATCTAAATAGTAAAAAATTTGTGAAAAAAATATTTTAAAAAATTAATAAATACATAAAAATATAAAAAAAATGTATTGAATTCTTGTATTTTTGGTATTTAGTGAATTTTTAAAAGATTTTTTTTATAATTTTTTTATTTTTTAAGTGTATTTATGTTAGGTGTGTTTAAAAAGTAAAAAATTTGCTTAAAATATTAAAAAAATTTAGTAAAAACAAAAAAACATAGAAAATAAGAAAATAGAATTTTCTTAAAAGTGTTTTTGAAAAAATGAAACCAAATAAGATGATTAGTACTTTAGAATAGTGAGCAATGAAGGGAGGATGTGGTGTTCATCTTTCAAATGCCTATGTTCTTTTTCCATTTTCTACGCTTCTAAACATTTTCACAGTAGTAGCGGATACAAGATTTTACTTTTATAAAAGAAAATAATTCATAGAACTCCATGAAGTTGTGTTTGGATTTAAAATTTGTATAAGGAAAAGGAAATGAAGTAAAAAATATAGATATCCTCCATGAATTTTTTAATGAATCCTTTTTTTTTGTTGCAACAGAGATAATAAATCCAAAATTTAAACACAACATAAATTGCATTGATGAATGTTTTCTTTTCCACTATTTAGTCAGGAACTTGCTATGCTAATTATCATCACACTAAACCTTAACCATTCACTTGGTGGTATTTCACAAACATTTTAATATGAAATTGAGTCTTCTTATTTGGTCAATACTATGATTAGAAACCAACTCAATTGAGTATTGGGTCATGATCATTATCATTGTACAAACAAATTCAATATATGACTCCCACAATACATGTTCCACAGACAATGATTTCTAATAATTTTTTATGATGCCTTCTTATTCATCCACTGACCAAACACTACGCATAATATAATTGTCATAACATATATATATTCATAATATAATTGTCATAATATATATATATATTCTTAAGGGGTGAACATCGGATATATTGATCCGTCTAAACCGACCGAATCGAACTGATTCGTCGCATTTTGGACGGATACGTGATGACGAGCAGACGGTTGCGAATTGATTTTTTCTAATCCGCTTAGTTTTGGACGGATGGCGGATTTGAGATTTATTTGGCCGCAACCGAACCGCCAAACTGCCAAGCACCCTTAGTAATTTATAAGATTTTGTATTTTCAATTTATTTATATATTCTATTTGTGTTTTCAATTGAAAAAGAATTTAAATATTCTGTTGAATATATTATGTTGAAAAAGAGTTTTCAACTTAAATATATTTTTTGAATTGAAAAAAATAAATGTATTATTTATCTATATATTTTAGTTTTTAAATCTAACTCTAAAAATAATAAATAAAAAAAGATTATATATGCTGGTTGATTTTTGTTTTCAAAAACAGATATAGATATAACAATACAAAGGCATACAATCTCTACTACTGCTCTGTTCATGGTTTTGATAGTTTGAATTGATTTTATATTTTAAAAATCACAGATTATAATATTTTATATAGATGAGGCATGTTGTGATTGTAATATGTGGATAAAGTTTCAAACTTTCTTTCTTTAGATGAGGCATGCAGTGACTGTAATACTTTGTTAAGTCATTGACTATAATTTTTTTTTTTTTTTTTTTGAGAAAGTGCACAAGTTGAATTATGTTAAAAATTTATAAAATTTTAAACCGCCAAATTGATTCGCATCCATCCGCCAATTCGCTCAATCCACATCCGTCGGATTGGCCAACGGATGCAGATTGATTTTCTCCAATCCGTCAATCTGACGAACGGATGACGGATTGAAAGTTTCGTGATCGCAACCGACCCACACCTACTCTTAATATTCTTGATATAAAATCTTATGTTTCAAATTTTTATTATCCCTTAAATCTAAAACATTTAAAATCATTAGATTATATCTTGAGATTCTTATATTCTAATATTCTCAAAAGACATATATATATATATATATATGGAATGGAATTATCCAAAAATGTGAAAGTTAGAAATTATTTATAGAAAAATATGGATACCAACAAAAATATCACCATTTTCATTTCACGCCTAACATTCGGATTCGTATCTAATTGAAAGATTCAAAAGCATACATATCTTCTGTGATCAAAATTATAAAGTTAATAGTCAACATCAAAAACATATCTCAACTAATTTTAAAAATAGATTTACATAGCAATGCTTTCTATAATGATATTGATTAAAGTAATTCTAAAACTAAAAACCACTTTAATTTGTGCAAGATAAGAATCATCTCATATAAAACATAAATGTACACGTGATTCAATAAAATGCTTACTTTACAATTAACTTCATAATCTAATTTGAAAAAAAAAAAAAACTCCACTCAAATTCTCAAAAACAAAAAAAGTTTAGAAAACATATATCAATTTTTATTTTTTAAATCAAATAAAAGAAAGTTATTCTTTTTCACTTTTGATTATATTTCTTTACATCATCAAACTGGCAAATATATAGCACTCTCTGTAATATTGGCCTCATAATTTCTTTTCCTTATTCTCTCTTAATTTAGAATATTTTTCTCATTTTGTTTGAGATCTAAGAGTAAAAATAACTCTTTAAAATACTCTTTCTCTTAAATGATTTTAGTCTTAAATAACAAAATGATTCAAAAACATCAAAATATTCACCACAAAAATAGGAATTCCTTAAAACTTTTTTTTCTAAAAATAAATATAAAGAGAAAATTTTAAAAAGAAAATTGATAGTGGTGGTGGATGACGTGAAGATGGGGGGGCATAGAAAGGGTAAAAGTAGGGGATTGGAGTGAAGAAGACACAATGATGGATCGAATCCAAACAATTTCAGCAATCTAATTATGAGAATATCCCCCCATTCTCCTCTCTCCCACCCCACTTGGAGGAAAAATTATGTGGTGGTCTTCTAGCATTGTCCCATGGTGTCTCAATTTGATATTATTGAAATTGTGAGTATTTTTTGAGAGATAATTTGATAAGTATTAATTGTTTAGTGGTGTGGACAACCACCAAATAACCTCTCACCTTAGAGATCTTATATATCTATTCTAATATATAAAGTGAATAGAAATGGTACATTTCTTTAATTTAAAAATTCTAAAAGAGCATTAATAATGTGGATAACAAAAAAGAAAAAAAGAAAACAAATTAAAGTCAAAACATCATATCACATAGAATCCACACACTAAGGTTTGGTTTGACAAGTTTAGAAAAAGTCAAAAAGTTATCACTATTCACAAAAAAAATATAAAAAAAATTAATATACAAATATACATATACAAATCAACTTTTTGCTCATCAACCGTACTGACGTCAAACCCCACTGCAGTGAAAGAAAAAACCCCACTGCAGTCAAATATACATATACAAATCAACTTCTTGGATGGTAAAGTTAGGCCCGTGGGGCCCACCATAGATTCCGTTTTGATAATCCGAACCGTCAATATGTAGAACTCGTCTAATATTATATGCCTGTAAAAAATCACGTCTATCGGATATCGCTAACTACATAATCGACTCAGTTTGGTATAAAAAATGGATGATGTTATAGTTAACAATTGACAAAAAAAACTAACACGATTAGATAGCTATCGATATCCAATCAACATGATTTTTTACAAATATATAGTACTCGACGAATTCTACACATTCAACGGTTTCGATTAGAAAAACAGAACCCGTGGTAGCCCCCACGGGGCGAACAATACCTTCCAATCAAAGCCCAAAAAGAAGGCAATATTTTCCTATGTATTCACCCGGACTGCACTGCCATTCCGTACGCCTGTTACACTATCTTTTCCTACACAATTATTTATACAATTTTTTAATGCATATTTTTTCATAAAAAGTCAAAAAGTTAACCCAAATATCTATATTTTTTTCCTCAACTTTTTAGTCCAAAAAGATAAAAAGTACACTTATTTAGAACACCCCAAACAATCCCTAATTAGAGTTATTAGAACTCTTAATTTAGAACTCTTAACCTTTTTTTCTAAAGCAAAAGTTAATTGATGTTGACACTTTGTGACATTTTGAGTTTTTAAAAGCTGTCCTTCTAATTTATTTAAAAATATAAAATTATATAATAAAATGACTAAAATTTAACCCATTGACATTTTTGTTTAGAAAAGTATATGTTTATCACTTAAGTAACAGATAATATATGCATTTTATTTTTGTCATTATTCTTATAATATTGTTTGTTTTTGAGTTACACGTATCGCATACGTGTGTAGACCATTAGAATATACAAATGGATATGTGTGCATACGTGTGTAGACCATTAGAATATACAAATGGATATGTGTCCACTCGATGGCTGCTAAATTTAAAAAATATAAATTTTGATTTTGATTTAAAAATATATATATTGTATGATGTTCAAATGATAAAGATGTTATTTCTTAAATTAAAGGTCTTAGGGTAAAAGGATATTTTCAAAAATCAAAATAATACAAAATGTTGAGAAGCTGATCAACTTCAATCTAAATTATCTTCAGACGAATTTAAATTAAATAGTCATCAATAAAGGGTTCAATTCAGACGAATTTAGACATGTTGAGAAGCTGATCAACTTCAATCTAAATTATCTTCCAAAAAAACTTCAACCTAAATTATATGTTTGAGACTTGCTTAAATTCGACTTCCATCTTGAACTTATCTCCTAAGCTCAACTAAAACTAGTCCATGAATTGGCCACAAATTTGAGTTTGTTTGTTTATTTTGTAGTTAGTTTAATTAATTTGTCAAAATTAAATTTATTAATATTTTTTTAATAAAATCAATAACAACATCACAACAAATTATTTAAATGACGAGAGAGACCAAAAAGAGAAATATAATAATCAAAGTAATTGTCGTTGTAGCGGTCTTTGCTATTTTTGAGTAAGAAAGAAAAATGATAAATTGTGTTTTATATGTATACGATATATAGTGAATGTGGTGCACCAACGATGTGTGCGACAATAGAAAGAAGAAAAAAAAATCATTCAATGAAATTTGGTTAAAAAAAAATTACACTTTTAAATTTCGCTATTCCCATATTTCACTATATTCTCAACTATTAAATTGTACTATATATATATATATATATTTTACATGGTTTAAAAATTGACAATGAATATTAGAGCATATGACATGAGAATTTTTAGAAAGTGTCCACACCACTAAAGCCTATATTGGTCCACTTCACCAAATTTGCAACATTCCTATTTCAAGCACACACTAAGGGAGACAAATATAATCATACTACTATTGTAATGAGTAGTGATACATCAATATTTTTTTAAGAAAATTTATTTTATTTTAAATCAAAACATAATTCATTATGATTTATTATTTTAGAAAAGATTTTGCTAATCAGTGTCCAATAAGCATTAGTTCAGCTTTATATAATGGCAAAACAAAATTTCAATATATATTTCACAATTTTTTACACTATTATGTATTTTTATACACTTTTTAATTATTGCAATACACTTTTTACTACACTACTCCTTGTTTGGAAAGTTTGACTATTTTAATTGGTTATTTAACTTTTTAACTATTTTAACTTGATTAAAAAAATTGTGTTTAAAAAGTTGATTGACTTTTTTTTTAATTGATTTGATAATTGTGAAAAAAAAAATTATATATTAAATATGACATTTTACCTTATTAATTATTTTAATTTATTTTATCTTTTAATAAATTATTTTAACCGAACCGTAAACCCAAACACTCCAACATCAAAAGCTGTAAGTCATTAGCATTGGGCCTATTGATATAATTTTTTACCAATTGAAAGTTAATAATTATAAGTAAAAACTAAAAGCAATTTTTTTTTCTTCCAAATTGAAACCTCTCTATTTGCTTCTCAACAAGTAATTTTTTTAAATTTATTTACATTGTTTCCCACTCATAAAATACACCAATTACTTTTAACACAACTTTTTAAAATTAAAAATAATTACATAAGTTGCACTAAACAATCAATTTTAAAAAAATCACTATCATGTAATTTCTGAGATGAATATTTTGTAGGAAAAATTGCATACCAGTGTAAAATTTAAATAATAATTACAAATAAATAGTAAATTTATAAATACACACTAACAAGTATCTCAAATTATCACTGATTTATAATTTCTAATATTTTTTTTTTTTTTTGTTACAGGAAAATCATCCCTACCCTCCTGCAGGTCCAAGACAGTGCCTTTTGCGGAGATCACCAGGGTGTCCTGTTAGCCGTTTCGAGCGAAGAGACTATAACCTAGGAACTTGTCCCGAACTCCCAAGATAAACTCCGCTTAAATCAAAACTTGTACAACAAAAGAATATTAAACCCACGCTAAATACTGATCACACAACTTGAGATTTAACTTCATTGAACCCACATTTTTTGTACTACAAGAATTGTTATTTATTTGTGAAATTGTTTTTCTCAGTTGTAATTTCTGAACCAAAAAAGTGTGACAGTTGTTGTGCATTTGGGGTTTAGCTGTCAGAGAGAGAGAAAATAAAAAAAAAACACAAAAGTCGCAAAGAACGAGGAGCGGAGGCGGTCCCCAGATCGCCCGCTCAGCCGCGGACCCTGTCGGCTAACGTGGCGCTCTTCCTTTGGTCGGAGGCACGTGCCTTTGCTCCCACCTTAAACCTCTGTCGGCTTGTCTCTCCGTACTACAACCTTTTACTTCTCTCTCTCACTCACACCAACTTTCTTAGCTTTGGTTTGGGATGAATATATTTTGAGATTGAATTGTCTCCGGTAATCGAATTGGAAGTCCAGTTTGCTGTAATTTCATTTTCCATAATTCGAATGATTTATTTTTAAAATTTATTAAGAAAAAATATTATAAATTTTAAATTTTTTATTAAATAAATAATTATCTTATATAAATGTAGACCCTACATTTGTGGATCTCACACTTATTTGATCATTTATTTAATAAAAAAATTAATATCTCTAATATTATCCTTTATTAAGTATATTATTTTACAAAAAATTAAATTGATTGGATAATGAAAACTGCTTATTCAAATTAATTTTATATGAATCGTTTATTTTTTTGCTATCTATTTTTTTATACAAAACTAATCTAAACAAATAGTTCTCGCTATCCGATCAACTTGATTTTTTTATAAGAATGATGTATTCGATGAATCCTAAAATGCGAACAGTTCGAATTATCTAAATAAGACTAAAAAATGAGCCCATAAACCCAACCCAATAGCACCTCTCCAATCCGGCGAAGAACTGGAGAGAAGTCAACCAATTTTTTTAGCCTAATTTTTTACCTATTTAACTATTTTAATCTAATTAAAAAGTTATGTTTTGAATAATTTTTAATTTTTTTAATTAATTTAATATTTATAAAAACATATAATAATTATAATTTAATAATAATATTTTATTTTATTAATTATTTTTAAATTTTTTTATTTTTATTGACTATTTTAAGTAAAAAGTTACAACTCAAACAAAGCCATTAAATCCTATGAAAAAGTTATGATTAATTACATTTTGATTCACAAAATATCAAGTTTATATTATTTTAATTTTCAATATTTAAATTGTGTCAATTTAAATTTCAATATACAAAAATATTTTAATATGATGTTCTAATCAAATTGTATCAGTAAATATCATTAAAATTAAAGTTAAAGGTAAATATGAGAATTCACTTAAAAAATTACACTTTAAATCCTACAAATATGTGATATGTATAATTAATGTGAAATTTTATTTTAAAAATTTTAATTTTAATTTTTAAAATATGTGATATGTGTTATTTTAATACTGAAAATTACATATTTATTCCCAATTTTGATGGCAATTACTTATGAAATTTTGTTGAAGAATCAAATTGGCACACTTCTTATATATTAGAAACCAAATTGGCACAGTATAAATATTGGGACCGAAATGATACAAACATGATACTTTGGGGGACCAAAAACATAATTAACCCAAAATACTAACCTTTATTTTTGCTAAATTACCCTAATCTTTAATTAAATTTACACTCTTAAAGTTTAAGGTAGCGTTTGGTAGAATTTTCTAAATATAATTTAAGAATAGGAATTGTATTTTGAGTTTGTGAGTTTTGGAATTATGATTTGAGTGTGGAAAATTTGTTTGGTGAATGAATTTTGAAAAGAGTTTTGAATTGAGTGAAATTTTTTTGATGTAATATATGATATTTGATACAAAACCTACAACTCATAACCAAACACACAACTCAAAATTATATTTAAAACTCATAATTTTTTAAAGAAAATTCCAATTTTTTTTGTATTTAAAATATAAAAAAAATAACATGTGTCAATTGTATAAATAATAAAAAAAACTATACTATTCCGGTCAACCAACTGGACATCTAAGAGGATGACCGATTAGCCCAAATTTTTCCACCTTTGAAAGAGTTTTCAAAAATGGATATAGAATTAATTTTTGAAAATTGTAACCAAACACCACGTGCAAATTAAGAGATAGAATTATATTTCCAAAACTCTTATACACAGGGCCTAAATTTTTATAACAATCATTTATTATCAATAATACTATAGGTAAAACATAGATAAAAATTATTTTATTATATTTTTCATATTGAACATGATTTTAAAATAGACTATTCATTTTTTAAAGATAAATATAATTAAATTTGCTACGATTACTTAGATTAATATTTTTTTTTCATAAATAATCAATATATATGAGTTTACAAAATAAACAGTTGACATCATTCGATTATATTCCGTTATAAATTCATCAACTCAATCGGATTGGATTTCTCACTAACAGGAGAAAAGTAATCTCCTTCCAAAATGAATTATTAGCTACAATTAAATAAGAGACCATGTCAATGAAGTTCACACTGTATCAAAGCCACCAACTATTCTTATTCCTCTCTTTCACAAAACAATCTGTACATGAAGGATATTTTTGTGAACAATTTTTTTAATTTGGGGTCCCTCATTTGGATACTTGAGAACTACAATTATAATAAAGGTATGAATACTTTATTCTTTTTTTTACATTTTTTTATTTTCTTGCTATATTTTGTACCTGTTTTGGTAGGGCCATATACCATATGTTTAGGTCTTTACTTTCTAAAACAAGGGTTTGTGCTCTTTGTCTTCTAAATGATAGACAACACATAGAAAGAAAAAGAGGAAGCATAGAGAAGTTGGATTAGAATATGCTTTTCCTTGTAAAAAGACTCAAACTTTAGACTTTAACCTTTGCTTTTTATGGTAAAGTTAAGCTTGAATTAAAGTTTTATGACAATCTTTTACTAAGTAAATTAATGCTAATATAGTCCTTTAGGTTTGGGGTTTTGGGACAAAGTCTCTTAAGCTTTTCCATAATTTCTTGTACAATATAAACTAGGGTTTGTGTCCCAAACTTGCCACAAAGCATGCTTTACTTTAATTAGGATTAATTCTAATATTAGTGCTTAATCCATAAAGAAATGTGAAAAAAAAAGAAGAAATATTTAATTATCACAAACTTGTACTATTGCCATGATTAAAGAAATTGCACTGCGATTTGGTTATTTTTTGTAGGCCTCAAAAAAGATTCTTTGTTTGCCTTCCCAGCAATACCATAATAAAGTTTACTGTTAAAAACAAAATAAAAACTTTTGTTTTCTTCCAATTTTTTTCCTAATTCATTGCCAGTTATTTATTTGTCCTTAAGCTTACTTTTGTTCGAATGTGCATCAGAGCAAGCTATTTTTTCAATTTGTACATGTTTAATAAACACACACACACACACACACACACACACACACACATATTATTTAAAAAAGGGATAATTTTCTTTCAGTGTATGTTTAAAAAAATAGTTACAAGTTATTGATAAATTATATAAATATTAAAAAGTAAAATCATAAAAATTTTCATGATTTTGTAATTATTTTTTGACAAAATCTCTTGACATATAATTTCCTCCTAAAAAATATGTTCATATATATATATATATTTTTTTTAAATATTAAAAAAAATAGTTTGGTGAAAGAATTGCCGGAGGTTTGTTAGATCATTTTCAACGCTTATTCTTTTTTTCATCAAATTTAAATTTAATGAAATAAGTTCGAGTTTGCTGCTCCAACCATGACATCAAACTCGTATCAAATTGAGGATGTCTTCAGTTTTTCATCAAATTGAGGATGCCTTCCGTGTTGTAGGTACACCAGACTACCAGCCGGTTATCAGGTCAGTTGTCCTCCTGAACAATCTCTTGCTTGCAAAATTGTCTCTCAGGTTCTGGTCAATTTACACAAATCGGTCAACCAGCCAGACATCCGCCTAGTCAACAGGAAGTTTGATGAAAAATAAAAAAAAATTCGTTCGAATGTCCAATATCAAATGAAATTTTTACCTAATTTTTTACTCAAATTTAATGAAGAAAAAAAAAAGGGTTAAGTGTTAGAGATATTTTAAGAGAGAGTTAGATTTGATTTGAGAATTGTACTGATTATAAAGAGACATCTATTGAAACGATTGATGAATTCATAAGGGTTTGGCTTCCCTCCAGTCCACTAGAGGATACTATTGGGCCCATGGAGATATTTTGATAATTTGAATCATTTTTAATGTGTAAAACTCGGCAAATACTATATGTTTATAAAAAATCACGTTGATCGGATATCGATAATTACGTGATCAAATCAATTTTGTATAAAAAATAAATCATGAAAAAATAAACGTATGACAAAAATCTATTCCAATGAAATAGCTATTGATATTTGATCGACGTGATTTTTTACTAGTATATAGTATTTAACGATTTCTACACATTGAACGATTCGAATTATCGAAATGAAACCCGTGATAGGTCTCTATAGACTCAACAACACCCTTTAATTTGATCACGAATTGAAGAAAAGTCAATCCCAATTTATAATTATACTAGCTAACTTTATGCATATGTGAGTACATAATATTATTGCAAATGTGTTTTTATTTTGAAGAAACACAATAGAAAAAGCAAACAGTGGAGAAAAGGGTAAATAACAATGCAGGGTCGGAGGTCCAAAAACAATATTTGTAGAAGAGTGGTGCTACAGACCACTAGGAATGGAGCACTAAAGCCAGCTCTAATGAGCTGGCTGTGCTGGAAATTAATAAAAAAAAAAAAAACAAAGTGTAAAATGTCACATCAATTGAGGCAACAGTGATTTTAGAGCTCTTAGAGCTCACTGTTTTAGAGCTCCTAAGCAATTTTCATTTGTAGAATATGACGGTGTAACTTTTTATGTGGTGAGATGTAACTCAAAAAGTGTGCAAGTGCAACTCGTGTCTGTATATTGCACAACTCATGTCTACATATACATTTTTTTAATCTATTTCTTTGGGATGTAATTCCCTTGAAGAAATAGCAACTCTTTTTTTTTGAGTTTGATGTGAGAGAAAATGGAGAGATTGGCTCTGTTTGGTTCTGTTTTCAAAATGTGATTTTATACTGAGTTTTGAATATGGTGTTTGGAACGTGTTTTGAAAACACATTTTCAAAACTCTGCAGAGAAGTCTGTACCAGCCGGGCTTTTCAGAATTTTTTTTTTTTGCAAATTTTGCTTAACCGGTCGTCCGGCCGGTTGACCATTCGGTTGACTTTTTTTTTTTTTTTTTTGTTAATTGATATGTTAATTTTTATATAAATCGAAAAAAATATTTTTTGAAAATTTTAAAATTTTTTATGTGCTTTAAAATAATTTTGAGTTGTATGTTTAGTTATGAGTTGTAAATTTTTGTATCAAATATCAAATGTCACATCAATAATTCCCCACTCAAATCAAAACTCTTTTCAAAACTATTTTCAAAACTCTTTACCAAACAAATTTTCTACACTCAAATCATAATTCCAAACCCCACAAACTCAAAATACAACTCATACTCTCAAATCATAATTACAAAACTCTACCAAACGCAACCTGAGAATGGTGAAATATTTTTTTCCCGTCCATAATCTGAATTAGAGGATGTTGTTTGGTCTGTAAGACTTATTACGTATTCTTTTTTAATAATTTAAACTGTTTATTTTATTAGATATTTCGTATATTTCACTCACACACAAAAATTAATTAATCTGATAATTATAACTTATTCAATTTATCTCATTAATCACAAAAAAAAAAAAAATGAACGACACTTATTTTTTTAAAAATAAATTATTCTTATTTTTATGACAAACATAATAAATTGAATAGACTGTGATAATAGAATTGACCTAATTTTTTTAAAATGAAATATACAAAGTGTCTAACAAAATGAATATTTCAAATCATTAAAACCGAATTCATAGTAAACTTTAGGAACCCAAACAACATCGTTCAGGCTCCAGAAATTATTCGGTGATCTTAGGATATAGTCACGTTGTGCGTGTTGTGATTAATGGAGGAGGTGAAATTTTTGGAATGCTTTGCGAAGAGATTAAAAACGGACTTTTTGATTTTTTTTTTAAACTTGTAAAAAATGTGGGAGTTAATGTAACTTAAATGAGTTAAAAGTTCAAAGATGATTTTTAATCATATTTTCAAAATAATCCTTTATATTGAGAAACAACATTATATTTGCATAGTGGTGTTTTAGAAAATTGGTAAAAAATTGACTTTTAATTTTTTTAGCCAAAAAAGCTAATTTTTTGGATAATGATTTGGGTAAAAAATCAAATTTTTTTGGTTAAAAAAAGTCAAAAATTAATTTTTTTGCTAACTTCCCGAAGTGAGCTATAGCCGCGTAGGAGCACTAAAATAATTTTTCGAGAATAAGGGGCAGGTTTTTCCTGCATTTATGATCATGCAGTCCTGTACCGTTGGGAATATTACTTAGCTACTAAAGGCTTGGTTGGAGAGATGGGTTAGTTTTTTGATTTTTTTTTTATTATTTAAGTTTGAAGTTAAAAAGTTTGATTTGAAATTTTTTTTAATTTTTTAAATTTTTTTTGAAAGAAAAAATATAATAATTATAGATTGAATATGATATTTTGTATTATTAAGACTAAAAAAAATCTATTTTAATCCCAAACCCACTTTCTAAACAGTGCCAAAATTTGAAACTTAATAAAAACATCCCATTATTATTTGATGTGATTGCATGTATTAAAATTCTATTATTAAATAATTTTAATTATATTATGTAAATTTGATATTAATATAATTATTTAATATTTAATATTATCAAATCGTGTTATATTAGTATATGTTTAATATGGAGCAATTTATATTTTACCCCTTTAAACTATTGTCTCAAATCACTTTACGCTTTGAATTAAAAATTATAATATTTAACTTCCTCATCTATTAATTTTTTTCAATTTAGGACTATTTTGAAAACTTGGTAAAAAATTATTTTTTAGCTTTTAACCTATTTTGAGTTATATCATCTCTTTATTTTTTTACACGTTTTTATAGATAAAAAAAAAATCAAAAAAATTAAAAAATTAATTATTAATCAACTTCCCAAAACAACCCTTACACTTTAAGGACAAAAATACCCTTTTAAGTATAGGAGTAAATTACACTTTACTTCTTTGAACTATCATTCTACCCCTCAACTAAAAAAATATTTGATTTTTAATTTAAAATAAAAATGTTAAGTTTTTTTTAAAAAATAATTTTTCATATTTTTTATATTTTAATCAATAAATTTTAAATTTACCTAAAATTTAAATATTCGTGAAATTTTTTTTTAAATCACTAAAGACGAAAATATTAAAAAAAACAAAAAAAATTGATATATTTTTATATTTCTTATCTTTGGTGAATATATTTCAGTTTTTTTTTTTATAAATATTTTCGTTGTTTAGTTTTCAATTTAAATTTTTTTTTTTCTAACAAACTAAAAATTAATTTAGTTGTAAAATGAAAAAAAAAAAATCAGAAATTCCAAATTAAAAGTAATATTAGGTGATACGAGGTCATGGTTCAAGGGATAAAGTGTAATTTATCTAACTGATGAAAGGATATTTTAGTCATAAAGATCCAAATTGAAAAAATAAAAAAATAAATAAGAAGGGTTAGTTGTTATAATATCTAATTGAGTAATAAAGTAAGGTTTTTGTTAACAGGTGTCCTAATATGTTAAGAAGACATTAAATTAAATGAATGTACTTATATCAATTTGTATGGAAAATAACACAACTTTAAAAGTTGTCTTAATTAAATTATTTTATATTTATAACAAGACTACAATATCCCTTTTATTTTGCACCATTCACTTCCCTCATTAAATGAGTCCGGATCCTCTCCAGCATGCCTCTCCGGCCATTCCTCTGGGTGACGGTCCGGATTGGATAACGTTACCCTTAAAGAAATTTGCGGCTCGGATTAATTAAAAAAAATTCAAAATTCATGAATTAAAACAGAGGCCAAAACGTGAAAGAGACAACAAAAGTTCCCTTCCATATCTTTTCATCCACCTTTTCCCTCCCTCTTGAGTTCTTCACCAACGATGACTCCATCTCGTGAAATCAACGGCAATCATCAATGACTCCTTCTCGATCTCTCGATCTCTCTCTCTGTCTGTCTCCCTCTCCCTCATCACATCATCTTTACTTCGAAGATTTGCATCGCGAACCACCGCGAACTGATCTCCACTGCTCAGTTCGGTATTTAAGATTTTTCATGTTTGCATCAAGCCCTACTGATATACCCAAACCATTTTCCAGTTGTTTTCCCTCAAATTCTTCACAATTTCAAAAGTTGAACCTAAGAATTCCATGGTATGGTCACTTCGTTCCTGCAAATATCAATTATGATGCAAAAACCCCGTGGTATTGAAAACCATTATACCAGCTCAATAAAAATTACCAGCAAAACCCATATGTTTTCCTCTACTGCAACAGACATGTGCTTAGATTTGCCTAAAAAAATTTGGTGGCAAACAAGGCACTAACCTTACCACCAGGTACAACTAGTGTAAGAGTAGATGGAAGGATTTGAGTATGGAGCAACACTAAAAATAAAAACTGAAAGGAAAAGTAGAACGAACTCCCAATCAAAACACCAAAAATTCTATTTTAAAAAAATAAAATAAATGCCAACAAAACTTCAAAACAGATTCTTGAATAATAAATAATAATAATAAATTGGATGACGATGGTCGCCGGTGAACCATGGAGCGTCTCCTCCCCTTCTGTCTCTGTCTCTGTCTCTGTCTCTCTTTCTCTCTCTCCCTTTCTCTGTTTTTTGTTTATTATCTCTTTCACGTTTTGGCCTCTGTTTTTCTTTTTGAATTTTGATTTTTTTTTAAAATTAATTTGAGCCGCAGATTTCTTTAGGAGTGATGTGGCCCAATCTGGGCCATCACCTAGAGGAAAGGTTGGAGAGGATCCGGACTCCATTTTTTTGAATAATGCTAGAGACTCCAAAATTCTACTAAAAAATTTACCAAATATTTCACATGGGTGTGAGATCTACAATGTGGGTCCCACACCCATGTGACATATTTTGTAGAATTTTTGAAATTTCTAATTTTTTTGTATTTTTTTTACCTCTTCACTTTTCTTTTTGAATATATTTTTTCTAAAAAAATTAAAATTAAAATTTAATTTGGTGATTTTTTACAAAAACTTAAACACTAATTATTTTCATATGATTTTTATTTGGAACATAAAATAATATTTTAAAATTTAAATAGTTATTTATATTTATTTTTGTCAAACTAATTTATAATTTTTTAAAAAATAAATTCTTAATACAAATTTTAAAATTAAATCAAACAAAATATTTTGCAACTAAAATTTTTTCAGTGGGAATCTCACCATATTAGATTTGTTCAAAAAAAACAAAAAAAAAAAAATATAGGATATTTCTATTTTTTTATTATACGCAATAATAAGTAAAGAATTTTTGTCTTATGAAAATAATAATACTTGTATCCATATGACAAAAAAAATAAAATGAACTCTTCAAAAATATTATAATTAATTTTTCTTATACATGTATATTTTTCATGTAACTAAGGAAAGTTAAATATCATTTATAATTAGAATAATGTTTGAGAGCTCGAATTTGGCCCCCCTAATTCCCCTAATCTCCAAAACAACGTCGTTTTGGGGATTTTTTTTTTTTTTTTTTTCATTTTCGGCTCAAACGCAGAGGGGAAGAGAGAAGAGAGAGAGAGAGAGAAGCAGAGGGAGGGAGGGGAGAGAGCCGCCGATCGTCGCCCACCCCAGCCCCGCCCCGCCCCGCTGCAGCCCCGCCATCGCAGCCCCATCTCTGCTGATGGCCCCCTCCAGTCCCCTCCTTCCTCCTCCTCCCCCTCCCCCCTCTCCTCCTCCTCCTCCTCCTCCCTCTCCCTCTCCGTCTTCTTCTTCTTCTTCCTTCTACTAAAAAAAAAAAAAAAAAAAAAATTAAGAGGATTCGGGGGAGCTCGAAAACGAGCTCCGTAACACGGTTGTTATAATTATTGCCAAAGCAATGCAAAATGTATGACACATCTCAATTATATGTACCAAACTTTTTTGCTCTTACAAATTATTATAATATATTGAAAAATAAATAAAAACCAAACTGGGAACACTTTTTGGAAAACCTGGTGTAGGTCTTTGAGGAGGAGTCAGATTTCTCCAAAAGTAAGAAACATAAGACAGTGGTAGGCGCACTACCAGACACATGGGTCCCATCACTGTCACTTCTTCCCTCCCCTCTCCACCACCATCACCACCACCATCCTCTCTCTCTCACACACTAAAACCTACTCTTCCCTTCCCTCTGTCCTTCCCTGCTTTTTGCTTCCTAGACCAACATTCTCTCTCTCTCTCTGAACTCAATAATACATCATACAGTTGTTTTCCTAACCATTTCTTAAACTCTTCTAACCCCCTCAAACTCAACTCAACCCTCTCTCTTGTTCTCCTCATGGAAGTTGAGTTAGGCTTACTTGGTGGCGGTGGCGGTGGCGGTGGTGGTGGTGTAGAGGCTGCTTCTGAGGCTTCATCTTACCAAAACGAAGCTGAGCTGGAGTTGGGTCTTGGTCTGAGCCTCGGTGGTTGTGGTGGTGGTTCTGTGAAGACTAAAGCAGGGTCTCCATGGGGTGACTATGGTAGAATCTTGACTGCCAATGATTTCCCAAATGGGTTCTCAACCAGAGCTTCTTCTGTTTCTGGAACTAAAAGAGCTGCTACTCACTATGTTGCTCCCCCAGAGGTTGGATCTGCTTCTACTACTGCTGTCAGGTCAGACTTTTACGACTTTGTGTGTGTATCACCTTCTTGTTTTGGGTTGTGCTCTGTTTCTATGCTGTAGCTCTGTTTATTTTGTCACCCATTTCTGAAATGGGTTTTGGGAAACTGGGGCTTTATGTTCTTCATATGGGCTATTTTCTCCTTTGGGTATTCCTTGAGCCATCCTTTTTCTTGTTTGCTTTGTCTTTTGTTAGTTTTAATTTAAATGTTTGTATTTTCTTATCAGTTGTTTTTCTCTCTATGTCTTGTATTAGTGGTTTGTTTGTACAGTATTTTCTTATGTATTGGTCTAAAATGTTTTCTTAAATTTACCTGTCATCTATTAGTTGGCCTTCAAAATTTTGATTTGCCCTTAGCCTTTTCCACTTCTTGGTCCTTGTATATAATCTTGTTCACTCTCCAATACTTGTTATTGTGTGTATGTCTGTGTGTATATATATATATATATATTTCTGTATAGTGATTTTAGTTTTTTTTTTTTTTTTTTTTTCAAGTTCTTGGTTTTTTCCCTATTACTTCCTTTAATGTCTATATGAAAGTCTAGAGCACAGTAACTAATCACACAATTGGATACAGAATTTACATAGATGAATAATTTAATTTGTTTAGCCCACCAACAAATTTTATTAATTCTTTTCCCTTCATTTATATTCTGTGTCTCTACTTGTGATTGATTTATGTGTTCATATCAAAACTGTTATTATGTTGCCTTCTGGTTTCAGATTTTTGTTTGATTTTTGCTGATTTAGGGTGTTTTGCTCTTTTTTTTTTTTTTTTTTTTTTTTTTGAGATTAAACATCTATAATTTGCATCATTGTTGGGTAGATTATTTACCTATGCATCTTCTTATTGGAAGCAGCCAGGTTGTGGGATGGCCACCAATAAGGGCGTATAGGATGAACAGCTTGTTCAACCAAACAAAGGCTCCAAATGCTGAAGAAGATAAGGTGGTTGGTGACGATGATAAAAATAAGGATGTTTCAAAGAAGAAATTTAACTATGGAAGCAACAAGGCTAACTCTACCGGTAACGAAATCAAAGGGCATCACCTTGGGTTTGTGAAAGTGAATGTGGATGGATTGCCAATTGGAAGAAAAGTGGATTTGAATGCTCATGCTTGCTATGAGACTTTAGCTCAAGCCCTAGAGGAGATGTTCTTCGGAACAACCACAACCATTGGTTCTGTTGGTAAGTTTTCTTCAACAGTAAAGGCTAGCTCTTAGCGTCCTTGTGGCGCGTGTTCAAGTCACAGAAAACAGCCTCTCTAGAAAATGGGGATAAGGCTGCGTACATCTTGTTATTCCTAGACCCTGCTTTGGTTCGCTTGGTTTCAACTGGGATGATAGATGTTAACCAAAATGTGATTTAATTATGTGCAAGCCGGCTTGACCATTAATTTCATGCCCGATTGATCAATTCTTTGATTAGCCATGAGAAATGGTTGCTATGGGCATGTTGCATTGTGTATGTGTTTATTGAAGGACTGATCATTTATATTTTGTTGTTGTTATATGATACTTTAATGTGTTTGTATAATTGTGATCAGGTGGAGAGAAGGAACAAGCAAAAAAACCCTCTAAACTTCTGGATGGATCGTCCGAGTTTGTGCTTACTTATGAAGATAAAGAGGGAGACTGGATGCTTGTGGGAGATGTTCCTTGGGGGTATGCATCTTAAGCTCAAACTAGATAATCACAGGAAGGAGATAATGAAAAACTATTTTATATAAGAAAATTAACAGAAGTATCCTTGAGAAACTGTTGCCTGATAAGCAGGAGAGATAAAGAGGCAAAGTGTACCATGTGGCTGCACACCTTAAGTGTTTGACAACTGTCTAGAAGTGTTCTGTGAGTATCAGTGTCTGACATGGACACAGCACCTTCGTAGAGGTGCTTGTGCTTCTTAGGTGAGAATGTTTATGGAGCAATTATGCGAGTTCTTGTGCCTGCAACTGAAATAGACCTCCACTTGCTGCTGCTATGGCAGCAATTAACATACCACATAGTTGCCGGACCTCCTAAGACTGTTTGGATCTTGGATTTGGGAAGGAATTTGTGGAGAGAAACATTTCCCTTCTTTTTCCTCTACAAATACCTGTCTGTAACCAAGATCTAAACACATCACAAGTGTTTCAAACAACTTCCCATTACAAGATAACCCACAAAACAATGGAGAAAAGAAACATCAAAAGATATAGATAATAATTTTTGAATCTCCACTTCCTAGTGCTGATGATTTATCTAGTTGATTCTGTTTTATGCTTACACAACACTATGCCTTCTGTTTGTAATTGTGTAGGATGTTTCTGAGCACGGTCAAGAGGCTTAGAATCATGAGGACCTCAGACGCTAATGGACTTGGTATGTTTATGCATATTTCAACGTATATTCTTTGAGATTCCCTTTCTTTCGAGTTCTTTCCCTTCTAAATTAAGTTGATCGTTTATTCACAGCTCCACGATTCCAAGAGAGGAATGAGGGACAGAGAAGCAAGCCTAACTAGCATTACTGCAACCCCCTATCGATCTATTAAGCTCCTGTAAGGTGAAGAAACAGCACAGTTTGAAAAAGAAAATCAAAGGAAAGTAGACAAGTTGAACAGTCCGAGCATTTTGCCAAGATTGCCTTTTTGTTGTTTTGTTTTTTCTTTTTTCTGTTAACCTCTCTTGTAGGCCTTATTCAATCTAGATTTTTTAACTGCTCTTTCTAGTACCGTATACAACCTCATACTTCACCGATGCCACTTTCTCATCTCATACTGTAAATATGGCATTGCTTCATATTTAGTGTCTTGAGTTTGTTGCCATCGAGTGGATTTTCCTTTTTATTTTTCTTTTCTTTATTTATTATTTAAAGTTTGGCATGGAATGGCTTGTGTTGTTTCGCAATTTAATTCTATTCATTGTGTTTGTTGGTCACATGCTTTCCTTTGGTCAAGTGTATATCTTTTAAGGTTTCTATTCTATGGTGTTCTTTCGTTTTGTGGTTGCCACAATTTTTGAGTGATGCTATATATCCACTATATATATAGAAGGTAGTCTGGTCAACATTAATAGCACATCATTAATATTACACATGAAATTCAGTTCTTTTGTCTAGTGATAAAAAAATTTGGTATGCTATGTAATTGTGCTACTTTTTCTTAATTTTATGAATCTTTCGTAGTTCGATTATTCAGCAGCATGACATTATTAAAGAATGGGTTTAATAGCTCTGTTATTCGCATCAAATTAGTTAAAATTGTTATTTAGTTAAACTAGTGATATTGTTTATTAAAAATGGATGTTCATCAGTCTTGCTAGACTATTTCGCTAATTTATGATTGCTACAGTATCTTGTTACAACAAGTGAGGTACTGTTCATCGCTACAACACGAAGATTAGTGTTACTAGATGTCTGGTCGGTCAATGGTGTTTTTTTTTTTGTTTTGTAGTTTTTAAGGCCAAGTTTGGGAAGACTAAATAAGTGCACTTTTTGTCTTTTTTGACTAAAAAATTGAGGTTGAAAATATGGATGTTTGGGTTAACTTTTTAACTTTTTATGAAAAAATGTGTAATAAAAAATTGTAAAAATTGGTTTGTAGAGGAAAATTTGAATTGGGAGTTGTGCAGCCGTAATTGTTGACTTTTGGTGAATAGTGTTAACTTTTTAACTTTTTGAGTAACTTTTTAACTTTTTGACTTTTTTGGGAGTACCCAAACTTGGCCTAAGAATTGTTTGGTTGGTAATTCATTAATTTAATAAAAAAAAAAGAATAACAAACACAATAAGAAAATAATATTTTAATAAAATTAAGTTAGAATAGAGAGTTTTATACAATAGGTACATGATTAGCTAAAATAGTAAAATAATTTTTTTAATTATAATTTGACTAAAATTTGAAGAGGCTGGTGCGTGGATGTTCTTACCATCCTACTCAACATGTATATAGTTGGAAGTCCCCAAGAACCATACTGTCCGTTCTCTGCTCTTCTCTTTTTTTTTATTGTTTGGCAAAGGGTTAATTACCCTTTGACTGGATGGTTGGTAAAGGAATGAAGGCCTATTGGCAATATGCAGTAGGGCTCCTTTTGGGCAAGAAATAACTCTGTTATTGCCAGGGATCCTTTATACCTTAGCCCTGTTGGACATTCTTCGCTGTAATTAAATTAATTAATTTTATTTGAGTATTAAATGACAAACAGAATATAAAAGAAAAATAGGAAAGGAAAGAAAAAGTTTGATTACAAAAATCAAACTAGAAATAGAATTAAATAAATAAAAACAGATTTTATTTTGTTACAAAAATAAAATTAAAATATGATTTAAATGAATAATAAAACAGAAAATAAATAAATAACTTACTTGATTAATATCTTGTATATTATTCTGATCAAATCTAGTGTTCGACATTGTCTCTTTAAGATAGATTCGTCCTCTCCACAGTGCTTTCAGAATATGGACATCTATCTCCCAGGATAAAATGATCAACAACAAATAAATGCAGTACTACAATTTATTTGTTCAACGAACACACTAAGTGTTTACACTTTTTCTCACAAAAAATTAAATGCAGCAAAATGAAGAATAAATTTACAGAGAAGAAGTAGGAAATTTCTGAATGTCAAACATCAAATGAGGGCTGCCTATTTATAGATGTAATGGTGGCTATTGATTTTGAATTAAACAGGTGCTAACTTGTTTTGAACAGGTATGAAACCTATTTGGTTTTGAATTAAACAGATTTAAATCTGTTGGGTTCAAAATTCAAACAGATAAAAACGGAAGGGACCAATTTGGGTGTAGAGAAAAAATCGGAACATATTAATTCTGGAATTAATTTGAATTCTGGACAGTTGGACATATTTTATTTCAAAAAATAAAATTAAATCCAAATGTTTCTGGCCCAAAAAGATTAGTATTGGGCCGGACAAGCCCAACCCAACCTCACACCACGCACCCGCGCCCAGGCCCAGTCCTGCCCAGCGCGTGTGGTGATTTTTTGGGTCCAATGGGTCTAACCCATTTTGCCCATAACCTCCCTCTCTACAAAACTTGGGTACCCCTTGGGGCACACCTCAAGTTCCAATCCCACGCCTTATAAACCCATTCAAAACTTCCCACCAAATCAATGTGGGACAAGCCATTTACACAAACTTTAAGAAATTTCCACCAAAACTCTATTTCCATGGAGCACACTTTTGCTTTAATTTCCCATTCACTTGATAATGGTTTTGAGCAACCAAATATACCACGTGAATCACAACGCGGCATAAAACGCGTTACCACTTAGACCCGCGAAAATCGACGCTCGGGTCCCACCTAAATAATAGACCAAAGTTAGGAAAAAATTCTGGTTTTATCCAGAATTTTCCAACCATTTCCAACAATCCCCCACATGAATAGAATTTGATGACAACGTAAATGCAACAATATGCATACTTTATCGAAAGAGTATAAGTCGAAAATATCTTGCATCAGGATAAGTAGCTTTCGGCCTTGAACGTTCCCTAGTGATAACCTATCGGACTTACTAGCTAACCAATGGATGCGATGCCTTGAATTGTTCAGCCGTTTATGTAAGCCAAGATAATAAATTTCACACAAAATATCTTCTAACACATCGTGGTTCTCACTATTGTGTTCATTTTGGCCTTGAACGCTCCTGGTTTTCATGAGTGTTTCTAGAGAATTTAGTCTCTTCATTCTCATAGAATCGGCCTCAGTTCAACACTCATATAGGTGATTCTTATTGTGAATATCTTCCTATACTCGTCTTGATTTTCATGCCTAAATCAAGGTATAAGTAATTATTAAAAGTTAAGCTTATCCTTATACCCCTGCAGACAACACATGTTGCAGATATCACTCTCACTATAGGAATGGGTAGGAAATTTTAATCCCATGGTGATTTCTAGCGAGCCACGCATAACTTAGTTGTCCCTTTGAACTTAGTTCTTGGGATCTCCAGTCATATAAGTAGGGTTACCATTATGATGACTCTTATGTAATAGGCTTTAATCCCATCCCCTTCGATGAACTATACACTAGCTCTTTTGTCAAACCTTTTGTTAACGGATCCGTAATATTCTCTTTAGATTTTATATAATCTATTGAGATTATTCCATTTGACAACAACTGCCTAACGGTATTATGTTGACAACGAATATGTCGTGACTTACCGTTATACATATGATTCTGTGCCCTACCTATAGCAGATTGACTATCACAATGAATGCAAATAGCTGGCACAGGTTTTGGCCACATTGGAATAGCTTCTACGAAGTGACGAAGCCATTCTACTTCTTCTCCTGCTTTGTCTAAAGCAATGAACTCGGATTCCATTGTGGATCGCGCGATGCATGTTTGTTTTGTGGATTTCCAAAAAACAGCAGGGCCTCCCAGAGTAAAGACATATCCACTTGCGGATTTTGAATCTTTAGTATCCGATATCCAATTTGCATCACAATAACCTTCAAGTACTGCTGGATATCGAGTAAAGTTCAAACCATGATCATGGGTGAATCTTAGATATCTAAGAACCCGAATGATCGCCTTCCAATGGTCTTCTCCGGGATTACTAGTGTACCTACTCAATTTGCTGATAACATAAGCTATATCAGGACGAGTACAATTCATTAGGTACATTAGACTTTCAATGATTTGAGAGTATTTTAATTGAGACACTGCATCACCTTTATTTTTCGATAAATAAAGACTGATGTCTACAGATGTTCTAGCTATATTCAAATCATTCTTAATAAATTAATTAAGAATTTTCTCAATATAAAGTGATTGAGATAATGCATATCCGTCAGATGTTTTAGTAATTTTCATTCCTAAAATAACATCTGCGGCCCCCATATCTTTCATATCAAATATTTTATTAAGCATTTGCTTAGTTGATTTGATCATGTTTTGACTGCTTCCAATGATAAGTATGTCATCCACATAAAGACAAACTATGACATATCCTTGGTCAGTATTTTTAACATAGACGCATTTGTCACATTCGTTTATCTTAAACCCATTAGTAAGTATTGCATGATCAAATTTTTCATGCCATTGCTTAGGTGCTTGTTTTAATCCATAAAGAGACTTTACAAGCCGACAAACTTTCTTTTCTTGCCCTGACACTACAAACCCTTCGGGTTGCTCCATATAGATCTCTTCATTTAGATCACCGTTTAAGAAAGCTGTCTTAACATCCATTTGATGTATTTCTAAATTAAACAACGCTGCTATAGAAATAAGCATGCGAATGGATGCTATTCTTGTCACAGGGGAATATGTGTCAAAATAATTCAGACCTTTCTTTTGTCTGTAACCTTTAACTACGAGTCTTGCTTTATACTTGTCAATTAAACCACCTGCTTTCATTTTTCTCTTGAATATCCATTTATATCCAAGAGGTTTAGAACCTGGTGGAAGATCCACCAATTCCCAAGTATGATTTTGCATAATGGATTCAATTTCATTATTAACAGCCTCTTTCCACAAAGGTGCTTCAGGACTTGTCATTGCTGCCTTAAAGCTTTGAGGTTCATTTTCTAACAGGTATGTCAGAAAATCTAGACTAAAGGATTTTGATGTTCTCGCTCTCTTACTTCGTCTTGGTTCATCATCAATTAAATCATGTTGGTCGAGACCATTACTAGTCTCTTGTGTTTGATTGTCATTAGTCTCTTGACTTTAAGTACAATCATAAGTTCTTTTCCGTGAACTTAATTCATGTCCTTTCTTGTAAGGAAAGACATATTCAAAAAACACAGTATTCCTTAACTCTATAATAGTGTTCACATTTGAGAGGGAGATTTATGATCTGAGTTTGGGCTGAGGTATTTGGCTTCAAAATTGTGCCGTGGTTTTGCTCGGTAATGGCGAATTCCTTGTGGGACCGAGCTACCTGATCTTGTTGACAAGTAGGCCGGTCAGGTATGGGTTCAGCCAAGCGGGGGCCCCATGGTTCGTGCGTTGCTTGGTTGTAAGGCACGCATCTTTAGCTCGACAGGGAGGTTCGTGCCTGGAGCTCGGCGGGAAGGTCTTTGGTTGACCGGTATGATTGATCTCAAGCTCGGCTTCGCTGGAATATAGCCGAGCACGGCTGGAAGTGAGCCCGGATACCGGAGTACTTGGGCATGAAGTGAAGCATGGCCGTTGATAGCCGAGATGATGCTACCCGGCTGCCGAGCTCCCAGTAGGGTGGGCAGGCAGTTGGGTTAGGTGATGTTCAGCGAGATTTGTGCTGACAGATGGGATAGCAGTACCACGTGTCAAGAGATCATTGGGAGTAGATTTGAGGCGCAGAAGGTATATAAGCTTGTCTGCGCCCCCCATACCCAGACAGATGAACATTTGGTAAGAGAAATACTTACACTCAACTCTCTCCTCTTTCTTTCTCTATCCCAAGGTGTGTGCTAACTTGATCGTCGGAGGGGTTTTCCGGCCACACACTGCCGGGTAGCTCACCGCCGTTGTGCTCGCAGGTGATCGGGTAGAAACGGAGCTTGGAAGAAAGAAGTACGGGCTTGCCGGAATATTTGCTCCCCGTACAATTGGCGCCGTCTATGAGAATCTTTGCAGACAAAACCTTGTCTTCCAAGCTCATCTGATCGCCGTTTATGGCGAACAACGACGAGATTCCGTTGTCCGCCATCGACGGAGTTACCCCGGAGTCAGGTAGACGGAGAGAAGGACATCCCACCGTTCCTCCAATGGCGGACTTGGAGACATTCCCAAGAGGGCAGTCGGGAGACGCGCGGGATAAGCGCGGGAGGAGCTATGGTCATTCACGGAGTCCAGACGGTCATCGGCGGCGGAGAGAATCGCATGCGAGACGTCTGGAACACAAGCTCAGAGACCAGGACGTCGTCATCCGGCGAATGGCGGCAGAGATGGAGGAGCTGAAGTGGCATGTCAAAGGGAAGGGTGTAGCTGGAGTGGGAGACCACAGTGAGCGCACCCAACCCCGCCGCTCAGGTAATCAGAGTCAGCGGCACACTCCGTCCATCTCTATTACCAGAAGTTACAAGGTTGGTGATTCCGATGTGCGCGTAGAGAAGTCCAGCGCGCAAGATAGCACTTACCAGCCCTCACGTCCGGAGACGACGTCGAGGTACTCTTATTCCGCTCGATCTGAGGATTTGCGGGCAGTCTTGAAGGAACGGGCTCGCCGGCGGGAGGCTCAGAGGGTGCCGGCGTTCCAACGGCTATCCTACGGAGTTCACGCCAGCGAGGAGGTCGGAATGCCTCCACCCCGCCAAGCAGCGCCGCTCCTTGTAGACTCAGACTTGGCGAGGCTGAGCGCCACCCCGTTCTCCCTAGAGATAGAAACAACACTGCTTCCGGTAGGCTTTCACCAGCCTAAATTCACACTTTACGACGGAAAGACCGATCCTTACATGCATGTAAGCCACTTCCGACAGGTTATGGCTAAACATAGGCGGAATGACGCGCTTATGTGCCTTATATTCCCATCGAGCTTAGGCGAACTGGGCTTGAAATGGTTTGAAAGGTTACCGGAAGGGAGTATCGAGAGGTGGCATCAGTTGGCCGAAGCCTTTGTGACGCGCTTCAAAACCAACACCAAAACACCAAAGGAAGTTGATCACCTACTGAGTGTCAAGATGGAACCGAGTGACACATTGAAGGCGTATAACTCCAGATATTGGGAGACCTTCAACGAGATCTTGGATTGCTCGGTCAACCTTGCAATCACTCAATACAAGCGTGGTCTCCCGGTCGGACATAGACTACGAGACTCGTTTACCATGCACCAGCCGACATCCATGGACCAGCTCATGCAGCGTATTAATGAGCACATCCGAGTTGAGGATGATGCGTCGGCATCTACCGTGAAGGCGATTCCGGTAGCAACAGACAAAAGGTCAGCTGGCAAAGTGCACGCAGTCGGGCAAGAGTCCAACCGATCAGGTGACCACGCAGAAGAATCGGACCTTGGCTCGAATCGCAAGAACCGGGGGAGGGGACGTCAGAATGACCGGGATGACTACCCCCGAGATGACGTGGCCGATGCCAACAGAAGGTTGAAGGCCAGGACAGGCATCACCACGGTCTTCAAGATTCCAATCTATCGCATACTTAGTGAAATCCGAGACGAGGAGTATGTCCGGTTTCCAGCTAAGTTGGGCGACGGTCAGAAGGGCTTCAATCCGCGGTACCGTTGCACGTTTCACCGAGAGCGCGGCCACCGGACAGAGGATTGTTTGCCTTTGAGGCAACACTTGGAAGAGCTAGTCGCAGCCGGACACCTAGACCTTTACATCGATGGAGGAGTTAAGGCGAATCAAGCTCCGGTTGATCCGCGGGGACCGGATGACCATGATGCGCTCCCGCAAGGAGTTATTAATGTCATCCACGGCATAGTGGAGCCGGCGCAGGTATGCGAGCTCCTGGGTATGATCAAGAAGACAGAACACATGAGGGAAATCTTGTCGGTTCAACCTGCAATCAAGAGGGGGAAGACCGAAGAAAAAGATGTGCTCAGTTTCTCCTCAAGGGATCTAGAGCGCATTCAGACACCGCACAACGACGCCTTAGTAGTTACGCTCAACGTCAAGGAATTTGATGTCAGACGGATCTTGATCGATCAGGGAAGCTCGGTCGAGATCATGTACTACGATGCATTCAAGCAGCTCAAGCTCCGTGATACAGACTTGGCTCCGGCGACTTCGCCACTGGTTGGTTTCAACTCACAACCGGAGTGGCCTTTGGAAAAGATTATCCTGCCGGTCAAAGCGGGATCTGTGGTCAAGCAAGTGGAGTTCTGGGTGTTGCAAGTACCATCTACTTATAACCTGATCCTTGGAAGGAGATGGCTTCACGCGATGCAAGCCGTGGCGTCGACCTACCATCAGGTGATGAGATTCCCCTCGGCTATGGGGGCAATCGAAGAAATTTGGGGAGATCAAGTCATGTCAAAGCAGTGCTTCGTGGCAGTTAACGGGAGCCGGGCTGCCAAAGGCTTTGTTCAAATGATAGAAGGACCGGAAGACCAGGGAGTTCTTGAGGATGTGGGCACCAGGGCAGAGGACAAAGCTGTTAAGGAATTAGTGGAAGTGCGAATTGATACAGAGCATTCAGACAAGTTCTTCTTGCTCGGCTCCAGCCTTACTGCCCCAGAAAGGACCGAAATGGTTGAGTTTTTGATGGCCAACATCGAGGTCTTCGCATGGTCGCCTTTCAACATGCCTAGCCTCGATCCAAGTTTTATCTGCCATCACCTCAATGTCTTCCCCGAAGCAAAGCCAGTCATTCAGCGAACAAGGAGATCGGCGCTGCATCACACCGAGGTAGTTGCGGAGGAAGTGAAGAACTTGCTTGAGGCGCGAGCAATTGAGGAAGTACACTACCCTCGGTGGATTTCAAACACAGTCGTGGTGCCCAAGAAGAATGGGAAGTGGCGAGTTTGTGTCAACTACAAGATCGTCAACCGAGCTGGTCCGAAAGACAGCTTCCCTCTGCTTAGAATAGACCAGCTTGTGGACTTGACGGCTGGACATAATGGGCTCAGTTTCTTGGACGCCTACCGCGGCTACCATCAGATTGCCATGCATGGGCCCGACCGAGAGATCACCTCATTCACTACACCAACGGGACTCTTTTGCTATCGAGTCATGCCTTTTGGTTTGAAAAATGCCGGGGCAACTTTTCAAAGGATGGTGACCAAGATGTTCGCTCTTCTGCTAGGCCGGACAATTGAGGCTTATATTGATGATATGGTGGTTAAGAGCCAGCATCAAGCAGACCATTTGTCCGACTTGGCCGAGATGTTCGCCATTCTAAAAAAGCACAAGCTACGCCTGAATACGTCTAAGTGTGCCTTCGGCGTGGGATTCGGAAAATTTTTGGGTTTCCTAGTCCCGAATCGAGGTATCGAAGCAGACTCGACGCAGATCAGAGCCGTACAAGAGTTGAAATAGCCTAGTTCGGCTAAGGACGTGCAGCATCTGGCCGGAATGGCTGCCGCGCTTAATAGATTTATAAGCCGGTCATCAGATCGCTGCCGCCCTTTCTTTTAGGCACTGAAATCAAAGTTCTCGTGGGACGAAGAGTGTGATCGGGCTTTGGCCGAGCTCAAGGAGTATCTGTCTTCAGCGCCACTATTGGTAACACCGAAGCCCGGCGAAGAACTCTACCTTTACTTGGCCGTTTCACAACATGCAGTCAGTGCAGTGCTTGTCCGAGCTGAAGGGATCAAGCACCTCCCAATCTTCTACGTCAGTAAAACCTTGTTACCGGCAGAGTCGAGATACTTGCCGTTGGAAAAGCTTGCGTTGGTATTGATGATGGCTTCGAGAAAGTTGGCGCACTATTTCCACGCCCATACCATCATCGTTCTGACCGAGTTCCCCCTTAAAGCTTTGTTCGAACGGGTGGACTTTTCCGGTCGAATCCTCAAGTAGGCGGTCGAACTAGGACAATTTGATGTGAAGTTCCAGCCGCGCACTGCTATAAAAGCCCAGACCTTGGCCGATTTCGTCGCTGAGTTTTCACCTGGAACTCATCCCGTATGCCCGGTCGATATTGCCGCAGCAGATGAGGAGAGTGCAAGCTCGACCAAAACACAACAGCTTGGCGGAATTGGCGACGCGGAACTTGCGCGCCCCGCCGAAGCACCTTCAGTTAGTATGATTCTACAACCCGGCGATGAGATGACGGAGTTGGGTAACACCGATCAACCTACTCTGTCCGGTACCACATCACCTAGGGGGGAAGAAGTGGAACCACACAGCACAGAGACTGCGGCCGGCACAATACCGCAACCTGGAGATGCGCCTATGGACTTGGGCATTTCGGATTAACTTGTTGAGTCCGGTGCCGAATCGCCAGGGCGGGCTGTAGTGGAGCCGCTCAGAACAGAGCCTGGAACCGAAAAGCCGAGCAACCATGATCCTATCAACCTTCAAGCCTCTCAGGACCCTTTTGAATGTTGGAAGCTCTTTGTGGGGGAGATGTGGAAACTTTTTGTTGATGGAGCTTCGAATCGTCACGGTGCCGGGCTAGGTATAGTTCTGATCTCGCTGGATGGTCTGACTATTGAACACTCTATCACGCTTGGCTTCCCAGTATCCAACAACAAGGCCGAGTATGAGGCGCTATTGGCCGGGCTTAAGAGCGCGCTTCAGATGCAAACATCCGAGCTAATGGTTTACAGTGATTCCCAGCTTGTGGTTAACCAAGTTTCTGGGGTATACGAAGCAAAGGATGACAGAATGGTGAAGTACCAAGCATTGGTCAGGGACCACATCAAGCGATTTCAGGCGATCAGGGTCCAACAGATTGGCCGAGAAGAAAACAGCCGAGCGGATGAGTTGGCCGGACTGGCTTCCATGGTCGGTAGCTCATCTCCTAACCCTCTTTTGATTGAATTCCTTCCAAGACCCAGCATTGAAGTGACCGGGCAGACAGTAGTACTCTGCGCCGAGCTAGGGCCTTCTTGGATGGACCCTATCATACTTTTTCTCAGAGAACGGACCCTTCCAGCTGATAAGAAGGAAGCCCATAAAGTGCAGGTGAAGTCAGAGCGGTTTTGGCTCTTTCCGTCCGGCGCTTTATACAAGAAGTCTTTCACCGGTCCCTATCTGAAATGTGTGCACCCGAGCAGCGTGGAGGCCTTCCTGTACGAAATTCACGAAGGCATCTGTGGCAGTCATATAGGGGGCAGGTCCTTGGCCCACCGAGCTATTTCACAAGGCTACTGGTGGCCGTACATGCAGGCTGACGCACAGAAGTATGTTCGCAAGTGTGAGAAGTGCCAGAAGTTTGCTCATCAGATCCACCGGCCAGCCAGGGAACTTCTTCCCCTCACCAACCCTTGGCCCTTTGCGATGTGGGGGCTGGATATCGTGGGGCCGCTCCCAATAGCACCAGGCAACCGAAAGTTCTTCATCGCGGCCACCGACTACTTCACCAAATGGGTTGAAGCTGAGCCTTTGGCAACAATCAAGGAGAAAGACGTGAAGCGGTTTGTTTTGCAGAATGCGGTCACGCGGTTTGGGGTCCCCAAAATTCTGATCTCTGATAATGGCACCCAGTTTGATGGTCGCCTATTCAGAGGGTTTTGTGAAGATTTAAAGATTGAATTCTACAACTCTACTCCGGCTTACCCGCAGTCTAATGGTCAGGCCGAGGCGTCAAACAAGACCATACTTGATGGGTTGAAGAAATGGCTAGAGAAGGCAAAAGGAAAGTGGGCTGAGGAACTCCCCAGCGTCCTTTGGGCATACCGAACAACCCCTCGCCGGTCTACTGGGGAAACTCCATTTGCTTTGGCTTATGGCATGGAAGCGGTTATACCTTTGGAAGTTGGCATGCCCACCCTCAGAAGTGAAAGTTTTGAGCCGGAGCTGAACGCTGAGGCCATTGCCTTGGAACTGGATCTAGCGGAAGAGCGTTGGGAAAAGGCTCTCATCCACGTGGCCGCCTACCAACAAGAGCTTTCAAGGAAATACAACAAAACGGTGCACCCCAGATAGTTCAAAGTAGGTGATTGGGTCTTGAGGAAAGTCATGTGCAATACCCTGGTGCCAGGCGAAGGCAAGCTAGGGGCAAATTGGGAAGGACCTTATAAGATAATCGGTCTGGCGGGCAAGGGGGCATACCACTTGGAAGACTTGGACGGTATGGGAATTCCCTGGCCATGGAATGCAGCCAATCTCAAACTGTATTATTTCTAGCTTTTGCTTTCTTTTTTTTTATTCAAAGGAATTTTTTGCATTACACTTCATGTAACATTCTTTTTTGTCAATATATAGAAGTGTCTTTTTTGCTTTGGCATTCAGATTGTTGTTTTGATGTAAAAACCGAGATGCTTACTCCGGTTGAAAGTTGATGTTTTGCTCAACTTAGGTATTCTCAACCGAGATGATTTATTCCGGTTGAAGGAGTTGATGTTTTGCTCAACTTAGGTCGTCTCAACCGAGATGCTTACTCCGGTTGAAAGTTGATGTTGTGCTCAACTTAGGTATTCTCAACCGAGATGATTTATTCCGGTTGAAGGAGTTGATGTTTTGCTCAACTTAGGTCGTCTCAACCGAGATGCTTACTCCGGTTGAAATTTGATGTTTTGTTCAATTTAGGTATTCTCAACCGAGATGATTTATTCCGGTTGAAGGAGTTGATGTTTTGCTCAACTTAGTTCGTCTCAACCGAGATGTTTACTCCGGTTCAAAGTTGATGTTCAACTTAATTATTCTTAGCCGAGTTGTTTATTACGGTTGTTTAAAGAGCTGATACTTTGTTCAACTCTGGGAGTACCACCGAGATGGTTTGTTCCGGTTATGTGAGTTAATGTGGTTCGTCTTGCCGAGGTATTTTGTTCGGCTGAAGTTATGAGGCATGAATACCGCTCAACCACTTGATGAAATTTAGCATTTTCATTGATCAAAAATAAGTACAAGAGGTGGGGTTGACAGCCCGGTTACAAAAAGCCAAAAGCAAAACAAAAAGAAAACTAAGTTAAGGGGGAGAGGTTGGTGAATTCATTCTCGGTTGTCTCCAAGTTGACTGTTGGAGATTGGTCTTGTACACCGATCAGAGTCTGGCCAGGTTGCTCTTGCTCTTCGCGGTCTTCTCCCTCAGCGTCTGCCTTGGCCTCTTCTTCAAGTCCTTCCTCGGCCTCGGCCTGCAACGCACTGAAAATGTCGTTGGCGTATGGCACGAGATAGGTCGGTAGGAAGGCAGCCGGTGGAGAGGCAAACATGTCGGTGTCAGAACCTTGATCGAGCTGCTGGCAGGCAGACTTCCAACCTGCCTTGAAATAAATGTCTTGAGTGGCGAAGACCTGCATCTTGTAGCTGTCCTCGGCTTCCTTAAAGCCGGCGTTGTTGGCGTCTTCGCAGTCCTTCTCCCTCGACTTTTTGAGTGCATCCAGCTCGGCTTGGAGCTCGTCCCTCTTCTTCTCGGCTTCATTAAGCTGGCCGAGCAACCTGTTGTTGTCTGCATTAGCGATTTGAAGTGAAGATTTTGCTCGGCCGAGCTCGGTTTGAAGGCTTTGGACTTGGCTGGCGGTGTCATTCGCCTTTTGCCGCAGCCGATGTATGCGCTCCATGACCAAGTGTTGCTTTTGGATGGCCTGCAAGATGAAAATTTGATCAGAGAAGAAACCGTGCAAACACTTGTAAAAATTTCAGTAGAAGATTGAGATTCTTACCCTGGTCATGGACTTCACGGCTGATTTCACCAACCGGGTGTCGGGGACGTGGTCGCTGCCAACCACGTCGCTCGACAGCAGCAGGGCTTTTGAAAGGTCGAAGGCGAGCAAGTGTTCCTTATCGCCCTTGACGAAAGCGTTAGCCGGGATGTCTTTACCCCGGTGCTTTAGCTGCAGTCACCATGGTGGTGTGGGGTCGGCGGTGACGGCGGGCTGCTCGGTGGTTAGCTCGGCAACTAGCTCGGCAGATGGGTCTGCGCGAGGTCTTTTACCGGCTCGGCGGGTTTCTTGTCTGGCTTGCCCAGTGGCTGGAGATGCCAAGGCAACCACGGGGCCGCTGGATTAACCGGCAGCTGGCGAACGGGTGACGATGCTCGGTATCTCGGCTGAAGTGGCTGTGAGGAGGTTCTTGATGCGGCTTCGTTTCGCCATCTCTTGCTCTTCGGTCAATCGGATTAGCGGCACGTCCGGTAGAGTTGGGTCTGGAGGAGGTGATGGAGCACGGAGAAAGTTTGTGACCTTACTCCAGCGTGGGGCTGAGTACCAGTATGTTGGGGTATAGCCGAGCAACTAGTTGCAATCGCGGAAGCGGTAGCGGAGCACGGTCCGGATGGCTTTTACGTTGGGGTGATGGTAGTTGGCTTGCAAGGCTTGAATCGCTGCAAAGGAAACAGAAAAATGTTAAGTACAGATTAGTGCAGAGAAACAAAGCGACCGGGCAAATTAGCACGGCTTACGTGTCTCGCCGAAATTTTTACTAATGCGCCAGCCCGGCACGTCGGCTGTTTCGTAGTTGCCAGACACCCAAAAGAAGTCGTCATCGTGCAAGTCCTTGTCTGGGGTGCCTTTCACTATTTTCTCTTTGCCCGGCCTAATCTTTAAATAATAGGCGAGACCATCGCCGGTGTGCCCAAGGGTGTATTGTCGCAGTATCTCGGCTAAACCTAAATTTGTGCCTAGCCGGTTGTTTAACTCGTGCACGCCATTGATTATTCGGTAGGTGTTGGTTGAGACTTGGGTGGGTGCTAGCCCGGTCCGGCGTAAAAATTCGGTCATCAATGGGTTGACCGAGAAGCGGAGGCCTCCTTCAATGATGGACAGCACGGTAAAGGGGCATTGATCTAATCTGCCCCAGGGGGTTGTCTCAAATTCGGCAAGCTTTAAGTGAACATCAGCCGGGATGCCGTACTCCTCCCTGAACGCGGCCAGCGCAACCGGAGTGTCGACGATAAAGTGAAATTTCCCCATGTGAAACCGGCTAAGCTAGCTCGGCTGAGGAGGTTTGGCACTGTCAGGTGATGGACGACTGCTCGGTCTTTGAGAGCCTCGGTAATTGTCAGTGGTCCTCTTGGACTCTGCAGGAAAAAGGATGTCAAGTATAAGAGGGAGCGCGGTCGCGCGAAGCGAGCTTGACTTTAGCTCGGTCATGAAGAGTGCCAAACCACCTCGGTCGTAAAGGCTAACGCAGGTTCTCGGTCGCCCAAGTGGACCAGATGTTAGCCCGGTCGAGCGGCCAAGTTCTTTTGCTATCCCGGTTTTTACTAAGGTTGAGGCAAACAAGTTATTTGCTCGGTCAGATTGACTTTGTGGATCAAATGAAGACCTGGAGCCCGGTCTGCCCCAGATCTTCAGCGTTCTTCAGGAAAAATGAAGAACAACTTGAAGAATTTCAAAGGAAATAGGGTCAAGTTAAGAGTTTGGGAGGGGCGTGTCCTAAAACCTATGGATTTTGTGCCCTAAAGTGAAGAAATAGCGAATAAAGATAGCAATAACAAGGGTTTGAGGACTTACCAGTAAAGGGCAGCGGCTTTCTCTTCGAACACGAACTCAGTAATGGCGGGGATGAGGGACAGGAGCTCTAGATCGAGAAGAAAGAAAGAGATTCAGTAAGGTTGGAATGAAGGTGGACTGGGCATGTATATAGGCCAGAAGAACCGCCAAGAATTTGAATTCGAGGGGACGGCTGGATTGGCTGCTCGAGGGCCAATGGGAGGTTGACACGTGTTCCCCTTAATGGCAGCGTCAGAGTTAAAGAGACAGGAGGGTCAGACGAGGCGTCGACCGAGCAGGGCGAGAAACCAAATACGAAAAATTAACCCGGTTGACCTCTTGCAAGCTGAGGACCGAGGAAGTGGTACACCGGTCTGGGCAGGTAATCCCGGTCACGCTAGCGCGGACGGAATTAAGGGGCAATTGAGAGGGAGATTTATGATCTGAGTTTGGGCCGAGGTATTTGGCTTCAAAATTGGGCCGTGGTTTTGCTCGGTAATGGCGAATTCCTTGTGGGACCGAGCTACCTGATCTTGTTGACAAGTAGGCCGGTCAGGTAGGGGTTCAGCCAAGTGGGGGCCCCATGGTTCGTGCGTTGCTCGGTTGTAAGGCACGCATCCTTAGCTCGGCAGGGAGGTTCGTGCCTGGAGCTCGGCGGGAAGGTCTTTGGTTGACCGGTATGACCAAGCTTGGCTTCGCTGGAATATAGCCGAGCGCGGCTGGAAGTGAGCCCGGATACCGGAGTACTTGGGCATGAAGTGAAGCATGGCCGTTGATAGCCGAGATGATGTTGCCCGGCTGCCGAGCTCCTAGTAGGGTGGGCAGGCAATTGGGTTAGGTGATGTTCAGCGAGATTTGTGCTGACAGATGGGATAGCAATACCATGTGTCAAGAGATCATTGGGAGTAGATTTGAGGTGCAGAAGGTATATAAGTTTGTCTGCGCCCCCCATACCCAGACAGATGAACATTTGGTAAGAGAAATACTTACACTCAACTCTCTCCTCTTTCTCTCTCTATCCCAAGGTGTGTGCTAACTTGATCGTCGGAGGGGTTTTCCGGCCACACACCGCCGGGTAGCTCACCGCCGGGTAGCTCACCGCCGTTGTGCTCGCAGGTGATCGGGCAGAAACGGAGCTTGGAAGAAAGGAGTACGGGCTTGCTGGAATATTTGCTCCCCATACAACATTTATATCAGGTATTTGTGATTTATAAGTCAGAAACCGATATGCACTACTATTCTGAGCATAACCAATAAATACACAATCTACTGTTTTTGGTGCAATCTTAGTCTTTTTAGGAATAAGAATTTCAACTTTTGCCAAACACCCCCACACTTTTAAGTATTTATAGGAAGGTGGTCGACCTTTCCACAATTCATAAGGAGTGCTGTTGGTTTTCTTGTGGGGTATTCTGTTAAGAACATAATTAGCAGACAATATTGCTTCCCCCCACAAGTTTTGTGGTAAGCCTGAACTTAGTAACATGGTATTTATCATTTCTTTTAGGGTTCTATTCTTTTTTTCAGCAATTCTATTTTGCTGAGGAGAATAGAGTGCTGTAGTTTGGTAAATAATGCCATGTTGTGTACAAAATTCATTTAATGGTGTATCATATTCACCACCCCTATCACTTCTAACCATTTTAATGGTTTTACCAAGTTGACTTTCAACTTCTATTTTGTAGAGTTTAAACATTTTTAAGGCTTCATCTTTACTTCTAAGTAAATAAACATAACAATATCTTGTGCAATCATCGATAAATTTTATGAAATATTTTTTACCTCCTCTAGTTTGAACAAATTTTAGATCACATACATCAGTATGAATTAATTCTAGAGGTTTGGTTTTCCTTTCAACCGATTTAAATGGAGCTTTAGTTGGTTTCGCTTCTACACAAACTTCACATTTATGATTACGATTAATTTCAAACTTTGGTATATAATCCAAACCAATTAATCTACGCAAAGCATCAAAATTCACATGTCCTAATCTACCATGCCATAAATTCGACTCAAGAATATAAGCAAAAGATGTGTTATTCTTATTCATAGCAACTTTCGGTACAACTGTCATTACATTCAATTTAAAGAGACCATCACTCATGTATCCCTTACCAACATACATACCACTATTTGTTAATACAAATTTATCAGACTAAAAAACAAGCCTAAAACCATTTTTACTTAACAAAAAACCAGAAACTAAATTCTTCCGGATGTCAGGTACATGCAGTACGTTGTTGAGGGTCAGTTCTTTCCCTGATGTCATCTTCAAGATCACTTTTCCTTATCCAGCCACAGTAGAAGTAAAAGAATTTCCCATGAAAAGTTGTTTACTATTTGCAGCCTCATTGTAGGTAGTGAACATCTTTTTGTCCGCACATATGTGACGAGTTGCTCCAGTGTCAACCCACCACTCTTTGGGATTTCCAACCAAGTTAGTCTCAGACACCACAGCAGAGAGGTTGATGTCATTCATCCTGTCAGAGATGTAATCTAGTTCAGTTACATTGGCCTGATTGGTAGTTTTCTTGCTTGTATTTCCATGATCCTTCTTAGGGTGGTGGCAATCAGAAGCTCGATGTCCAGTCTTGCCACAATTATAGCATTTCCCTTTGAATTTCTTGTTGCCATTGTTGTCACCTTGTTTAGGACCATCTCCAGTAAACTTCCTCTTTTTGTTATGTGGTTTATGAACTTGTTCAACCACATTAGCCTTGGACTCAATGGGATTTTTCCTATTCCTCTTTTCAGCCTTTCGGTTATCTTCCTCAATTCTCAGTCTTACAATAAGTTCATCCATGCTTATCTCTTTGCATTTATGTTTTAAATAATTTTTGAAATATTTCCAAGTCGGTGGTAACTTTTCCACGAAAGCAGCGACTTGGAAAGACTCACTCAGAGACATACCCTTAGAATGAATATCATGTAAAATTAATTGAAAATTTTGAACTTGAGAAATTACCGTTTGGGAGTCTACCATAACAAAATCCAGAAATTTACTGACGACAAATTTCTTCGTGCCGGTATCCTCTGTCTTGTATTTCTTCTCCAAAGAATCCCATAATTCTTTTGCCGACTTCAAAGGACTGTAAACATTATACAGCATGTTGTCAAGGCCATTAAGGATGTAGTTTCTGCACAGGAAATCTGAATGTTTCTAAGCATCTACAGCTGTAATAACTTGCCGATCACTTTTATCCTCTTTAAGTGCTGGAGCCTCTTCATGGAGAAACCGAGCCAAATTAAGAGTTGTAAGATAGAACAGCATCTTCTGCTACCATCTCTTAAACTTAGTACCGTTAAATTTTTCCCCTTTTTCTCCATGATTCATTGGTACTTGAACATGGTTCTGGATAGGGACCGGTGTTGGTGTAACAATTGGAGTATCACTACCAGTTGCAGTTTCAGTTGTAGTAGCCATAATTTCTGATTACAAAAATCAGAAAAAATTAAAACACAAATTAATTTTCTAGTTACTAACACCAGAAAATAAATTATAACACAAAATAATTTTATTTTCCTTGTTATTAAAACTAGAAAAATAAAATACCACAATAATTTTCTGTAACACAAATTAATATTCTGCAATTGTTAATGACACCAGTATATTACTACTAGTTGTCGAAGAAAATAGACAGTATATTACTACTATCTGTCAAATAGCATAAACCACTATTTGTTTTTCCAACCATAATATGTCTTTATGAAATCACAGAAAATTAAATACAATGAAGACACCAAAAAGATTCTGTCTTAAGATTGTTGGACAATCTTTACTGTAATTAAATTAATTAATTCTGTTTGGGTACTAAACGACAAATAGAATATAAAAGAAAAATAGGAAATGAGAGAGAAAGTTTGATTAGAAAAATCAAACTAGAAATAGAATTAAATAAATAAAAACAGATTTTATTTTGTTACAAAAACAAAATTAAAATCTGATTTAAATAAATAATAAAACAGAAAATAAATAAATAACTTACTTGATTAATATCTTGAATATTATTCTGATCAAGTCCAGTGTTTGACACTGCCTCCTTAAAATAGATTTGTTCTTTTCACGGTGCTTTCAGAATATGAACGTCTATCTCCCAGGATGAAATGATCAACGACAAATAAATGCAGCACTACAATTTATTTGTTCAACGAGCACACTAAGTGTTTACACTTTTTCTCACAAAAAATTAAATGTAGCAAAATAAAGAATAAATTTGCAGAGGAGAAGTACGAAATTTCTGAATGTCAAACATCAAATGAGGGCTGCCTATTTATAGATGTAATGGTGGCTATTGATTTTGAATTAAACAGGTGCTAACCTGTTTTGAACAGGTATGAAACCTGTTTGATTTTGAATTAAACAGATTTAAATCTGTTGGGTTCAAAATTCAAATAGATAAAAACGGAAAGGACCTGTTTGGGTGTAGAGAAAAAATCGGAACAAATTAATTTGAATTCTGGACAGTTGGACAGATTTTATTTGAAAAATAAAATTAAATCCAAATGTTTCTGGCCCAAAAAGATTAGTATTGGGCCGAACAAACCCAACCCAACCTCACACCATGCACCTAGGCCCAGCGCGCGTGGTGATTTTTTGGGTCCAATGGGTCTAGCCCATTTTGCCCATAACCTCCATCTCTATAAAACTTGGGTACCCCTTGGGGTACACCCCAAGTTCCAATCCCATGCCTTATAAACCCATTCAAAACTTCCCACCAAATCAATGTGGGACACGCCATTTACACAAACTTTAAGAAATTTCCACCAAAACTCCATTTCCATGGAGCACACTTTGGCTTCAATTTCCCATTCACTCGATAATGGTTTTGAGCAACCAAATATATCACGTGAATCACAACGCGGCATAGAACGTGTTACCATTTAGACCCGCGAAAATCGATGCTCAGATCCTACCTAAATAATAGACCAAAGTTAGGAAAAAATTCTGATTTTTCCCAGAATTTTCCAACCATTTCCAACAAGCCCTTCTCAAATCTTCTCCATCACATAGATCAAGACTTGATCATGTGATAGAGAGTGAATTTCAATCAAGACTTGATCGTGTGATAGAGATTGAATTTGAGACAGGGATGGAAGATGGGGACTGATATTGCTTTTCAACCAAAAAATTGGTAAGAAAAGCTTTGGTGCCTTTTGTTCTCAAAATGTTCCTTCATATTTCTGCACATTACTACATTTAGAGGGTTGCATCAATAGGGGAAGTATTGATGTGGGCGTTTGGGAAGTTATTATTCTAGTAGATTATTTTAATTTTTTGCTATGAATAATGTTTGAGAGCTCGAATTTGGCCCCCCCTAATCCTCCTAATTCCCAAAACGACGTCGTTTTGGGGATTTTTTTTTTTTTTTTTTTTTTTTTTTTTTTTTTTTTTTTTTTCCGGCTCAAACGCAGAGGGGAAGAGAGAAGAGAGAAAGAGAGAGAGAGAGAGAGAGAGAGAGAGAGAGAGAGAAGCAGAGGGAGGGAGGGAGAGAGAGCCGCTGATCGTCGCCCCGCCAGCCGCCGATCGTCGCCCACCCCAGCCGCCGATCGTCACCCACCCCAGCCCCGCGCCGCCGATCGTCACCCACCCCAGCCCCGCCCCGCCGCAGCCCTGCCCAGCCCCGCCGTCGCAGCCCCACCTCTGCTGATGGCCCCCTCCAGTCCCCTCCTCCTCCCTCTCCCCCTCCCCCTCCCCCTCCGTCTTCTTCTTCCTTCTGCTGAAAAAAAAAGAAAAAAAAAGAAATTAGGGGGATTCGGGGGAGCTCGTTTTCGAGCTCCCTAGCACGGTTGTTTTGCTATTTTAGTAAAACTTTTGTGTTTGGGAAAATGATTGGATTTTTTTACAGTTGGATGTGATCTTTGTGAGAGAAAAAGTGAAATGATTACAAATTTAATGTGATATTGTCTTATTAATTATTTTAGCTTATTTTATCTATTTTGTGAATTTTAACCTAAAAAAGGCTAAAATTTGTTCTTGCCAAACACTCCCGATGTATCTCTTAAATAGTTTTTAAAGTACTGAACATTTGAACTTACCAAAAGTTCATCCCCTTGTATATAGGGAACCTAATAAATGGGAAAGATTAATAGTCTTGCATGGTATCACTACTCTAGGGTGTGTGTTGTTTTGGTCTAAATCAGATGATATAAAAACCATAACCTATTTCCAAACACATTTCACCAGTCGACCATTTGAGCTAACTAGTTGAATTCAACCATAAAGTTAATTAATCTGTCGCCTAAGGTTCCATAAGAAAATCTTAAAAAATTTCTCACTATCGGAAGTTCTAATTTATTAAAGATTCAATAAGACAAGGACTTACTTTAATATTTAGCTTCAAATATCCACCGAAAAAAAAAACACTTAAAACACTAAAAAAACAAATGAAATCTGATAAATCTACTCTGAAGAATGGTTGATAATTTGGTGGATGAGTTTATGCAAAGTTGATTTTTCACTGCAGAAACCCCATGATGAATGGGGGTTGGTGGAGACCCATTTGCATAATCACCTTCTTTTTAATTGATTAGACCAACTGTGTTGCACCATTCATATACAAGTTCATGACCCCAAAAAAATAAAAGAAAAGCTCATGCTGGACTCTGTTTTAACTTTTGTTTCTTTTTGTTCTTCTTTTGAGCACTGTCATGCATTTTCATTCTTGCAAGGGACACCAACAAATCTCTTATATGTTGTGAAGTCTTTCACTTTTTTGAAAAGATTTCCTCTTTTTCCTTTTCCTTTTTCTTTTTCTTTCTTTCCTCAGCAGCATTTGCTTTTCTCTGAATTTTCATTTCTGAATTTTTTTTCCACTTATAATACATATATGTACGTGTATATATGTAGAATTAATACATTTTACCCCTTCTGGTGGTAGTTTGCGGAGTAGTTGTTGGCTACTACTACCACGGGAAGAGGAAGAAAGAGAGAAGAACAAGAGAAGGCGAGGAGGAAGGAGAATTAGGTAGTGAGAAAGAGTTGATAAGTTAATATGGCTTGGAGAAAAAATTGGGACAACATAGACTTTGTATCCGTCTTTGTCGTAAAGTTCCTTCTGCTAACTAATGACATAAAAATAAAGTAACAGTAACATGTAAAAAAAATATACATGTCAAAGAACGAATCTTAGACATACATTGATATTTCTACGCACTGTTTCAATAATTTTTTTGTGCATGTAGCAAACAAGTAGGTTGAAACTATTTTATGCAACAGCCTATGGCTCAGCACTCGAGCAATTTATTACACAAACATTTATCTTCAACATTACAACATAGAATCATAAAGTTATATTACAGCGTAGAGTTGCACAAAAATGTCTTGAGTCTCATTAATTTAGCCAGTAAAGATATACTACTATCATCCCCCACAAAGTTTTTTCAAAAAAAAAACAAGCACACACACACTTCTTCACAACCTAAACCTACAAAAAGGTTTTTGGGTATCAGATAAACTGAACCTCATATTTGGCTTCGGCCCATCAGTGGAAGTTCAAGCAGCGTGAAGTACAGAGTAATCATATCAACGGGTGTTTGATGGCCTACTGCAAAAACTCTCTTGGATCAGTGACAAAGCCAGTCAAAGCAGATGCTGCTGCTGTGTACGGAGAAGCCAGATAAATTTGGCCTTCTTTGTGTCCCATCCGACCAGGGAAGTTTCTATTTGTTGTTGAGACACAGACCTGCAATGATGAGCCCTTCTAGGGAGTTATAAATGTGTCCATCCGCCATACAAGTAAATTAAAGAAAGGTGCAGTAAGCGAATTTCCCTCTTCAAGTAGATGCATTCAAAGTTATATTATTTGTTCATAAAAACTACGATATTTTACATGATCAATCAACTGTGTTCCAATATAAAATAGTATAATAACTTGCCTGAGGCTCATTCAAGCGTGCATAAGTGTCTCTGGGGCCACCCATGCAAGCACCACAAGTAGGACTTGCAGGTGTATCACAACCAGCTTCCTCGAATATCTGGGAGCAGGTCTTGCCACCAGATCCTGGAACCGGTAGACTATATACGTCCATCCACACCTGGAAATTTGAACATACGAAAACACCATATTTATTTTTCAATGCTTTTTTTAACGTAGTTAAAAACTATTTACAACCGCAAGCCAACATTACCAACCTTTTGGGTAGCAGGAACAAGAAAAGTGGGAACTTTGACCTTCTTGCCCTGCACAGCGTACAATGAGTCTTTTAGCTCAAGAAAATAAAAAATGTCACAAGCAAACATTTATTTATGGAATCTATTATGTGTTTATAAAAATAAATAAATAATAAACAACATATAAACTTTGGCTGCAATGCAGGAATTCGATGTCTTACTGAAGCTAGGAAAACTTTGGCTGCAGCAAGAAAATCTTCAGTTTTTCCTCCAGTACAAGATCCAATATAGACTCTATCAATTTTCACATCTTTGCATTCCCTTGCTAGAGCACGATTATCAGGAGAATGAGGCTGCAAAAGTGTATGGATTATATATTACTCACAACGATGGATGGAAATAGCAATATTTCGTAGTTTCAAACACTAATGAAATTTCCCTGCAATTGTATTCCTTAGAAAATGGTCTATTTGTTTAGGTTTTGCTTGATTCTCATAAAGATTAAATAATGGAAATGCTTAATGACTTAGAGGTCAGATTATCAGTCAAACTCACCTTCGCCACTAATGGCTCCAGTTTCGAGACATCAAATCTATATTCCGAAACAAATCTAGAAGACAAAAAATAAACTCAACAGTATAAATTATGTCTTGAAGTAAAACAATGAAGAAATTAATATAAGAGAGGCTTTATAAATAAATAAAAAAACATAAAGCATTAAACTGGCAATTTGACGTGTTTAAAATACAATTATCAATATTGATGACAAATCATTAATATTTCTCATATCTACATGAGTGCTCCCCAACTACCTGGCTTGCTCATCACTATAAACTGCTTCATAGGGCACAGATGTCTTATCCTACACAAGACAACAAACAAAACTATTAAGTCTTGACAACACAAGTTAGTCAGATAAAATTATCCACATATTGAAATTACTGCCGACCATGAAAAAAGCATTTTTCACAATGGTTTAGGAAATCAGATCCTATGCACACAGCTATGATTTTAATTTAGTACTACATTTTTTCAACTAAAAGTGGGTCATATTCCATTATTGTTATTTGGTGTATAACTATTCATTTAAATTCTAAAAAGTAACTATGCTGTAGTACAATATTTAATTAAACATACTCATTGGCTACTGACCATGAAAAACAATTTCAGAACATCTAAAAAAAATTGGGCTATAATTTGGCATAGAGGACTTAATCATATACAATAACCACTTTTTTGGAAAACTAGACATATAAAAAAAGCACCTAGAAAGACAATATATAGTTGTGTAACAATCAGGCACAGAGAGAGAGAGAGAGATCAAAATGAACAGATCAACAACCTCGAGATACTTAAATGTAGTACTATCAGCTGGTACGACACCATTCTTTCCCCCCGCTTCAATAACCATGTTGCATAAGGTCATCCTTTCTTCCATCTTTGAAGCACAGAACAATAAAATGATAGTTAAATGATTGAAGCACTCTGACTAACCAACTTTATAAGAAGATATGGGATGGTTTTAGATACCAGCATCGAAAGATCAAGTAAACTTACAGTTAAACTTTCAACAGTGGTGCCAACGAACTCCATTGCTTTGTAAGTTGCACCAGAAATAGATATCTCACCAATAATCTGCAATGTCAAAACCATTAAGTGAAACAACAACAATTGGAGGCTCTAACAATGATTGAAATCTGAAATAAACTAATTAGAGTCATCTTAAACAAAAAGATAGAACATGTAATGCAAGAGAAAATTAAACCTAAGCAAAAGAAACAAACACCTCCAGACCCTGTAAAACTTACCTGCAAAATCAAATCCTTCGCAAGCAGATAATTTGGCATTTCACCATCCATCACAAATCTAAGAGTTGGAGGCACCTGAAATTTGAAAATGTAAGAAAATTGCAAGTAATGGATACAAGCAAGCATGAAAAGATATAAAGCAATATCACAAAGGACTGTGCAGCAAAATATTTGAGTTTACTGCTCCCATATTTGTTTATAGATAGTAGTTTTGTGTCTCTGCTTGTGTATTAACATTCAGGACTTTGCAACATTAATACTGCAAAAAAAATGTGCAATGGTGAGTTGATTTGAGTTGGCACCAGTCCTCTTGATTCCATGAATTCCGTAGTTTGATGAGCAATCATTTATACACAATGTATGATGAGACCAAATCAGTAGAGAATATGCGAGTCCAAGTTCCAGACGGAAAGGCTCACATTCGAAAAGTATGATTGTCTATGTGCATTATTGGATGCAAAGTAAAGATGGCAACATGAAAATACACTACTCAAAAGCACCTAACCTAGGGACTCACAGCATAAGGAGCATCCATTAAAAATAATAGTAAAAGATTCACAATATCTAAGAGTAAGACAAAACCTAATTGTAGTTACCGAAAGGAAAACCAAAATGCAATTTACCTAATCACATATCACATAAAACTAGCTAAAACGAAGAAAAATTGTAGCATACTCAATCAACTGAAATGTCAGACATTAGAAAAAAGAGCATTTACAAACCTTAAGCAAAAGCTTTCCAGCTCCGAGCACAAAACCTGCATCAGTAAGTCCAATTCCAGTAGCGAACTGGCCAAATGCTCCTGTAGTACATGTGTGGGAGTCTGTTCCTAGGAGGACCTGACATTAGGGTGCAACAATAATTGTTAACATCGAATATGCAGAAATTAGAATAATTTTTTTATTAATTCAACATATATATAGAGAGAGAGAGAGAGAGGGAGGCACCTCTCCAGGCCTGCAATGACCTTCTTGGGCAAGTGCAATATGGCATACACCTTTATAATCAGGGTTGACCTGAAAATCTTTAGATAAATTATATTTGCCATTGACAAAAATATACAATAGGAAAAGAAAAAGAAGAAAGACATACCTTGAAATCCCCAAGATCTTTAATATCATAGAAATATTTAATATTCTGTTCGATGCAATAATCCCTCAAGATATCAACGTTACGATTTGCTCGTTCATCAGCTGTGAATATGTAGTGGTCAGGTATGACCACAATCTTCTCACGGTCCCAAACCTACAATTTTGAAAGAGATAAGAAGCTCCATATTTACAAAGATGTTTCTTTCCTTAACTGCATAAACTCTAAAACTCAAGGTGGGCTTGGACGGATCTAAATATCAAAGATTATGACATGCATATAGTACATGACATTTCCTTTGGAACAGCCAAATGACAATTACAATAATGAAAAGGATCAACTATATAAACCAAACTCATAGTATAACTATCATAGATTTACTATTTAATAAAAATCCAAAAATTAATACCATTTTCAAAGTGAATAACATTCTAGCTTTCAAAAACCATATTTTAATGGATAATATGCATGTAACTAGTGCAAGCACCAATATTGCTCCACAAATTTCTTCAACTATGTACTAATTAAGCTTAATATAAGGTCGAAGTATAAAACTTTTGACATGGGTATTGAATCAGTTCACCTAGCATTAAGAACAATTCTAAATGAAATAATTAACTTCTATCCAAGCAATAATATATTTATTTTTGTTTAGTGAAATGCACTCTAGTCTTTCAATGGTAGACCTCAAAATCTTTCAGTTTGGTGATCAGACTGTTGCATACCCTGCATCACATGGGTATTCAAATAATAAACTTAATTCACATAATACCAATCATTCAAATGCTTTGAATTGAAAAGTTATCAAATGAACAATACAAATCTTTTGAATTGAGAAGTTATCAAATGAACAATACAAATTGTAAGCTTTTAGTTACTTAATTGGGTTAATTACATGTATAGTCTCAAATTATGAAAATTGTGTCATTTTGGTCCCGAATATTTAAATTGTATCAATTTAGTCCCTAATATATGAAAAGAATTTCAATTTGATCCCAACCTAATTCCATCAATTGACGCTGTTACTAATTTAAGAGATCAAAATGACACAGATTTCATACTAGAAGTGTAGTTTATTAAAGTGATATTCCACGTCGTTTGGCAACATCACTTTTAGCCAAAAAACTAAAAAATCACTAAAATAACCAAAAAGTCAATAACTTATACCAAAAGGTCAAAGATTCCCTTTTCTCTCTGCTTTTTACACATCTTTTCGTAAAAAAATTAAAAAGTCACCCAAAACATACTGGGCTTGTTTGGTTAGTGTTTGGGAAAAAAATTTCAGAAATTTTCTCTACAAACAAATTTCAGAAATTTTCTCTACCAAACAAATTTTTCCAAAAAAATTTCCCAAAACACACAAACCAAACAAATTTTCCAAACAAATCTCTCTCACACACACATCAAATCAATCACTTTTTCCAAAACTCTCTCTCAAAACAATTTTCCAAAACAAATTTCCCAAAACACCAAACCAAACATGTTTTCGTACTTTTTTTTTCCAAAACATGTTTCTGAAACACAAACCAAACAAGCCCACTAATTTTTTCACATCATTTTTAGTCAAAAAGCCAAAAAAAATTACTAAAAAAGTCCGTTCCCAGACGAGGCACTGATCACATATTTTGGGACTAAAAGTACAATGTTTTAAGTAAGTTTTCACTTTATCCCTGATTTTTACCACATCCACTGATAAAGTTAGGTTGGGAAACGAAACAAGTTTTATACAATAGGACTAAAATTTGACGCAATTTAATTTTAGAACTTAAAAATATAATTAACTCTACTTAATTGGCTTTTAAAATTTACATATATAAAATAAATAAATAATTATAAAAACGTAGTGAAGGACCACAAATTATGCACCTTTGCATTCTGGCCAAACTCTCTCTTGAAAATTGCAAATGAGCCTGGTCCACAAACATCATGAGTCATCAGGACATCAACATTGACCCAAACATTTTCACCTGGGCTCAACTGGGGCTTCTCAGAAGCCCTGGCCAAGATCTTCTCTGTCATCGTCATCGCTGTCTTTACCTAATAATCAACAATAACAAAAAAAAGAGACAAACCCACCGTTAAAATACACAACTTTCTCAAACCCATATTGCAAAAACATCAATTTAATAACAAATGATCAAAACCCAACTGAACCAGTGGTGGCGGGCTTGCGTTCAAATTGCTGTGGCGCCATAACAGACACAATTTTCCTGGAAACAGTTTTCTTGGGATTCTGGATGGAAAACGAGGGTTGTGTAGAGAAAGCAGAGAGACCCACATCTTTCTGAACCACAAGAAAGAGAAAGAAACAAGAAAATCAAAAACGGGTTAGCAAAATTTTCAATAGAAAATTTGGGTTGAACGAGATATTTGGGGAGTTGTTCATAGTAGTAACCTTGTTGATGAAAGCGGAGCTTGATACAGTGGCAGAGGAAGCCATTGATGAATCTTGTTTGTTAAATTTGAGATAAATTTTGAGGTTTTGATGTGATTTTATGGTGCTTTATGAGGGAGGTTCTAAATAGATACGTGACACATTTTTCTATCTATGCTTTGTCTTTTGGTCACGTGTGTTGAAATACTGCTATGTTTTTGGAGAAAAACTGTTATTATGATGTTGATTGTTGTAAGTAAGGCCACGTTTGGGAAGTGGTGGGTTTAGTAAAAAAGTTAAAAGTTATTAAAAAAATTAAAAAGTCAATAATTTATATTAAAAAGTTAAAGATTTTTTTTTTATTTTTTATTTTTTACATATCTTTTCGTAAAAAAATTAAAAAGTCATCTCAAACATACTAATTTTTTTTACATCATATTTTAACTAAAAAATTAAAAAGTTACTAAAAAAATTTGTTTCCAAACGAGGCCTAAGTGATAATTTAGAATGTTCTAAATAAATATATTTTTTTAATTTTTTATAAAAAAAATATATAAAAAAATAAAAAAATTAATTAATATAACTTAAATAAATATATATTTTAAAAAAATACATTTATTTAGTGCAGGTCGAATAACTACGAAATATTTTGAAGGCATGCCTAAAAGCCTAGAGAAAGATAAGTTATATTTTTGCTGCTTTTAAGCACACGAGAAAGAAGCTAGTAGAAGTGTACGGCCCATTTTGGCAGGAAAAATAAATCACTTCTCTTTTAAAAAAAAAAATTAGTGATTTTTTTTAAATAATATAAATTTTTTTACTTTTTTTGCTCTGTCTTATCGAGACGAATTTAAAAAGTTTTTTTTTTTGAAAAAATATGAAAAAAATATTAAAGAAGAAAATAAGTCAAAAAAATTACTTATTTTAACTTAATTTTGTTTTTTTGAATTTTTATTGATCTTTTTAAAAATTATAATTTTTCAATTTGTCTTGTCGAACTAAATCTAGAAATTTTTAAAGTTTTTTTTGGATAAGTTTTAAAAAAAATTCACTAAACATAAAAAAAAAAAATCAAAAAAAGTCATTCTCAAAACACCCATACGTAACTTTGGATAATCTGACCACTGAACGCAAGAAAAAATTTTTTTAATTCTAATTTTTTAATTTATCTTCAATTTAAATTATATATTTATTTTTATCAATTGATAAAAAAATAATATTTTAATCATTAAATTCAATATATGTCTACATAAAATGTTTAAAATATAATTTTCATTAAATTTAATAACTAAAATATCTTCTTCTTTTTTACATTGATTTTACTTAGCAAAATAGGCAAATGTTTAGATTAAAAATAAATCAAAAGATTACGTTTTAAATTAACAAAATTAAAAACTTAAGATTTATTTTATTGCAAAGGTCAAATTTTAGAATTTTCTTTATAATTACCCCATTTATTTTTTAGAGCCTCCACCATTTTTGTAGGGTTTTTTTTTAGATGGGTGCCATTTTTGTAATTTAGACTATAAAATTAATTTGGTCTTATTTTCTGAAAGGGAAAAAAAAAGGAGTAAAATTTTAAGTTTGTCAATTTAAATTTTAATATTTTGATTTATTTTAAATATAAATTATTTGTCTATTTATATTAAGTAAAATCGACAGAAAAAATATTTTAACCATTAAACTCAATTTAAGTGTACATAAAATATCTAAAATACCATTTTTTTATTGAATTTAATAACTATTTTTTTTCTTGATTTTACTTAACGAAAATAGGTAGATAATTTATATTAAAAACAAATCAAAAGATTAATATTTAAATTAATAAAATTAAAAACTCGTGATTTATTTTGTTATAAAAGTTAAACTCTAAAGTTTTTTTTGTAATTACTCAAAAAAAATGAACATTTTATTTTAAAATACACTTATCGTTCATTATTTAGGGATGATTTGGGAAGCTAACGAAAAATTAGCTTTAAGTTTTTAACTCATTTTGGATCAAATCACCTCTCACATTTTTTACACATAAAAGACAAAAAAGTCAAAAAAAAAGCTAAAAAATCAATTTTTAACCAACTTTCCAAATCATCCTTAATAGACAAACATGATAAAGTGAAAATATTATGATTATTGGATTTATTCAATTTTTTTATGATATATACAAGTTTTACAAAATAAAATTTTCAAATTATCAAAATAAGACTGATAGTAGATTTTGAAATCAAACATAACAATCAAATTCAAATTTGAACTAAAATAAGCCCCACATAGGGGTGTAATTTTGGCCCGTGGCCCGCAGGCGGCCCGAAGCCCGTCCGCGACCTGAGGTGGGCTCGGCCCGTTAAGGCCCGAGCCCAAGCCCAGTCCAGCCCGATGCCTTGGGCTAGCGCCTGGGTCATCGTTTCGAAACCCGGCCCGACCCGTGGCCCAGTCCATTGGCCCGCTCAAGGCCCTCCCAAAAGCCCGCCCCGAGGCCCGGCCCGCCCAATGCCCATTTTTTTTAATGAAAAATAATAAAATTTTGGTGGGAAAAATTTTAAAAAATTGTTTAGGCCGGCCCAAAGCCCGAATACCCCTGTGCCTAGTTTTTGGGCCCGTGAGCCGGCCTGACCCGACTCAATTTTTTGACTGGAGCCCGCAAGGCCCGACATGGGCCTAGCCCGGCCCGAGCCCGAGCCCGAATGAACCGAGCTGAGTCGGGCCAAAATTACACCCTTAGCGTCACATAAGAGCTAAAACGAGCTGTCCTTCGCGCGAGCACTCAAAATATGTTTTGCTTCTATTGCGGGTTATTTGGGAAAGTAATTATTTTAATTAGTTTTCTTACTTTTACGAAAAGGCGTATAAAAAATAAAAAAATAACTGAATTTTTAGTAGCATCTTTTTAACTATTTTAAGCGCTTGCGAAAACGCTTGAATCGTATAAACCTTGGACAGCGAGAGATTAAGGCCCACAATGTAATTTAATTGTCTTTACGTTCAACAAAAATATTTTGGGCCTATCCATGAAATGTAATAAATGGGCCTTACTTATTTTTATTGATCCATCGTCACTTTAATTGGGGGATTCTATTTACACTCAATAAATCATTAAGTACTCCGAATTTTTAAATATATCTTATTTAATTATTTAAAATTTTATTTTACTTTCATTATCCCCTATTATTTTTTCCAAATTACCCTCAAGGTAAACCCAAATAATAAATAATAAACAAACTAAAAAAATTAAATTATTTCAAAAAAAATTCAATACAGAAAATAATTCTTAAATACAGGGAAAAAAAACTTTTGGAGAAGTAAAAACCAAACTTATAAACACACAAGTATCAAACACTAACAAGAAAGAGCAATTCTCAAATAATATATTATTTAAATGACAAAATAAGAACAACTGCAACAATATGTTATTATTAATTTAACTATTGAACTCTTTAATTTTTGTCAAAAAAACGGTATAGAAAATAATTAATGGTGCTCTACAAAAATTGTGAAATCCCTTTATATGAATACTTACCTCATTTTTGATGGGTTGCTTCAAAAAACTATCTTGATTATTATTCTCATCCATTATTTGATTTTGTTCTAACTTTCTTCTACGGTTTAGAATTTCAAAATAATAAAAAACAATGATGTTGATGATGATGATGAGTTTTGGTAGGATGGATTGGAGTTTTGGAAGGAGGATGAAGAAGAAGAAGAAGAAGAAGAAGAAGAAGAAGAGGAAGAAGAAGAATAATAAATAACTTTGATCTCATGGGGAATAAGATATAAATATTTGAATAGGAATAACTGATTAGAATGTATTATGAGGAAAAAATTTATTTTAAGATTTAATATATGTTGTCCTTATTAATAAATTCATATTAAAACATAATAAGAATTTAAATTTATGAATTTAAATTGAACGCATTAAGACATATTTTGGGTTCAAATACAATCCCCTTAATTGTTGAGTTTCCTAGAAAATAAAATAAAATAAGTCTATTAAATAAACCACCGAAAATAAACAAAAAGAAATTAATATAATAAAAAAAAGTATACTAATACTGATAAGTAAAAATAATAAAATAATAATACACTTTTAAACATTTACTAGTAACCCGGTAGCGACCATTCACTATCCATTAATGGTGGATACCCATTTCCTAAGGAAATGACGGAGGGAAACCTAACTTCCCTCTCCATTAAAAATAAAATTATATGGTATATTAATTAGTTTATTAATAAATAATATAATATAATTTTATTAATTTTAAATTTTTACAGTTTGCATAATAGATAAGGTCTATAATTTTAAAATTGTATTGATATATTATATGTTAATACACTATTTAATATAATAATTGGTGTGTGTAACACCATTACTCCATTAATGATGGATACCCATCTCTTAAGGAGAATAGTAAGTGTCAAAAAAAAAAACATGAATTATAGTAAGTTTTTATGAAAGGTAAATGCGATAAATTGAATAGATAACGATTATTAGATGAGCACAAATTTTTTTTGTATGGATAATATATACGAAAGGTCTGACAGCATGAACGATTTTGATCATCAAAACGAAACATATCCAGTGCAAGATTATAGGTTGCACGGGAGCCCAATCTCTTTTTTATTTTATTTTTTTTTTTTTTTTTCGCTCTTTCCAATATGTGTGTGATTGATTGATTTAATTATAGGTGATTGTGGTTATAATTTAAAAAAAATAATATATAAGTTCACTTTTTAAATTTAATTATGTATAAGTGAGATGATTATTTGATAATTAAACAATACATGAGAGAGAGAGAGAGTGAGAGATAATATATGAGAGCGATTGGTTAGTTAATCATTTAACTTAAAAAATAAATTTAATTTTTTAGTTTGAATAATATCATTCTTATAGACGAGTCAAATTAATCTATGTATCATTTTATTTTTAATCTTTAAAAAAATAATGGCCTTGTTTGATAAGAGACAATTTTTGAAAAACAAAAAAAATTCAAAATTTTGTTTGGTTGAAAATTTTTGAAAAAAAATTTCAAAAACCAATTTTCTCTTGGCTACACATTCAATCAACCACTTTTTTTTCTCTTATCTCTCATTCTCTCACATCTTACATATCAATCAATAACTTTTTCTCTCAATCTCATCTATTCAACTATAAAAAAAAAATAAATAAATAAAAAAAAAAAAAAAATTAAATCATTCCAAACTCAAAAACTATTTTTCAAAACATACAACCAAACAAAATTTTAAATTTTATAAACTTTTTTCAAAAAATTATTTTTTAAATTTTTTCACAAATACAAACAAAACAAGGCTAATAATTCTTTTACATCCATCTCTGAACTGTATGTTATTTCTTATTTTGATTCAATTATCATCTCCGGTCGTTATTCAATTTTTATCCTTTATTTTTCCTTCATATTCTGTCATCAAATTTATTTGTTAGAGCCTCAATTATTGTTGTAATTTAAATTACAAAAATAATTTGGTCTTATTTTCTCAAAGAAACAAAATAAGTCCTGGTTTTTTAGATTTGTTAATTTGAACTCTAATTTTTTTTAAAAAAATTCAATCTAAATAATTTGTTTATTTCTGTTAAGTAAAACCAACATAAAAAATAGATTTTAGTTATTAAATTTGATATAAGTGTATATAAATGTCTACAAACCATTTTTTATTGAGGCTCCATTTGTTTCGATGTAAAATATTTTACACAAAAAATAATTTTATTGTAAACTGATTTTACCCAAAAATTTTTTGTTTTATTTTTGTTTTTCGACATTTGGTTGACATTTGAAATAAAAATATTTTATTACCTAAAAAAGAAAGTTTGATTCAATAAAGTGTCATTTACGATTTTTTAGTGAGTTGAGATACTTATTTGAAAAGACTAAAAGTATTAAAAGCATAGTGAGTGAGAGTAACTTTGTAAAAATTGACTTACAAAATTTTTAAAGATAAGTCATATTAAAAAAAATGATATAAAAAAATTTTGTTTAAAAAATATTTTATTTACTTTTTATTCAACCAAATAACAAAAAATAAAACCAACGAAACCTGAGTTCAATAACTAATCCACTCTCCATTGCTACCAATGGCACCGGGACGAAGTTTCCACCTTGAAGGTTGTTGTTTCCCCGTCGACATGAAAAATGGCATCGTCTGGAGTGGCAGCTCTTGCTAGAAAAGTTCAATATTGGTTTCACATTCTGATGATACCACTGGTTTCTGAGTAATGGGTCGAGATGATCCAGGCCTTCTACACGGTTGTCCGATCGTTGGTTCACCGAGAAACCTGCACAAGAGTTCAACGGGGAGCGAGAGTCCCCCAGCGAACCCTCCGACGAACAAATTAGAGAGTAGAGAGAGCAACGAAGTATAGAGATAGGATGATGATAAAGAACTTAACCTTCTCCTTGTCTTAGAAACCTGCTCATATCCTTTGTTCATCATTTCCTTGTCCACTCTAACTTGTCGTGTTGGCCAAAAGTCTATGTTCTAGCTTGCCTTGTTCGTAGTGAGGCTACTCTGTTCCGATGTGAAGGGATTATCGCATTAAATGCTACAGGGAACCTCATTAATGGCTAATGTGTGGCATAATAACTCTGCAGGATCTTGGTCTGCTTATGTGGCTGGTTCTTCTGTTAACACGTGTTTAGATGTCACTGGTCCTTGGTGCAACGTTGGGCTCCAGCAACGTTGGGTTTTGGTGTTTGAATTATGTATTGGGCTCTAGGTGGTGGGTCAAAAGCCCTTATAGGCCCACCTACGTCAGTAGTTCCCAATTCCCAAGTGCAGCTTCAGTCCAACGAAGGAAATAAGAAAGGCGACAGGGGTTGTGAGAGGTCGACGGAGAGAGGACCGACTGGGAGGTGGGTTGACTGCGAAGGGTGACCGAGTGAGAAGGCCGACTGTAAGGAGGGCCAATCGCAAAGGGTAACCGGGTGAGAAGGCCGACTGCGGGGACGGCCGACCGCGAAGGGTGACCGAGTGAGACGGCCGACTACGAGGGGGACCGACTGCGGCGGGTGACTGAGTGAGACGGCCGACTGTGAGGGGGGCCAACCGCGGCGGGTGACCAGGTGAGAAGGCTGACTGTGAGGAGGGTCGACCGCGAAGGGTGACTGGGTGAGAAGGAAAAATGGCGGCGCGCGGGGCTCGAGGTGCGGCGTTGCACGTGATGATGTGAAGTGGAATAGACAGGGAAAGGGAAGAGAGCAGTGGATCGTGGTCGTACGTGTGGCACAATCCTGAAACAAGGGAGGTGATGCGTTAGCAGGAGATAAAGGGATAGGCTAATATAGGGCGTTGAAGAAGCGGGGCGGAATATTTTCAAAAATTTTCAAACTAGCGAAATTTAATCTTGACCCTTGGAATATAGGCAAGTTGTGGGCATTTGGAGTTATTCACTTTACCTACCTTCTTGCAAAAAACCAAAATGTCCCAGAAGTGAACTCATTTGTTTCACGTGATACACTTCTGCAGCACTTTGCGAACTTCTTTGTGCCAGCATCCGAAGCTATACGCAGAGACATAGGAGGGATGGCCCGAGATGAAGTGCCAATCATGAGACTAGACTCTTTGGGGGACGACGATGCAGTGGAGTTGGCAGAGCAGTATCGAACGGAGCGGAGGGAGGAGAGGGCGTCGGATGTACGACTGACAGAATTCTCGTTGTATGAGGAAGCGTTACGAGGGGGCCTAAGGTTGCCGATCCCCCAAGTAGTGGTGGATATACTGAACTGACTGGAGGTGGCGCTACGGTAGCTAATGCCCAACGCATGGAAAATTATAATGGCCTGCGCGATCTCATGGCCACGGGCGACCGATGGAACGGCGATGACAGTGGAATAATTCTTTTCTTGCTACAAAGCGTCCGGTCAACAAGAGACGTGGGTGACTTTGCAGGCGGTGGCGGGCAGGGGGTTAGTAGGGGGGTTGCCCTCATCGGTGAAGGGGTGGAGGCCGAGGTGGTTTTATGTGTCAGCAAATGGTGGGAGGAGAGAGAGTGTGCATGACCTGGAAAGTCCCTACGAAGTCGATGGAGTTGAAGTTAGGGGCGGAGGCAGAAATGAGGGTGAAAAAGGTGAAGGAGTAGAGGGAGAAGGAGGGTGTGAGGTGGGATGACCTTGTCCGTCCTTCAGCTCTGTGTGCCTTAGGTTTAGGGCTGCAGTCAATGGAAAAGGACCCCGTCCTGGAGGAGTTAGAGGCGAGACGAAAGGCGGAGGAGGTGGAGAAGCGGAGGACCTTGGCGAGGGCAGAAAAGTATAAGGAGGCTTAGTTGGGGCCTGCTCCGAAGTTGGTGATGAGGGAGAGAGTCTGACCTCGCTCGAAGCCTTTAGGAGGCAAAGAGCTGACCGACTTTGCCCCACTGCCACCCCCCATAGACCTGCTGAAGGAGAGAGGTAAACAGGAGGTGGCGACAGTGTTGAAGAAGGGAAAAAAGAAGAGGGCGGCGGGAGAGGGTAGTGATGACGCCCCTGCTCTAAAGAAGATGAAGGTGGGGAGCGTGGACGCCCCTATAGTGGGTAAGATGAAGGAGGGAAGGGTAGAAGCAGCTCCAGAAGGAGAGACCGCCCAAGTGGCAAAGGAAAACAAAGGTCCAAGCGCCCAACTACCGAAAGAACACTTGGGCCTAAGTGCCCATATGGTGGCGACGGTGGTTCTTGTAAAAAAATGTGAAGGATTGCCTCTTGCACTTGTGGCTATAGGTGGTCTCTTGTCCACCAAAAACAAGGCTATATCCAAATGGCAGAAATTCTATGATAGCATGGGCACTGAGTAGAAAGGAATCCTAATCTTACAAGCATCAAAAAAAATTTGTTATTTAGTTATAATGATTTGCCTCACCACCTCAAGTCATGTTTCTTGTACTTAGGCATAATACCAGAGGACTACTCTATCCAATGTGGAAGACTAATTCGGTTATGGATAGCTGAGGGTTTCGTTGAAGAGAAGAAGGGAAAAACAATGGAAGATGTTGCAGAAGAATACTTGAATGACCTGATCCATAGACGCTTAGTTCTAGTGTCAACAACAAAATATGGCGGAAGAGTTAGAGAGTGTTGAGTACATGATGTAGTGTGTGAGATTATTCTCTCCATGTTTGAGGAGTTCCATTTTTGTCAAATTTTAGAAGGGAATTCAAGTTTCAATGACATAACTCGCCGGCTATCTATGCATACGTGTTATTGCAACATGGATAAGGTTATGGAAAACATTGGTAAATCCCCAGTTCATTCTATTTTTTTTTTTCAAGAGGGAGAGCTGCCAAAGAAGCCCATACTGGGTACATTAGCTGCAAATTTCAAGCTGTTGAAAGTGCTGGATCTTCAGTATACTCCATTGGATAAACTTCATAAAGAAGTGGGAAATCTATTTCTTTTGAGATACCTAAGCATAAGGAGTACATAAGTGAAAATAATTCCAAAGTCCATAGGTAAGTTACACAACCTACAGACTTTGGATCTGAAAAATTTCCTTGTAAGAGAGCTCCCATTTGATATTAGTAGGCTTAGTACGTTGCAACATCTTCTTGCCTATTAGAATGCAACCCAATCAAGGCAAAGACTACTGGATCATTGAGCGTATACCTCATGTATCAATCTGGTCTCAGTTCGAAAACATTGGAAATTACCAAATCTGCAATCTTTAAGAATATTTCGATGAGAATGTGGCAAATCAAAGGGTCACTACAAACCCGAAGTGGTTCAAATGGATGCCCAAGTGGAGTGGTCAATTGAAATGATAAATGCAGCTTTTGTAGATGGTTTTCCAATAATGAAAGAGCAGTCTCTTCAGCTAAATCTAGCCTGAAGAAAAAACATAGCATGATGCAAATTTTAATCTGCTGAAGTAAAAAATATAATGAATAACAACATTAATACAGAAAAATAACACATAAAGATCAATAAGTCGTATTTATTTTGATTGTAATAGAAGCATTTTTCGCACACCAAATATCACATTTGAAGTTTGAAAAGTCTTAATCACAAACCTCAAAAAAAAATCAGTAGGGAGAGGAAAAACATAGGGATCTTTAGATCAGTAGGAAACGATAATAATAAATACAATTACCTCAAATACAACAAAATTGCCTACGTTAACACTCTTTGGCCATGCATCCAAGAAATGGATATCATTTTCTTGATCAAACTTGAGTTCTTGCCTATGTGCCTAGTCTAGCCTAGTCTAATTGGATTCGAATTACCTCATATTTGGACAATCGATAACTAATTATTGGAAACCCTAAAATTAAGAATTGGACAAACCTCTAATGACATCTTGAGAGATTCGAACTCAAGTTCAAGTATTTACAGTTCACCCAACCTCTTGACTAATTTTGTTTAGTAGACTTAAACAACAGCTATGAGGGGGAAAAGGGGAAGACAAGGATACTGTTAATCATTGTTTGAGTAGTTGAATGACGAGCTAAATGGCTCTAAACTATGAAGTTATTTGTAAAGTAATTATGCCGTTGGTCCAACTTGCCCATAAGCCATTGTATTTTGAAACTCCAAAACAAATATTCATTAATGTTGCTCTTGTCCTTTCCAAAATGGTAATTGTTCTCCCTCTCTCTCTCACACACATTGTTTTTCCTTCTTTTTCTACTGTTAATTTTTTAACTCTCTTTCTTCCCTTTATTCACCATTATTTCTAATAAACTGGTAATCTTGTAATACATGTTTTGCACAGGAGATTAGAATCAATTTCTCTGTTATTTAATCTTCTATTTAATTGATGGATCCTTTTCATGTTATTCATTTTGTTGAATTTTTTTTCCTGTTCTTAATCAAAGGCCTAAAATTGTTAGTTTCTCATGAATAAATGGTTATTTATTTAAGTCAATTTGGATGTGAATGGGAGTGAAGGTCCATTGATTAGTTCTAGATAAGAATTCCTATATTAGCCCTGTTTGGTAGAACTGTGGGAAAGTGCTTAGAGCTTATGCCTAAACAGCTTATAGCTTATAAATATAAACATAAGCTGATTTCTGACTTATAAATTAAGCATCTCCTGCCCCACTCAAAGAATAAGCTGATTTCTGACTTCCAAAAAGCTAAAAGCTATAAGCTATAAGCTAAACCAAACACATCAAAATAGCTTAAATTAAGCTGAAAGCTGAAATAAGCAGCTTTTAAGCTGCACCAAACAGGCACATTAACTTGACATTTTCTCTATTCCTTTGATCTTATACAAAAATTTCACAACTAGCTCAATATAAGACTTAGAAACTTCTCACATTATAACTAACGACATTTCACTATTCTTGTTTTGGCTTAAAAGGCTTTAGTATATATATTTTAAGTTTACATGTGTCATGAGAATTTAATATCTTCATATTTTAAGAAGCATGGTTGTGGTGGTTATTTATGACTCTACAATCATCTTGTTAATGTAGCTAAATTCTTTAAGCAATGTTCAACTTTTATAAATAGAACATAAGGATAAAAAAGAGTGAGAGGAAGTCATAATAAACTATATAGTCCTAGTTGACATATTGAATATTTTTCATTAAAATAAAGTTTTATCTCCATTATTTTTTATACAATCATAAATTTTTATTCTCATCTCATGATTTCAAATTCATTTGAAAAATTATATTTATAATCTTTGCATTTTGCTCATTGTGTAATTTTAGTATCTGTAATTTCAATTAGATCAATTTTGACTATTAATTTTAAATTTTGTGTCAATTTTGATCAAATTGATAACACCGATTACATTTTAATCAATCGAAAAACACTAACAACTTAATCAATGAGACAAAATCATGAATCCTAAGTCAATTGAGCCAATTGAAATTATAAAGACTGAAATTATAAATATCAAAATGACATAAGGACCAAAATATAAAAAATATCAACGTAATTTACACAATTAAGTATTATTATAACTTTAGAGGAATACTCAAATATTTCATCAATATACTTGAGATGAATATAAAACTACTATTTTCATGTGCTTTTTCCTATCCTAATCATAATTTAATATGCATTAACATATTAATGCGTATATTTAAAGTGTTTTTGAATAAAAGACTTGTAGGAAGAGTTAGATTAAAGATTTGAAGAAGAATTTGGGAGGCAAGGAAAACCAAAAAACAAATTTGACAAAAATATCCTACTAATCTAACTCTTAATATTTGGGAGGCAAGAAAAACCAAAAAACATATTTTCTCATGCCTACGCTAAATGGTTTTTATTTTTTATTAATCAAGAATGGGATGGTAGAATTTGTAAAAATCTGCTCGTGGATCAACAAATTAGCAAAGCAAATGCAATTAAGCTGCATGGTGTCAAATATTCCCAATGCCAAAACAAGTATTCCGAAAATGTTTGCTCTACGTTCTGAACTGCCACCACCAGCAGTACCTCAAGGGAGGAGGCAGGGGGGAATTGGTAATTCAATATTAATATGTGTGGTATGGTGGTGTAGCAGAATCCTGTGCTTTAAGGTGCAATGACACCACTTATAAAGGAATTGACAAATACCACATGTATAATGTCAAACAAACCTCTCAGCTCTCTGTAGACACCCAATTTTTGACCGTCCTCAAGACTTGGACGTCACCGCTTGAACACTCGGTGATCATCCATGTTTGTGTTCGTCTTGAGTTCCCGGAGGTCTCGGATATGCGCCTTGCCTCAGGATCTCTCGACTCGACTGTTTTGTGTTTGGTTTTGCACCAAACACTTGTGCTTTGCCTTGGAGGGGCAGGGAATGGCTTGTGGGCCATCCCCACACTTCACCGGCCATGGCTTGAGGCCACCGGCTGTGTCTTGTTGCCACCGGCACTATAGATGGCCGGCCGGCTATCTTTTTTTGGTCAATTGCATTTTTGGCCGGCCGACTACTGTGCATCTACTTTTGCAAATATTTTCATGCAGCTGGCATGCACTTGGCTCCCCTCCATACACGTGTATGGAGGGATTTCCCTCTTAGCTAGCTTGTCTTGTAAGCTTACAAGATTGAAGCTCTATAAGAGGAGGCCTCCTCTCCCTCTTTTAGAGGGAGACAACATTTTCAGAGGGGCTCTGGTTTTAGGGTTAGGATTTGTATCTATCCTATATCTATACCTTTATATCTTTTGTGTTTTGTGTGTGTTTTGCCTCACTTTTGTGCACAAACACCCACCATCACACCTTCTCTTGGAGCTGAGGCACTAGAGGGCTATTCTTGGACTTCTTGGGTGGTTTTGAGCTCAAAGAACCAGCTGGTCTACCATTTTTGAAGAGGGTCAACAAAAGTAAGGACTTTACCTTTAAATACCCCATTTTTGCAAAGCTTTTTTGACTATCTTGTATCTGTTTTTGAGCTTAGCATATAACACATAAAAGTATTGTTTTTGCCTACTCTAAATAGTTGTTTAAGGGTGTTTTAAGCTTTAGGGTTGCTTGACCCCTCTTAAGGCTTGTTTGGCCTTTGTTTTGTGCCATTTTGGTTGAGCTCTGGGACCATTGTGTTTGGGCCTCCTCACCATTGAAATATTGAGGGATTTCAGAGGTGAGGATGGTGCCTTGAGGTCCTAAGAAGGAGAGGGCCACCCCCTCTCCTGGTTGTCCTTGAAAAGGGCCATTTTTGCCTCTTGAGGGAGCATCTAATTTAAGTGTATGTTGACCATGCCTTAGCTATTTTTTGTGCTTATTATGTCATGATTTAGCACTATTTTGAGTTGGTTTTGGTACACCATGCTTGCTTAGCATACATGCCTTGTAATGCCATGTTTAGGCCTTAACATGCTTTAAGCTTTGACCTTTGTTTTAGCATGATTTTGGCTTAGCTTTGTGAAGCTTTTGTGTATGATTTAGCGTGCTTGAGGACTGTTTTTGGTTGTTTGGATCATCCATGCTTTGGTTTGTATAGCCACCATGTAATCCCTCTTGTATGCCTTAAGCATAGGCCCCTCTAGCATGCCATCCTTGCTTTGTTTCAGTGGTTTGGAACCACTTGGCATGTTATTTCAGACCTCATGATGTGCTTGTATGCTTGCATTTGATGTCCCTTTAATGCTTTATAAGGTTGTCATCTCATGCTTCATGTTTAGGCCTTCATGCATGCCATCATGTTTAGGCCCCCTAGGATGCCATGTCATTGTGTTTTTAGCTTTGTTTTAACATACTAAACCTCTGATTTTGGTCATTCAATTCATGCCATGTTTGGTTTTGTTAAGGGTAGTTCAATACCTCCTTGGCTTGCCTTAGGCTTCGGACCTTGCATGCATGTCTATTGGTAAGTGTTTTAGCCTCCATTATTGAGCATGTTGGCCACTGTTTTAGGCTTGTTTAAGGGCTGCCTAATTTAGTTTAAGTCTATCCCTTGGCATGTTATTGCATGCTTAGCTTATGACATGTTGTTGCATGTTGAAATGGTGTTGCATTTGGCATGCATTCTCCTCCTTGTTTTGGTTGCTTAACATGCCATATGTTTTGCATGTTTGTGTGTTGGCATTGTACCTTGTATGCTCATTTAACTTGCATGCTTGTTATATGCCTTGCATGCTTCCCATATGCTCATGTTGCATGCCTAGTTAACATACTTAGGTTGCATTGCATTTGCATGCATCTTTCACCTCTTGATCAAGCCATGACAGAGGTTGAAAGCCCCTTTGTTTGCTTATTTGGTTTGCGTTGCATTTGAAATTAAAATGCACACTTGATTCTTTGGGCCATCATGCATTGAAATGCGCGATTGGTGGTCCAAGAATCGAGACCTATACTTCTTTGAGTCATAAACATGATAAGGAGTATGATTGGTGCATACATTGCTTGAAATGCATTGCCATGCTTTGTTTTGCCCTCTGTTGCTGTCAAATCAGTTTCTGCAGAAAGATTTGGCCGGCTGGCCATCTTCAGTGCCGACCGGCCATCCATCAGTGGCCGATATCTCAATTAGTGGCCGGTGGTCATTCCCCATGGCCGGTGGCCAATCCCCTTAGCCGGTGGTGTTCTACAGCATTCAGAGAAGCAACCCTGGGACTTGTGCAGTCTTCAGAGGAGCAGAACAGTCAAAGCAGAGGCATCTTGTGTATAGCAGTGACTTTCCGAGCGGAACCGAGCGCGCATGCATTGGACCCTCTTCCCGAGGCTGCTGTTTGCTGCTTTCTTAGATTAGTTAATTTGCTTAGCTAGTTTAATTGGTCTGTAATAATTAATTAGCTTGTAGGTTAATTAATTGTATTATTATTTCGGTCCCTCCGAGCGGGGGCAAATTTGTAATAAGTGTGGGTGCGTGTGTGCATGTCTTCCAACCCCCACTTCTTTCTCCCTTTTACTTACCTGCTTTTGATGGTTAGTATTAGGTCATATTTAAATTAGCATCCTTATGCTATGCATGCGTGCATTCATTCATTTGTCTTGCATGCACCAGGCTCGGCGCATCATGCTAACTGCATTGTATTTCAAATTCCAAATTGAATACGTGTTATTTGTAGCATCTCACATGCCATCCTAGGATTAGCCGAGCCTGTTCTAGTGACATTCTGTATGCGACGTATTAGCCATTTTAACATGAACTAGGATCACGCATGATTACTAATTAGTTTATTGTTTTGGCACAGAGTACGATGTAAGTATTTATGTTTTAGCATCTCGCATGAATGTGAATGCTAACATGACAGCATGCTTACCATGTGGCTAGATGCTTATGTGATATAAACTGCCTGAATGCCTGTGGGTGAAGGTTGGACTGTTTGAGTTGGAACAACTCATTGAAATCCGTATTTTAGCCTACTTACGAGTAGCAAATTCCAAAGTGTTTTCCAAACAAACGGATATGCAATGTTTCATTCCAAATTAGGCAATCTAGTCTATACTTTTGTGTTGTGCGCATCACATAGTAATTCTAGCTAATTAACTGGAATAAGAACACATAATGTTTTCAAAACAGGATATCACGGTTAGTAGAGGCCGATCTTCGGATCGGGCGAGAGGGGGTGCTCATAGCTGACCTTCTCCAATCGTACCCAAGTTCCCGAGTCGAGGCAACTTTGGTGATGACGGACACGTGGCCTTTGGCACCGAGTCAGGGTTTCTTAAATTCCCCCATTAAAAATATTTAGGTGGTGACTCTGTATCTGGCAAAGCAGTTCATGTTTGGCACTTCTTTCAAAATTTGTTTTTTTTTTCTCAAAACGATTTGCCGGACTTGGACTCTTCGGTTCAGATTAAGAACCGTGACAAATCGAGTTCGAACTGTGGCAGCATAAGTCCCTCACGCGGGGCGCGTCCACACTCTCACAATTCCTTCCATTCCATTCTTTTCCACAGCCTACAAAGTAGCTAGACTATCAGATGCCACTATATTGACTTTATTTCCATGAAACATATATATATATATATAGAGAGAGAGAGAGAGAGAAAGCATACGTGAAACAGAGCATCAATGGAGTCTCTTCTCAACGATGAAGCCTCTGGATCTCGCAGCGGTTGTCACGACCCCGTTCCGCCCCTAGTAGAATGGTGCCATGATGGCCAGTAATCCAAGATTACCAAAGGCCAACTTACAAAGTTACACACAATCAGAGTATACATATGGGGCTTACATGTGCGGAAGCAATAAATTTAAATCTAAGTAGTCCATAAGAGCTGTGCATAGATCAAATGAAATGACATGGATCTTAACATGGTTTTATAACTTGATTACAAATAAAATATAGTACATGTTATATCTTGATCAAAAGGCTTCTCAAGCCAAAATATACAAAAGACATGAATTACAAACTAAGAAGCATAATCTTTAAGATGATACAAAACATGAATCAAAACATCTTGCTCGTCACCGCCTTCTTGCTCGTCACCTACATATATATAAAGGGGAGGGTGAGTTTGGATACTCAGTGAATGGTATAAGTAATAAAGGTTTGAATGAATGATATCCAAGATCTTTACCAAAACAATACATATCATAGCTTGTAACAAAACATGGGATGAATCAAGTTCATCAATCAAAGTCTTTCAAAGCTTCAAGGGATGCTTACTAGCATCAACATAATACAAGGGATGCCATTCCTGACAAAACAAGGGAATAATCGACCCGGAATCGATTGGACAAACCCACCCGTACAAGACCATCGGTGGCAAGGGAGATATCTTAAACAAGGGTATTAGTTGCATTATAGTCCCCTAGCACTAAGGACTTTCCAAGAATGTCATCAAAACAAACATAATACTTGATACAAAACTAAAGGATAATTATTCATGCTTGATCAAATACTTTTCCAAAACGAAGCAAAGTTTTATCAAAACTTTATAACATAGCTTTATTAAAAATACCACTCACAATAGTTCTTCAGATGTAGGGATTAAGGCAAGAATTCAAGACCTACAATCATATAGCAAAGTCTACTAAATGCATTTCAAGAAGACAAGAAGGAATGCTCAAAGATAGTTGCGCAATGTATTCTTAAAACAAGCTTTACATGAATGAAAATGATCCCGGCATTTCTTTCCAAAACCAAGTCAAGACAAAGCAAAACATATGCTGGGAGTCAAAACACTGTTTTTCTTCTAGGGAAAACATGCTGGGTACCAACCAGGCCTTGGAATGGATGCACAGAGATGATCTAGGCCAAAATGACCTAACTGGGTGAACTCGGGAGGTCTCGGCCGAGGTGTGATCTACTAGGCTTAGGTGTGCAGTTGCCTGCTGAGGTATTACAAGGTGCCGGCAAGGGTGTACCATGGTCGGCCTAGGTGTGCAGTGGTCGGCCTAGGTGTGTATGCAAGATAGACTAAGGTGCAAGTGATCATGCAAGGTAGGCCAAGGTGAGATATGATGCTTGGCTTAGGTGTGAGATCTAGGCAAGAGTGGTCTTAGTGACCACACTTAGGGAAATGAAGTCTGGAAATCTGGGTTTTCCCCTTTGAAGAATATGAAGAACATGAACATGAACATGAAGAACATGAATGCCAAAATCATAACTTCTTATTCCAAATCTGGGATTTCATGATATGAGTTCAAAAACATGGACCTGGGTACCCATTCTTGAAGATTTCATGAAAACAAAGACAAAAACGTGGATCTTGATACAAACTTTCGGATCAAAACATGGTTTTCTTTCAAGAACACAAGAACATCATTTTCTCTTTCTAAAACCAAATTTTAAATCAATGCATGGCTCATGAATCATGCTAGATCATGCAATGTGATTATATGAACATAAAGAACAACAAGAGTAGATCAAGAATCTAACCTCAAAACACGGATCAAATGGTTCAAACTCTAAGGATCAAGCTTGGAAATCTAGTTCTCACTCTAAGAACTCCTTCTTCCTCTTTCCTAGAGCTTCTCTCTCTTCTAGGGCAAAGATATAGCAAATGATATGTTTTCTCAATAGCTCACTAACTAAAGCCTACTGCTAGGACACGTGGCATAATCTGATTGGATCTCCTAAAAAAGGTGCTAAAGTGAAAAGACAAGAGTATGGCAAAGTGTGTATGACAAGTAAGGTGGCATGGGGACTCTGACAAAACAATGATCCCGGATCAAGACATAGGCTTCGGGCAAGTAAGGTCTCATTGATCTCGGCCAGGAAGGGTAAGACTTGGCCTAGCTGTGCCATATTGTAGACACCCCATTTTTGACCGTCCTCAAGACTTGGACGTCACCGCTTGAACACCCGGTGATTATCCGTGTTTGTGTTTGTTTTGAGTTCCCGGAGGCCCCGGCTGCACGCCGTGCCTCAGGATCTCTCAATCGGCTTGTTTTGTGCTTGGTTTCGGCACCAAGCACTTGTGTTTTTGCATTTGAGGGTGGGGGGAGGCTTGTTAGCCATCCCTGAATCCCACCGGCTGCCCCACACCTCCACCGGCACTCCCTAGTGGCCATTGGCACTATTTTATCCAAATCTTTGGCCGGTCGGCACTATATGTTGCCGACCGGCACTTTTTTGTGCCGGTGACATTTTTGGCTGGCCGGTGACCCTTCTGACCCCCCCTGAGGATGGTGCATGCCAGCTGTGCCAGCTGGATTACACCATCTCTCCTCCCCGTGCATAGGGTTGGCCCATATGCACCTTTGACCTCCCTAAAGCTTCTAGAAGCTTGAACCCTTTTGGCCAAGCTTCTTGGAGAAGCTTGGCCAGCTGTTTTGGCTTCTCCAAGAAGCCTTGCACCCCCTTGGTCCCTTGGCCCCTTTCCTCTTGCTTAGCCATTAAGCTTAGAGCCTTTTGTTGCCTATATAAGCAAGCCTTCTCTCCCTTTAATGGGGGTGAGACATTTAAGGGCAAAACCAGAGCTTATTACATATATTTCTCTGATATACATCCATATATATCTATATTTTCCCTCTCTCTCCTCTTGTGTGTGTGTTCTTAGGCCTAAAAGTGTGGTTTTACCTTACTTTTGCACCATTACACACACTACTACACCTTAGCTCGAGATTGAGGGACTTGGAGGGTTGTTTACTTTGATTTTGGACTGGTTTTGATCACTAGGGGAGGGCTGCTCCACCTGTTCTTCAAAGGATCTTCAAGGGTGAGTTTGTTACTTTAGTTTCCCCATTCTTGCACTAGCTTTCTACCCCTCTTGCTTTGTGTTTTTGGATTTGTGTTTAACATGAAAAACTCTTGTTTTTACTTGCTCTTGAACCTTCATTAAGGTCATTTTGTGGTTTGAGCAAAGGCTCACCCTTTTAGGCTTTGTTTGGCCATTTTGGTGTCTCTTTGGTAAGGCTTTGTTTACTTGGTGTTCTTGGTCTTCTCACCACTGAAAACCAGTGGGTTTTTAGTGGTGAGGAAGGTGCTTTCAAGTCTTAGATGGGGGAGGGACACCCCTCTCCCCCTTGTCCCTTGTTTGCCTTTGTTTTGGGCTTAAATAATAGCATGTATGCATGTTTGATTTTGGCCTCATTTCAGAGATTTTTGGGTGTCTCTAGGTCATATTACATCTCTGTTTTTGGTTGGTTTTGCGATCTCTAACATGTCTCTTATACTTGCTTTGAAATGTTCCTTTATGTTTAGAAGTATGCCATGCTTTTAGGTTTTGTTCTTTGCATGTTTTAGCTTAGTTCCATGAAGATACTAGTGTTATCTTACCATGTTCAAAGGCTGTGAGTCACTGTTTTTGTTGTATTTGGCATGCTTGGTATGGTTGTCTCGCATATTGGCTTGTAGGCCTTGCTTGTATGAGCCTCTAGCATGCTCATCTTAGTCCATCCTCATGCTTTGGCATCATTTAGGGTCCTATTTCAGTCCATAAAACATGTTGGTATGCATGCACATGTGGCTCATTTCATGATTTAAAGGTGCGTCTTTTTATGCCTAAGAATAGGTCTTGATATGCTTCCATGATTAATGCATTTTGAGAGTGCCATGTGAGGGATTCTAGGTGTCTTTTTGCATGCCAATGCTCTGTTTTTATTGGTCTAATTCATGCCATGAGTGGTTGTGTAGTGATGGTTAGATGCTCCCTTGAGTGCCCTTAGTTTTGGGCTAATTGGCTTGCATGCTTGTATGGCTTTTTGTCCATGATTTTGGTCCATTTTGCCACTGTTTTTGGGAGGTTTGAGGGCTGCTCCATTGTGGACTAGTCCACCTTTGCATGATTGCCTTAGGCTTGTTGCATGTTAGGTTCATTAAGAGTTGCAAAATGTTGGTCCTATGGCTTGATTTGTTCATGTTAATATTGCATGTTGCATCTTATGAGCTTGGCATTGCATACATTACATAATAGTCGCATTGCATTTTGTCATGTCTTGTCTCTTAGCATTAGATCGTTGCATCACTTGAGCCATGTTGCATAACATGCATTTCATTACTTGGTTTGTGGTGTCAAACTAAGTGTGGGAAGTGAGGGGTGTTTGCACTTCAAGTGGCAAAACATACCTCCATTCCCATGTTGCCAAGGCCCTTGATTAACACATGATAAGGCCTTGGATTTCATTTGGTTGTTTGCATGCATTTCCATTGAAAATGCAACCTTGGCCCCTAGGCCATCATGTATCAATATGCACAATTGATGGTCCAAGAACCAAGGGTCATGTCTCCTTGAGTCCCCAAGCATGATAGGAGGCATTGGCTATGCTTACATATGCTCAAAATTCTATGCTATGCACTGCTGGTTTGCTGTTTGCTGTCAAAACTGTCTCCTGTAGGAATTTAGTGCCGACCGGCACTCTTTAGTGCCGACCGGCAATTTTTTTGTGCCGATAAGTTTCCCGGAAGCCGGTGGCCATCTCAAGCAGCCGGTGGTTATTTCCTCTAGCCGGTAGTGTACTTCAGTGAATTCGGAAGGTGTTCTGGGACTTTTGCAATTTTTCAGGGAGGCAGGACAGTGAAACAGAGACAGCATTGGCGCGGTGTAGGCTTTTCCGGGCAAGTCGCAACGAGCATGCATCATTCGCACATCCCGAGGCAGGGTTGAGGCCCCCCTTTCTTTTATTTACTTGATTTAATTTTAGTAATTAGAATTTTGTAATAAATTATTCATTTATTCTTTGGACTGTATTATTCTTTTGGTCCCTCCGAGTGAGGGCACATTTGTAATAAGTGTGTGTGAGTGGGTGTATGTCTTCCAACCCCCATTTCTTTCTACCCTTTTATTTACCTGCTTATGATGGTAGATTAGGGCACATCTAAATTAGCATACCTTATGCAATGCATGCGTGCATCCATGCATTTGTTTACATGCACCGGGCTCGGTACATCATACAAACTGCATTGTATTTCAATTTCCAAATTGAATACGTGTTACTTGTAGCATTTCACATGCCATGATTAGGATAACCGAGCCTGCCTAGATTATATCTTTGCATGTGTTGCATTAGACATTTCAGTATGCTTAGGTCCATACATGGATTTCTAATGAGCTTCTGTTTTGGCTTGGAGTACTAGGTGAGCTTTTATGCTTTAGCATACCACATGCGTGTGAATGTTGCCATGACAGTATGCTTACCATGCGGCTAAATGCTTATGTGAGATAAACTGTTTGAATGCCTATGGGTGGAGGTTGGATTGCTTGAGTTGGAATAACTCGTTGAAATCCGTATTTTAGCCTACTTGCGAGTAGCAATTTCAAATTGTTTTCAAAACAAACGGATACGCAATGTTTATTTCCAAATTAGGCAATCTAGTCTATACTTGTTTGCTGCGCGCATAACACAGTAATGCTAGGCTAATAATTGGAATAAGAGCATGTAATGTTTTCAAAATCAGATATCACGGTTAGTAGAGGCCGGTCTTCGGACCGGGCGAGAGGGGGTGCTCATAGTTGACCTTCCCCGATCGTACCCGAGCTCCCGAGCCAAGTCACTTTGGTGATGACGGACATGTGGCCTTCGGCACCGAGTCAGGGTTTCCTAAATTTCCCCATTTTAAAATATTTAGGTGGCGACTCTGTAATCTGGCAAAGCAGTCCATGTTTGGCACTACTTTTCAAAAAAATCTGTTTTTCTTCAAAACGATTTGCCGGATTTGGACTCTTTGGTTCAGATTTAGAACCGTGACAATTTGAGTCCGAACTGTAGTAAGCCCGATATGAACAGAACGGGAGTTCATCCTCCCGGGATGCGTTCGGGGACGCCTACACACACCTTGGCCTAGATATGCCACACCTCGGATCAAGACAAAGTGTGTATGACAAGTAAGGTGGCATGGGGACTTTGACAAAACAATGATCCCGGATCAAGACATAGGCTTCGGGCAAGTAAGGTCTCACTGATCTCGGCCAGGAAGGGTAACACTTGGCCTAGCTGTGCCACACCTTGGCCTAGATATGCCACACCTCGGTCTAGGTCATACCAGTCCAGGAACAAGATCACTAGGTGCAAGAATCAAAGATCTAGGACACCTAGATGATAATATCTCGGCTTAGATGATACACATCTCAGCCTAGGTGATGCATACCTTGGCCTAGATGATGACATCTCGGCCAATATGCTAGGGTGAAGGTGGAGGTCAACCAAAGTGGTTCTAAGATGGTCCTAGGTGTTGGCGTGCAATGGCCTAGGTGTAAAAGGCTCAAAGGTATGACCTAGGCTTGAGATAGTAAAGGTAGGTAGCCTAGGTTCAACACACAAGCAAGGAACAAAGCATACATATAACACTTAGGTAAAACATGATAGCATCGAGACAAGACAAGAATCTTTACCTTGGCAAAACAAGTCAAAGTCTACAAATGCAAGCTTAACAAGACAAAATCATGCGAATGCTCATGAATGTGACAAGACAAGATGAAGGTTATTACAGCGGTGGCGGTGGATCTGCGAAGATCGGCGGAGGAGGGGGAGGCGGCGGCATGAAAAGAGGGTAGTGACGGAGGTGGTAGTGGCGGCAGTGGTGATTGCAGCAGTCACGATGGCGATGGTGGAGGAAGAGGAGGTGCTCCGGTTGCCGGCAAATGTGAGGAGGAGCGGCGGTGGGATGGCGACGCAATGGGACTCCTCAACCTTTCATCTTCTCTTCTTCTCTTCGCCTACCATAATATTTTATTGGTGAGGTATTGATCTCCATCCGTTGGTTCTTCAAGTGATCTTAGCCATTCGTTTTACATCCTTGTTAACTTATTTTCCCTGACTAAAATATAGCTTCGTCGTTAATTAAGTAAGGAGCCCGCCAAAAATTCAAATCTTTCTTTGAAAATTTTAATTACAATTGGCGACTAAACATTTTAGTCGGAAAAAGTCAGCTAAAGGTGACTAAATGTGACAACCCTCACTCTTGATTAGCGTTAAATTGTGATTAAGCATGATAAGTGATGGATTAAGATGAAATCCTGAATTGATTGCATGAGTGTGTTGCTTTAATTGCATTTCTATTTGTTTGTCATTGAATGATCTGTTCATGTTTTAATTTCGAATTGCGAATTGAAGGCCTTATCGGTGATCGATTTAGAAATTGACTGGTGTTATACGCTAATTAGGATTTATAGAATTTTATGGTAGGTTTAATTAAAATTTGATTTGAAATGATTAAATTAGATTAAATAATGTTAAACTAATTGAATCTAGGTAAATTACACTTTTGCCACTAAGTGGTCCAATTCAAGGCCATTTCTTCTCACACTTTACACTTGTTTGGCATCATTCTTCATTTCATTTTCTTGACCCAAAAACGTGAGAGAGTTGGAGAGTTAGAAGAAAAATTGATTCTTCTAGAGATTGGCTTGGAAAATTAAAGGAATTGAAAGAGAATTGTAAAATTGGGCTACCACACTTGGAATTCAAGACTTAAGGTAGGAAATTCATTCTCTTGATTATGAATTTAAGTTGTTTCATGCATGGTTCATGGAAAATTGGTGATTAGAGTCAAGAATTAGCTTGAAGTGTTGATTTGGGAGTGAATTCATGCATGCGTGTCCATATCATGGAATTTTGAGGTTGTTTTCATGTAATTCTGACATGCAAGTTCATATTTTAGTTGTAGTCCAAGAATTCACCATGTTTTAGAGTTCAATCTTGCATTTGGTCATGCTTTGGAGTATTAGAGTTCATAGGAACTCATGCATGTTATGTTCTTGCATTGTTCTTCAAGTTTTAGTTGGAATTGTGTTCAATAGGCATACTTTTGGGCTTTGATTTTATAAAATGATCTTCAAAACATGTTGTATTATGAATTTCCTAGTGTTTTCCAGAAAATTGGCCCAAAAGATTGAGTTTTGGCATGTTTGATTCTTGGTTTGAGCTTTGGAAGCAAATCTGGAAAACCCAGATTTTGGCTTCCATGCTTGAGCGAAGGATTCCACGCTCGAGCGACCACCTTTGTGTTTAGAGCTCTGCTCGAATGACAGAATGCTGGCTCGAGCGTAAATTGCAAGCTCTCAGATTCTTTGCGTGTGCAGACGCACGCTCGAGCGACGAGACCTACGCTCGAGCGAGGAACTGTGTCTCACGCTCGAGCGAGCATCGAGCGGAGAATTTCAGCAACTGGTACTTTTTGCATTTTTACAGACCGCTCGAGTGAGAGAGTCTATGCTCGAGCGACCCCTCTATTTTGGTAAGCTCGCTCGAGCGGGGAAAGCCACGCTTGAGCGAGACCTCTGTTTTCAGCAAATTTTGAAAAGTGTTTCAAAGTACATTTTTGCATCATCATTCCATCCTAGGTATTCCTAGGCCAAGTTTAAGGCATCTTAATGAGGTTAATGATATAGAACCACACCAAGTCAAGTTAAAGGGCTAAGTTATAAATCCCAAGTGTGTAACTTAGTGTGTGTTCGTTCTGCAACTATATAGGGTTGGCACCTGAGGACGCTGATTAGCCTGTCTATAGCCCAGTAATCTGTGAGTAATAATGTTGTAAAGATACGTTCAATTATAATTATTTTCTGAACGATTGGCTGTACTGTTTTCTGAAGTGACCTTGTTTACTGAATGAATGCTTGTCCTATTTGTGAACTGTACTCGTGGCATCCATAGCAACTTACTGTTACTGCTACTGTACTGTTACTGTTATTGCTACTGTTACAGAGATCTCTGTCAGTTCCAATGTTTGGAACTACTACTGTTCACTGTTTTGATGGCCATCAACTGACTGTTCGATCTATTAAGACCTACTGTACTGTTTTGCTATTGGATGTACCACGTACGATTGTTATGATTTCCAAATAACTATAATGGCATGAAATATGAGCCACTGATTGAATAACTGATCTACTGATGCTAATGACTGTTTTAATTACTGAAAGGACATTCATTCTTAACCTCTTTACGCATTTGTTATTTACTGGGCTTTAACTCACTGTTTATATATGTATGTAGGTGGCCAGGCACCGGACCGAAACTAAGAAGCGTCAAGTTTAGCCCATGTTTTGTCAAGCCAACCATTGTGCCTCACTTCGAGGTTCCAAGTCCGTTCAAGCCAAGGCTGTTTTGGGGTGTTTCAGATCCACCCTTTTGTCCCTGTTTTGTAATGAATGTTTCAGACCTTTGACTGTACATTTATGGTGAAGGGATTGGATCCCTAACCTGTATGTTATGTATATCTGAAATATATATATATATATGCGTGTGCGCTTATGGTTATGAATGAAGACTAGTGCATAAAAGTTTTTTTCCATTTAGATTTTCACAGCTCATTGGACATCTTTTATTTACTGTTTGGCTTCCGCCAGCCCCTTACTCTGTACTATTATTATTACTGTTAAGCAGGCCTTCGGTAATCATGGATTACTGGCCGGTTACGATGCTAAATCCATAGGGGCGGGTTTGGGTCGTGACACTAAAATAATTTTTTGTCGCTGAAAGTAGGTTTTTGGCGACTAAAACTTTAGTCGCCAAAGAGAAAATAATTTTTTTATTTTCCATTTGGTGACTAAATATTTTAGTAGCCAAAAATCAATATACGGTGACTAAATTTTTTTTTTGTCACTGAAAGTAAGTTTTTGGTGACTAAAATTTTAGTCGCCAAAGAGAAAAAATATATTTTTTATTTTCTATTCGGTGACTAAATATTTTAGTAGCCAAAAGTTAATATACAGCGACTAAGTTGTTTTTTTTGCCGCCAATAATGAATATACCCTGACTAAAAAAAATTAGTAGCTAAATATTTTATTTTTGGCAACTAAAAAAAATGTTGGTCTCCAATTTCGTAACTTTTGGCGACTAAATTTTTTTTAGTTGCCAATTTTGGTCGCCAAAGGTGCATTTTGTTGTAGTGTGGATAGGTGTGTTTTGAAATTTAAAATGTGAAAAGGTGAGGTGCGATAGATGAGGATGGGTGGTTGCAAAGTTTGTGGCTCTTGGGCGGGAAGTTCAGGTAGAGTGAGAGAGAAGGTTTTCATCTCAACTGTCCATCTAAATATAGAAATGAATCACGACCATTAAAATGTCCTGGTAGGACAATTGTCTCTAGCATAAATTCAAAAACCCTCTTCTCTTATTATATAGATGTTGAAGATTCATATGAGATCTAAATTTACGAAGTCTATCAGGTATTTAATATATTTAAAAATAATAATTAATTGTTCAAATTCATTTAATTTGTGGGCTATAAAATTCATTAATTTAATCTCCACTACACGCATTAAAATCTGGATCCTAATTCTGGGATCGCAGACTTTTCCATATAATATGAATAAAAATAAGCGAACAAAAATGAGAAAATAAAAAATAAATAAATAGAGAGAAAAATAAAAATGAAAGAAAATAAAAAAATAAAAAGAAAAGAGAGATGGAAGTGGGATCATGGGATCATAGAAGGATGGGTAAGAAAAAGAAAAAGTAAGAGAGAGAAGCGGGAAAATAGAAAATATACATGTAAGATATTTTTTGGAACATATATCTCAGCCGTTGTTTTATAATTTGAATAAATCTGAGCTGTCGAAATGTCCTTGTAGGACAAATGTGTGTAGATCAAATTCAAAAACCTTCTTGCTTTATTATATAGATATGGAAATTGTATGTATGTATGCCCGTAATGTCCTAGTGTATTACGGGCATACAAACATTATATGGAAATATGTGCAAAATATTGAGAGGGTAATTTATGCATAAATTGGGCCGAGCTAAGTAAGTCCGTTGGAATGGACTGAGATAGATATAGTCTTGGGCCGAGCCATGGACCGAGGTAATTATCTCGGTAGACTTGGTCCTTGGTCGCATTGGTTTGGTCAAAGGTGGGCTATCAGTGGCCTGGTCTAGCGGTCATAGACCGAGGTATCTATGGGAATTGGACCGAGCTAAAAGATAGCTCGGCAGGAGGTCATTCCAAAGATTAGGTTGACTAAATTGACTTAATTAGCACCAAGCTGTGTAAGCACGGTTATGTCTTGTGCTAGCCAGAGTAAGAGTTGCAACTATCTCACTTAGACAAGCAGTGAGTAAGGAGTTATCAGAATATGCATTATCCTTGGGAATGTAATTCTTAGGAGGACTCTGCTAAGGAGAGTAGAGTCCTACTAGGATTGTGCAAACCATCTCACTTGGTTGGTAGTGAGTAGGGTGTGTGATTCTTAGGAGGACTCTTATAAGGAGAGTTGGAATCGTACTAGGATTGGGCCAGGCAGAGTCTATAAAAGCTCATAGTAGGACCTATGTACAGGTATCACAATTCTTATTCTAGAATACATAGAGCTTTTCTGTCACACCCCACTTTTTATTTCTTGGAACCATTACCAGATTCATTAATTTAATTCAATTTCAGAGACAACATGCGGAAAACTCTTTACATCAACGAGTAAGAATAAATAAAGATTCTTTTATCCGAATGCAAAATAAATACAACATGAGCATAACTAAATAAATTGCCTGTAGGCTTACATCTTTACAAGTAAAAGAAAAGGGTTTAACCCTTTTACATCAATGGCATTCCGCCCACAAATAAAAGGCCTCGTGACCAACAGGTAAAGAAGATCCATGACCTTGAAATACTTCTCAATGTTCACCTGAAAAAGGATTAACAACGTGGGATGAACATAAAGTCCAGTAGGGATCTCAACATGATCCTAAACAATAGCAACTTACAGATAGCTATGATCATGAATGCTTGGTCTCATACTGTATAAATAATGTGACGGTTTGTACAGAAAATATGTATATAAGAACTTCTATCAAAGTCATTCATTTCATTCAACAACATAAGCAATCCACTTTTCTTTCTTCTTGTTATCTTTTTCAAAATTCATATGACTATAACAAGTTTCCGAGGAAAAAAGTTTCACCAAGCCCATTATGTTATCTTTCACTTTCCAGACTTACACCTATCTACCTTTTTAAAACATGTTCACAAGTATTCAAAGTCTTTCACGTTTTTCCACCATCTCAACACAATACTTACGTTCGTTTCCAACACATTCATGACTATACAAGTATGCCTTTAACACAAAAGGGAAAACAACAAGCAATCAATAACTATCTGCTTCAACAATTGAGGCAACACAGCCTTCTAGAACAATAACTATCATAACCCAAGATATACCCAGATATACTGAGACAATAATGACAAATGAATTCTGCTCTAACTGCTTTAAACACGGTAAGTCAATGATACACCATTCCATAACAAAATGCCAAGTCAAGGATACACCTTTTCATAACCAACTTCCAATTCAAGAATATAGGTCATCATCATCTAAACATTTCGAAATAAGACTACAACTCATTTATCAACACTTCAATCATAAACATCTATTCATACACTTCCATTTCTTGCCATTTTACGGAACTATGTCCGAGGGAATCGGCACTCAAATATGCATATGAACTCAAGTTTTGCCATTTTACGGAATTTTCATCCAAGGGAACCGGCACCCATATATGCAAGATTTCATGATTTGCCATTTTACGGAATTTTCATCCGAGGGAACCGGCACCCATATATGCAAAGTTTCATGATTTGCCATTTTATGGAATTTTCATTGGAATTTTCATCCGAGGGAACCGGCACCCATATATGCAAGGTTTCATGATTTGCCATTTTACGGAATTTTCATCCGAGGGAACCGGCACCCATATATGCAAGGTTTCGGGACTTTCACCCTGAACACTCCGGCCAACTTAATTATAAATAGAGTTCATCCCCTATCTTCTCCCAAACAATGATACATATACAATGTATTTAAAAGCATGCCATATGCAATGACTACCACAATTCACACATTCCATAATTTAATCAAACCGTCATATTCAATGACATAATCCAATTGATTAGTTCCAATTCACCTAATCATTATGCAGTTTCTACAACAATCATGGCTATCCTCCACTGATAGCCCAAAACATATATTTCTAAACATATATACAATCTCCAAATAGATAAACCGTTCATAGTTTCATAGCTGAGAGATCTCAAACATCCAACCCCACCATTTAAATTCATGTCTATCCATTTCTACATTTCATACGATAGGAAAACAAAACCCAATTCTCGCAAAACTTTCAGTCCAATAACAAAAGCTAATATATAAAGGATTCTAAAAATCCAACTTCAAGTTCATTATCAATTTTACAAAGGGTGATGATTTCATTTTCTTTCAAAAAGACCACTTTTGTTTCCTTTCCAATCTACACAACTCCAACCATGTTCTAAGAATCCATTCTCGTCATTTTACAAAACCAAAACCAAATCTATCACCGTTATTTTACAAAACCAATTCCATTGGTAGCAAAACCATAACTCAACAACAAATAACTTAACAACACCAATCATAAATATCAAACCCTAAATCCCCTTTCACGACTTTCAAGAAAATCCATAATGAATATGGTTTTTATGCAATAAAAACTACCACATGTCTATCCTTAGATGAAGTATTGGAAAGGAGCAAAGAAATCCCTACCTCAAGATTAGAAGAGAAAGAAGGAAGAAAAACCCCAAAAGTCGACGAAAGAGAAACCATGTTTTGCTCCAATCAAAATGAAGTCATCGACAAGCTCTACAATGTATTGCAAAGGAGCAAGATGAGGAGAGACCTTCAAGCAAGTAGATCTAAGGATCTATGAGTGAAAAGTGCTTTTTGAGAAAAGGAGAGAGTGTTTCACGGTTTTGAGGGAGAAAAGAGAAGAAGAAATAAAGAAAAGGGTTAAGTGGAAGCCTATTTATAGTACTAGGTCAAAATAGAAATAAGCCCCAAAGTCAACTCAAAATATCAAGTCAAAATATCCCCAAAAAGTAGGCCCAAATCGACAAAAAAAATCTGGGAAAAAGTCGCAGGTGTCGACCCTAAGACAGGAGAGGGTCCACCCTATCTTCCAGCAACTAACACACAGACATAAGAGGGTCGACCCTCTCCCAGTCTGATGTCTATCCTATCTTCCAGCAACACTTCCAAAACTTCACCAACAGGTAAGGATCGACCCTAGGAAGGCTGGTGTCGATCCTAGAATGGAATTTCTAAGTCTCTAAGGAACTTTTGACAAGAATAAGTGCGAACAACCAAACTCAACAAGTTTAAATCGGATTGTACTCCTCCAAACCAACCCATAACAACACCAAAGATTCCCAAAATAGAATAAAGGGTTCAAATACACTTCCCAAAAGTTTTAAAAGGGCACAAGTGCTACATTTTCTGTCTATTGTCTGTTTGCTGACTTAGGCATCGGAGGGGTTTCCGGCACACAACCGCCGGCTAGCTCACGTTTGTGTTTTTAGGAAGTAAAGCAACGACGTTTGGAGGAGTGCAAACTTGATCAACATGATTATACAAGAAGAATTATTTCGTGTTCGTACAAATATATTGAACAAAAACAAGAAAAAAAAAAAAACAAATAGAGAGAAAAATAAAAACGGGAGAAAACTAAAAAATAAAAAGAAAAGAGAGATGAAGGCGGGATCATGCGATCATTGGACGGATGAGAAAAAGAAAAAGTAAGAAAGAGAAGCGGGAAAATAGAAAATATACATGTAAGATATTTTTTGAAAAATATATCTAAGCTGCTGTTTTATAATTTGAATAGATTTGAGTCGTTCAAATGTCCTAGTAAGACAAATGTGTGTAGGACAAATTCAAAAACCATCCTACTTTATTATATAGATGTTGAAAATTCATATGAGGTCCAAATTTATGAAATCTATCAGGTATTCAATATATTTAAAAATAATAATTAATTGTTCAAATTCATTTAATTTGTGGATTATAAAATTCATTAATTTAATCTTCATTACACACAGTAAAATCTGGCTCCTAATTCTGGGATCGCAGACTTTTCTATATAATATGAATAAAAATAAATGAACAAAAATGAGAAAAAAAAAAAAAAACAAATAGAGAGAAAAATAGACATGAGAGAAAATAAAAAAATAAAAAGAAAAGAGAGATGGAGGTGGAACCATGGGATCGTAGAAGGATGGGTGAGAAAAAGAAAAAGTAAGAGAGAAAAGCGGGAAAATAGAAAATGTACATGTAGAATATTTTTTGAAAAATATATCTCAGCCGTTGTTTTATAAATTGAATAGATCTGAGCCGTTCAAATGTCCTAGTAGGACAAATGTGTATAGCACAAATTCAAAAATCATCATACTTTATTATATAGATATGGAAATTGTATGTATGCCCGTAATGTCCTAGTATTACAAGCATACAAACGTTATATGAAAATATGTGTAAAATATATTAAACAAAAAGAAGAAAAATAAAAAAAACAAATAGAGAGAAAAATAAAACCGGTAAAAAATAAAAAAAAAATAAAAAGAAAAGAGAGATGAAGGTGGGATCATGGGATCATAGAAGGATGTGTGAGAAAAAGAAAAAATAAGAGAGAGAAACAGGAAAATAGAAAATGTACATGTAGGATATTTTTTGAAAAATATATTTCAACCGTTGTTTATAATTTGAATAGATCTGAGCCATCTAAATGTCCTAGTAGGACAAATGTGTGTAGAACAAATTCAAAAACTATCCTACTTTATTATATAGATGATATATTGTGATATTAATTATGACTTAATTATATGCACTATGATATTATTTATGACTACTATAATATTAGTTATAATATTATTTTGATTATAATTCAAAAAGTGTTTAGTTATATTTATGTGGTGTTTAGTTATGATTATTTTTTTTAATTAAGACTTTAATGTTCTATTTGATTCATGGATTTGGATAGAAATTTAAAAGAGAAAATGAAAAAAGTGTGTGAAATATATATAAAATATAAGTATATTTTATTCATATTTTATCTTCTTTTTTTTTTGTCAAATCCATAAATCAAACACAACCTAAAAAATTCAATTATAAATATCGTAATTTACATATAATACATACTCTTTAATGGTTAAGGGTATGCACCAAAGCATAATCCTTTATTTTATTACGGTAAACTATATTATCATTTTAATTTTAGTGAAACTTCACTTTAGTTCTTATAGATTCAATTTGTTTTTCAATTTTGTTATAATGTGCTCCCTTTATTATGTGTTGTGTTGTTAACATTTTAAACAGAAAAAAATACACGCAAAGTTAGAAAAACTAAAATGAAATTAAAAACAAGCTATATTGAATTCTACTTTGATCTCTCTAATTTTACACATGGTATTTTCCCATTTCAAATTTTAACGATGAGTGATAGAAGGATCACGTTGTAATAAAATTAAAAATATAAAAATTAAATTATTCAAATTAAAATTATGAAAAATAATCTTGTAACAACCCAGATTTTTAATTATTCTGTAAAATTCATACTAATATTATTAATCACAGTTAGAAAAATATACGGATGATTTTGTATTATTATGTGTAATTTTATAAAATAATATAATTATTATGAATTTAGGGGTCAAAGTATAAATAATAATAATAATAATGGGTGTGGTAGTAAAATAAATAATTACTTCTCTGTTAGTATAAAATCGAGTGTAATTTAATTAGGAATTAATTTATTTATGTAATTATATTAAAAAATTGGGTTAAAGTGTAATTATCTTAAATATCTATTAAAGATAAGAATAAATCTTTATAATTTATTATTGAATCTGTTGGGAGATTTGGGGCCACGTATGCGCCTTATCTCCCTATAAATAGGGAAGCGTTTCACCTGGAGAAGAAAAGAAAGAAAGAAAAGAAATGAAGAAAAAATAATTGAAGTTGAGAGGATCTGTGATAGTGGAAAGAAAGAGTGAGGTATTAAAGTTAAGGTGAGTTATATTATACCTTGAGTTACCCTTATATATTTTATGTATGTTTTGACTTACCATATTTATTTTATACAAGTTATGTTTTATAAACTATTATAAATTATATTAATATTTTAGTTACATGGTTTAATTTCTGAACCCTATTTGTGAAAATGAAACCCATGGATATGTTTGTTTATATTTTAAAATTTTTTGACTATGACCTTATATACAATTATGTTTTGGAAGTACCACCACGGGAGTCCCATGCTTTGGGGGACTTAAATAACCATTGGCCTCTGTTTGACTACTTTGTGGTCCTCTGTTTGTCATGGATCTATTGACCTCTATTTTGTGTGGAGCAAAGTGCTGTACGGAGCTAAGTGCTACGCTATTGTGGGAGCCACCTCTAGAGTTCGTACGAGCCACCTCTTGAATCCGTACATTTGTTCTGACTGTCACTTCTGTGACATCTGTTCTGTTCTGTTATGTTCTGTACCGTGGTTATTGTTATATATTTACATTATTTATGTATTTCAGTTCCAACTAAATATCTTAAATGTTTTGGCCTAATTAACTATCAATGGTTATTTCGTGTCCCTTATACTCTTGGTATAATATTTCTCACTCTGCCATGTGCTTATAGTTGTTTACCAATTTTCAAGAAATAATACAATTCAGAAATAGCTTTTGGAAGGTCTTAGATGCGGGGCTGCGGAATAGACACACACAACACTTTTATAATATTTTTTCTATGTAAATATCGGCCTTTTTGGTCAATATAATTTTGTAATAAAAATAGAAGCTCCGATGATTATTGTGGTACCCTCATTTAAATATTACTTCCGCTCGCGTTTATGGATTTGTTTAAGAATTGGCTGGAGGTAACCTCAGTTACTGGTCATTACGATACTTAACCCTTGGATAGGGGGAGCGGGTCGTAACAAATCTAACACTATAGGAATTAATAGTGTAATTCACCCTATTCTACATTGCATTGTGCAAAACCAATAATAAAACTACATTTCTCTAATTATCTAGATTTTCTCATTAAATATAGGAAATGAAAAATCTAGAAATCCCCTAGATGTTGATTTGTGATTATGTATCAATTTTAAGCAGTATATAACAATCTTAATCAAACAATCAAGACAAATCGACACAACGATTTTACGTGGAAAAACCACAATTGGACACCTCCAATTGTGATAAAAAACCACGGGCACCAGCCACAAAACAATTCACTAAGAAGATATAAAGGAATTACACAGGTATACTCTCAATTACCTAGGGAATCCATGCCCGAATTGAACCAACCCCTATGTGCCTCTTCCAACCCTGTCTTCACCTCGAAATTGTCTTGACGATGAGCCACTCCAGAATCCATCAAAGCTTCAGGCTCGAATTCTTCGGAATCCACCGAAGAACAACTCTCTCTTTTGTAGAACAAACAAAAAACCCTTTGATGTATACTCTTTAAACCATGAGTTGAATACTCAATCAAAACATCAAAGAAAACTAGCAAAATATCCCCAGATATAAACCTTAATATCCAAAAAAGAAGATCTGAAGGAGTAAGTAAAGTTTTGGGAGAAAACCAACTACTTATAGAAATCCAAAGTAATCCTAGTTTTGGAAGAAAATCAATTCCTTATAGAAATCTGGATTTTGAAGCTCGCTCGAGCGAAGCTTCTCTCGCTCGAGCGAGAACCTTAACTCGCGTGATTTCCACTAGTGCCTTCGCTCGAGCCACGAAACCTTCGCTCGAGCGAACAATGAACACTTTCAGGTTTTTATGCAGACACAGTTCTTTGCTCGAGCCACCAACTCTTCGCTCGAGCGCACATTCAACTCTCTCAGGTTTTTGTCAGACGCAGTCCTTCGCTCGAGCGAGGACTTATTCGCTCGAGCGAGCAAGGGCGGACAGCCAACTTTGAATGCAATTTTGCATTTTGCTTCGGGCGCGAGCTGACCGGGCAGCTCGACCCCTGTCATAATCAGCGAAGTGGCAATCTTGAAAGTATTAACATCACAAACTTCTCTGCAAGGCTCGATTCGGGTTGGATTTGCATTTAATAAACTCATAGCCTCACTAAAATAAAAAGTGCGAAAACAAATACAACTGAAAGGAGTTTTGTCAAACGGGATTGCCAAGAATAAAAACCTAACATGAAAAATTACTCATAAATCCCATTTGGGGAAATGTTAATCCATTTAGTCCTACATGTTTTTTTATAAACCAAATAGTCTTTTTTATTTGTAGTATGTGCTATTGATTCGATTTAGTAATATTTGAGTTTACTTGTTTGCCTCTTATTGCGATTATGTTTTTGATATTTTTTTTGGAATTGAGTGTATGTGGATAAGGTATAGTTTAACATTTTCATTTTTTTTTAGGGATTTCATGGAGTGATTGTGGGGATTATTGATGTTACCTACTTGGTGTTAAATTATTTGCATTTTCCTGGAGAAGCGTGTAGGTTGTAACGTTCACATTTACTTGCATAACATCAGCTTAGAGCCATATTGCCATACCATTAAGCCTCCAACTAACAACCTATAACATTAGCACCAAACACCAACCACCAAACACATAACATAACATCGACACAGTCCAACAATCTCCGACAATTAACAGCCACTACCCCTTACTACTACCAAACCCCACCAACACTTTCAGACATACATCCTCCCACTAGCCCCCAACATTACAAAATACACACCCAATCATACAAACATCAACTACAATACTATGCGTCTGTTATATTACATACATGCACAACATCACATTTGCAATCACTGGTAACTCCCAAACTCGTGAAAATATTACAACATTAACCAACAAAACCATGTGTCTGTCACATTATAAACATACACAACATCACATTTGTAATCAATGGTAAACCCCAAACCTACGACGTGAACACGATCACCTAAAACCCCACATGACGCACCAATTAAACAAAAACTCATTTTGAGTATCGACCTTGATGTCATATTGTTCCACAAACAACCAAACTAACATCGAAGACACCTATACTTGTCATCGCACTAACACACAATCAATGATGCCGTTGACGAATTAATTTTAAATCGCCGAAGTTACGTCCTCAATGGTAATCGCACTCCCCACGCCGCTTTGCCTCTGTTAATTTGATAGAAGGGATTTCCATGATTTTCTAGAGTTTTTTGGGGGATTTTGTAATGTTATTTGGGGAATAACGAATTATAGGTGTAATGTTCAGCGTTCAACTCACACAAACTGAGGATTAACACTATAACATCATCAAGTAAACGTTGACGTTCTATTTTTGAGCTTTCGTTTTGTTCGCAATGGAGGGAAAAGGAAAAAAATTCCTATAGTATACTTTTGAGCTTTTTGGTAACTACAACATCACTTAAACACCCAATATACGCCTCCAAATAGCTAATTCATGTGTTACATTCATGGGCTCAAGTGTAATTAACATTGACATGGGACCAATCAGTCTATAAAATAAATTGCAAGACTAAATGGTTCAAAGTATCTAAACTTGGGATTTATTGGTGCTTTCCCCTTAAATATAAGTACTGTAATTATCTAGATTTTCTCATTAAATATAAGTTTCGTTGCCTTAGGGGTACATTAAAATTTGTTTTTGAACATAAGTTTTTTTTGTCAAATTTATTTTTGAACATAAGTTTTTTTTGTCTTTAGCATAATTACATGATCTTTTTAGATTTATCTTTAAGACTTAAATATGGTACAAGTTAAATTTTATATAGAAAAACCTTTAATTTCAATTTTCGAATAAAAAAAATGAAAACTTTAATACATTACATTAAAAATTGTTTTTTTTTTTTTGGTTGTGCAATTAATTTCTTTTTATTATTTATAAGTCGTTCTTGAATACTATTGGTAAAAACAAATATAATTTCGCGAGTAAATAGCCTTATGAATATATGATATTCCCGGTTGTCTCTACTAATTGTTTTAGTAAAATCATGAATTCTTTGAAATACTAAAATTGATTGCACGCATATGAACAATGTAGTTATGAAATTGATTCAAGGAAATTAATACAATTCTATATTGAAATCTCCAATAAAACAACCACAATTACAATACCAAATTATTATTCTAAAACTAGCATCCAAATATATATATATATATCCTAAAAGAGAATTAGGAAAGAGACAAATCAAAAAAAAAAAAAAAAAAACATTAAAATAATTAATTTTGGATGTATACATATATATTCATACAAGTGGTGGGTGTAAACACAATACGTTTGCAATTTTACATTTAAATTTGTTAGTGAATTTGATGAATGAGAAAGATGGGTTGAATTTAAAAATTGATAATAGTTATATACTAAATAGTTAACAACTTGAACATTCTTAGAAAGAATAAAAACAGTGGCATAATTTCAAAATTATTATGAGTTCTCTACGTTAAATAATAGAATAGATTTATTCAACTATAAAAATTGAACGGAAAATTCTATTATATACATTCTTGAAAATGGTGTACCGTATGCACCTCTAATTATGTCATTTTCTTTTTTAGTTATGATCGATTTTCTTATTTAGTTATGATATTATTTTAATTATGACTTACAAGATATTTGGTTATGCCTTATGTGGTGTTTAGTTGTGACTTTTTTTTTGTGTTTTTTTGTTATGACTTAAAAAGTATAGAGTTATGTCATTTTCTTCTTTAGTTATAAAGACACATGTTACACACCCTGTCTTTCCCAAGTTGAAAGTATATAAAAACTAGCATAACAAACTATACATAATAGTCTAAATTATTAAACAAAACTACTCAACTACGTGTTCAACCAACCATACATAAATAATCAGGAATTGAATAAATTACACTCAAATAAAAATATTTAGATACACAATTGACAAAACGAAAATTTTGAGAGCCAAAGTGATACGTAATACATATTTTGCAACATTAATTTAGATATAGATATGGAATAGGCAGCACATAAAGTAGCCAAAGTATGCCCCCAAACTGTCAAGTCATATGATCTCTGAGGAGATAATTCCTCCCTAATTAAAAGGTTTAGTGATAGTCTAAACCTGATTACTACATTTCTTATGCATAACATTAGCTCTAAAGAATAAACAAATAGAAAGAAAAGAACAAAATGGAATTTAGCGCAGAAACACTACAAGAAAGAATGTGTGATCATATGTTTTTCTCAATTAAAGTTACATAGTTGTGGTTATCATGAAATAAGTTTTAATAACATAAATTCAATACACTGTCTTAGCAAACAACAATAAAATAAAATATAAAAAAACCATAATAAACATGTTCATGTTGGCAGAGATGTCAATTTTTATTTTTTTGCAATCCAAAAGAAAATAAAAATCAACGGTAATAAAAGGGACATTTGCTTGATCATGAGGTGATTAGGAACTTAGAATACTTGAATTCTGGGTGTCTTTGCAATTGAATTTCCTTCAATTGTATGCATTTGCAGTGAAAGACCTAATAATTACAAAACAAAAAGCATACTAAATGTAAGGAGGTGCAATATATCAATGAACCATATAAGTACTACAAGTATAGTGATTTACACTTTGCTTGTTTCCATAGAAATTTTTTTTTTTGTATTTGATTCAGACTTTTCCTTGGTTAGGTAAGGCTATGGTACACATTTTTGTAGTATACATGTGATGTATTTTGTGATAAATGTTATGTAATTTTGTCGTATAGTTACGACAATTTGTGTTTCAGAAACAAAATTACATATTTTGTGATAATATTATGTATTTTTGTGGTAATATTACAAAAAAATTTATTAGAAAATGTTTGGATAAAAAAAGTGTCATATTATCACAAAATGTATAAGTTAATTTTTGAATTACAAATTGGCGTAATTCTACTAAAAAAATTACATAATATTTATCATCGAAATACATAATATTTATCACAAAAATACATAACGTGGTGCATAAAATTTCTCGACAAATATCTATCAAATCAAGGGAGAAACAAATTTATTTATTTATTATTTTTTATTTTTTTTTTTGCGTCAAATTAAAATTTGATAAAAAAAATTAAAAAATAGAGTATTGAAGATGATTTTTTTTTTCCATCAAATTTTGATGAAACGATAAATAAACATTGCAATTGAGTTGGGGGACAAACCTGGAATTTAATTGAATTGAATCGGCCAAAAAAAAAATAAAAAAATACACAACTCAAATAACATGATTTGCAAACTTGAAAATTTGAAGATAGTTGTGAAATTTTTTGATCCAAATTATAATTTGGAAACTTAACCAAACGCTCCCTTATCTTTGAAAACATAACTCAAAACTCGAAACTCATTTCAAAAACTAAACCAAACGGAGCTGTATTTTTTTTTCTGAGTATGTTTAGCATGAAAACAATGGAAGTAACAAGGAAAATATAAGAAAATTAAAATTTGTTATAAAAGTAATTATTTATAATAAAAATTCTTATTTTCTTATAAAATTTTCATCGTAATCAAATTCATACAAAAATTTTATTTTATTTTATTTTCCTTTCCTTTTCTTTCACTTTATTTTCTATCATTTTCACTTTGGGGGATTTGGTGATAGCCCCCTCACTATCTAATTTGTCTTTCAAAAAGATAATAATTATATAAGTACTTTCAAAACCCCATAATATTTTAAAACTTGTTTCTTTTACTATATTACCCTCATATCTATCAGTTCTCCTATTAAGCCATCTTCACTGTATATTTCAGAGTAAAATTTTACTCTGTATAAAAGTAAAATTTTACTTTGAAAAACTAGTAAAATGTTAGACTCTACACAAAAGTAAAATTTTACTCTGTATAAAAGTAAAATTTTACTCTGAAAAACGAGCAAACTGTGAGACTCTGAAGCTAAAAGTAAAATTTTACTCTGTATAAAAGTAAAATTTTACTCTGAAAAACTAGTAAAATGTTAGACTCTACACAAAAGTAAAATTTTATTCTGTATAAAAGTAAAATTTTACTCTGAAAAACGAGTAAACTGTGAGACTCTGAAGCTAAAAGTAAAATGTTACTCTGCACAAAAGTAAAAAAGCGAAGGCAGTGTTTGTGGCCGCTGAAGTGCTTGGCAATGACCACCTCTTGACAGTAAAATTTTATTGTCATTCTAACACCAGAGTAAAATTTTACTCTAATTCTCTCAAACAAAAAACAGAGCAATAGAACAAGAGTAAAATTTTACTCTCATTATCTGAAACAAAAAACAGAGCAATAGAACCAGAGTAAAATTTTACTCTGGTTCTGTCAAATGAAATTAGATAAAAAACAACAAAAATAAATCCCAAAAAAAAAAAAAAAAAAACAAAAAAACAAAAACAAAATAAATTAATCAACAAATCAACATATCTAATTGAAAAGAAAAACTTCTAAAACTCGATCAATAATCACAAATATGAATGAAAAGAATACATGTGTTCAACAACACTCATACACACAAATATATATATATATACATATATTCAAAACTCAAATATGTGTTTAAAAAAATATGTATAACCAAACAACTCCACCAAACATGCCTCAATTTAGAGATGATCTGTTTCTCCTTATAGACGATCTCCTTCGATTCCGGCACCGGAGGACAATTTTCCGGCCCGTAGTTGATTTCGTTTCCGATGTTCTTTATGAGTTCATCGTAGAGATCGGTTTCGACATTGTTGATTGCCGGAGTTTCGCCTGATAACTGATCGGACTTGGCTAGGAGAGTGATGACGATGACGTTGCTATCATCGCCGGAGAAGAAGAAGTTACCAAAATTGTCGAGAAACAGAGCTTCAGATCTGAAAGGGAAAGAGGGAGGAGAGAGACAGAGAAAGTGGGGAGAGAGTGGGTGGAAAAGGTGGGAAAATTTAGTTGAGGGTATAATAGTCAAATAAAATATTTAAATAATAAATTTTGTCCTTTATGCAAGACTTTTATAATTATGAGGGAGTTTAAAAAGTATAATTTTTTTCTTAATCTTTTTAACAATGAAAGGAAAGTAAATGGGGTTTATAGCCAAATTTCCCTCTATTATTCATTTCTTTTTAATCAAACGGAGCCTAAGTAGCATAATAATTTATTTTAAAACGGGACATTTTTAGTCCCTAAAATATGTATTGTTTGTTATTTTAATCCCTTAAATTTTAATTTTATCATTCATTTTAATTATCAAAATTGTCAATATAAAAAGTAAAATGATAAAATTAAAACATAAAAATTAACAGAAGTGATTGAGACCACTTAAAAACACATCAGTAACAACTCTAATGAGCTGAAAAACGTTAAAAAAAAAAAGAAAAAAAAGAGATAGCCATCACGGGAGAGCTACCTCGTTAGTATTCTTTTTTAATGCTCCCGAGCATTAATCAAAAATTAAAATGGCAAATAAGGCATTCTAGAACTTCTCCTAGCCTAAATCTGCTCTTTTTAACTCTGAAACAAACAAACACGGCAATTCAGTTGGGGGCAAACCTGACCCTTGCGTTTTCCACCTTCCAATTGAAATAGTCTTGAAGACTGTCGAAATCGGTACCAATAGGACTATGTTTTCTGAATCGGGAACAGAGCACGACACGAGGGATATGCTCGACGATCCAGTAGTCTTTTCCTTGGTTGGGTTTGGGTTCCATTCTATGTATGAATTCTTCTGGCATACCAACAAACTCAAGAGTTTTGAGGTTTCTGAGGTGGTGGATGCCAGATGGTACCTCCTTTAGTTGAGGGCTAGGCTCAATCGTTAGATCTTCAAGAAGAGGCAATGCTCCTTCCTCTATTATCACCGAATTCAATCCCTTGCACCCTACCAGAGTTAGTTGCTTAAGTTTTTGAAACCTTCCGACCTCAAAATACAATTGTTCCCTATCATATGCATCCCAAAAAAGAAGATGAACTAAACTAGGCAAGACTTGAAGAGCTTTTACTGGATCATTCTTGGTCAAACCTGAACCAATTAGAGATAATCCGACTAGATTTTGAAGTTTGGGGATCCAGTCGGGCAACTTCTCTAAACGTCCAGCCAACTCGAGCCGTTGAAGATATTGAGGTGGAGATGATGATGATGATATATGCTGTAAATCCAGAATCTCATTACACAAACGTTGAAGGTATTTCATCTTCTCAATGGCTGCACATAGACCCCTCCCATGTTCTCTTTCCAATTTCCTAATTCCCAACTTCCTTAGCTGCCTCAATTTCTCAAGCTCTTTAATTAGGCAATCATTTGTCTCCACATGCCACAAACTTTGCAGCTCCTCTAAACCCCCAACCCCTTCCTGTATCTTCACTCCTTCTATATAGTCCACCAAGTATTCATATTCAAGGTTGCCAGAATAGGCATGAAGATGTCGCAACTTACGGAGCCTACTGATATCAAATGGGAGCTCTCTCACGAAGGAATATTTCATATCCAAAGTCTGTAGGTTTTGCAACTTGCCTATGGACTTTGGAATTATACACACGTGTTCTCCCTATGCTTAGGTATCTCAAAAGAAATAGATTTCCTACTTTCTCATGAAGTTGATCCAAAGGAGTATCCTCAAGATCTAGTGTTTTCAAAAGCTTGAAATTTGCAGCTAGTGTACCCAATAAGGACTTCTTTGGCAGCTCTCCCCTTTGAAAAAGAAAAACAGAACGAACTGGGGATTTACTAATGCTTTTCATAACCTTATCCATGTTGCAATAACGCATATGCATAGATAGCCGGCGAGTTGTGGCATTGAAACTTGAATTCTCTTTTTCCAAGATTTGACACAAACTAAACTCCTTGGACATTGAGAGAATAATCTCACGTACTACATCATGTACCTGACACCATCTAACTCCTCCATCAAATTTTGTTTTTGACACTAGAACTAAGCGTCTATGGATCAGTTCAGTCAAGTATTCTTCTGCAACTTCTTCCAATGTTTTTCCGTTCTGCTCTTCGACAAAACCCTCAGCTATAGCCGAATTAGTCTCCCAGCTTTGATAGAGTAGTCTTCTGGCATTATGCCAAAGGACAAGAAACAAGATTTGAGGTGGTGAGGCAGATCATCATAACTAAACAACAAAATTTTGCTAATGCTTTTAAGATCAGGATTCCTTTCCAACTCAGAGTTCATGCTACCATAGAATTTTTGCCATTCGGACATACCCTTGTTTTTGGTGGACAAGAGACCACCTATAGCTGCAATTGCAAGTGGCAAACCTTGACACTTTCTAACAATTGCATGTGATACTTCCTCCAACTCAGGGAGACAATGACCCTCATAGTCCAATTGGAAGGCTTTCTTGCAAAAGAGTTCCCAAGCCTTCTCTTCGGATAGGGCTTCAAGCTCGTGGACATGATCCACTGAAGTTTCTTTGCAAAATGTAGCAACCTGTTCACTGCGTGTGGTGATGATTACCCGACTGCCTTCACTATTTTTGGGTAAAGCATGTCTTATGGATCCCCAAAAATCAGTTTCCCATACATCATCAAACACAATGACATACCTCTTTTCGGATAAATATCCTCTTAACTTCTCAATGAGTGAATCAATTCCCTCATCAAGTAGAGGTAGAACATCGTTTCCTGATAGTCCCTTTATCATTGTCTTGAGGAGCTCCTCTGGCTTGTATGATTGAGAGACAGTGATCCACACTTTGCAATTGAAGTGTGCAACCACTTCTTGGCTGTCATAAACTTTCTTGGCAAGAGTGGTCTTGCCAATTCCACCCATGCCAACCACCGAGATCACTGCTCGTTGTGATTGATTCTGGTCAACCAATCTGCTTATCAGTTCATATTTGGGAGATTCAATGCCAACGACTTCGTCATCCCCTATGAAAAGGGAAGCCAGTCGGGGGTCACGCCACATGTTGTCATTGGTGATGCTGCTAGTCCTGGTGCTGCTATGTTCTGAGGAAGTACTAGTACTGAATCCATATCGATCAGCTCCTTCCTTGATCTCACGAATTGTAGTCTTGATGTCTTGGATTTGAGAAGCTATCTCATGTCATGGCTTTAGCTTAGTGATCGTTCGAGTAACTTTACGCAAGGAGCTGAATAGTCCAGGTTGTTCGGGCAAGACCAAGAGAATGTGTTCATCAATAACGTCTTGTATCCGATAAGCAACCTTCCTTACTTGTTTCACCCATATTTTCACACCTTTATCTCCCATTTCTGCTCTTGCTTCTGCATCTTCTAAGAAAGAGTGTATGCGCTCCAATTCAGCTTTGATCCTGATAATTTCCTTGCGGACACCCTTCAACAACTCAACTTCTCCGGCTAACAATGGTCCCAAATGTTGAATAACTGAGATCACTGCTCTTTCTACCATTACTTCTCCCTGCACTAAACTGAACACACCATCACGATTAGGCAGTTACATAGGGCAATTTGGACATGAAAAAATGTGGCACACTGTCACACAGGTGTTCACATCAAGTGAATTCTGCAGTGAGTGCAAATGGATTACGTTTAAATTTTTGGATAGTATGATGATTGAGGAAAACTAATAACAGCTTTCAGCAGTTTGATAAATGAAAAAATATATGTACATATATTTACCAGATTGGATGTGACGCTTGATAGAAAGGGCAATATTGAAAAATGATATAAATTTTGATAATGTTTACACCAACTCAGCTGTATGTTTTATTTAATAGAATAAATAAATATAAATAGCTTTCTGTTTCAAGCTCCATTCAGAAGTTTAATAGCTAGCATTCTGTTTCAAGTGTTTGAAAAGAGGAATTGCAGTTTCATTTCAGTTGGGAATGGCAGAGTAACTAGGTTCTGGTTGGAGAAATGGATGGGCGATGCACCATTAAAAGAGCTGTACAGTAGGGCTCTATTGTCTGTTCCTTAATAAGTTTAGTGTTTGACTTTTCATCTCTTGTTTATGGAGTTTCACTCAAGTTATTATAGGGATTTTCACTTGGGTGGTGACTCATGAGGACAAACTTAACTGGGATTTTCATTGTAGTGAGGAGTGCTTGGTCAAATATTAAGGCCTAAGAAAAAAAATTGTTCATTGTGGTAGAGACATGGTTTCTTCTGTGTGGTGTGGTGCCGTGCGGTGCAGCTCCTTTCAAAGTTCATATTTTTTGTTTAAATTCAAGATTTTAGCTTTGCATATTTGGATTATCCTTCCAATGGCGGTGTTGTGGACAGTTTGGAAGGTTCGGAATGATTTTGAGTCTTTAATAACATGAAGCCAGATTGGAACCAAGTGGTTGATATTGTTAAATTTAGTACTGCTCTGTGGGTGAAGGGGAAATTGGATGTTTTGGAAAATTCAGTTTAACAATTTTATTTTTCCATTTAGATGGGATAAAAAGCTGGAACTGCAGGAAACTGAGGCGTCAAGGCTTCGGCTAAGCAGATTGGACCAGCTGTGCATTGCCTTCATTCACTCTGTTCGCTTCTTTGGGTTTGATGGTGTGCCTCTGGATAGGTGTTGCTGCTGTTTTTGTATTTTGTTTTTTGGGTTGGTTTTGTTGTGTTTGGCTTATCTAAGTTTGTTAACTTAGACCTGTTTGTTTGTGATTCTGTCTTGCAGCTTGAGATTTGCTTTTGGTTTGTGCCAACCTTGTTTGGGATAGGCCCTTTAGCATTGAAGCTGTTTTGGTTTTTTTATTTTACTGTAAATAAAAATTTATATCTTTTGCCAATCACCCAAAAAAAAAAAAAAAAAAAAAAAAAAAGAGAGAGAGAAAGAAAAGAAGATATATAGATATAGATATATGCTTAAGTAGAATCTTGAGTGATTTGCCTTGTGGGTTTAGGAAAAGCTATTCAACATGTGTGAGGGAGATGGAGACCCCATCATGAAAATATTGTTGTCATGGTTATCATATTGGGTTTATTATGTGGTGTATTATTACAAGTGATGAAAATCGTTCAAATGTAATTATGACAAATAAGATAGTAAACCCAACGTCATACATCAAAAAGTGATGTGAAATGTTTTTGTAGAGAAATATACTAGCAGATTGATGTGCAATTCCAAGAAGAAATGATGTGAAGATCTAAACATGTGATGTGTTATTACTGTATTGAAAATAGATGAAACGATGAGATTCATTCAACCAATTTAATTATAACAAAAAAAATGAGAAATATGTGTTTGTAGAAACATATACCTGCAGATTATACAAAAATCTTGGGAACTGCTTTTGTTGCTTTGTTAGATTTCAGCCAAAGCTCTCTCTACTGTGTAGAAAGACTTCTTGAGTTATACAGTTTTGGGTCTTGATCCTGACTGATATCATGTTACCTTTCTCTCTGATCCATCCCTGAGAATACAACCTCCCCAGCAGAAGCCAAGCCCAAAATCAGCCCAGTGGCTCATTGTTTTTAAATCAATGGGGAAGAGGCCAAGCAAGTTCCAAGTGGTTGTAGAGCATCTTCAAGCACATTTTCTGAAACACATTTTGGCTTCACGTGGTTCTGACTTCTTGGTTAAATAAAAATATATTATAAATCATGTTACTGAAGAAAATTTTGAATTCATTTGGCAAACTTATTTTTCATTAAAAGATAATTTTAATCACTCTAAACAATCATAAATGTAAAAAAAAAGATAAGATTGTGGCAAACAAACTAACTTTTTTTTAACATTAACATGGAAATGTATTAGACAAAAATTAATTAAGTCAATTTGATAATTACAATTTGTATCAATTAAAAATTTAAGTGACTATCAAATTGTAGACTAAGAATTAAAAAAAATTAATATGATATTTACTTATAAGAGAGAACAAAATAACTTAAGATTTAACATTGAATATTAAAACACAGAACATTTTGAGATTCACAATGACCTAAATTTAATATGAATATTCAACATCAAAGGCCCATCTTTAAATAAACATGCGAATCCAGCGAGTCCTACTAAATCAACATATTTCATGTCTAGAACTTGATCTTTGGCCACGGTTGGACCAGTTTGCAAGGGTTCTAACTCTGTTGAATGATCCAGGCCCCGGGTACAACATTGAGCAGATATGCAATTGGCAGTGAGTTTCCTTAACCTGTATCAGTAAGTAAATTGACACAAAGATGAAACATTACTTTTAATTTAAATTCTTACCAATCTAATAATTAGTTTAAAGTCATACCAATCCAAGACTCTACACTCATTTGAGTCACTTTCAAATAAATATGCCAATCTAATGAGACAGTACATTAGCATATTTCATTTCAACAACTTGATTTTGGCCACTGTTTAACAAACAAGTTTTAAATGAACAAGATAAAAAGTAATCAAGATTATAAAGGAAAATGATTTGTCCCCCTAAAAATGTCCCCCCCTAATCCCCCAATGCTCAAAACGATGTCGTTTTGGGCAATTCTTTTTTTTTTTTTTTTTTTTGCCTTGGTCTGAAATTTCGGGGGATTAGGGGGCCAAAAATTAGGGCTCCCTAGCACAACCCATAAATATACAAATATAATTGGTACTAATGGAGTAAATTGTTCTCCAATCAATGTTACACTTTCTTTTTTCTCCACTAATGTCTATAAAGGAAAAACTACTCAACTCCTAGGAAACACACGTATTTCTATTTCACCAATTGAACACAAAACTTGTCTCGTAGTGAGAGCTCACAACAGATCTTCATCAATCTTTGCTACTTGGCAAATTACCCCCTCCTTGTTGCCTTCCAATAACCACCCCATATTTGCATGCCCTGAGAATATAACAAATCTTTTTTAGCCAAAATAATAAGATGTAAACTATATATAAATAAATGAAGATAAATGACAAACAACCAAGCCAATTGAAAACCAAAACTAGAATAACAAATTCTTGTACCAGCATTCTTAAACTCAGTTGTCATTAAAATCAGTAATTACCCTAGACCATTTAAAATCAGAAAATTGTGAATAATTAGTTGTTACTTTTGATTTATTAATTCAACAATTAAGGCCTTGGAGATTCACCATTTTCTGTTTGTGAGCTGTCACTTTTTTATTCTTGAGAAGCATCACAATTGTTCTCAATTGATGGCCTTAATTAAGTGAATGCAATGTAATATTCGTTACAATGCTCTATGTAATTGAATTTATGACAACTACAATCAAATTATAAATCCCAACCCAACTTACAAATACATTAATAAATATCTTTAATAGAGAAAATAAGCAACTCAATTAATGTCAAAACGTATTGTTGGCCGTATGTATATTCAACTATTGTTGACATATTCATGTTTTCTATGAAGCAAATCATAAAATCTCCAAGTGAAGGTGAGAAACTACACTCACCTGAGTTATCTTCAGATAAATATGCCAATCCAACGAGTCACACCAGATCAGCAAATTTCATGTCAAGAACTTGATCTTTGGCCCTGTTTGACAGATATGTTTTACTCGAGCAAGATAACAGTACTCGAGATTATATATATAATTGTTACTAATGGTGTAAGTTGTCTCCACTAATGTCTTCCAAGGAAAGACTATTCAACTTCTTAGAAACACATTTTAGTATTTCACCAATAGAACACAACTTGTCTCATACTGAGAGCTCACAATAGATCTTCATCAATCTCTCTTGGATATATTGCTTTGCTACCTGGCAAATTACTCCCTCCTTGTTGCCAATAACCACCCCATATTTGCTTGCCCTGAGAATAGAATAAATCTTTTTAACCAAAATAATGATGTAAATATATTATCAATAAATAAATATAAAAGATGAACAACCAAACAAATTGAAAACCAAAACTAGAATTACAAATTCTTGCATCCATATTCTCAAACTCAGTTGTCATTAAAATCAGTAATTACTCTAGACCATTTGTTAATGTAAGCAAGCCAAATTTTTTGGTATATAGGGTCAACAGGATAGGATTATTAGTAAGGCTCACACACGCCAAACAACTAATTTCCTTTTAAACAACTAATTTGCATTACATGAAGCCCACTAAACAACTAATTTGCATTACATGACCAAAATATCCAAAGCCACGTGCCAATGAATTTCCTTTTATTCCGAAACCCATTGGGAAATGCCTAAACTGATATCCCACAAGGTCACATAATAATACATTCTATGATTGTTTGAAATGAAGACTCGCCACTTGATTTGAAGAACTAAGAAACCATATCCACAAAATGACTCCACGTAATACCTAGTCCCGTCGTCACTAGAGAACCCAGTTCAGGGCTAAGATACAAGATGGGAAAGACTTACCCGGCCATCTTGCCCAACCAAGCAATTGTGACCTCTCTACTCATTACTCATAAGTTCATGGTTTAAATTTAAAATAGGAAACAAACAGGATAAGAATAGTAGAAAAATAGAGCAAGGAAAGAAAACAGCTAAATAACAAGAAAATTAAAATTGGACCTACTTGCATATTTCCAAGTTGAGGAAGAATGGACGTTGTATTACTACTACTATATATGAAAAAACAACTTATTCCTCTTAGAATTAGTTTTATCAAAAAAATTCTCGACATTCAATTGCTTTCTCATTTTAATTTCTGGCTTTTGCACTTTGATAGGTCTCCAAAAACCTTTCGATGAGTACTGAATACTGATACATAGAAACACGTTTCTTTAAAAAAAAAACAATGTTGTATATAACTACATAAATGGCCTGAAACGCTCGCTTAACTCCCAAACCTCCTAACATGAAAACCCAAGCACTTCAGAATGTGAAATCCCAACCCTGCTCCTGCCTAGCTCCCAAAATTCATGCTTCTACAAGGCATTGTCTTCTTACAATCTGATAAACAATGCAAGAAGCTGATTTTAGGAGCTTCTATTTCCACATAGCACTCTCTTTCAATTCACACATCAATTTTCTTTCGGAAATCAATTTTTGAACAAAAATACATGGTTCTGAACCATGTATTTTGTTCAGAAGTTAATATCGGAATCAAAATAGTGTATCCACTTAGAAAAAGTAGTGCGTGAAAATAGAAGCTCTCCAATAGGCAGAAGCTTACTCAGTTGGATTCAAGCCTCCATATCTGGTTTAAAGCATATAAATACAAAGCTGGCTCCACCAAGTAAAAATAACTAAATATTTCCAATGCACAATTGATTTTCACTACATAGGAACTTCCATGCAGATAGGTAGAGAAACCAAATTGCCTTAAAATATTAAATTGGCCATGGATTGTCCACAGCTTGACAATTCTATCATTTGTTGAAGGGCCTCATACCTTCTATAAAATTAGGAAGCAACTAATCCATGATCTCGCCAAAAAAAGATGGGAAAAGAATAGAAAACACATACCTTGAAACATGTAGGTAATTAGACACTTTTTTCCATGAGACCATTTGAAGATTCCTTTTTCTCTCTCTCCAGATTGCCAGTACTTCATCAGTTCTGAACCGCTGTGTGAATGTTGAATCCTCCAGCGGAGTTGACATCCCCTTAGCATAAGCTAAGAGACCAGTATACACAATCATTGCCCCATTGTTAACACAGTACATGTCATCAGTTGTGAACAAGCTTCCACCGCTGTCAGAGCACATGATTCTCATCATCTCTTGCAAGGGCTCACTGCAGCCCGCACCACCAACAATGAGAACGTCTTTCTTGTCAGTGTGTGCCATTGCCCGTTCTATAATCTCCACAAGCATCGGAAACACACTTTCCTAAAAAAATTTAAATTGCATGCAGAAATTAAGCCACAATTAGATCATGTAAATATTTAACTAACACTTGCAATTTACAAGAATCAGCCATACCAAATCACCAACTATATAACTTTTTTTTTTTTTGTTGGCACTGGGGTGTCCGGATCAAAGCTTGGCTAATCCCAAAGGGTGCATAGGCCCTCGGTAAAGAGTTTTCCGCAAGTGCACCATAGTCAATTCAAGGGTTTTCCCCTAGTTCGATAGCCCCAAGGAATTGTTAGCACTTAAGAGGTTTCGATCCTTGAACCTTAGAGGGAGCACAGTCCCAAGGTCCAAGAGCTTGACACTAGGCCAACCCCTTGGGGTTTACCAACTACATAACTTTTTATTACCACAAAATATGTATTTTTATTAAATATTGGAAGCATTTCAAATGATTACTTGAAGGGAATAGCACAAATCTGCAAGGGTGCATTCATTATTTTTTATCTTTTCCTTAGCAATAGCTTCAACATAACTCAGTTTTCCACTAAAAGAAACATCCATTCCTTTGACAACATAGGGAAGGTCTATAAACTTTTCTCCTTTCTTTGCAAGCTGATGAAGAAGGGAAAAAATAAAAAAAGGCAAGTCAAGCATAAAGCATTTCTTTATTGCATCATTTCAAGAACATTCTGTTTGCGAAAAAATAGCACATGATGGCATGATAAAAAATAACGCCCAATTAGTACGCATTAATGTGTGTTTGGGAGGGGAAAGATTGAGCATATACCTAAGCTTTGGCATAAAGCACAAAGTAATGGCCCCAAGACTTGAACTCATAACCTCAAGGTTATTAGGCCAAGTCTTGACCATTGAACCAATGGTCACATAACTGCATGATCAACAACTAAATTCTATCTTAAAAAAAAATTAGAATATCTCAAGAATGAAAAATAAGTAAATATAGCAAACCAAAGTCCCAGAGAGAATCTTCATAAATGAGAAGTGATGAAATGTGTAATGAATCTCAAAGACACAATGTAAAGTTACCCAAAAAATCTAAAATTACACATCAATCATGTAATATCAACGTGTTGTTAAAATATAGAAAAACATAAACAAAGATATGAAGATATAATAAAAGACGGTAATTAAACATATTTTTAAAAAATGATAATAAGAACTAATCAAATAAGATGAAAGTAGATTAAATATAATGGAGAAAGATAAATCTCACAACATCAAAAAACCATAGATAAAGCTTCTATTAGCTTTATTGAACAAGAACTTAAAATAACTTGAACCTTGCACTAAATTCACCAATATCTACTGCTCACTGACCAAACTCAAAATAGAAAAAGAAGCACAAAAGTTGTGAATTGTATATAAAAAAATATAATAATAGAACTCAACCCAACAAAGCCTGCATCCTAGCCATTTAAGGTATGTTTCATCTTTAGCCTTCATTCAACTCTATCTAGAGGCATATCCTCTCATAAATCCTTGGCAATTATTTCTTTCTCATGGCCCAGCTGATGTTCATTTTGGCCTCCCTTCCTGATGCAGTGCTGATCGAAACAATAGTAACAATCTTACGATCCGTTGATTCACACAAGAATACCGGAAATAAGACTCTTCTTTAGACCCGTTGATTCCCCAAGAATACCGAGTTTAAAGGCTCAACCAAAGTTGATTCACACAGAATTAACCAAAGTTGGAACAAAGAGTAATAAAACTGAAAATATATTAATCATTAAAAACTCTCTAGAGCCCTAAGGCTTTACATCCATTATTTATAAGCAAAATATAGACCTAACTTAATTAAAAAACACCCAGAATTGACAATTACTAAAATATAGACCTAACTTAATTAGGAAACAACTAGAATTGACAACTGCCATAATGCAATACAAAAATAAGGAAACTAAATAACTAAATAATTCCATAATAATATTAATTTTAAAATAATAAAATAAAAATACTTATTTTCTGAAATTCAATCTGCATCATTCTTCCCTGCTTGAGAAAACTCGTCCTCGAGTTTCTATTGCTTGAAATAACTTGGCACGTCTGCACTTATCCGCATCAACCTTGTATTTGAGGTTAATTTTTGTAAATCTAATCTTCAAAGAGTTTCCGAAAATTAAAGGAACAACTTTCTTCAACAAATTTAACACATCTTCATCAAAGCCCAAATTTGAACGGTTCAAACTTAAATTTGTCAACTCTTCATGAAATTTCTCTTCAAACGGATCATAGAAAATATTCTCCACATTGTAAATCGATTTTGAATGCTCATTGAACTCATGTAAACCAAGTATATGATCTTCCACAAAAATAAAATTAACACTAACCCTTCCATAACTCTGATTTATGCTTCCAACAGACAAAAGATGATTAAACATATTATTAGCTCCATCAATGAATGGTTCATCATCAAAAATCGGTGGCTTACTCCAATCCACAATCGGATCTGGAATAAATTTTGATGTGAAAGGCCATTTAATCAGATCATCCTGTTTAGTGATTTGGTTCACGTGATCTTTATAATTTTTCAATGCATGATCTCTCCTCGGTCTTTCACTATGAAAACTCAGCAGGTTAGAATCATCATCTATTACCTCCTTCTCCACAGGAACCTCTCGAGCACCATTGCGATTCCTAGGCATGAAGCAAGAATGTAGCAAGCTCTGATACCAACTGATGCAGTGCTGATCAAAACAATAGTAACAATCTTACGATCCGTTGATTCACACAAGAATACCGGAAATAAGACTCTTCTTTAGACCTGTTGATTCCCCAAGAATACCGAGTTTAAAGGCTCAACCAAAGTTGATTCACACAGAATTAACCAAAGTTGGAACAAAGAGTAATAAAACTCAAAATATATTAATCATCAAAAACTCTCTAGAGCCCTAAGGCTTTACATCCATTATTTATAAGCAAAATATAGACTTAACTTAATTAAAAAAACACCCAGAATTGGCAACTACTAAAATATAGACCTAACTTAATTAGGAAACAACTAGAATTGGCAACTGCCATAATGCAATACAAAAATAAGGAAACTAAATAACTAAATAATTCCATAATAATATTAATTTTAAAATAATAAAATAAAAATACTTATTTTCTAAAATTCAATCTGCATCACTTCCTCTTATACTTTAGCAACTTACATTTAATTCTTCCTTTGGGAGGAGTGGCAGAAAACTGAGAGGAAGGATTATGTATTAAAGAAAGAAAAGAAAGGGAGGGAAAGGAAAAATCACCTCACACTTTATCTGTCTTATTAAACAAGAAGGAAAGAAAAAGAAATCAAAACTACTAACTGCTTATTTAATCGTTTACAAATGAAGAGAAAGGTGTTATATAGCTGACTACAATGGCCTAGGCCTCACAACCCCCAAATTCCCACCTTCAACAGAGTTCATAAGGAAGTAAACAACGCCCAATTAGTACACATTAATGTGTGTTTTTAGTTCATAAGGAAGTAAATAATAAAATTTCTTCTTTAAAGATTAAGAAAATAATCAGAGTCTTAAAGCCTCATTTGTTGTCTTTGTGCGTCTTTTGACTTTTGAGAAGGCAGGGGGGGAGAGGATACCAAAATCGAGCTATACAACATTAAAAGATCAGAAACTGGCAAGCCATAACCAACACTTTTCCCAGTACAATGCAGGCTAGTCAAATAACATCAGAAGGTGGTCTCGTACAAGTATTGATCTCAAACACAATGAAAAAATGATTCATAGGAAGAAATAAAGTTTTCTCAAACAATTGACAGAGAACAGATTAATAAAAAAAAATCTGCAAACTTCTATAGTTAAACAAGCAAAACGCCAAATAGCAACTCATATTCCCCCCCTCCCTTTCTCAATTTTGAAGACATTTCAACACAATAACCTATAAAAGATATGACTATTAATGGACAGTCTTTGCGTCAATTTACCACTGATATAGGTTAAAGAAACTTGCTTCCAATTGCATACCTGCTCAATTTTGTACCAGGGTTTGGATCGTGTGTTTGGTTTGAGTTTTCTGAATTAAGTTTTTTGAAAACTAAGTTTTTTGGTTTTCGTATTTTTTTGTTTTTGGTGAATATTTTTAAAATTTTAAACATTTTTTAAACTTTTTTAGATGCACCTTATTTAGATGTATCTAAAAAGTAAAAAATTTGTGAAAAAATATTTTAAAAAATTAATAAATACATAAAAATACAAAAAATATACTTAATTCTTGTATTTTTTTTTTTGTATTTTTGGTATTTAGTGAATTTTTAAAAGATTTCTTTTACAATTTTTTTACTTTTTAGGTGTATTTATGTTAGGTGTGTCTAAAAAGTAAAAAAAAATTGCTTAAAATATTTAAAAAATTTAGTAAAAACAAAAAAATACGGAAAATAAGAAAGTAGAATTTTCTGAAAAGTGTTTTTAGAAAAATGGAACCAAGCACCAAGAGATGATTCCAAATCTAAATTTTTCAATTAGATTAAGAATTATTTACTGTGTTGGGTTTTAATTTTTTGGATTCAATTTTTTTAAAATTGAGTTTTTTCTTTTTTAGTGAATATTTTTAAAATGTTAAGTAATTTTCACTTAGATGTATTTAAAAAGTAAAATATTTATAAAAAAAATAATTTAAAAAATCAATAAATATACAAGAATACAAAAATGTACTGAATTTTCGTATTTTTTTTATATTTTTTTATTTAGTGAATTTTTAAATATTTTTTTCACAAATATTATATTTTTTAATATCTTTATGTTAGATGTATCTAAAAATTTAAAAAATTATTTAAAATATTAAAAAAATTCAGTAAAAACAAAAAAATATAAAAACAAAAAATTTTAATCTTTTGAAAAGTGAATGCTGAACAACTAAATCAAACAAGCTGATTTAATTTCTTTTCCTCTTCTAATTAAAGGCTGTTGTTCATCTACTTCCGTACATGGTAAATTGCAACTGCTAAAGAAAACTTATCCGCCACTTTTTATTTTTATCTTTATTATCTAATTTGTGAACAAGCTAATTTTAAAAGGAAAATGATTTGTAAAATAGAATTTTTATAAATAAAGCCCATCTAGAATAATGTGGCAATGACATTTTTATAATTATGTGCCACGGGTGCTTCGGCTTGGAAAAAAAAAGAAAAGAAAAAGAATAGAAAAGTCCCATTCTAAACAAAAATAATTAAGCAAAAACAGCAAATTAAATATTAAAAGAGAATTTAGGGGTGAAATCAATTCAGTCCAAGTGCTACTTCATTCCCACCTAATGGAAGGTTTCGGTTTTCATTATTCCCACCTAATTGATTGATTTGGTCTGGTTGTTTTTCCTAGTAGACAATGAAAACTATGAGTCCAGATCCTCTGCAGGGTTTTTCTGCAGCGCATCCTGTAGTATAAGGAAAACAACGTTGTTTTGCCTCGTTTTGTCTTCTTTTTTTTTTTTTTTTTTGCAACTTCTCTTTCTTCTCCACTTCTCTTTTCAGAGACCTAATCCCCAAAAGTCCCAAATCGAAAACCAGAGGAGGACTGGAAGATGAATGCGAGAAGACGAACAGAGGACCGATGAACGGCGATGGACCGACGAGCAGGAAGATGAACGTGAAGTCCTACCAAAGGCCCAAAATGTCTCAGATTCTATATATATGTATCAAGTTATATATATATATATATAAATGTTATAGGTTCTATATATATGTCTCTTCTTCTTCTTTTATATATACACACATATAATGATATAATATGTACTGCCATAGTTTCCTAATTGCAATTTTGTAAAAAATAGGACTTTTCTTTCATGTTCAGGTTCTCTCTCTCTCTCTCTCTCTATATATATATATATATATACAACAAATTTGGGATTTAAAGACAAAACAAATTTGTCCCAAAATGTATATATTTCGTCACCCAAACTAATTACGACGAACATTTTTCGTCACCCGTTTTGTCGCCAAAGGGTCGTCGCTAAAGGGTCTTAGAGACGAAAAAAAAAATTCGTCATTGAAAATGATAAATTTGTGACGAATTTTTTTGTCTCCAATACACTTTGTTGGGAACATACTTGTAAGTAATTAGCAACAAAATATTTTGTCATTAAAGGAGAAATTAGAGACAAAAGTATTTTTTCATAAATATAAGAAATAGAGATGAAATAATTTTGTCACGTTTAATATAAATGAAGACAAAAAAATTTTGTCAAAGAAGCTACCAATAGTGACAAAAACAAATTCATCATTAAAAATGATAAATTTGTGACGATTTTTTTTTGTCTCCAATACACTCTATTGGGAACATACTTGTAAGTAATTAGCGACAAAATATTTTGTCACTAAAGAAAGAAATTAGAGACAAAAGTATTTTTTCATAAATATAAGAAATAGAGACGAAATAATTTTGTCACGTTTAATATAAACGATGACAAAAAAATTTTGTCAAAGAAGCTACCAATAGAGACAAAAACAAATTCATCATTAAAAATGATAAATTTGTGACGAATTTTTTTGTCTCCAATACACTTTGTTGGAAACATACTTGTAAGTAATTAGCGACAAAATATTTTGTCATTAAAGGAGAAATTAGAGACAAAAGTATTTTGTCATAAATATAAGAAATGGAGACAAAATAATTTTGTCACGTTTAATATAAACGAAGATGAAAATTTTTTGTCAAAGAAGCTACCAATAGAGATAAAAACAAATTCATCGTTAAAAATGATGAAATAATGTCAAAAAAAAATCGTCACATTTTGAGGGTAATAGTGACAAAATGTGACAATATTTTGTCATGAGAAATTTATTTAGCGACGAAATAAAGAATTCATGACAAAATTAATCATCCACCTAAGCCAAATAAGAGACAAAAAAACCTTCTTTAGGGATGGAAAATTTTGTCAGTAATTCCATAATATTTTTTTCCACATTATATATCTACTTTATCAAAATCTAAATTTTAATTCCCTGTTCATATTGAAACCTGTTGAATATAGCAATTCCATCACAACTTAACCTAACCTGTTATCAACACATTTATGAAGTAACAAAATGAAAATATCCATTCATCATTACAAATAATTTCATCCTAATACAATAAAATAGTGAAATATCCACAAAATATCCAAAAGTTATAACTTGTTCAATTCCACCAAAAATCCAACAATAACTAGTGCAACTCCAAAAAGTGTGTATCCTTATCAAACAAAAATGAACATTCAAGCAAATTACATCATTGTTGCACGTCAAAAATGCCACCCCAATCCAATCTGCAAAAACATAAATTAAAAGTTTTAGTAATTAATCAATTATACAAAAGATTAAAAACATTAGTAACTCATCAATTTACAATTAGATCAATTATATAATTTATCCCTGTAACAGACTTTTTTTGAGATTATGAGAACAAACAATTAATTTTAAGGCTAATTCACAAATGGTGCATCCCATTAATGTGCCGTAAGTTCATACAACTTATATTGGTCCCTCCTAAGGTGTTTCTATTAGTTCCTATACAAATCTATAGTTGTGTGATAATTTAGCATTTCGACGGCCTTTTTTGAAGCTTTAAGTATAGAGAAAAAAATATTTTTTAGACTAATTCACAATTTATACATCCCGTGCACCTGTACAAATTGGATGTCATATGCATGTTTCGATTACTTCCTAATTCTTCAAACATGTATTCTTTTATAAAATTTGTTATATTAAAGTTAATATACTTTACCAAGAAGTATGTCCACTTGTGGATGAGTCCCCTCCACTTTCAAAGTGTCCAGTGAATCCTTTGGTCCTCAAAAAGTTGACAACATCAGCCATTATCTCCCCTTGCTTCTTCTTACCCTCTTCAAGATCTTCTATTTTATTGTTCTGCATTTGTATTTGTTCCTTCTGTGTCTCTATTTGCATCTCAAGGCGCTTCATATAATCATTTGTTTCAGCATATATGGTAGTGGTCCTCCTAATAGAGGATGAAGGTCTCATGCCAAGTCCCTTCACATAGCCAGACCTTGGCTTTAAGACTTTGATTGATAGCTCTTCTGCAGTCAAAGGGGTTGATCCCAGCTGTGGAAGGTGATCAGCCTGTGTCTGTATTATATTTTCCTATCATATATAAAAAAAATTAAATAATTATTAGAAAATTAAATAAGATTATAACAAATAGTATTCTAAAATTTTGTTAATAAAAATTGCAATATATACTCACATAATTACACTGAGCTTGAGATGAGATCCACTCATGTGTTTTCTCATTATAGTGAGTTTCCTCGTACAACTTTGCTAGATCAGGTAGCATCTTCTTTTCTCGTGCCTAATTCGATAGACCAAATATTCAATAAATAAAGCTAAGAATCTAATATAGTTCTGAAAGTGCAAGGATACGTACCAGTTTTTCTACTATGACAGGGATTGACCTAGAACCACACCTATGTTTTGTATACATCCTTTCTCTGTTCGCGATGTTGGCCTTTGATTGTTCCTATAAGGAAGAATGACCAATGTAACAATGAAATGTATCATTAGTAAGACAAATATGTTGGCTTTTGATTGTTCATGTAAGGTGAAAAATCTAGAAACCTCCTAGATGTTGATTTGTGATTATGTATCAATTTTAAACAGAATATAACAATCCCAATCAAACAATCAAGAGAAAGAGACACAATGATTTTTACGTGGAAAAACCACAATTGGACACCTCCAACTGTGATAAAAAAACCACGGGCAACTGCCACAAGACAATCCACTAAGAAGAATTAAAGGAATTACACAGGTATACTCTCAATTATCTAGCAAATCCACAATGCCTAATTGAACCAACCTCTATGTGCCTCTTCCAACCCCATCTTCACCACGGAATTGTCTTTCTGATGAGCCACTCCGGATTCCACCAAAGCTTCAGGCTCGAATTCTTCAGAATCCACAACTGAAGAACAACTCTCTCTTTTGTGTATAACAAACAAATCTTTGATGTACTCTCTTTAAACCATGAGTTGAATACTCAATAAAACATCAAAGAAAATAACAAAATATCCCCACATATAAACCTTTAAGAACCAAAAAGAAGATCTGGAGGACTTCAATGAATTCCTTAGTTTTGGGAGAAAACAAGTATTTATAGAGAACCAAAAATAATCCAAGATTGGGAAGAAAACAAACTCCTTGAGAAATCCGGATTTTGAGGCTCGCTCGAGCGAAGAGTTGCTGGCTCGAGCGAGGAGTGTATTTTTCGTGATTTCTACTAGTGCCTTGGCTAGAGCGACGAATCCTTGGCTCGAGCGAGGAATACACTTTTTCAGGTTTTTGTATGGACGCAATCCTTGGCTCGAGCGAGAACTCCTTGGATTGAGCGAGCAAACCTTCGCTCGAGCGAGCTCTTCTTGGCTTGAGCGACCAATGGCAGACATGCAATTTTGAATGCAATTTTGCATTTTGCTTCGGCCGCGAGCTGACCGGGCAGCTCGACCCCCGTAATAATCAGCGAAGTGGCAATCTTGAAAGCTTTAACATCACAAACTTCTCTGCATGGCTCGATTCGGGTTGGATTCGCATCTAATAAACTCATAGCCTCACTGAAATAAAAAGTGCGAAAATAAATACAACTGAAAGGGGTTCTGTCAAACGGAGTTGCCAACAATAAAAACCTAACATAAGGAATAATGAACCAATATAACAATGAAATGTATCACTAGTAAAACAAATTTAATGCTTGATAATAAAGAAATTGCATTGTTCTTCTCTATCATTTTCCTATATATCATTTCAACTTAAAAGATATTTCAAATTATTCACTAGTTTCATTCAATTCTTTGAAAAATAGATTAGAGGACTTGTTGAGATTTCATTATAAGATGGTTTTTCTAGGTGAAAAAAGAAAAACGAGTAATTTACACTGTTCACAAATAGGGGGCATATAAGCATGGGCAAGATAGATTGTGAAAAAAATCCACTTACATTTCACAAGATATGGAACAATTACTGATACCAAACTCATAACCCTTTCTTTCTTCCATAACTCTATCAAATCTAAAGTTCTGTCTCAATACCCTATATTAGTTACTTAGCTAGTTGCTTACCATTATCATGAAACTTCAGACCAAACCCAAGAACAAACAGAAAATTAATACAATCATAGAAACTGAAATCTTAGTTCTTTATTCTATGATGTGAAAGATGCACTTTAAGGAACCATAAATTAATCTCCTATTATGCAAGCCTTCCAATCCATGTTTAATAGTTTCCCTTTCTCATTTTCCCACTTATTTGGTTTTTATTATGTTCCACTTACATGCCTAGAAGATAAAGGGAAAAGAATACATATGGAATTTCACAGCAAATTGATTATGTTCTTTCTAGTTTTTTTAGAATATCGCCCTATTCTAATCAAATTCTTTCTTTGCTGATATAATAAAAAAGATGAAAATGTTACCAGAAATTCTTTAGTGTTCCACTTTTTATCAATAAGATCTATCCACTTGGTAGGATCAACATTCTTCGGTGGGTGGTTTCTTGCATACTCCTCCCCTTTAGCCTCCTTCAGCTCCATGAATTGTTTGTGCAGCCTATAGGTATGGTTACTCAATCTTCAACCAAATTTTGTGTTCATTGCCTTCTTTATATCAACAGGGTCTCCTTGTAAATCAAATTGATCCTGTAAAAAATAGATAAGTCATAGATAATTCTTATAAAAAATAAAATAATTACAATAAATAATTAAGATTTCTAACCTATTATAAAAATGAGTAAAATGTCCTATAATAGAGTAGACAATGAACTTACATTCAAGCGTTGAAATATCGCCTCCTTAATGGAGGCATCAACATACTTCCACCTACGAACACTTGGATCTGGTAAACGAGTTCGCACTTCTACACCAATCTTTGAGGCTAGTTTTGAGGCAAAGTCCCCTACCGATGCACGAAATTCTGGAGGGATAGGCACGCTAAGCTTTCCATCTCTATCAACAAGGCCTTGAACCTCTTTGCCTCGAGTCAGGCCACGAGCACGCTTAGCAGCTGATATTGTGAAGCCATAATATTGAAATAGTATGTGAACAAATTTAATTAAGATCTCAAATCAATGTAAATAAAGAGTGTGTCTTACTAATAGTATTACCAGCAGTCACCTCAAGTTGAGGCTCCACATTGAGAGGTGGTGGCGGATTGCTAGCCACCTTAGGACATGAAGAGGTTTCCCCCTCTTCTGATGCGTGGGTCAATGCCTCATGATGAGATTGTGAACGGGCTCTCGATGGTATCTCTAACAGCTGAATAACATAATAAAATATGAATATATGTACAAAGATATACATGTCTATGTGTGTATGAATTGAAAGTAACAAGAAAGAATATATTTCACAATGCATAAATGTATAGTACCTCATGCTCAAACGAATCATAGGATTCAGTGTCACTGCCATCTTCAGCCTCTGACGGTCGATAATCATCGTCATTTTCCTCAATTGGTATTTGTTTTTCCTTACTTAATTTCTTATGTTGAACCGCAGCCTTCAAACAAGTTGTTATATTCTTCACTCCTAGAGCATTCATTCTCTCACAGTTTTTATTAATATTCTTCATTCTTTGTTTCTCATAGTTCGTTACCTTCTTAGTTGCGGTACTTGGTTTGGTCAATTGCTTTTTTGTAGTGTCCATTTTGCCCAACTATAAAGCATAATTGAACATTTTTTTGGTGGATACGCATAATTGAACATTAGATGTAAAGAAAAGATAATTATATATTTCTATACATAAAGCATAAAGCAACAACAATCTCACACAAGTGGATATGTCATATAGGCTCTAAATCATTGAAATATGGCTAGAGTAAGATGGATGATTTTTGTTTTTACCATTTACTTATCATAGAACAAATTAATTATAAAGCCATCAGACACATAATATGACCAATCAATGATAAACCTACATAACAGTGGATGAACCCCACAACTAAAATTCAACTACATTAATTAAGAACAATGTTCATATAGAAAGTGCAAAATAACTACAAATCCTAGTCTACATCAAGATCCATATCGTAATCCACATCAGGTTCGTCACACTCTTCATTTTGTTTGTCAGCTCTATTCTCTATCATTGTTTCATCAGATGACCTAACCCTTGTAACAACTTCTGCTTCAACACCATCTCTATAACATTGAACATTAGGGCCGATGTCAATTGGAACAACATCGGTAATATTTTCTTGTTGGAACACATCGTTTTCTTCTGGTTCATCTAATGATTCTCCATCACCTACCTCTGGTACATCAAAGACACCCCTATGTTGCACTCGTTGAACGACTTGCCAAGGTTGTCCCCATTTGGTATCATTTAGGTAAAAGACTTGCTTAGCCTGGCTAGGCAAGATGAAAGGGTCGTGTTGATACCACCGACTTGTGACATCAATACTTGTGCAATAATCATCGGTTCGCAATGTTTTACTTCGACCTGTGTTTCCTGTGTTGTACCATTCACACTGGAACAATACAACTTTGTTATGACACATGTACTCCAATTCCCAAACATTGCACAAGTGACCATAAAATTCATGCGTCACTCCCTCATGATCCCCTTCCGTAAGCACACCACTATTTTGACTCTTACGGCAATTGTCTATTTCTCTTGTACGAAATCGTACGCCATTGATTATGCAACCTGAGTACTCTTTTACTAGCAAATTTGGGCCATTTGCTAATGACCATAAATCATTGGTTGCCTCTGGTGACTTTTCTTCTCTCAATATATTTATCTACAATCACATCTAACGTACATCAAGATAGTAAAAATAAATTAAAAAATGATCAAATCTTATACAAATTTTTAATCATGTCTTAAAATTGAAAATGCCTTACCCGCTCTTTGAACCACTTGGGAAACTCTTGTTGTTGTATACGGGTTATGCCTTTGTCAGATGGATTCCGTAATAGATTTTTGTGTATCCTACTCAAAAGAATGTGATTATTATGCACTGCTAACTACATTAACAAAGCTAAGAATACACATATTTAAATGAAAAACATAGTCTAGATACTTCTCTATCTCGGGGCTATTGTTTAACAAGAACCAATGAGCCATATCACGATATTCTTGTGACATATCAGCATCCCTTGTGATTAGGCCAATAGGACGGGCAGTTTCTGTGAATACAGTCAACCCTTTGCGACGTTCGCCACGATCTTGATTTCGTTCGGGTTGATTATGCACTATTTCGATCCCATCAACATACATTGAACAAAAAGTAATGCACTCTTTGACAATGTAAGCCTCTGCGATTGAACCTTCTGGTCGAGCTCGGTTTGTAACAAACTTTTTTAAAGCTCTGAGAAACCTTGAAAAGAGAATTAGTTAAGAGCAAGGTTACACATGCAACATATAATTACGAACCTTTCAATTTAACAATTACCTTTCAATCCGGTACATCCATTGATATTGCACCGGTCCTCCAAGAATAGCCTCATGCGGCAAGTGAACGGCCAAGTGAACCATCACATCAAAGAAGGCTGGAGGAAAGATCTTTTCAAGCTTGCATAATATGTGTACTATACGTTCCTTTAATTTCTCAAGTTTATTACGGCGCAGTGTCCTTGAGCACAAATCCTGGAAAAAGCTACCTAACTCAAATAGTGTTTTACTAATCTCTTTGTCTACATAACCACGCATCCCAATTGGAAGAATCCGTTGTATGAGTACATGGCAGTCATGACTTTTCAAGCCTGTTAATTTACCATTTCTCTCATTCACTGATCTTGATATGTTTGCAGCATAGCCATCCGGATACTTCACTGATTTCAAGAATTCAAAGAAACCCTCCCTCTCTTCAGGGGTCAATGAAAAGATTGCCCTAGGTTTGACATAAGTTCCATCAGGACGGCGTGTCAACCATAACTCTTTCCTTATACCCATATCTTCCAAGTCCATCCGTGCTTTGTCGGTGTCTTTTTTCTTTCCATCAATGCCTAACATAGTTCCAAAGGTATTTTCACTAAAATTCTTCTCGACGTGCATGACATCAATGTTGTGTTGAAGCTTCCGTTTCTTCCAGTATGGTAACTCATACAAGATGCTTACCTTTGTCCAATTTGGTGCCTGACGGAGTCTTTTCTTATTTCTTGGATGCTTTCCATATGTGACACCTATCACTTTGTCCAATTGCTCTAATATCTTTTCCACTGGTAACTTTAAAGATCTCTTTCGCTTCTCATGCTTACCATTGTAAGCCTTACTTTGTCGCCTTTCGGGGTGATTTTGAGGCAAGTAGCATCGATGGTTAGTGTATGTAGTCTTACCTTTCAAGGATTGAAAATATGGTTCATCATTGCAAGTGTAGCAAGAATAATGACCCTTTGTTCTCCACCCAGATATGTCACCAAATGCGGGCCAATCATGTATAGTCCACATCAAAGTTGCACGCATCTGGAAAGACTCACCAGTTACGGCATCGTAAGATAATGCACCATTTTCCCACAACTCATTCAACTCATCTTCCAGAGGTCTCATGTAGACATCAATATCGATCCCTGGTTGTGATTCTCCAGGAATAAGTAGTGACATCATAAGAAATGGATCTTTCATAACCAACCAAGGTGGCAAGTTATAAGGAATGAGTACTACAGGCCATAAACTATACGAGTTGCTCATGTTCCCGAAAGGATTGAACCCATCAACAGCCAACCCTAGCCTCACATTTCGAGGCTCTAGGGCAAACTGAGGATGTTGCACATCAAATTCCTTCCATTCATCACTATCGGCGGGATGTCTCAATACTCCGTCATCTATACGTTTGTCCTTGTGCCATCTCATGTTCTCAGCAGTCTTCCTTGACATGTACAATCTTTTCAACCTTGGTGTTAATGGGAAGTACCGCAACACCTTATGGGGAATCTTCTTACCCCTGCCACGATTGATCTTGTATCTGGATGCCTTACATTTTGGACATTTATCTAACCTTGCATTTTCCTTCCAAAAGAGTACACAATCATTTATACAAGCATCAATTAACTCATATGACAAGCCCAAATCACGAAGTATTTTCTTAGCTTCATAAAATGACTTTGGAACCAAATTATCTTTTGGTAAAAGTTTTGTTAAAAACTCCAATAGTGTGTCAACCGACTTATTGCTCCAGTGGTTTGTTACCTTCATATTAAGCAGCTCGATGACAAACTTCAACAGAGTGTAGTTTGTGCAACCTAAGTACACCTCACGTTTGGCATCATTCAATAGTTTATCAAACGTTTGTACTTCCTCATTCTGGGGTGCATCGTTGGGTTCTCCTCTTATTCGATCTTCCACTAAGGCATCAATACCACCTAAAACCTCATCTTCATCAATTGCCATTTCATGGTGAGCCTCATTTGATACACGTGGTTCCCTATGCTCATGCCAAATAGTGAATGTTTGCATAATCCCATATTGAAGCAAATGAATTTGCACATTTCGAAGATTTTGGGAATAATAGTTCACACAGTTCAAACATGGGCACGGAAATTTACCTTCCTGGTCAACAACTGCCATTGCAAATTTAATAAATGATGTCACCCCATCAATAAATGGCTGACTCATCCTTCCATCAGGTGTCTTACCCAATGCAATCCAACTCTTGTCCATGTCTGATCACAAATGAAAGATCAAGTTTTTTTAATTTGTTTATGTCATAAAACACATCATGTGTAATATTAACCTATTCCATTTAGGAATGCACAATGTGTATCATACAAAGAAAATCATATGACGTTGTCTATCTCTAATCTTTCCTTAGTTCTCCAAATATATAACATAGATTGAGATGGAACATATTTAAGTAGTAAAGTTGCAAAGTACAATGTAGACTAATGTATTTTCAAATTGTTTGAATTTGGCCAAAATAAAACAGATTATGAACCAGACATCCCAACAGATTATGTACTAGACCACTGAGAGCAGCTACTGCTGTCCAAATACCTTGGCTTTCACTTGACTCATGACTAGTTCTCTCTAAATCTACAAAATACCTTGATAAAAATTTGCCACAAATTCAGAGAGTTTCCTTTCCCATTATTGATCAACTAGCATATCACCCGTGCTATGCATTGATTATGTTTACAATTATCTATATATGTGAACTAGCACGACATGTAAAAAATTAATAATATATTTTTATACAAAATAATATAAATAGTTAAATTTTTGTACGCAAATTATGAAAACAAATAAGATTGAAATTTATAATTTTAGTAATACAATTTGAAAAAAAAAATTAAATTTGAAATTTTATTTTATAATTTAATAAAGGATGCAAAATTTAAGGAATGAATATTGGTCTAATTCCAATTATGGTAACATAATTTAAGTAAGAATCCAAATTTGAAATTTTATTTTAGGGTAAATTACAAATACATCCCCTGAGATTTGTTTAAAGTACAGATTGCCCCCTGTGGTTTGGAAAATTACAAATACCACCTTGTTAAAAAAAAATTATTTAACAGAACTAACTAAAAAAATAAAATTTATAATTGCTCTCCTTGATAAAATTATTTTATATATTTAATATACTTTCCATTTGAAAGTCATAAGTCTAGAGATATTAAATGTTTTTAAACAAAATAAAAAAAAAATGAGAAAAAAGAATTACAACTTTCAACCTTAATGATCAATTACAAATTTTTTTTTTCCTTCAAAATGCAATCTAATCATCATCAATAATGAGTACTTTATGTGAACCTAATGAATACAATCCTCTTTCTTTTTTTTTCTTCAAAAAACACAGTGAGTTAAAAATCAAATAACAAATTAAGTCAATTCATAGTTAAAAAGCAAAATTAATTTTTTTCTTCAAAAAACACAGTGAGTTAAAAAAATCAATTATAATTTTTTTTTTCAAAATAAATTCTAATTTATCTCAAGTATACAATCAAATTATTAAAATATTTTTAAATGTAGAATTCATTACCTATTTTGATATTATATTAGATTGTTAATTACCAACTCATTCAAAAGATTAAACTATTCAAATGTGACACATGCATGGTATGACTTAAATTTGCAAAAAAATTAATTACAGAATAAGATATAATCATCTTACTTAAGTCTAAAATTCAAAAATAAGAATAAAAGGTTGATCTCAAGAACTTGAGAGGCCAATGGGGCCTACCACAGTCTCATTTTGATAATTCGAATAGTTCATTTTGTAAAACATTTTGTGTATATTATACATTAAAAAAATTAAGCTAATTTAATAATCATAACCTTTTTATTTTATAACGTTTGTGAATGACTTAGATCATCAAAATAGGATATGTGATGGCCCCGAACCCTCAACTTCTTTCAAATTCCAAGATTTAGGCTTCGTTTGGAAAGTGGATTGATTTTTTAGTTATTTTAGCTTAAGCTAAAAAGCCTCGTTTGTGTTAAACTTTTTGTCTTTTTAAATTTTTGTGAGAGAAAAAAAGTGAAATGATTATGATTTGGATATAACATTTTATAAAATAGCCTCATTTGTGTTAGGCTTTTTGGCTTTTCTAATTTTTGTGAGAGAAAAAAAAAATGAAATGATTATGATTTGGATGTGACATTTTGTCTTATTGACTTTTTAATGTATTTCGATTTTTTTTAATACTATTTTAGCCTTTTAACCCCTAAAACCAACATGTCAAACGAAGGCTTAGGCTTCGTTTGGGAAGTAGGTTGACTTTTTAGCTTTTAGTCTAGGCTAATAAGCCTTGTTTTGGTTGAATTTTTTGATTTTTTTGACTTTTGTAAGAGAAAAAGTGAAATGATTTTTTGACATTTTGTCTTGTTGACTTTTTAATCTATTTTATCATTTTGTATCTATTTTAACCTTTAGCATCCTAACTCAACATGCCAAATGAGGGCTTAAAATATTTGTGTTCAATTTCGTAATTAATTTATATAAAATTTTCTATTTATTTTGTCGGCGAGGGTAATGTTGTGGTTGAGCACAATAAAAGGTGTCAACATTACATGCAATCTTTAAAAATAATTGAATTTGTGAAAAGTGTCAACACTATATTAGTTTGGTAAAAAAAGGATTAAAACTCATTATATATATATATATTTTTTGGGGATGAAAATAATTTTATAAAATTCACAAATATATATTTTTTTTGGTGTTTATTCATGGTTTTCCTATATGTTGATGACTTGAAAATTAAAGTTTGACAGGAAAAAATTCTTTGGTTCAAGTCCCATTTTAAAAAATAATTAAAAAGTGTCAACACTATATTAGTTTGGTAAAAAAAAGATTAAAACTCATTATTTTTAAATATATATATATATATTTTTTGGGGATGAAAATAATTTTATAAAATTCACAAATATATATATTTTTTTGGTGTTTATTCATGGTTTTCCTATATGTTGATGACTTGAAAATTAAAGTTTGACAGGAAAAAAATTCTTTGGTTCAAGTCCCATTTTAAAAAATAATTAAAAAGTGTCAACACTATATTAGTTTGGTAAAAAAAAAGATTCAAACTCATTATTTATACATATATATATATATATAGTTGGGGATGAAAATAATTTTATAAAATTCACAAATATATATATTTTTTGGTGTTTATTCATGGTTTTCCTATATGTTGATGACAGAGACAAATTGTGAAGTTTATTTATTTATTTTGATTCAAAGGAAAGTAATAAACAGGAATTCACAAAAGCAAAACAACAAGCAGAGGGTTCATCCCTCACTACACTAACACCACACATATCATCAATGATCAAAGGTGTGACTTCAGGTGGTGAACAAGCAGAATGGTGAACAATGAACATACAAACTCTACAAGCAGAATGAAATAGATATCACGCAGAATGAAAAAACAAGATTGCATATTCATTGTACATGTTGATAGACCAAAAAACTCTACAAACTCTACAATGAACAAGCAGAATAAAAGGGTACCGTTAGAGCCCCTTCCAGTTAGATTGTGGAAGAATGCTTCAGCAAAGAGCCGATCCCTCAGCCGTGGGTTGCAATAGTAAGCACACCAGAGGAAGAGCAGAGGAAGTTTGATGGTCTTGAAGATCACAGCCTTTCAACTTGATGGTCTTGAAGATCACAGCCTTTCAACTTCTCAGCCTTTAGATATGTATTGATTGTGAGGAAGTTTTTTTTGGTCTACAATGGGCCCCAACTTCTCAGCCTTTCAACTTCTCAGCTTTCAATTTTATTTGGTTTCATTTTTTGAAAATGATTTGGAGTTATTTGTTTTTTTTAGATACACTTAATTTAAATATACTTAAAAGGTAAAATATTTATGAAAAATAAAAATCAATAAAATAATGACAATGTACTAAATTTTTATATTTTTTTGTATGTAGTGAATTTTTTATAGTGTTTCATAAATTTTGTACTTTTTAAATTTATCTAAAGGGCAAATTACACAGGTGGTCCCTATACTTTGTTTTTTTGTGTCATTGTGGTCCCTACACTTTCAATTGGCACAATTTTGACCCTTAATTTTAAATTTTGTGTCAATTTGATCCATTGATAATGCCGTTAGTTTTTTTAAATGAAAATAATCACTGAATATTGATTGAAATTAACTCACTGAGGTTAGTAAATTTATAATTTTCTATAAAAAAAATTAGTGGTAACCCGTACTACGCACGGCATGTAAAAAAGTTAATAATATATTTTTATACAAAATAATATAAATAGTTAAATTTTTTTATGCAAATTATGAACACAAAGAAGATTGAAATTTACAATTTAAATCTCACAATTTATTTATTATTTTTTTAATTTGTCACAAATTTAATCATGTAACTTTCAACCTCCCTTTCTAAAATTGTAAACTTAGGTGGACTCAACCCAAGCAACTTGAGTCAAGCTTAAATTTTTTTTAACGATTGAACTATATAGTTTTTAATTAAGTGAATACTTATGGAGAAATTCAAAAATTCAAATTAAATTTGAGTGGACTTGGGCAGAAACACCAATTAATAACTTGAGCAACCAAAACAAAATTATATATATAAATATATAAATTATTTTCTAATTTATTTTTTAAAATAATGAATAAAATTAATTAAAAATTTAATATTAATGAACAAAAGAAAAAGCAATATACTTAAGATTTTCAATAGAATTTTTCTTGAAAATATTTAAAAAATATACCTTTTAGAAAGGGATCATTAAATAAAGGGTTGTTTGGGAATATTAGCTTTCTTTTATATATATATATATATATTTTTTATCTTTTTTAGATCATATCACATCTCTACTTTTTTACATATTTTTTAGTAAAAAGTAAAAAAATATACTTAATTATCTTTTTTTGAGTCACATCAGATCTCTATTTTTCTATACATATTTTTGTAAAAAGTAAAAAAGTATACTTATTTAGCACTTCCGAAACTACCAATAAGTTGATATTAAAAAAATTTACTTTTTATAATGGCATAAATAATTTATATATGATTTTTTTGAAATTATTTTTAATTTAATAAAATATTAAATAGAATAAAAATAAATTTCTTACAAAATAAAAGTATTTGAATAAAAAAAGGTAAGAAATTTAAAATTTAAATGTGGTATTTTCATTTAATCTGAAAATAATTCTAGATGAACAATAAATTATCACCTATAACCCTTTTTTTTTAAATAAAAAAGTTTAACAAACTAAAAAAATAAACATTTCTTTCTAATTTATTTTAGCAAAACTAACTTTTTAACAATTTGAGCCAAAGATATTCTTATTCTTTATTTTAATTTCTTTAATTGACAATTGAAATTAAAAACAAAAAAACAAAATCCACCATGTTTGGTAAGTACTAAAAAAGTTATGTTTTGTTCTTTTGTTAAAACAAAAATAAAAATAAATTATATTAAAAAATATTATTGTTCAAGTCCTTATAGTTTAGAAGGACATAATTTTTTTTTTATAAAATTTAAAACAAAAAAAAAGAAAAAAAAATTAATAGCGATTAATAATTTGAACACGTGTATTTAAAACAACTTATATTTAGACCAATAATATTATGATACATTATTATGACACATGTGAATATTGATCTCATTCTAATTGTAGTAATATATTTTGAAGAAGAATTTAAATTTAAAATTTTATTTTATAATTTAATAAATGATGCAAAATTTTATCATAGTTAAATTTTTTATGCAAATTATGAAAATAAAAAAGATTGAAATTTAAAATTTAAGTCTCACAATTTTATCACAATTTATTTATTATTTTTTAATTTATCACAAATTTATTTATGTAACTTTAAACCCCCTTGGTAGAATTGCAAACTTAGATGAGCTCAACCCAAGTAACTTGAGTCGAGTTTAAATTTTTTTAAAGATTGAATAACATAGTTTTTAATTAAGTGAGAACCTATGCAGAAATTCAAAAATTCAAATTAAATTTGAGTGGATTTGGGCAGAACCACCAAATAACTTGAGCAACTAAAACAAAATTATATATATAAATATATGAATTATTTGCTAATTTATTTTTTAAAATAATAAATAAGATTAATTAAAAATTTAATATTAATGAATAAAAGAAAAAGCAATATACTTAAGATTTCCAATAGAATTTTTATTGAAAATATTTAAAAAATATACCTTTTAGAAAGGGATCATTGAATAAAGGATTGTTTGGGAAGTGCAATATTAGCTCACTTTTTTTTTTAAAAAATCTTTTTATCTTTTTTTGGTCACATCACATCTCTACTTTTCTACACAGCATTTCGTAAAAAGTAAAAAAAAAAAATACTTAATTATCTTTTTGGATCACATTATATCTCTACTTTTCTATATATATTTTCATAAAAAGTAAAAAGTATGCTTATTTGGCACTTCCCAAACTACCACGAAGTTGATGTTAAAAAAATTTACTTTTCATAATGGCATACATAATTTAAATATGATTTTTTAGAAATTCTTTTTAATTTAAAATTACAGTAAAATATTAAATAGAATAAAAACAAATTTCTTACAAAATAAAAGTATTTGAATAAAAAAAAGGTAAGAAGGAAATTTAATATGGTATTTTTATTTAATTTGAAAATAATTTTAGATGAATAATAAATTATCACCTATAACCCTCTTCTTTTTTTAAAAAATAAAAAAGTTTAACGAACTATCCCTTTTAATAAAAAAGAAAAATTAAGGTTTCTTTCTAATTTATTTTAACAAAAGTAACTTTTTAACAATTTGAGCCAAATATATCTTTATTCTTTATTTTAATTTCTTTAATTGACAATTGAGATAAATAAAAAAAATTAATAAAATCCACCATGTTTGGTAAATACTAAAAAATGTATGTTTTGTTCTTTTTTTTAAAAAAAAATTATATTAAAAAATATTATTGTTCAAGTCCTTATAATTTAGAAGGATATAATTTTTTTTTATAAAATTTTTTTAAAAAATTAATAGCGATTAATAATTTGAACACATGTATTTAACACAAATTATATTTAGACCAATAATATTATGACACATGTAAATATTGAACTCATTCTAATCGTAGTAATATAATTTGAAGAAGAATTCACATTTGAAATTTTATTTTATAATTTAATAAAGGATTCAAAATTTAAGGAATAAATATTGATCTCATTCTAATTATAGTAACATAATTTAAGTAAGAATCCAAATTTGAAATTTTATTTTCAAAATATAAAATTAATTTATAAACCAATCATATTGTAACACGTATTAACAAAAAATTAAACAAAATAAAAAAAATGAAAAAAAAGAATTACAACTTTCAACCTTAATGAAATGACAATATTTTGAAATTATAATAGTATATAGATAAATCATGGAATATATCATTATTTAAAACTTATGTATTATGGGATAAGTGATTATAATTTTAAATTTAAATGAATAAAATACTTTCCATATTTAGTGCCCCTCAAATTTGAATTTTGAAATGGATTGGTGTACTTTCTATTTTTTATTTTATATATTTGATATACTTTCTATTTGAAAGTCATAAATTAAGAGATATTAATTAATTAATTAATATTATTATTTATTTATTTTGCTTGAATGAAAGCTATAGAGGATTTTTTTAATTATTTAAAATCAAAAAATTAAAAATTTTAGTTTGAAATATTGAAACTCCCACAAGACTTGTGGTTACAAACCCCATTTTACTTATATAATATATATAGATAGATAGATTTAATAAGAATTTATATTTGTTTTAGATATTTTTTTAATATACAAATTATTTTTTAAATTGTTTTTATAAAAATAATTTAACAATCCCATCAATAACCATAGTGTATGAGAGAAATTGAAAAGGGTGTAGGCGTAGGTATGAGAGAAGTTAAAAAGGCTTGTGGGTTGGGAGAAGTCAATAAATGCTAAGGCTTTTTTTTTTTTTTTAAATAAAAAATTTAGAAAATTAAGATTGGTTTATAAAAATAATTTAACAATCCCATTAATAACCATAGTGTATAGGAGAAGTTGAAAATGGTGTAATTTTGCTTGAATGAAAGCAATAGAGGATTTTTTTAATTATTTAAAATAAAAAAATTAGAAATTTTAGTTTGAGATATTGAAGCTACCACAAGACTTGTGGTTAGAAACCCCATTTTACTTTTATATATATATATATAGATTTAATAAGAATTTATATTTGTTTTAGATATTTTTTTTTAATACACAAATTATTTTTAAATTTTTTTTTATAAAAATAATTTAACATTCCCATCACTAGCTATAGTGTATGGGAGAAGTTGAAAAGGGTGTAGGAGTAGGTATGAGAGAAGTCAAAAAGTGGGTCGGGAGAAGTCAATAAATGCTGAGTTCTTTTTTTTTTTTTTAAATCAAAATTAAAAAAAATTAAGATTAGGATATTGGAACTCCCATAAGGCTTGTAAGTTAAAAACTCCATTTTCCTTATATAACACTAGCATATCACCCGTGCTAGATACGGATTGTGTTTACAATTATCTATATATGTGAATTGCAATTTTTAAATGTCTTCTTTTTTTTTTCTTTTTTTTTAAATGTCTTCTTTTTTTCCTTTTTTATATTATATTAAAGTTTAATATTTTGATAGTAATCATATGTGTTAGACTTTTCAAGGAATTAAAAGTCTTTTTTTCATTATTATATTATATTAAAGTTTAATATTTTGATAATAATTATATGTGTTGGACTTTTCAAGAATTTTTTTTTATACTTGTTCTTAATGCATTAAAGTGTTATTATGAGAGATAATAATCATATGTGTTGAGACTTTTTAAGGAATTCATATGTGTTGGATTTCAAAGAATGTTTTTATGCTTGTTCTTAATGCATTAAAGTGTTATTATGAGGGTAAGACTTGGGGGTTGAGAGAAGTTAATAAATGCTAAGGTTTTTTTTTTTTTTTTAAAATAAAACATCAAAAAATTTAGATTGGGAGATTAGAACTCCCACAAGGCTTGGGGTTAAAAACCCCATTTTGCTTATTATATAGTAAGTATAGATATAGATAGATAGATAGATAGATATAGACATATAGATAGATAGATAGATAGATATAGATATGGTACATACCATTTATATGACACAAGGACCAAAGTACCGGGACAATTGCTGCAATTTGCCCTCATCTAAATTAAAGGGATTTAAAAAGTAAAAAAAAAAGAAAAAAGAAAAAAAAATTATAATATTAAAAAATGTTCACTAATAAAATATAGATTAAAAATTAAAAATTAATTATTGAAAACTCCATACTAAACAAGGTAATATTTTCTATTAATTTTGAAAATTAAAAAATTATTATTAATTTTTCCTCTGTTTTTTTTTCTCACAAAAAAAAAAGCTTTTTTTTTTTTTTTTTTTTTTTTGTGGAGAGGGTTTTTGACTTGCGATTTTTCTAAAATGGGTGTTTTAGACAGAAAGGGTAGAATTGGTTCAGACAATGAGAAAAAGTGCTTATGCAAGGGGTGCCTTCACTATGAGAAAGAATAGTCGGTTTTGCATAGGGTGCCTTCTTGGATAATAGCTTCAATACTGACATGCATGAAGGGCTTAAGTGTGAGACATATGAGAGGGCTTTAGTGCAAAAATAAAAGAAATGGTTTACAGAGTGTCTTCTTGCTTCACGACTTCAATATTTGTGAGAGAGGAGTAGGCTCAAGTGTGAGAGAGAAATGAGGGTTTGCAGGAAGTGTCTTCTTGGGTCACGACTTGAGTGTCCATACACATGAAAATGAGTGATAAGGGTCAGAGTGTGTCTCTTGGGGTGATGGTTTCAATGCTTTGAAACACAAAACCATAGCATTTTAATAAAGAGAAATAATTAGTGATAAAATATTTTTGTCTCCTTAAATACAAGAACAAAGAATTTATTATTGGTGATGAAATATTTTTGTCTTCCACAACATAACCTTATGAGACGAACAATATATTCATCACGCAATCAATCAGAATTTATTAGTGACGAAATATTTTCATCTCCCACAACTTATTCTTCCAAGACAAAAATATATTTGTTGCCCATTTAATAGAAAGATGAAATGGCATCGTTTGCATGATGGAGTGTTTATTGGTGATGAAATATTTTCGTCTTCCATAACTTATTATTCTTAGACAAAAATATATTTGTCACCTAATAAATGGAAATATGCAACGACATTGTTTAATAGGTAGGGAATTTATTGGTGACGAATTACGTTTGTCACAAAAAATATATATATTTTGTGACAAAAATGTTCATCTCCAATGAGCTAAAATAATTCGCGCCAATGCAAATGAAATTGGCGCCTGAATTTTGCAGTTTTTTTTCGTCTTCTATACGTTTGAGAAAAATTAAAACAAACGAGAAAATTAATATTTTGTCATCTTTGGGTTAAATTTTAAGACAAAAAAAATTTCGTCACCAAATTTTGTCACAATAGCCTAAATTTCTTGTATTTTGTTTCCTTGTTTAATTATTATTATTATTATTTTCTTTTTGTGGAGAGGGGTTTACTGTGAGAAAGAATAGTAGCTTTGCACAAAATGTCTTCTTGGATAACAATGTTTGCATGCACAAACAGCTTAAATGTGAGAGAGAATAGAGAAACTTCAGTGCGAAATAGAAGAGATGGTTTATAGAGATTGTTTTCTCGAGTCACAGCTTAATACTTGTGAGAGAGGAGACTCAAGTGCGAGAGAGAAATGAGGATTTGTAGAGGGTGTCTTTTCGGGTCACAACTTTAGTATTTGTGTGTGTGTGAAAGTAAGTGATTAAGGTAAGAGCATCTCTTAGTTTCTGACGACATTTTAATAAAGAGAAATAATTAGTGATAAAATATTTTCATCTCAAACTCATACGTTCGTTGCCTAATCAACAAAAATACAAAAACAATGTTGTGTGGGGATGGAGAATTTATTGGAGATGAAATATTTTCGTCTCCTTCAACTTAACCTTATGAGACGAAAATATATTCGTCGCACAATCAATCAAAATGCAACACGACACATGGAGAATTTATTAGTGACGAAATATTTTCGTCTCCCAAAACATATCCTTCCGAGACAAAAATATATTTGCTGCCTAATTAACAGAAAGATAAAACGAGCATGAAGGGTTTATTGGTGATGAAATATTTTCGTCTTCCATAACTTATCCTTCTCAGACAAAAAATATATTTGTCACCAAATAAATAAGAAAATGAAACGACATCATCTAATAAGTTTAGAATTTATTGGTGACGAATTCCTTTTGTCGCAAAAAACTTTAAATTTTGTGACAAAAATGTTCGTCTCCAATGAGCTAAAATAATTGGTGCCAACAAGAAAAAAAATTGACGCCTCTTTTTTTTTTTTTTCCTGACGAATTTATTTTTTCGTCTCCTATAGTTTTGAGAACAATTAAAAGAAACAATAAAAGTAATATTTGGTCATGTTTGGGTTACGTTCTAAAATGAAAATAAATTTTATCACCAAATTTTAAAAATTAATTATTGAAAACTCCATACTAAACAAGGTAATATTTTCTATTAATTTTGAAAATTACAAATTTTTTATTATTTGTTTCTCTGTATTTTTTCTCACAAAAAAAATAGTTACATTAATTATCTTTTTTTTTTTTTTTTTTTTTTGTGGAGAGAGGTTTTGACCTTCGATTTTTCTGAAATGGGTGTTCTAGACGGAAAGGGTAGAGTTGGTTCAGACAATGACAAAAAGTGCTTGCGTGCAAGAGGGGCCTTCACTGTGAGAAAGAATAGTGGGTTTGCATAGGGTGCTTTCTTGTATAATAGCTTCAATGCTGGCGTGCACGAAGGGCTTAAGTGTGAGACAGAAGAGATGGGCTTTAGCGCGAAATAGAAGAAATGGTTTACAGAGTGTCTTCTTGAGTCACGACTTCAATACTTGTGAGAGAGGAGTAGACTCAAGTGCGAGAGAGAAATGAGGGTTTACAGAAAGTGTTTTCTTAGGTCACGACTTCAAGGTCTGTGTACATGAAAATGAGTGATAAGCGTCAGAGTGTATCTCTTGGGGTCACAGTTCCAATGCTTCGAAACACAAAACCACAACATTTTAATAAAGAGAAATGAGTAGTGATAAAATATTTTTGTATCCTTCAATACCAGAACAAAGAATTTATTATTGGTGATGAAATATTTTTGTCTTCCACAACTTAACCTTATGAAACGAAAAATATATTCGTCACGCAATCAATTAGAATTTATTAGTGACGAAATATTTTCGTTTCCCACAACTTATTCTTCTGAAACAAAAATATATTTGTCGCCTATTTAATAGAAAGATGAAATGACATTGTCTGCATGATGGAGTGTTTATTGGTGACAAAATATTTTCGTCTTCCATAACTTATCCTTCACAGACAAAAATATATTTGTCGCCTAATAAATGGAAATATGCAACGACATCGTTTAATAGGTATGGAATTTATTGGCAACGAATTACGTTCGTCACAAAAAAAATTATATTTTGTGACAAAAATGTTCGTCTCCAATAAGCTAAAATAATTCGCGCCAATACAAATGAAATTGGCGCCTTATTTTTGCACACGAAATTTTGTTTTCGTCTCCTATACTTTTGAGAAAAATTAAAACAAACGACAAAATTAATATTTCGTCATCTTTGGGTTAAATTTTAAGAAAAAAAAAATTTTTTGTCACCAAATTTTGTCACAATAGCCTAGATTTCTTGTATTTTTTTTTATTGATTTTAAGCATTTGGTGACGAAATTTGGTTTTCCTCTCTAAAAATAATACATTTGGAGACGAAATTATTTCCTCTCTAAAATTTTTTACAATGGTGACGAAAAATTTCGTCTCCAAAATGGCGCCAAATCTTCTACCAAGTTTTCCAAGGGCGGGAAATTGTTTTGTGACGAAAAATAAAATTTAGAGACGAATAAAATTTTCGTCACCTATTGTTTTATTTGATTTTAAGCATTTGGTGATGAAATTTGGTTTTCGTCTCTAAAAATAGTACAATTGGAGGCGAAATCTTATTTTCATCACTAAAACATGCATATTTGGAGACGAAATATTTTTTCGTCACGCGTTTTCGTCACCGTAGACCTTTTTTGTTGTAGTAGAATACATAATTCAATGAATGAGTATATCAAGCCCCCAAAAAATTGTTAAGCCACTAATAAGGTGGTGGTGCCCTATTTGGGTGTTAAGATCAAAATCTTTCCATTAAATTTCACTATGCCTTGTATTTCCATGCAACCCAGATTTCTTTTGAGAGGAAACCCTAAACCAAAAGCTCAAAGATTAAGGTAATTCTTAGAAAATCATCCATTCATCTTCTAGTCCTCTGGTTTTTGTTTTGGGACTTTTGGAGATTAGGTTTGTGAAAAGAAAAGAAGTAGAGGAGAATAAGCTGGAAAAAAAAAAATTGCAAAACGAGACAAAACGACGTCGTTTGCCTTGCACTGCAGGATGCGCTGCAGGAAAACCTTGCAGAGGATCTGGAATCTGAAAACTATTGCTATAACCTTACCACAAAACAAAACAAATATCAATAGTTGCATCAAAACAAAACATGAACAACATCTAAAAACAATGATGCACTGATTTTTGCTTAATATATGCTCATGTGGACAAGTCTGCGTAAAGTTTAGGGAAAAAATTGGGCTCAGGGTTTCAAAAAATTAAGGCTTTTCTAATTTTATTCATTTTTATTGATTTTCTAAAAATTGAGTATTTTATTTTTTGTTTTTAGTGTTTTTTTTTAGAGAAAATTAGTCTAACATCCCTCTCTAATTTTGGGTAGTAGAAGAGGTCTACAATTTTTTTTTTTATGTTAGATAAGGTCTCTCACATCCTACACTTCTATTTTATTCAAAAAAAATACCAACTTTACCCTCATTCTTCCCTCTTCTCTCTCTACATATTTGGGTCTCTCTTCTCTGTCTCATCCATCTCCTTGATCTCTCTCTTCCCAAACTCTAAAACCCAAATCCACCATCTCCCCACTCTTCCACACTGCCACCTTCGCCTCCTTTCACTCCGACGGCCGCTTCATTACTACCGTCGGCTCCTACTCCGGTATCATCATTCCATTTATCTTCTCTATTTTCTCTTTCTATAGATTTGGATCTCTCCACCATCTCACAATCTTCTCTTTCCATACCTTAGCACCCAAATCCACCATCTCCTTATTCTTCGACACCGCCACCTCCAACTCCTTCCATTCCGACGATCGTTTCATCACTGCTGGCTTTGTCTATGTCTTCGACGCCAAGTTCCGAACCCCCTCCGCTGCCTTTGCTTCCACGTCCGCCCCGTTGACCTTATCCATTACCATGAGGATGGGTCCTTGATATATTTGTTGAAGAATAAATAGTGGGTGATCATAGACAACAATAAACTCATGGATCTTGAGGAATTTGAAGGACCTGCTGAAATTTCTCTAAATCTATACCATAGAAATTTCACTAGACATACAGGTAATTTTCTCTGGACCTATACCAGAGAATTTGGAGGAACAACTGAAATTTCTCTGGACCTACACTAGAGAATTTGGAGGACCTGCTGAAATTTCTCTAGACTTATACCAGAGAAATTTCACTGGACCTATTGCAAAAATTTCTCTAGTCCTATACCAAAGAATTTGGAGGACTTGCTGAAATTTCTCTAGACTTGTACCAAAGAAATTTATTCGTGAAGAGAAATTTTTTTGAAATTTCACTGGATTTATACCAGAGAAATTTCACTTGAACCTATATCTGGAATTTCTTTGTAATATTGATCTTCTTTGGCCATCACACACTTGCAATATGAAATTTCACTGGACCTATATCTGAAACTTCTCTGTCATGTTGATTTTCTTTGAATTTTCTTTGCAAATGTAATCAGAGAAATTTACTTGTATGTTGATTTTTCACTAACACATTTGATTTTTTTCTGAAATTTCTCTACAAATGTAGTAAGAGAAATTGACTTGCATGTTGATTTTCTCCAATACATTTGATTTTCTCTGAAATTTCTATGTAAATGTATTCAGAGAAATTTACTTTCATGTTGATTTCTAGCTTAGTGAAATTTAGTCAAAAATTTTTTTTTCCCTGAATTTCATATTTATCATGGATCTTGTTTGGTAGATCTCAACAAGGGCATTCCAAAAATATAATTTTTGTTGAAAATGGACATCTAAATCAAAAATTATTGAATTTTTAAGTTTTGAAAATTTTCAAAAAGTGAAAGACGTTTGAATGTAAAATGCAAGGATATTTTGGTCCAATAATTTTGGAGGGAAGAAGCGCATGTTTTTGAGGGATCTGAGGTAGTATAAAAGTTTGGGACGTCCTTTATCTCCTAAAATTGCAATATTAGGGACCTTAAAAAAAAAAAAAACCATTTTTTTAATATTTGGTAATTTTTTTACTTTTTAGATGTGCCTACTTAAAATATAAAATAAATAAAATATTTGTGATAAAATATTTTTAAAAATTAATAAATACATGAAAATAAACTGAATTTATATGTAGGGAAAATTAGTGAAACATCCCATTCCAATTTTGTGTAGTAAGAGAAGTCCAAGATTTTTTTTTTTTTTATTATTAGCTAAGGTTCCTCAATATTTTCATAGAGAAAATTCGACTCAGAGAAAATTTGACTCTGAGAAATTTTGTCCAACTTAGAGAAATTTCTCTAAGTCGGGACGAAATTTCTCTAAGTCAGGCAAAATTTCTTTGAGTCGAATTTTTTCTATAGAAATGTTGAGGGACTTTAACTACTATGAAAATATTGTATATCTTTTATCTTATAAAATCTTAATATGAGGGACCTTAAAAAGAATTCGCCTTATATATATATAGATATATATATATATATATATTTGATATTTAGTGAATTTTTTAAAAATTTTGTTTCACAATATTATACATTTTAAGTACATATATTAGGTGCATGTAAAAAATTTGCTTCAAATATTAAAAATATTTACTAAAAATAAAAAAACATGAAATTTTTTTTTTTAGAAAATCAATCAACACCAAACAAGGTCATTTTTCAAGAAATTAGACTTAAAAAAATTATGGGTTTCTTTCAGGTAGCAAAAGAGAGGCTCGAAAGAGAGAGGGAGCAATGCGAGGTGATGACTGACGCGCGTGGACGACTAAGATTAACTCTCAGTAATATGTATCGACAGCTGGGATTGAAAGAGTTATTAAATTGGTTCAGTTTAGTCCCTTCCAGTTTGAATTTTACAGAACTAAAAAATTAACACAAAAACAAGGTTTTATTTTTAAAATTTTTCTGAAAAAATAAAAATTAATTTGATAAAAATAAATATTAAATATATTTTTAAATTTTAAAAATTATTTTCTCTTTAAAAAATAAAATCAAAATGACGACATTGTAGGCAGACACTTGGCTCTTCTACCATTAATCATGTCTTTTTGCACCCTCTTCCAATGACTTGTCAAGTTCAATCAAGATGGATGGTTGTCTCCAGGCAATCCAATGATCGAGCAAAACTAATTTCTTAAGAAAATAAGGTTTGAGTAAATTTATCTTCATTCTTACAACTTAGTATATTGAGACTTGCGAGAACTTAAGACTAAACAAGCATCTGTACTGTTCTCAAGTCTAAGGAAAATAAATTGGGCACTAAAATCAGCCCATTGCGACACAACACCTATGATTCTTAAGGTGTGACTTACGTTGGTCTTCCCCTTGAAATTACTGATTTATCTATAGGTCCTCAAATGTTTTAAGACAAAGGACAATTCCTGCAAAAATAGAGGCCAGATCCAATAAGAGAACAACAAATATATAACATGAACTTTGTATAGTAGTTTGCATGGGTTCTAAATCTCTTTTTCCTTTCCATTTTAGGTTGATTATGTGATCTTCCATCCAACATTCTTTCCTTTCAATTGAAGTATTTGTTTCCTGTTTTTGTAAAAGATGTAGAAAATATGCATTATTTTAGTGCATCAAACCCTATCATATGTGGACCAAAAACCAGATGAATTTTTTACATCATGACATGGACAAGAATTGGACAGAAATCAAACTAAATAATAGGATAGCATATTAATTTATCAAAAATTGAAAAAGAAAAAAAAAAGAAAAAAGGAAAGGATAAAGCTAAACTCTACACACAATAATTAATCACAGAAAAATTTACCTTGAAATAAAAACTAATCAAAAGAATGCATATTAAAAACTTTTATGTGTGGCAAACATTTCTGTGTAGTTACACAAGGTGTTGAAAACTCACATGAGTTGGTCGTCTATTTGGCAATGAAACAACCAGAGGATGATTGTGGTCCCTCACAAATTTTCTGACAACCCACCTTCCAGGTTTCTCTCTTTTCATTGAAATCATTGCCGTACAACATTCTCGTCGCCTGTCTCGCTTTTGAAGTGTAACTCTCTCTGATTTTTTATTATCAGGACTTGCTCGACATCCAAGTCCACGTGAAATAACTGACCCATCACGCTCTGACTTTCAGGAAGATAAAACACGAGTTACAAATCCTACATGAGTGGCATATTCATCATAGAATGTTCTTGCAGCTTCTTTCGACTCAAATAGCATCCCTTCTTATGGTTCTTGATTTCTATCAGATCCACATGAACTTCGTTCCCCTCCTACAGAAGTTTCTATCCTCCAAGCACCATGGTCCATTTGGGTCTGCCCATCCACGACACTCAACATTAACAGTTATGAAATCTTTACCAAAAAAGGAAATGAAAAATGGAAACTATTGTACATAAGGTACTTTTTTTTTAACTGATTTGATTGAAATAACAATTTGTAAATCAAGATTAAGAGAAGAGTGGCTTCTAATTTCAGATAAATGTAATCGGGAGACGACAACATCAATGAAAAGATAGCTATGAATAACATTAAATTATACCAGGGTTGCCCGTGACAACCACTAGCCAGTTAATCTTGTGCAAACCACCAAACAATTTCTCATAAGCATGTAAACAAGCAGCAAAGACAGGCAAAAACTGACTGACAAGGGAAAATTTCCATGATGAAAAATCATAACAATGCAATCATCTAGCACAACAATAAATATTTAAGCATTTGGCTTTGGCCTAACAATGAGTTTGTTTATATAACTCAACATCATCAATAGCAACTAGATAGAATTTTGAATGTAATGTGGATTAGTCAAGGTACAAAGTGAGTACTCGAATTCATATAACAATGTGAAGTTCATATAGTTATATAAATCAATTAAAACTAGGTCACCAAGACCATTACCTTGTTTAACCCCATTTACTGAACATATTCCATCAACATAAAGAAATGGTTAGTTAGTGTCATTGCAATGCATTGTTTCCCAAATCCTTTAATCAAATTTGGTACTGCTTCAGAATTGTTGAATTTTGTCCCAAAAGGCACAACCAAAAGAACAATGAAATAAACAAATTCGAGTTACCCATGTAACCTATCATGAAAATACTCAAAAAAAAAAAAAAAAAAGGATTAGCATTTGAATTTGTTGATTTATTTTGCTACCAAAAAAATAAATATCAAACAAATTAAGTCAAAAGGTTGTGTAAGGCTCAGTGACAGTAAAATTGTTTGTTCGCATCTATTTATCTGTTGCTTCTACTTAAAAATAATCTCAGGGGTGCTTCATATGTATATGATTCAAAACTAACATTTTCTTAGCAACCAAACTAGATCTAAAACTAAAAAAGAACAAGAACAAAGAATCGGGGCACTGCCTGAAAGAAAAGCACAGTTAATTTCCTATGCCCAATGCCCAGAATTGCAAAAATAAAAATAAAAAGTTCATCAAAATTTCTAAAAATTTAAACCAAATGCAGAACAAACAACTCGAATTGGTTGAATTCTAGGGTTTGAATAACAGAAATGTCGTCTTGATCTTCAAAAACAAATTGCACACATATACATATCATATATATACATTTAGAGAGAGAGAGAAAGATAGTTACTGCAATCGAAGCTTGGGTTTTGAGGGTTGATTTGGAGTTGAATTGTCGGAGGGAAGCTTTGAGAGTTAAAATTGAGTGGCAAGATGATTTTTGATGCAGGAGGGGAGGGACAACTTGGAAGTATGGAACTATATGTGTCTCCGTCGTACGGTGAAATAAAATGCAAATTCTGACGAGTCAGGAGCCTCTCCTTGCAAGCCCTCCTTGCGCTCCGTCTTTGCAAGCCTTCGGGCCTACTTTTAGGTCCAATTTTGATAATCCGAACCATTCATATTTTAAGATTTATTCAGTATATTATACATGTAAAAAATTAAGTTGATCGGATATTAGAAAGTATGTGTTCGAAAAATTGAACTAAAAACTATTTTTTTAAAGAATTTAATAAACAGTTTTCTAAACATATGTTTTCTGATATCCGATCAACTTGATTTTTTACAGGTATGATATACTGAATAAATCATAAAATATGAATGGTTCGGATTATTAAAATTGGGCCTAAAAGTAGTCTCGAAGGCCTGCAAGGACGGAGCGCAAGGAGGGAGTGCAAGGAGAGGATCCTAATTCAATTCTGACGTCCTCTCTAGGGTCGACAATGATTTGCACTAATTTTGGTGTTCTATGACATGATAACGAGAAAAAAAATATAAAAAATCAAATCAAGATCAAAACATCAAATCTCTACTATCAATTCATTAGAGCTAATTTAACTTTAGAACTCAAAAATTAAAGTTTCAAAACATTTTTCCTCTAGGGTATTAGGGACACGTGTTGTCTTTCCATAGGTTAAACCCTTGATCACACCAGAAATGTCTTTCATTTTTCAAAGACTAATTCTGCAAATACTAATAAATGGGTAAAATAAATAGGAATGAATAGTGTAAAATGACAAATAGAATTATAATGTTGCTCTAATAGTTAAATTGTTATTTTTTAGTTGAGCAAATTACAATAACGGTCTCTATAATTTGGGTCTTGTGTCACTTTGATTCCTGACTTTTTAATTGTGACACATGTGATCCTGAATTTTGAATCTTATTCTAAATAAGGATAATTGAAGATATTATTGCTCAATTTAAGGGCAAAGTCGTCAATTTAATAAAATATAAACTAATTTGACAAAAACAAATGCCAAATTTTTTTTTAAAATTTTTTAAAATTATTTCTATCTACTAAAGATAAATTATGTAAAATTGATAAATCTTTTAAACATTTTTTTTACCAAATTAATTTTAATTATATGTTTGGATGATGATCATGTAATGGGTGGTTGTTTTTATTTTTATTAAATTAGTTTCTATTTTTTCAAAAGTCAAATATGATGACAAATTTAATATTATTATTAAATCAATCTATTAAATAAAAAAATCTAAAATTAAAAACATTTCATATATTAAATATATTGATTACATATTAAAAGCCTAACAACCACCCATGACATGATTATCATCCAAACATATAATAAAAATTAATTTGATAAAATAAATAAATAAATAAATGCCTAAAAGATTAATCAATTTTACATAATTTATTTTGATGGGTAGAAATTATTTTTAAAAATTCAAGAATATTTTTTTGACATTTATTTCTGTCAATTTAGTTTATATTTTATCAAATTGATGACTTTGTCCTTAAAATTGAGCAATGGTATCTTCAATTGTCCTTATTTGAAACAAAATTCAAAATTTAGCGTCAAATGTGTCACAATTGAAAAGTTTTAGGGACCAAAGTGACGTGAGCCCCAAACTATAAGGACTGTTAGTGTAATTCACCCATTTTAGTTTAACTAACTTTCGAGTAGTTGTCCGAGTGGTTTTTCGGCCTATCATCCAAATTGGCAACTTTAACAAACATTCGGTGGCTGTTCGGGTGGTTGTCTGGACAGTCATTCAAAATTTATTGTCTCTCTTTTTATTTGTTGTGTTGGCAACTTTAACTATGTGTGAAATTTGTGCCAAATTTGACACAAGAGATAACAATTGTTATTTTTAGCAGTTCCAATAGTAGACCGTTAAAGCACTATATTTTTCTACACCTACTATAGTTTGCCTTTAGCATCATCCCATTTAGTAAATCGTTAGAGATGCTCTATCAATTGTACTAAAAATACAAATGGTCAAATGTGATTAATTGTCAAAAAAATAATAATTTTTAAACCTCCAATAATATTTGGACATGGATACTTTTAGTAGAATTGTTAGTAAGATTTTAAATAGATGTAACATTTCTCTTCTTGAAAAATGTCTCTATATGCCCCAATTACTAAGTTTGTAGTATTTAGTAAGGTGGGCATCGACCCGCCCAACCCACTCGGTCTGACCTTATTTTATAGGGTTTAGAAATGTTATTTTAGCCCATAGGGCCGAGTAAAGCCATCATTTTCAGTCCGATATATTAATGGGCTGAATCTGGGATTTATAATTTCAAACCAGCCTGACACAACCTCGCCTGGTGTAGATACCCATTTTTTACGAACCCTAAGACTTCAGGCGCTTGTAAGCTTCCCGGTGATGAAATGGTAATTACTTCATCACTAGAAATGCTTAAGGCTGTTTTGAGCTGTTGTGTTACCCTGTTTTTAATCAAAACCATATTTTTATAAAAATGATCATTTTACCCTTGAACTCATTTTAGCAAAAAACCTAACTTTTTGGTTCCACTTAGAGGAAAAAGTCCGATTAAGTTTGAATTGATGAATATTTTCAAAACCATTGATCAATTTTGCGTAAAAAGTCAATTTGAAGCCAAACGGACCTACTTAAGTCATGAGAGGGTCCAAAGGCATGAAATCATGTACCTGTGCATGCATGAATGGCACACATAGGTCATGCAGCCATACAATCCACTGACACCCAATTTTGTTTTGAAAGCGGATGTTGGTGCATTTTCTTCAGGAGGCGCAAGGGGAATGCGACAGGGCAACTATAGGACGACCTAGGGTGTTCCCCAAGTGTCCTACTTGCCTATAAATACAACCCCTCATCCCCTCTTTGAAGAGATCCAAGTTTTGAGCAATTTTGAGTGAGTTTTAAGAGAAAAAAACTTGCCTCCTTCTACCCTAAACCCTAGAATCCAAAAATACAAATCCTACAGCATCTTTAGCAGCTAAAAGTGTATTCAGGGTTTGAGAAACTTGAACCGAATCAGCACCAAAGCTTGAGGGAAGCTTGCAAGTAAGGAAACTCGATTTTTCTCCACATTTTCTTCGGTTTGTGATCAAAACCAGCGACTAAGTCCTCTTTTCTTTATATTTCAGTAGCTTCTAGTCTATTTTCCATTATATAATCATGTTAGGGTGTTAGTTTAGCATAAAGTATCATGTAAGTTAATTAACTTGCATATTTTTTGTTTTATTTTGCATGTTTTGTTTAAGTAAACAGGCATGTTAGGGTTAGTGTAATCATGTAATCATCTTGTATGTAGTCTGGTTTGAGCCTCATTGTATAGTAGTTAGTGTTGTTTATGTGATAGTTGCTTTATTTGCATAAAATCATGTTAGTATTTTTAAATTGGGCTTAGATTGCATATTATATGTATAGTAGCATGTTTAGGTCATATAGACTTTATTTAATTCATGTTTTGCATGTTGGACGCTTGGTAGTGGAATTCGGTGAGTTTTCTTACTCTTCATAGCTTATTGCTTGTTTTGGTACATTGTTTTTCAATAATCCAAAGTTATACATTTTTTCATGCAAAATTGATTATTTTTGGATGTTTTCATAAATATTGCTTAGTTTGGGTTGAGTTTATGGCCATGCTATGTTAAAAATCATTTTTTGTTGAAAAGTCTTTATTTTATAATAATATGGCTTTATTCTTTTAAATCCAAGTTAGAGGATATTTATTTGTTGAAATCATTCAGTTTTAGGATTAGTAAAGGTTTTAGGGTTTAATAATGAATTTTGTGAAATAATTAATCATTAAATCTCATAGAATAAAATATTAGTAGAGGCTAATCACTTGATTGGGCGAAAGTCATTCAAAGACCTTCTCTTTTCGTACCTTAGTTCCCGAACATTGATTACTTACTTGTGATGGATCAGGTCTTTTGTTTAGTTTTTGTAACACCTGCCTCTCACCTACTTGTTACTTTTATGGTTAAGTTTAATTATGTCTTTATCTGTGCTTTATATACTTATTTGTGTGCGTCATGTCAGTTAACAAACATGCTCTTTTATGAAAAAGACCTGTCTGACTCGTTAAATAGTAAGGTTACGTAGTAACTAGTGGACTAGGTGATGAGCGCCTAATTCGCCATAATTAGAAAAGGAAGGGTTCAGTTAACAATTGATGGGTGTATTGCTAATGTAATTAAAATAATTAAGTAAGGCCTCGTTTGGGAACATGCTAATTTAGTAACTTTTTGGCTATTTGGCTAAAAATGTAGTTAAAAAAAACTTGTATGTTTGGGATGACTTTTTGGCTAATTACGAAAAGATGTGTAAAAAGTAGAGAGAAAAGAGAATCTTTGACTTTTTGGTATGAGTTGTTGGCTTTTTGGCTAATTTAGTAACTTTTTGGCTAATTGGCTAAAAAGGTAAGTCCCCAAACGGGGCCTAAATTAGGAATAGGTGCTCATACCTTTTTCTATATATATATGTGTGTGTGTGTTGAACTCAAGGAAGGGGAGAGAAAAGAGAGTGAGAGAGAGAGTTCTAGGGAACAAGAAGAGAAGTGAAGGAGGTAAAGGAGATCTTGAGGCAACTTGACTAAACTAGCTCTTGGAGGTACAAATTCTTTCTAATCTCTTGCGTAAGAACTAATTTCCACCTTGAATTCATAAAATGTAAGGAGAAATGAGAGGCTTAGGTAGAATATTGTGTTACAAACCCTAATAAGAGGAATTCTTCAAATCTTGATATAAATAAAGCTCATCTATTGGACCTTCCTTGATTTAAGTTAGATGTCTATAATGTTGTTGAAACATAGAGTTTCCATCTAAATTTGAAGTTGTTGATGAGATTGTAGAACTTAAGTTCGAATTTGAAGCCTATTCATGAGTTGAACTTGGAAATTGTTTGTACACCATGTTTGTTAAGTTTTGGCCTTTAATTTGAGTGAATTTGAGTTTGATTTTTAGTGGGTTGAAGTTCCAAAAACAGGACAAAAACTCGGTTTTGGAACACCCAGAACTGCACTGCGGCAAGGGAGCCTGCACGTACGGGAGTGCGTTGGCGCACGTGCGGCGAGTAGGCCTGCACATGCAGAGAACAGAGGAGTGTTGGTGAGCATTCTGCTTAAAAAGCACCTGATGGCGCATGTGCGGAGAGGGTCCCGCACTTGCGGCGAAGGAGCTCCGCACGTGTGGCTGTTTGGCTGCCTCGGATTCACTTTTCTGTGTCATTTACGCCACTCTCAGACCTCCGTTAGCGTGTGTCACACCCGTAATTGATGTCCATTTGCATTGTATGAACATTTAACAAGAGTAAACTAAGTTATGGAATTAACTAATAGGGTGTTTTGTGAATTAAGTGAACGACGCTTGTATTTGTCTGTGTAGGTCAAACACCTCATTCCAACCACTTGCAACACGGAACTGACTGTGAGTAACACTACTGTAAAAATATATTTGATTTAGATTATCTTTTCTCTGCTTCAACTTATGCGTTACCCCGATATGTTTCTTATGTGGATGAATGACAACTCTATCTTAGTTTTCATTATTTACTATGATGACCCTAGCCCCTCTTCATATGAGTACAGTTATGTCAGTTCCATTTTATGGAATTTTTTATTAATATGGCAGTAGCTATCATATCTGATCGTCGGTCTTCATGACCGCCGGTTCGGTATTCCTAACCGCCTGTCCGGTCCTCATGACTGTCTGTTCGGTCTTCCAGGCCACCTGTATTTACTGCTTTTGACTTTACTACGCAAAATGTTATGCTTCTCAAATGCCGTATGAACCCACTCAGTTTATGTTTTATTTTATGTTGTAATTGTCATTCAAAATCTCTTTATTCATTGTTATTCACAGGGCCCTAGCTCACATTTTGGCATATCATATAGGCAATCCAGCTCCGGAAAGGACGTAGTGGTGACGGTCTTGCTCTGGTTTTGTCAAGCTTACCACCGTGCCTCACCGTGAGGTTCCCATCTAACAGAGTTTTGAAGTGGCCAGTGTCCACCCTTTTGTAACTCACTCATGTGCTTTGTTTTGGTTGGTTGTCACTGGCATTATAATTGTTGTTGATGGGAGTAACTTTTTCCCCTTTTGATTGTCTTTTAGACAAACTTGTAATAGCGCATTGTGTTACTGCATGTATATATGTGTATATATATGGCGATGTCCTTTGTCTCATGTAAATTCACAGCTCATTGGATGTTTTGTTTTCTTCCATACGAGTTTCCACTAGCCCCATTTATTTGCTTTGTTCAGTTATGCCTTCGGTAATCGCGGATTACTGGCCTGTTACGACACTAAACTTATAAGGGCAGGTTTGGGTCGTGACAGTTTTCATTATTAAAGGTTTCTTAATTCCCTATAAAAGTTAAGTGGTGACTCTATCAATGTACGAAAGTGAGTTGGTACAACATAGTGTGGAAACGTGCCTTATACCCAAAAAGGTACGGCGTCCACGCCTGACCGCTATTAAATTAATTATTGAAATACATATTTTTTTGTTGAGATCTAGACTTTATTTTTGTTAATTTTATTGAAACTCACATTTGTGGTGATGATATATATTATTGTTGTTGATAATATAATTTTTTTTTGACTTTTTATATGACTTCTTAAAATTATATAAGTTCTGTTGGTATAACATTATATTTAAAAATATATCACTACTATTTTTTTAAAAATAAGTATGATAAAATTATATAACTAAAATCAATATATATATTTTTTTCTTCATATATGATCTATAATAAAGGCTCCAACATTAGACACAAAATTCTTCAATTTATAATGATGTCAATATAATGTGTAATTGAATTTAATTATTGTGGACCGCACTTTTTTCCATGCCCCCTTCGGAAGGTTTGAAAAAAAAAGGCCTCACAGTTCGGACTCCCGCGGTTCTAAATCTAATCTCACAAGTGCAATGTGAAACTGGTAAACACCAAAGAGTCCAAATCCGACAAATCATTTTGGAAAATCGATTTTAAATCAAATAATGTCAAAATTGGACTGCTTTGCCAGATATAGAGTCGCCACCTAAATATTTTGTTTTTGGGAAAATTTGGGAAACCCTGGCTCGTGTCGAAGGCCACGTGTCCGTCATCACCAAAGTTGCCTCGGCTCGGGAACTTAGATACGAGAGGGGAAGGTCATGAATTGAGCACCCCCGCTCGCCCGATCAAAGATCGGCCTTTACTAATCATGATATGAGTTTTTATAAACATTATGCGTTCTTATTCCGGTTATTAAACTAGCTTTACTATGTGCTGTGCACAAGCAAGCATAGACTAGTTTGCAAGACTTGGAACAATTCAACTCATGTTTGTTTGCGAAAATAGTTTGAATTTACCACATCAAGTGGGCTTAAAGTTTGTGAATTTGCCACCAAACATAGTGGGCTTAAAACATGATTTGCCACTCAACAAAGTGGGCTTAAAACGCGCATTTATTGAATCGTTCCAATTCAAACAACAAGCCTTCATCCACAGGCATTCAAGCAGTTTAGTATTTAAGCACATAACCTCATGGCAAGCATGCTAATCATGGCAACATTCACACTCATGCAAATATGCTAAAGCAAAAAAACTCACATAGTACTCCAAGCTAGGAAGATATAAGTTAGAAAATAATGCATGATTCCTAATTATACAAGATGTCTAATGCAACACATGCAATATGCAATTAATAGACTTGGCTACTAAAATGGAATATGAATCGATTTGAACAACATGCGATTAAACATGTATTCAAATAAGATATTGAAATGGCAATGCAGTTTGAATGATACGCCGAGCCTCGGTGCATGCAAGACAAGATGAGTGGATGCAAGCATAAGGTATGCTAATTGAAACGTGCCCTTAATCTAACCATCAAAAGCGATTAAATAAAAGGGAGAAAGATGTGGGGTTGGAAAACATAGACATACGCACGCACACTTATTACAACATTACGCCCTCGCGAAAGAGGGTCCGAATGAATAAGAACTAACTAGCTATGCTAATTAAGCTAACTAATTATTACAAAACTCGAAACTAATTAACTATTCTAGTTAACTAATTATTACAAACCGAAATCGAATAATTAGTTAAACTAACTAATTATTTACAACTCTTAATTAGCTACAACTAATTAATTGCAACATATATTTGATCTATTGCTAACTTAAACTAATTAGCTAATCCTGGGAAGCGAGGGATGCATGCATGCTCGATTTTTCACCCGAAAAGCCACTGCCTTGCTGCTGAAAACCTTTGTTTGCACATATGAACACCAACAAAGCTGCCCACTTCCAGAACACCTCTACTCCATCTTACCAATACACTGTGCAAATTTCATTGGTGGCCGACAGGGGGCCGGTCGACTACCAATGGTGGCCAGTCGGCTACCATTGATGGCCGGTCGGCCACTGGTGATGGCTGTCGGCCACTATTGGTTTAAACTTCCTTGCTGCAATAGAGAGCAAAACAGTGTATTTCTCAAAGGTTGTTTGCACACTTTGCCTCTCCTTTTCATGGGGAAATCAAAGGAGAGACAAGCTTTGGTTCACAAACCATCAATCAAGCAATTTCATTGCATGATGGCTTGTGAAACCAATTGTGCAAGTTCAATAAATATGCAACAAGACCAAAATGTCCATCACCTTATCATGCATGATCAAGGGCAATGGAGACCAAGGAAAATGGCACATTTCATCACTTTTGAGTATAAAATGTTCAATTTTCCTTGTGTTCAAATTAACGTCCAATTTAAATACATGCAATGCAACACAAAGAGATGTTTATCTTGCCTCTTTTACTTACCAATTTTGTTTACTCGTTTTAATTACCAAATCATTCATTAATCCATTAAGTCCATCGGTGAGTGTTCTCTAATGGAATGAGGGCTCAAACCACAAGTTTCTTTGGGCATGAAAGAGGCATTACACTGTTGGTAATGAGCCCCATAAGGGATTAAATCATTAGGTGTATCACCTCCATTTCACACTCAGGCAAACAAGTGGTTTGAAACCACTTTCAAAGCAAAACCAAAAAGTGAAGAAATGAGGGAGATTGCAGAGATTATGAAGTGCTGGAAATGAATGATAAAAGCACTAAAACATGCAACCAACTCAAGCCAATGATAGTTAAAGCCTTAAAATACTAAACTAGTGAATGAATTAACACTACAACAATGCCATACGAGGCTCAAATGAAACAAATAACCAAAAATAGAGGAAAAACAACCCTAAATATAGTCTAAAACATGCTGGACTTAAGCTAAGTTCAGCTAGAAAAACATGCTAACATGTGAAGCTAACTAGGCATACACACAAGACACAAGGAGGGGAGGCTAACCCCTCCAATTTTGGACCCCAAAACAAGTTTTTTGCCACTAAAAAACCTCTGAAATTTAGTGGTTAAAAGGCCCAAAAAAGTTGATTTGAAAGTGATGAAAAAAGGCACAAAAGCTTTACAAACTAATAAGCAAGAAGGGTGAACCACTCCCTAACCAAAAAAGAGGCCCAAACCAGCACTTTTAGGCCACAAAAACAGAGTTTTTTTTAGTTCAAAACCATTCCCAAAATAGTAAGAAAAGATGGTAAAACAAGCTTGCAAAACAAAGTAAACAAGGCAAGCAAACTACCTCTTGAAGCAAAGGGCAATGCTAGGCACAAAACCAAGCTAAAACCACCTTCAAGAACTCCAAGAAGACCCCAAGTAACCTCAGCTCAGAGGTAAGAGGATTTGATTTAGGATGTGTATGCAAATGTGTAGAGAAAACAAGCACTTAGGCACAAAATTGTAAGAGAGAGAGATAAATCTAGAGAGAGAGAGAGAGAGAGAGAGAGAGAGAGATTTTTGCTCTGAATTTTCTAACCCTCAAAAATGGGGAAGGAACCCCCCTATATGTAGAAAAACATGCCTTGAGCTTAGAAACATCCCACCATACATATGTAGGGAGATGCAGCTCAATGTACTAACAGCTGGCATAGTTGTCAATAAATATCTCGAAATATCTAGAAAAAGAGACTGGTGGCTGACCGGCCACACCAATGGCCAGCAAGCACAAGCCATGGCCGACAGCCTCTGGTGGTGGCCGACAGGTCACCACAAGTTCCAGGCACCAAGTTTTGTTCCAAAACAAGGCACAGAAAGGACAAGGTCCAAAGGCTCAAAGACAAGGCGTTCTGTCGAGGACTTTGGGGCGCTCAAAACGAACACATGCAACCACAATCATCAAATGCACAAGTGATGACGTCCAAGTCTTGAGGATGGTCAAAAATAGGGTGTCTACAATTATGGAATGTATTAATTTTTTTTTAACGTATAGCCCAATAGGTAAATTTTGGATTTATAATTATTTTTGGGGCTGGACTTGGGCAGATGTAGAAGCCTGATGTTAGAGCTGGGCCGAGTTTGGACAAACACAAAATCTTTTATTATGTAGTGCCAACCTAGTCTGAACTTGACCCGGCCTGACGAATGCCCGCCAGTATTTAATTATGATTTATTGTAGTGTTAGTTATGACTTGATTATACACATTGTGATCTTACTTATTATAATGTTTGTTATGATATTATTTTGATAATGATTCAAAACATCTTTAATTACACTTATGGGTTATGACTATATTTTTTTAGTTACTCGAGACGATTGAGTTATGACATTTATGACTATTAACCCCACAAATGTCATAACTTGCATATGGTACATACTGGTGTACCATAGCATAATCCCTTTAATTAGGGTATTATTATGGTACAAACCCTCAAATGTATGTACCATATGTGAGAGAATAATTTGCGAGGCCAAATTGGGTCGAGCTAGGTAGAAGTGGCTTCAAGGCTTAGGCCGCGTGTGTTACGACCCAAACTCGCCCCTATGGGTTTAGCACCGTAACTGGCCAGTAATCCGTGATTATCGAAGGCCTGCTTAACAATAATAACAGTAATACAGAGTACCGGGGGCTGGCGGAAGCCAAAATAGTAAATAAAAGATGTCCAATGAGCTGTGACAGTCTGTATGCAAAAAGACTTTTCATAACACATTCACATTCGGAACAAAAGCAGTATGTACATACATCATATACTGGCATTCAGGTTAGGGACCAAATCCCTACCATAATAGTACAGTACAAGTCTATACAGTATTACAAAACAGAGACAGAAGGGTGAACTGAGACACCCCAAACGAGCCTAAGCTTGAACACACTTGGAACCTTGCAGTGAGGCACGTTGGTTGGCTTGACAAAAAGGGAGTTTAACCCAACGCTCCTAGCTCCGATCCGGTGCCTGGACACCTACATACATATATGAACAGTGAGCGAAAGCCCAGTGAATAACAACTGTGTAAAGAGGTTAAGAATGAATGTCCTTTCAGTCATTAAACAGTCATATCAGCCATTTAGAAACCATAGTAGTTATAAGTGGTATATCCAATAGCAAAACAGTACAGTAGGTCTTAACAGACCGAACAGTTAGTTGATGGCCATCATAACAGTAAACAGTAGTGGTTCCAACATGTGAGCCGACAGAGATCTCTATGACAGTAGCAGTAATAGTACAGTAACAGTAAATTGCTATGGATACCACAAATACAGTTTACAAATAGGACAAACATTTATTCATTAAACAATAGCGTTTCAGTAAACAGAACAGTTGATCATTCAGAAAATATTCATAATTGAACATATCTTTACAACATTGTTACTCACAGAGCATTGGGCTATAAGCGGCTAATGAGCGTCCTCGGATGCCAACCCTACATAGTTACAGAATGAACACACACTAAGTTACACACTTGGGAAACAATGACTTAGTCCTTATTTTGACTCGGTGTGGATCTACATCAATATCCTTATTAAGATGCCTTAGACATGGCCTAGGAATGCCTAGGATGGAAAGAGGATGCAAAAATGTACCTAAAAGCACTTTTCAAAATTTTCAAAAAACAGGGGTCTCGCTCGAGCGTGGCTTTCTACGCTCCAGCGGACATGCAGACAAAGGATCTCCACTCAAGCTTGACTTCCTCGCTCGAGCGGACTATAAACTCAAGCAAAAGTACTGGATGCATGCAATTCATGCTCGATGGGTGCTCGATCTCCGCTCGAGCGTGAGACACAAGTCCTCGCTCGAGCGTGAATTCCCTCGCTTGAGCGGACTGTAAACACATGAAAAATACTGGATACACGCATTTCACGATCGAGTGTTACTTTCCCCGCTCGAGTGGGATGCATGTACTCAGAGTGTACGCTCGAGCGTGAAGTCTTACGCTCAAGCGTGGGTCCAAAATCTGGAATTTCCAGATTGAACCTCCAAGCTCAAAACTTAATCTTTAAAGCATCAAATTCGATCCTTTTGGGCCAATTTTCTGGAAAACTCCTTAAAACTCATAATATAACATGTTTCAAAGATTAATTTGCAAAATCAAAGCCCAAAGGTGAGTCAATTAAACACAATTTCAAATAAACTTCAAGAACATAAAGTGTACGTAACATGCATGTGTTCAATTGAAATCAAAGCTTCCAATACGTAATCAAATGAGTCAAAACTTCCAAAAACATAATGAATTCATGAACTATAATCAAGATATGGACATACACGTAGCAATTTCCATGAAAACAACATCAAAATGCTAGAACATGTACATGCATGCATGATTTAAGCTTCAATTCAACATTTTGAACCAATTCTAGACTCTAATCACCAAACTTCCATGAAACATGCAAGATACAACTTAAATACAAGTTCAAGAAGATGATTCTCCTACCTTAGGTACTCAATTTCAAGAATGGAAGCTCAAATATGTAAATTTCCTTCAATTTCTTCTAGTTCCCTAAGCCAATTCTAGATGAACTCACTCTTTCTCCCAATTCTCCCTTTCACTCGGTTAGCTCTAGATGAAATGAATGAGATGGTGTAAAGCTAAGCTCCCAAACAAGATTGTAGAAGTGGCCCACTAAATGGAAAGTTTGGTAATTAATCAAACTAAAGCAATTTAACATTATTTAATCCAATTTAATTGATCCAAATCACATTTTAATTAAACATACCATAAAATCACATAAATTCCTATTAGCATAAAACACTAATCAGTTCCGGATTCGGCCGCCGATAAGGCTTTCAATTTGCAGTTCAAAACATAAAACATGAACAGATCAATTAACAGTCAAACAGATAGAAAATGCAATCAAGCAACATACTCATGCGATCAGTTTAGGATTTCATCCTAATCAGTTACTTATCATGTTCAGTCGCAGTTTAGCAGTAATCGGAGGTGAGGGTTGTCACAGCATGATAGGCCAAGCTATGACTTGTGAGAAAGCTTGATTTGAACTGTACAGAGGCCAAACCGGTCAAAAAGGTTTGACTGGACTACCAAATACCCATATTCTTGAACCTAGCTACTTCATAATGGCAGTCAACGCCTTGACCAAGCTACATGGAAGGCGGTCAAATGGAATTGATGAACAAACTTTGACCAAGTTACGGGAGAGCCACGCAACGTTAGCATGGCGGCGCACCACGTTGACCCTGCACAGTGCTGTGTATTGCACGGCTAAGTCAGTGGCAGACAGAGCAAAGCTAGCTCGGCTGATCGGCGGGAAGTCGAGCAAAGAGTTATGCCATTTCACTTTGCTTGTAGTGAGGAGGGTGTTAAAGGATAAGCATTATCCTTTAGGAATGTGATTCCTAGGAGGACTCTATAAATGAGAGTTAGAGTCCTATTAAGATTGTGCCATGCGAAACTTACAAAACCTCAAACCAAATCCTAAATGCAATTCTTACTCTCGAATTCACAAAGCTTTTGCTTCCTTAGTCTACTTGCTGACTTAGGCATTGGAGGGGTTTCTTGCACACACCTACGGGCTAGCTCATATTTGTAATTTTAGGTGTTGTGACGACATTTGGAGGAGCGCAAGCTTGATCAACAAGATTATACAAGTGAAGATTATTTCATACTCGTACAATATGCAAGTTATCAAATTTGTGAATTTGATTCTTACCACTATCATAACTCAATCACATGGAGTCGTAACTAAAGAAAGAAAAAAAAATTATAACCAAACACCGTTGTATAATCAAAAATCTCTTAGGTCATAATCAAAATATTGTCATGATCAACATCACAATGAACTATAATTAACACAACAATAAGTCATTACCAATTGGTACGTATAGCTTTATTGAAACTTGATTACTACATTTCTTATGCATAATATTAGCTCTAAAGAATAAAAACATAAAAACAAAAAAACAAAAATGGAACTTAGAGCAGATATACAACAAGAAAGAATGTATGATCATATGTTTGTCTCGATTAAAGTTACATAGTTGTGGTTATCATGAAATAAGTCTTAATAACATAAATCCAATACACTGTCTTAGCAAACAACAATAATAATAAAAAAATGATAAAAACATAATAAACATGTACATATTGGCAGATGACACACTTTATTTTTATTTTTTTGCAGTCCAAAAAAAAAATAAAAATCAACGGTAATAGAAAGGGATTTTTGTATTCCTAAGGTGATTAGCAGCTTCGAGTACTTGAATTATGGGTGTCTCTGCAATTAAATTTCCTCTAACTGTATGTGTTTGTAGGAAAATACCTAATAATTACAGAATGCATAAATGTAAGGAGATGCAACATATCAATGTGAACAATATAAAGCTATGTTTGGGGAGTCGATTTGGCCTATTTTGGCAACGAGAAAAAAAATCAGTTTATTGACTCATTGATTTATTTGGATCACATCACTTCTCTATTTTCTTTGCACGTTTTTTTCGAAAAAAGCTAATAAGTTAAAAAAAGTCACTTTCCAAAATAGGCAAATAAGCAGAAAAAGACAAAATAGGCTAAATAAGTTAATAAGACAAAATGTCACATTTAAACTATAATTATTTTATATATATATATATATTTCTCTCTCTCACAACTATCACATCCAAACCAAAAAAAGCTAAAAATTCTTTCTAAACATTAGCTAAAAAACCAGGCTAAATTAAGTCTTCTCAAATGAAGGTTAAGTATTAAAAGTGTAAGTGATTTATACTTTGTTTGTTTCGATAGAAAAATATTTTTTGTATTTGATTCCGACCCTAAAAATGATGGTGTGTTAGTAGTTGTAATAGTGGTGGTCTAATTGATGGGAAAGTGAGAGTAGTGGTGGTGGTAGCAAACCTTAGGAATAATGATACATTAGAGTAGCTCCAATTCGTAACTTTTATTTTTGTCAAATTTAAATTTGATAAAAAAAAGTGTTCAAAAATTATGGAAAATGTTTGGGATCCCCACAGAGGAGGACCCCCACGACCCCCATTGATGTATTAACCATTGACGTGTTTGAATTTTTTTTTCCTATCTCTGATAGTGACATGAATGGTCTAGATCATTTTGGGAGTTCTGTTTTATGGGAGTCTCTATCATTACTGAAAAATTATAATCAATATATTTATCAAATGTTGGATAATGCTATGGTACACATTTTTGTAGTATATGTTATATATTTTTGTGATAAATGTTACGTAATTCTTTGGTAAAATTATGATAATTTGTGATTCAAAAAATAAAATTATATATTTTGTAATAATGTTATGTATTTTTGTGATAATATTAATAAATATTTTAATAAAAAAATATGTAACATTATCACAAAATGTATAAGTTCATTTATGAATTACAAATTGACATAATTTTATCAAAAAATTACGTAATATTTATCACAAAACTATATAACATATATCACAAAAATACATCATATATACCACAAAAATACATAAAATGGTGCATAGAATTTCCCTCCAAATGTTCATCAAATTAAGGGAGAAACATTTTTTGTAGGAAGACTGGGATCAGCAAACAAAAGACGAGCGCTGCGCTGGCGACGGCGTTGTACCACGCGCGCGCGCTGGCAGGGTCGCTCAGCAGAAAGGGAGGAAGCCAGGGTCGTAGTCGACCACCTTGTTGGAGTAGTAGAGGACGCGACCATGCAGTCAATGGCGTGGTTGACAGAGGCCGACCTCCTGAGGGGGTTTTGCTTAGCCCAAATGGAGTCAGCGACCCTGGCGATTGCCTTGATGAACAAAGCAGTGCGCTCGAAGATGAAGGTAGAGCCGCTGAGGGCCTAGCTGGAGGAGGCGAAGTCGCAGCTGCAGAACCTAAGGGTTGAGACAACGGGCTGGAGGAAGGCCGCTCGAAGCGCATGCACAAAGGGGTTAGAGTATGCGCAAATGATGAAGAATATGGAAGTGTCAGCGTTGGTGTAGAGTTACTCAGCCGGGCGAGCTGGTGCCAAGCTCCTCGCAACCAAATCAGAACTCGAAGCGGAGCGCCACAAGGCGGTATCGCTAGAGTTCGAGTTAACGGGTGAGAAGAGGAAACTAGAGCAAGTCCAGCAAGTCTATACCACTGCCAACGAGAGGTGGGAGGAGGCCATGACTAACAACGAAGAGTTGCGTGACCAGGCGGTCAAGGACAAGGAAGAGGCCGATGGTCAGATCGCGGAATTGGAAAAGGCCTTGGCGGAGGAGAGGGCCAAATTGGCATCTGAGAGAGCGGCGTACCCCAACTTGTGTACAGCGGCCGTAGAGCAATTCAAGGGGTCCGCTGACTTCCAAATGGCCATTGATGCCGCTGTCGCCAGTGGCTAGGTGAGGGAGGGGGATGGGGGGTCTGGGCTGTCGAGGGCGGCCGCTGGAGGTAAGAGTGAAGAGGAAATAATCCAGAGCTTCCAACAGTCTGACTTCTATAAGCATGAAATGAGCGAGTTGTGGGACAGCAGCTAGATGACATTCAAGCATAATGCGCAAGAGCTGTTCCCAAATGTTGATTTCAGCCTCGTGAAAGTAGGCGAAGATGACGTCCCCTAGACCCCCTTGGATGAGGGGATTGAAGAGGAAGATCTCGTCTCTAGTGAGGAAGAGTGATCTCTCTCCAATTTTGTGTTTGTGTGTTTTGTTGTTTTTTGTTTGTTTTTTTTTTTATGTGTAATTTTGTGCAACAATTTGTATGAAAACGTAAGGTTATGAATAAAACAACGATTTTCCTTGTATATTATTGTTGTCTGTGTTGTGAGTTAGAAATTTGGGATGGTTAAATTGATTGAATAGAATTTATCAAAAAGTAGGTGTAAAAAATGAAACTCGTGCATAAATTGTGAAACTTATAAGTAAATTGTGATGTAAAATGGTCAAAATGGGTAATCAGGTTGGCTTGGGTGGACGATCAGTGAAAATGTTAAAAATGGGCAAACCACGTTGTAATATGACAGGCTAAGTAATATGAAAATGCTAAGTAATATGAATTTTCGTAAGTAAACCATGATTGTAAAAAATGTTAAAAATGGGCAGACAAGCTAACTTGTATGATTAGTGAAAAAGGGTGGTCCTAAACTTGGATTTTAACTAAGTATGGCAACCATGCCGCAATATTAAATTGTGAAAATGGATCGGGCCGAATTTTTCTTTCGAGTTCTGACTAAGACTTGGAGAGCTCTGTCGCACTGAGTCGGTCTGGCTGAGCTCCGCATGTTTAGTCTGACTGAGACTTTAGCGAACTCAGTCTGGCTGAGCTCGTCGTGCTCAGTCTGGCTGAGTCTTTAATTAACTCAGTCTGGCTGAGCCCTTCGTGCTCAGTCTGGTTGAGGCTTTAATTAACTCAGTCGGCTGAGCTCTTCGTGCTCAGTCTGGCTGAGGCTTTAATTATCTCATTCTGGCTGAGCTCTTCATGCTTAGTCTGGCTGAGGCTTTAATTAACTCAGTCTGGCTGAGCTCTTCGTGCTCAGTCTGGCTGAGGCTATAATTAACTCAGTCTGGCTAAGGCTTTAATTATCTCATTCTGGCTGAGGCTTTAATTAACTCAGTCTGGCTGAGCTCTAGGTAACAAGTCGTTATGGAAACACAACACAGATAATGGGGATATAAAGTCATTGTTTGTTAAGGCGTAGCCTATTGATCACAAGTGTACACCATGTATGGAAAGGACAAAAACCAACAAGTGTGTATGTCACGACCCCATTCCGCCCCTAGTAGAATGGTGCCATGATGGCCAGTAATCCGAGATTACCGAAGGCCAACTTACGAAGCCACACACAATCAGAGTATACATATGGGGCTTACATGTGCGGAAGCAATAAATTTAAATCTAGATAGTCCACAAGAGCTGTGCATAGATCAAATGAAATGTCATACATAACGTGGTTTTACAACTTGAATACAAATAAAATAAGGTACAAGATACATCTTGATCAAAAGGCTTCTTGAGCCGACATATACAAAAGGAATGAATTACAAAGCCAAGAAGCATAATCTTCAAGATACTACAAAATATGAATCCAAAAACATCTTGCAAAACACATCTAGGCGTCACCGCCTTCTTGCTCGTCACCTACATATATATAAGGAGAGGGTGAGCTTGGATACTCAGTGAATGGTATAAGTAATAAAGGTTTGAATGAATGATATCCGAGATCTTTTCCAAAACAATACATATCATAACTTTACAAATCAAAGGGATGAACCAAGTTTATCTATCAAATCTTTCAAAGCTTCTTGGATGTTAATAACATCTACATAATACCAAAGGATGACATTCCGGACAAACAAACCCACGCGGAAAACCGTCAGTGGCAAAACAAAGGTGCAGTTGCATTATAGTCCCCTGGCACTAAGGACTTTTCCAAGAATGTCATCAAAACAAGATAATACTTGATACAAAACTAGGGATAATCATTCATGCTTGATCAAATACTTTTACAAAACGAAGCAAAGCTTTATCAAAACTTTATAACATAGCTTTATTAAAAATACCACTCACATAGCTCTTCAGACGTCGGGGTTTAAGGAAGGGTCCAAGTCCTACAAACACATAATAAAGTCTATTGAATGCACTTCAAGAAGACAAGAAGAGATGCTCAAAGATGGGTATGAAATGCATTCTTAAAACAAGCTTTTCATGAGTGCAAATGATCTCGACATTTCTTTCCAAAACCAAGTCAAGACAAGGTAAAACATGCTGGAAGTTAAAACACTGTTTTTTATCTCGGAAAACATGCTGGGTACCAACCAAGTCTTTGCCGAGGTCCCACACCTCTTGGCCGAGGTGTGGTTACCAAGCCTTCGGCGAACGGCTGCCTGCCGAAGTGTTACAAGATGCCGGTAAGGGTGTACCATGGTCGGCCTAGGTGTGCATACAAGATAGACTAAGGTGCAAGTGATCATGCAAGGTTGGCCAAGGTGAGATTCGATGCTTGGCCTAAGTGTGAGGTTTGGGCAAGAGTGGTCTCGATGACCACACCTAGGGAAATGAGGTCTAGAAATCTGGGTTTCCCTCTTGAAGAACATGAAGAACATGAAGGACATGAACATGAAGAACATGGATGCTAAAATCATAACTTCTTTATTCAAAATCTGAGATTTCATGAGATGAGTTTGAAACATGGACCTGGGTACCCATACTTGAAGACTTTAAGAAAACAAACACAAAAACATGGATCTTGATACAAACTTTCGGATCAAAACATGGCTTTATTTCAAGAATACAAGAACACCATTTTCTTTTTCTAAAACAAGCTTTAAATCAATGCGTGGCTCATGAATCATGCTAGATCATGCAATGTGATCGAATAAACATAAAGAATAACAAGAGTAAATCAAGAATCTAATCTCAACACTCGGATCAAACGGTTTAGACTCTAAGGATCAAGCTTGGGATCTAGCTCTCTCACTCTAACTTCCTCTTCTCTTCCTAGAGCTTCTCTCTCTACAATGCAAGAGATATGACAAATGATATGTTTTCTCTCTCTGCTGGTTGACTTAACCCTCTGCTGGGACACGTGGCACCACCGGATTGGGTTTCCTAAAAAAGGTGACTGAATAACAAGACAAGAGCATGACAAAGTGTGTATAACAAGTAAGGTGACAAGGGCACTCTGGTAAGGCGAGGATCTCGGGTTATAACATCGGCTCCGGTAAAAGGGGTCTCAATGATCTCGGCTAGGAAGGATAACACTTGGCCTAGCTGTGCCACACCTCGGCCTAGATGTGCCACACCTCGGTCTAGGTCATTCCAGTCCAGGAACAAGATCACTTAGGTGCAAGGATAACATCTCGGCCTAGATAATACATATCTCGGCCTTGGTGATGAACACCTCGGCCTAGATAATGACATCTCGGTCAATATGCCAGGGTAAAGGTGGAGGTCAACCAAAGTGGTTCCAAGATGGTCCTAGGTGTAAGAGGTTCAAGAGTGTGACCTAGGCTTAAGATGACCTCGGCTAAACACACACCAAACAAGGAACAAAGCATGCAACAACACTCAGATAAAACAAAACAAGATCTTATGAATGCAACTTAACAAGACAAAATCATATAAATGCATGTGAGCATGACTAAGGCAAAGTGAGGGTTGTTACAGTGTAGATCGTTAAAAAGAAAATACAACAATTGATCAATACAAAAATAGGAGATGCCATTCTACTAGAAATAACACTTCAAGTGCGGCATTCCACGGGTGGGGGAGGTCTCTGCCTTCCATGTCTTGGAGTCGGTAAGTGCCCGGGCGAGGTCTGGCTTTAATGACATAAGGTCTTTCTCATTTGGCTGCTAGTTTTCTCTCGGTGGGATTTTTGGTGGCAAGAGTCGCTTCGCGCAAGACTAGGTCCCCCACTGCAAACTCCCTCAGTTGGACTTTGCAGTTGTAGTGTGTTCTTATTTTCTGTTGATATGAGGCCCGTCTGACAGTAGTGGTTTCTCGGAGCTCTTCAATCAGGTATAAGTCAACCTGATGCAATTCTTCGGTTAGTTCTGGATCCGGATGCAAAACCCTCAGGGTCGGCAGGCCGATCTCCACTGGGATGATCGCCTCAACGCCGTATGTTAAGTGAAAGGGGGTCTCGGAGCTCTTCAATCAGGTCTAAGTCAACCCGATGCAATTCTTCGGTTAGTTCTGGATCCGGATGCAAAACCCGCAGGGTCGGCAGGCCGATCTCCACTGGGATGACCGCCTCAGCGCCGTATGTTAAGCGAAAGGGGTTCTCTGCAGTAGGGGTTTCGGGCGGTAACGCGATAGGCCCAGAGTATGTTTGGTAATTCCTCAGCCCAGAGTCCCTTAGCGGCTTCCAACTTAGTTTTGAGGATTTTCAAGAGAGAGCGGTTGGTGACCTCAACTTGCCCATTGGCGTGGTGTAGACACCTCATTTTTGACCGTCCTCAAGACTTGGACGTCACTGATTGAACACTCAGTGATTATCCATGTTGGTGTTCGTTTTGAGTTCCCGGAGGTTTCGGCTACGCGCCTTGCCTCAGGATCTCTCGACTCGACTGTTTTGTGTCTGGTTTTGCACCAAACACTTGTGTTTTGCCTTTGAGAGGCAGGGTAGGGCTTGTGGACCATCTCCACCCATCACCGGCCAGGGCTTGAGGCCACCGGCTGTGTTTTGTGGCCACCGGCCAAATGTTTGGCCGGCCGGCACTATAGATGGCTGGCCGGCTATCTTTTTTTGGTCAATTGTACTTTTGGCCGGCCGACTACTGTGCATCTGCTTTTGCAGATATTTTGGCACAGCTGGATTGCACTTGGCTCCCCTCCATACACGTGTATGGAGGGATCCCTCTCTTTAGAAGCTTGTCTTGTAAGCTTACAAGACTAAAGCTCTATAAAAGAGAGCTTCTTCTCTCTTGGTTAGGGTTAGACAAAGGTTAGACATCTTAGACAACATATTTTTAGGGTTTGAGTTCTAGGGTTAGGGTTTGGTTCATATCCTATCTCTATCTCTCTCTCTTGTGTGTGTTTAGGCTTAGATTTGCACACAAACACCCACCATCACACCTTTTCTTGGAGCTGAGGCCCTTGAGGGTTGTTTTTAGAGTTTTGGAGCTGGGTTGGAGCTCAAGAAGCTGCTGGAGCTTCATTTGTGAAAGAGGTCTACAAGGGTAATCACTTTTCCCTTTTATTCCCCATTTTTGCACACTACTTTTACCTATCTTGCAACTGTTTTTTGGCTTTTTATATAATACATAAAAGTTATGTTTTTAAGGCCTCTAAATAGTTTGTTAAGAGTGCCTTAAGCTTTGGGGTTGTTTGACCCCTCTTAAGCCTTGTTTGGCCCTTGTTTTGTGCCTTTTTGTGTGAGCTCCGGGACCATAGTGTTTGGACCTCCTCACCACTGAAATCTTGAGGGATTTCAGAGGTGAGGATGGTGCCTTGAGGTCCCAAGAAGGAGAGGGCCACCCCCTCTCCTTGTTCTCCTTGAAATGGACCATTTTTGCCTCTTAAGGGAGCATCTAGTTTAAGTGTGTGTTGACCATGCCTTGACTGATATTTATGCTTATTTTGCCATGAAATAGCATTGTGTTGAGTTGGTTTTGGTACACCATGCTTGCTTAGCATACATGCCTTGTAATGCCATTTTGTTGCCTTAATATGTCTTAGGTTGTAAACCCTTGTTCTAGCATATTTTAGGCCTAGCTTTGTGAAGCTTTAGTGCATGTTTTTGTATGCTTTAGCTCTGTTTTAAATTGCTTGAGTCATACTTGCCATGTATTGCATAGCTCCTTTGCATTTTTGGTTTGTTAGCCTTAAGTTTTGGACCTTTATTGCATGCTTAGCCTATCTTGTTTGCTTGGTTTGACACCATCTTAACATGATTCCAGAGCTTACATTGCATGTCATTAGTCCATGCTTAGCCTCTTTTAAATGTGCTTAAAAGTTGCCTTTGTTTGCTTAAGTATAGGCCCATTAATATGTGCATGTGTGTATGTGTGTTTGGTCCCATTTCTTGAGTTTTTGGCCACTGTTTTAGGCCTAGTCAGAGTTGCCTAATTTAGTTTAAGTCCATCCCTTTGTTTGTTGCATGCTCTCCTTGTACGTTGTAGCATATTGGTGAGTTGTTGCATGATTGAAATCACATGATTGGATGAAGTCACATGTTGGCTTACATGCTTAAATGCCTACATTAGCCTTGCACACTTGTTAGTTGCATTGCTCTATGCCTTGCATATCTTGCATGCTCATTTGCATTGCCATATTGCATGCCTAGTTAACATGCTTAGGTTGCATTGCATTGGCATGCATGCTTGGCCTCTTGACTATCCATGATAGAGGTTAAGTCCCCCTTAGCTTGATTATGTGCATTGCATTACATATCAAATGTGCACACTTGGTTTCTTGGGCCATCATGCATGGAAATACGTGATTGGTGGTCCGAGAATCAAGGTTCATGTCCCTTTGAGTCATAAACATGATAAGGGATATGATTGGTGCATACATTGCTTGAAATGCATTGCCATGCCAAGTCTTGTCCTCTGCTGCTGTCAAACCAGATTCTGCAAGAACTTTTGTCCGACCGGCCACATTTAGTGCCGACCGGCCACCATTGTTGGCCGATGGATCAAAGTGATGGCCGGTAACCATTCTGCATGGCCGGTGGTGTTCTCCTTCAGCCGGTGGTGTTTCCCAGCATCCACAGAGTAAACCCTGAGGCTTTGGCAGTCATCAGAGGAGCAGAGTAGGGAAAACAGAGGCATCTTGTGCATGGTGGCGGATTTCCGAGCAAAACCGAGCGCGCACTGCATCGGGCTTTCATCCCGGGACTGTTCATTGCTTAAATTAGATTAATTAATTTGCTTAATTAATTTAGTTGGTCTGTAATAATTAATTAGCTAGGGCAATTAATTATTTATTCGGTTTGTATTATTATTCGGCCCCTCCGAGCGAGGGCGAATTTGTAATAAGTGTGGGTGAGTGTGTGTATGTCTTCCAACCCCCATCTCTTTCTCCCTTTTACTTACCTGCTTTGATGGTTAGTACTAGGTCATGTTTAATTTAGCATACTTTATGCTATGCATGCGTGCATCATTCATCAGTCTTGCATGCACCGGGCTCGGCGCATCATGCTAATTGCATCGTATTTCAAACCTAACTTGAATACATGCTACTTGCGCATTTCACATGCCATCCTTAGGATAGCCGAGCCTATTCTAGTGACATTTTGTATGCGATGCATTAGGCACTTAACATGGACTTGGATCATGCATTGATTGCTAACACGTTCTTGTTTTGGCATGGAGTACTAGGTAAGCTTTTATGCTTTAGCACATCGCATGCGTGTGAATGTTAACATGACAGCATGCTTATCATGTGGCTAGATGCTTATGTGTTATAAACTGCCTGAATGCCTGTGGGTGAAGGTTGGATTGTTTGAGTTGGAACAGCTCGTTGAAATCCGTGTTTTAGCCTACTTGCGAGTAGCAAATCTTAAAACATTTCCAAACAAACGGATATGCAATGCTTTGTTCCAAATTAGACAATCTAGTCTATACTTGTTTTGCTGTGCGCATAACGTAGTAAATCTAGGCTAATAACCGGAATAAGAACACATAACGTTTTCAAATCGGATATCACGGTTAGTAGAGGCCGGTCTTCGGACCGGGCGAGAGGGGGTGCTCATAGCTGACCTTCCCCGATCGTACCCAAGTTCCCGAGCCGAGGCAACTTTGGTGATGACGGATACGTGGCCTTTGGCACCGAGTTAGGGTTTCCTAAATTTCCTCATTAAAAAATATTTAGGTGGTGACTCTGTATCTGGCAAAGCAGTCCATGTTTGGCACTTCTTTCAAAAATTTGTTTTCTCAAAACGATTTGCCGGATTTGGACTCTTTGGTTCAAGATTAAGAACCGACAACAAAAGGGAGTCCGAACTGTAGCGCGAGGTCCCTCGCGGGCTTGCTACACGTGGGGATGACCTGGGGAAGAGAAACATGGTTGAATGTGGAGCTCTGCACAAAATTTCCTGAACTTGGCATTGTAAAATTGCTTGCCGTTGTCTGAGATGATGGCTTGAGGGATTCCAAATCGGCACACGACCGATTGCCAGATAAATTTGGTCGTGTTCTGTTCAGTGATTGTGGCGAGGGGTTCCGTTTCCAACCATTTGGTGAAGTAATCAATGGCGACCACAGCGAACTTGGTTTGGCCCCTACTGGTGGGCAATAAACCAACTAAGTCGATGCCCCACTTAGCGAACGGGTAAGGACTGCTGAGTGTAATCAGTGCGGTAGGTGGAGCATGAGGGATGTTGGCAAAGCACTGTCATTTATCACACTTAAGCACAAATTCAGTGGCATCTTGGTTGAGAGTAGGCCAGAAGTAGCCGGTGCGAAGTATTTTATGGGCCAGCGATCTGGCACCCGAATGATTACCACAGACACCCTCGTGAACTTCCCTCATCACATAGGTCGCTTGAGTGAGACTGAGGCACCTGAGATATGGACATGAAAATCTACGTTTGTACAGTAGGCCGCTGATGAGGATGTAGTTGGACGACCGGGCTCTGACTTTGGCGGCCTGCTGTTTATCGTCTGGCAACTCCCCACTTGTCAAAAATAGAATGATGTCCGCCGCCCATGGGATAGGTTCATTTTGGAAGGAGTGGACCTTCTGCTGGGTTGGCGAAGTAGCCGGGTGGGCCAAGTATTGAAGACAGACGCCATGGCTGAGGTCTGACTGGTCGGCTGAGGCTAATTGGGCCATTTCATCGGCGTTGGAGTTTTCTGACCGAGGGATATGTTTGATGTGGAAAGTGTTGAAAAGGCGAATAAGGGGGAGTACAATATCCCTGTAGGCTCGCATTGTGTCTTCCTTGGCATCGAATTCCCCCGTAATCTGTCCAACGATCAGTTGGGAGTCACTGAACACTTAGATATGGCTCACACCAATGTCTCTAGCTAAGCGAAGACCTGTTATCAGGGCCTCATACTCGGCCTCATTATTGCTTGCATCGAACAAGAAGCGGAGGGCACACTTGAAATAACCGTCCTCGGGGGCAGTGAGGATGAGACCAGCCCCACTGCCTTCTTTACGGGATGATCCATCAACATTGAGGGTCTAGGAGTGGGGATCTTCTGTCTCAGTGTTGAATTGTATGGGCTGAGGGGGTGCGGTTGGAGTGGGATTGGTGAATTCCAAGATAAAATTGGTGACAGTCTGTCCCTTGATCGCCGTTTGAGGTCGGTAGGAGATTTCAAATTGGCTGAGCTCGACAGACCATTCCATAAGCCTGCTGGACGACTCCGGTTGTTGCATTACCTTCTTCAAAGGTTGGTCAGTAAGGACCACTATAGAGTGAGCTTGAAAATAAGGTCGGAGTCGTCGTGAAGCTATGACCAAGGCAAGGGCCATTTTTTCTAGCAGAGGGTAGTTTTGTTCTGCCCCCCGAGAGCTCGGCTAATGTAATAAACTAGACGTTGTATTGAACCGTCCTCCCTGATAAGGGTCGCACTGACTGCAGTGTTTGATACGTCTAAGTAGAGAAAGAGGGTCTTGCCCGAGAGTGCTTAAGAGAGTAGGGGGGTTGGCCATGCACTGCTTCAATTGTTGAAAGGCCTCTTCGGATTCGGTGGTCCACTCAAAGGCCTGCCGAAGGACTTTGAAAAAGGGAAGGCACTTGTCTGTTGCGCGGGAGATAAAACGGTTGAGGGTGGCAACTCTGGCGGTAAGCCGTTGGACCTCTTTAACCATCCTGTGTGACTGCATTTCTACCAGGGCCTTAATCTTTTCAGGGTTGGCCTCGATACCCCGCTGACTGACAATAAAATCCAAGAACTTCCCAGATCCTACGCCAAAGGCGCATTTCTCCGGATTCAGCTTCATTTGATACTTACGTAGGGTTTCGAAAGTCTCTCACAGGTCTGCCAGATGATCAAAGGAGAGTTTGCTTTTGACAAGCATGTCATCAACGTAGACTTCTATATTCTGACCTATCTGATGGTGAAAGACGGCATTGACCAACCATTGGTAAGTGGCTCCGGCATTTTTCAATCCGAAAGGCATAACACGATAATGGTAAGTTCCTCTATCTGTGATGAAGGGGGTGTGTTCCTGGTCAGCCGGGTGCATCAGAATTTGATTGTAGCCAGAGATGGCGTCCATGAAACTGAACAGCTGATGTCCGACCGTGGCGCCGACAAGCAGATCTATGTAGGGGAGGGGATAACTATCTTTTGGGCAAGCCCGATTAAGGTCGGAGTAGTCGACGCAGAGTTACCATTTACCGTTGTTTTAACGGACCAAGACCACATTTGACAGCCATCTGGGGTAGTCGACGTTCTTGACAAATCGTGCTTCCAGTAGTTTGTCTACCTCGGAAGCAATAAGAGCGTTGCGTTCCGGGTGAAAGATACGTTGCTTCTGGCGGAAAGGTCAGAAATGGGGCTCGATGCTGAGATGATGAGTGATGAAGGAGGGATCAATACCCGGTATGTCAGAATGGGTCCAGACAAACATATCATTATGCTTGATTAGGAAGGCTGTAAGGTTGGCCTTGGCTTGGGAGGATAGTTGGCTACCAATCTTGGCTGTTTTTGTTGGGTTGGTGGGGTCGATGGGGACCTCAATAAATTCTTCCATTGGTTCCCCTCTGATTAACTCGTCTTCGTCTCTGATGTCGAGTCCTTTGATGATTATGGCCTCTTTCAGCTTGACCTCTTTGAGTGAAGCAACGTAGCATTCTCTGGCCACAGTCTGCTCTCCCCTCACGGTACCGACCCTGAGGTCAGTAGGAAATTTCATGGCTAGATGATATGTGGATGTGACAGCTTGAATAGCGTTAAGGGCGGTGCGGCCAAAGATGACGTTATAAGCAGAGGGACAGTCGACGACGAGGAAAGTGAGCAACTTGGTGGTTTACCGTGGATACTCTCCAATGGTGATGGAAAGATCGATGGAGCCTATGGAGGTCACTCGATCCCCAGTGAAGCCGACCAGTGGGGTTTGGAGAGGGACAAACTTTCTTCCCCAACCTTGAGCTGGCGATAAGCATTTAGGAAGATAATGTCTGAAGAACTGCCATTGTCGACAAGCATCCGTCTGACTTTGTAATTGGACAGGAGAGCAAAGATGGTGAGGGGGTTGTCGTGAGGGTAACAGATGTCTGTGCAATCGGCCTCCGTAAAGGTGATGGGCTCCATCCACTGTTTGGGGTGTTTAAGGGGGCGCTCCAAAGTCGCGACTTCTTTGTCGGAGCCCTATCTGATTTTTCTGAATTTGGCTCGCTGGGCCGAACGGGATGGTCTGCCGCACACAAGTTCGCTAGCAATGACCCTGATCTCTCCAACCGGGGGAGCAGGGTTGCCTTGTGCTCGGGGTTGCGGCGGGGGCCGATCATTGCCTTGGTTAGGTTATGCGGGTTGTCGGGGAGGAGTGTGTCGGCGGTTGCCCCTAGCAGGTTCGGTCCTCGGCCGTTGCTGGGGACAGGCTGCCGTGAACCAACTATAGCACCCCTGGCATATCAAGCTTCTACCTGGTCTTTAAGGTTAACACATTCCTCGGTGTTGTGGCCGTGGTCCTGATGGAAACGACAGTGTTTGGATTGGTCTCGCCGGTTGGAAGGAGACCGTGAGGGTTGCGGCCATTTCAAGTTGTAATCTCGTTGGATCTGGTTTAAGACTTGTTCCATGGGGGAGTTGAGGGGTGTGTACTGTTCGAACCGACCGAGCGGTCGGGTAGGTGCTGATCGGTCGGCTCAAGCGGTTCGGTCGGTATACTGGGGTGTTTGCTACGTATATTGGGCAGTTCTGGTTTCAAATTCCTTTCTCTTCTCTCTGAGGGTTGGGTTTTTGGTTGTGGAATCTTGGCGGGCGACCAGAGAATCTTCGGCATTCATGTATTTCTGGGCTTTGGAAATGAGGGTTGCTATGGAGGTTTGAGGGTTTTTGGAGAGGGAGAAGAGGAAATCGAATGATCGTAGACCAGCCATGAAAGCCGTGAGAATAACTTTGTCGTTATTTTTTGCCACCTACAAGGCTTTGGTGTTGAAACGGGTGACGAAGCTACGCAGTGACTCCCCTTCCGACTGACGGATGTTGAGGAGTTGGGTCGTCGGACGCCGCTGGCGCTGGGCACCAATGAAGTGGCTAAGAAAGGAGTCACTTAGGTGCTGGAAAGTAGAGACGGAGTTCGTCTGCAGCTTACTAAACCATAGTCGTACTGATCCCTTAAGCGTTACGGGGAAAGCCCGGCACATGATCTCATTAGGGAATGCATAGAGGACCATCAGGGTCCTGTAAGTTTCAAAGTGGTCGACTGGGTCCGTTGTGCGGTCGAAAGAGTCGATTGAGGGCATTTTGAACTTAGGAGGTAGGGGTTTGTCCCTGATAGAGGCGACAAACGGTGAATTGGCTGTTGTGGAGGGTTTATTCTGCATGTTCTGCATGACTCCTTGAAGCTGGAGTTTCATGACTCGGAGTTCCGCATCCCAGATAGGGACGTTGTCACCACCAAAATGTAATGGAGGCTGGACGCTATTGGCCTCTCCCTCGGGAGCCTTGGATCGATGGATATGGACCCCGAGATGGCGGGTTCATATCTGGGGAAAGGGGTCGCAAACCTTCGAAGTTCGAAGGGTGGGCTTGCTGGAAGGGATGGCTCGAGGTTCATTCTCGGTGAGGTGGGATATCTTGTGGTGGTGGAAGAGGCACAGGGAGGTCTCGTTGGAGTAAAGCATTAATCAGGGCTTGGTTTTGCTCGGCTTGGCGGTTAATGCTGTTGGTGAGTTCTGTGAAATACCGCGGTGGGTTGTTTGGGTTAGGAGGATCGGCTTAGGGGTCAGCAACGTTGTGTTGAAAGGCCATGGATCTAGTTGTGACCATCCACCTTGGTGGGTGCCCGGTAAGAATTAGCGGGAATGGGTCTCCGGCGACAATGAGCACAGTTGCCACACGGAGTAAAAAGTTTCTCACAGACGGCGCCAACTGATGATACCACTGGTTTTTGAGTAACGGGTCGAGATGATCCAGGCCTCCTATACGGTTGTCCGATCGCTGGTCCACCAAGAAACCTGCACAAGAGTTCAACGGGGAATAGGAGTCCCTCAGCGAACCCTCCGATGAACAAGTTAGAGAAGAGAGGGAGCAACGAAGTATAAAGATAGGATGGTGATAAAGAACTTAACCTTCTCCTTGCCTTAGAAACCTGCTTATATCCTTTGTTCATCATTTCCTTGTCCACTCTGACCTGTCATGTTGGCCAAAAGTCTATGTTCTAGCCTGTCTTGTTCGTGGTGAGGTTGCTCTGTTCCGACGTGAAGGAGTTATCGCATTAAATGCTGTAGGGAAACCTCATTAATGGCTGATGCGTGGCATAATAACTCTGCAGGATCTTTGTCTGTTTACATGGTTGGTTCTTCTCTTGACACGTGTTTAGATGCCACTGGTCCTTGGTGCAATGTTGGGCTCCAACAACGTTGGATTTTGGTGTTTGAATTATGTATTAGGCTCTAGGTGATAGGCCAAAAGCCTCTATAAACCCACTTACGTCACATTCCACCCTTTAATGGTGGATACCCATTTATTAAAGAGAAAAATAGTGAGTCTCTCTTCATCAATTTTTAAAAATAAATGTGACAAATTAATAGGCAGTGATTATTAGTTTGATTTTTTTTTTTTTTAGGGAATATATACAAACAGTTTGACAAAACTTATTATTCACATTATTGAAACGAAATCGGTGACGACAACATCCTTTAGGACTAAAGGAAAGTCCCATCTTTCTTTTTTTATTTCTCTCTCTATATGTGTGATTGATTGATTTAATATTACAAAAAATTAAAGTTTTAAAAATTAAAATTTAAGAATAAAATTATTTTTAGGGGATTAAATATTTTTGTTACGAAAAGTGTCGTTAATATATTTTTAGTAACGAAAAATAGATATTCGTGATAAATTATTATCTTTTTGAGATCATATTTTTTGTCTCAAAAAATAAATCATTTTGAGACTAAATTATTTTGTCCCTAAAAATTTATTTATTAATGACATTTTCAAAATTTTATCGCTAAAAACTTTATTTTTGACTTTTTAAGACTATTTTTTAGCAACTATCCTTATGACGATAAAAATTAGTTTCTAAATGTCTTTTATAATAAAATTTTCACTTTTAAAGACTAAAATATTTAATTTCTAAACTCTTATATATTGTAGTGTAATTACTTGCGACTATAGTCAGCTTAATTAATTTAATTGAAAATAACTGTGTAATTTTATTTATTTTTTAAATAATTGTGGGTGTGTTTGCTCAAGTGCATGGATGGATGTGTGTGACCGCAACAACAGAGGCGGCTTTACGTGAAAAAGACCGTTTTGACTTGACTTGTCTTCTTCTCAACTCTCACACTCAATGCTAAGCAATTTCCGTATAGTTTCTTTCTCTTTCTCTTTCTCTGACTAGCCCTCATGGTTTAAAAATCGACCAACACGTTTATCTACTAATTTCATGGAATTTACAATCTGATTCAGAATTGGTATACCAGTAGTTAGTTGGCAATCAATTAATATGATATCGACTCCACTTGCTATAAAAATCCACTTTTGCTAATGATGTTTAAAAAAAAAAAATTCACAACACTCTACACACAAAATAAAAACCATTTCATTGAAGAGATACGAGACCATTCGATGGAGGCGATACGAGAGACCGCACAAGTCTACTACAAGGCCGTGCCCAAAAAGGTTAGGAAATTGGCGAAAGAGTTTTTCAATAAAATGGACAATAACGGAGATAGAAAAGTAAGTTTGGCCGAGTTTGCAGGATTCATGGGAGAAGAAGGGTATGAAGCCATGAACAATCCCGCCTTCTTCGAAGGAATCAACAAGAACAAAAATGGAGAGCTCGATTTCGACGATGTCAAGACGCTGTACTACATACTACAGAGTGGAAGGCCACTGTGCGGTTGTTGCAGAAAGTTGATTGTGGGGATGTATTTCACTTGTGTCAAATGTTTCAGTTGTGACACCCCGAGCTTCTGTCTTCACCCTGCCTGCTTTGGCAGTGGAAAGTATGTTCACAAACATTCTGATTTCTTGGACAATTATGCTTTGCTTGAATCCATCAAACACAAAGTTTTGCCTGGTGGAGATGCTCAGAAAAATCTGATATAATCCTCTAGTTTATGATCTCAATTACAGGGCGTTATTCTAGCCCATTTAAGACCACTGCGGTCCGTTTCAATCAAATCATTCATTTTGTTGAACTTTTTGTATATATTATTCACACACACAAAAAATAATTTTTAAAAATTAAAGCGATAAATTGATCAAGTTTCAATTATCGGATTAATATATATATATATTTTAAATGATATACACGAAAGGCTCAACAAAATAATTTGTTTGAATTATTGAAACGAGATCTGTGATGGACTTTACCAATCCAAACAGTATCTTTTAACCAATGATATAGATTAGAGAGAATCTAAGTCTAAATAAAAATGCGCAAAATTTGCGGAAATCACGATCTGTGTGCACCTAAAAATAGTGTTAAAACAATCACTTTTTGAATCAAGAAAATATTTTTGTATATTTTGGAAAACTATTTTTGTTCCGAATATGCGGTGGTGAATTTATAAATTTTTATTATAAAAAAAATCGAATGTAGAGACAAGTTGTTTTATGTTGTATATATATTTTAATTTTTAGAAAACACACAAAAAAAAAAAAATAATTGACAAACTATTTTTGAAAGTTTTTGTATAAATTTTTTTTTTTTTTTTGAAAGCTAACGCACTCTTTAGAAAATATAAAAATGCTGCTTTTAGGTTCTCAAAAATTATTTTGCAAGAAAGAATGAAAACAATGTGCAAATTATGAGTTTTTTCAAAATTTTTATTATTTTGTTTTTTTAAATACGAAAAATAAAGTAAACGAAAATCTCCTAGATTTTCTTAGGGTTCAATACCACAAATTTTTTTTTTAATGGAATGAGTTTGTTTTTTTCTTCATTTTTTTTTTTAAGATTTGTATTTTATTTCTTCCTAAAATAACAAATTATATATAATAAAGAAAATTCTTTGTCAGTAATCAATTGGCACCGACACTAGGGTGGACTTGGTGAGCAAAGATCCTCTCCTTGCCTTCTTTACTTGGCCCCTCATTGTAACAGTCAAGATTCACTCTAAGAAAATCTAATGGTTCAGATTATCACAAAAAAAATTACTTTTTAATTTTTAATTTTTTTAATAAAATGATTTGAGCCGTTAGATTCTCTTAAAGTGAATCTTAACCGTTACAAAAAAGGGGCCAAATAAAAAAGACAATGAGAGAATCCTTGCTCGGAGTTGGTCCTTTGTTATTTTTATAGACCTAGAAAATAAAACTAAAAAATACTCAGAATTAACGGTCAAGGTCAAGAATGACTCATGAATTGGTCCACAACAAACAACTTAAATATGCACCGCAGATGTCACATTCAAAACAATTTTTTTGGTATATTTTCTAAGTTTCCAGACTTTTTCACCATCAAATCGGAATAGAGTAAATTATAAACACATTTATTGAGATTTACTTAAATTATAAATTATTTTTTATAATTTTAAAAATTACATTATGTCTCATAAGGTTTCTAATTTTATGACAAATATATCTTTTTATTAATAAATCATCAAGTTAATTAATAATTTTTAATAATGTTAAAATTTTATTTCAATTAATAATTCAGATAATTTTATTATTGTATAGGTAAACAGTTAGAAATTTTATTTTTTCAATTAATTTTGTTAAATAAAAAATTCTGACAGTGAGGTATTATTAATTTTCCAAACCACAAAGGGCAATTCGTATTTTAAGTAAATCTCGGAAGGTGTATTTGTAATTTACCTATTAGAATAATAATTATCTAAGTAAAATTTGAATCAAATTGTATAAGTGAAAAGTGTTATTTATCCTAAAATTTAAATCTAAATTTAAACTACTTTATCAAATTATTTTATTTCGACTTCATAAATCAAAATATTATATACTAACTCTCTATACCATGAATGCAGTTGTCCAACCTCAGCAAACCCGAGCCAAGTACTTCCACATCGTCAGCAATTGTTCCGATATCAAAGACGGTGAGTTCTTTATTTTTACTTGATATATTCTATTTTGTAAGATATATATTCTATTTTGTAAGATCCCTACGAGTTTTTGTAGTGCTAGGCAGGGGCTTGATTTTTGACAATTTATTAATAATTTTATATTCATGAGTATTTATAAAATGTATAATATGATGATTTTTTTAATTTTATAAGAATTATTTGTGAGGATTAAAATAAAATTAATTCAGAAAGAATAATACCTCATGCCATGATGTTCAAACCTTTGAATCTTTATAAGGGATAGTGTTTCAGGCGTATTCTATTCACAAAACAACGTCTGTGTTTGATGGCTATCACAGACATATATATAGATAGGTTTGGACCCATATCCAAGTGTAACTCCTTATAACTTCCCACTATCAGGAAAGTTGTAAAGTCCCATGAAACCACTATATGAGATAGTGAACAGACATGAGTTACCCATTAGTCATTAAACTAATTAATTAGTCATTAAACCAATTAAATATATATAATATAAATAAATAAATAAAACAAACATGAGGTATATGAGCCACTTTATGGATATTCTTACATTCTCTCACTTGGCACATATAACCCATGTTGTTGACTGTCGGGTAACTAACAAACTGATGATGATTATAAAAATATCCAAACCTTAGAGGTATAATACACGAATCATGGCGGTTATACTCTATCAATTAAGTATTTCCTTCCATGTATTACATTGTATCACACTCTCAACTTTATGTGGTGTCATTCTTTATGAATAACTTCTAATAAGTTATTCTGGGTCCAATGATCCCTATGGATCAATAGTCCCAATGGACTGCATAGCATCACAAATACTTTAGGTGCACAAAATGATGCTTTTCACTAATAATAATCAAAATGTCATAACAAAACAAAATAAAACAACAACTAGAAAAATTATTGAGCTAACCAATCAGTCTCATGCCCTCAACGTGTTTTGAAAACACCTTTACAGAAAGACCTTTGGTCATGGGATCTGCAATCATCATATCGGTACTAATATACTCAATGCTGACTTCTTGCTTCTTAACACGGTCTCGAATAGCAAGATACTTGATGTCAATATGCTTGCTTCGACTATCACTCTTGTTATTGTTAGAGAAGAAAATCGCAGCCGAATTATCACAATAAACCTTTAATGGCTTAGAAATTGAATCCACAATTCGAAACCCTGTGATAAAATTCCTTAACAAAATAGTCTGTGAGGTTGCTTCAAAGCAGGCTATAAACTCTACTTCCATTGTTAACGATGCAATTATCGTCTCTTTGGCGCTCTTTCATGAAACAGCACCTCCTACTAGTAGATAGACATATCATAAAGTGGATTTTCTGGAATCTTGACAATCCGCAAAATCCGAGTCTGAATATCCAACCATCTAAAGACAGTCAACATGCTTGTAAGTAAGCATGTAGTCCTTGGTTTCCTTTAAGTACCTCATGATTTTCTTTGCAGCCTTCCAATGTTCCATTCTTGGATTGCTTTGGTATCTTCCAAGCATTCCAATTGCAAATGCAACGTCAGGTCGTGTACAAACCAGAGTATGCATTAAAATGCCTATGGCAGATGCATAGGGAATGTTAACCATTTGTTCCTTTTTCAAATCATTCTTCAGACATTGACTTAAACTGAATTTGTCACCCTTTAAAATGGGCGCTGCATTAGGAGTGCAATCACTCATCTTGAATTTCTCCAAAACTCTTTCAATGTAGGCTTTATGAGATAGTCCTAATGTCCTTTTGGACCTATCTCTATGAATCTCTATGCCAATGACATAAGAAGCTTCACCCATATCCTGCATTTCAAAATTTTGAGAAAGAAATTGTTTAGTATCATGCGACAATCCCAAATCATTAGATGCAAGTAAAATGTCATCCACATATAGAATTAGAAAAATGTATTTGCTCCCACTAACCTTCAGGTATATACAGTTGTCCACAACATTCTCCGTAAAACCATATGAAGTAATGACATTGTGGAACTTTAAATACTACTGTCAAGAAACTTGTTTTAATCCATATATGGATTTCTTGAGCTTGCAAACTAAGTGACTATCTTTATCAGAACAAAAACCTTTAGGTTGGTTCATGTGTACTTCTTCCTCAAGATCCCCATTTAAAAATGCCGTTTTCACATCCATTTGATGTAGCTCTAAATCAAAATGAGCTACTAATGCCATGATAATTCGAAATGAATCCTTCTTAGAAATCGGAGAAAATGTATTATGATAATCGATGCCTTCTCTTTGAGTGAAACCTTTAGCTACGAGTCTGTTTATATCGTTCGACATTGCCATTTGAGTCTTTCTTGGTCTTATAGACCCATTTACAGCCAACCGCTTTAACTCCTTTAGGCAACTCGACAATTTCCCAAACTTTATTCTTAGCCATAGATTCCAACTCTTCCTTCATGGCATCAAACCATAATTTAGAATCATCCCTATTCATGGCATTGGAAAATGAAATAGGATCATCTTTAGGTCCGATGTCAAAATCAGACTCCATTGAGTATACAAAATAATCATCAGAAATTGTTGACTTTCTAGCTCGTGAGGATCTCCTTAATTCTGTAGTCTCAATTGGGACTTGAGCTACAGGCTCTATGTTAACTTGTTCCTCTTGTGGTGAAAGTTCTTGAATTTGTTGATTTTCAAGAATATCGGGTTGATTATCTTGAAAGACAACCAATTCACCTATATTCATGGGTGTTGTATCAGGATCCTGTGATTCCTTCCACTCTATCTTTCGAGGGTAACTCCCACTAGGGTCAACTTCCTCAATAAACTTAACATTTCTGGCTTCAACAATTCTAAGTGAATTTGAAGGACAATAAAATCTGTAGCCCTTGGAGTTTTCCGCATAGCCTATGAAAAAACCGCTAACTGTTCTGGGGTCCAATTTCTTTAAATGTGGGTTATACACCCTCACTTCAACTGGACAACCCCAAACGTGTAAGTGTCTTAAACTTGGCTTCCATCCTTTCCATAACTCAAACGGTGTTTTGGGAACAACCTTGGATGGAACCCTGTTTAAAATATACATAGCGGTTTTCAAAGCTCCACTCCATAAATTTATAGACACATTAGAATAACTAAGCATGCTCCTTACCATGTCCATAAGTGTTCAGTTCCTTCTTTCAGCAACACCATTTTGTTGTGGTGTGCCAAGCATTGAATATTGTGCAATAATGCCTTCTTCTTTAAGGAACTTGGCAAATGGACCTGGCAATTGTCCCAATTCTGTGTACCTCCCATAATATTCTCCACCCCTATCTGATCTCACAATTTTAATTTTCTTTTCTATTTGTTTCTCTACCTCTGCTTTATAAACTTTAAAGGCATCAAGTGCCTCGGCCTTATCAAACAAGAGGTAGAGATACATATATCGTGTGAAGTCATCAATAAATGAGATAAAATATCTCTGACCATTCAGACAAGGTGGAGTAAATGGTCCACAAATATCAGTGTGTATGATTCTAAGAATTTCCTCACTCCTTTTGTCACCCTTACTGGTCTTGTTGGTTTGTTTTCCCTTTATATAGTCCACACAAATACCAAAGTTGGTAAAATCAAGAGTCGGAAGGACTTCATCATTAACCAACCTCTTTATTCTCTCAATGGAGATATGTCCCAATCTCCTATGCCAAATAATAGAGGAGGACTCATCAACAATATTACGCTTAATGCTAATATCACCATGCAAGGTTAAAAGATTTTGTTCAAAAACAGGATCCAGATTTAATTTGTACAAACCAATAATTAAAGTACCAAATCCTACAGAAACAAAGTCTTTAAACAAATCAAATTTGCACCAACAAACTGAAATTCAAATCTAAACGGTACTAGTCTAGAAACAGAAATTAAGTTTTTTAAAAAAGATGGAATGTAAAATGCGTTTTCAAGATCCAAAACAAAGCCATTTTTTAAAACAAGTCGGAAAAGTTCCAACAGCTTCGACGTGCAAACGCATCCCATTGCCCGAATAGATGCCTTGTTCACTTCCTATCGATTTCCTTAGGTTGAGGAAGCCCTGCATGGTATTGGCAATGTGAATTGTAGAACCCGAATCAATCCACTAATCATATTGATGAGTATTAACAAAATTAGATTCATAACACACAAGAGATATGAGATTACCTTTCTTCTCAAGCCATTTATTATACTTGGGGCAGTCTTTCTTCATGTGACCCTTTTTCTTGTAGAAGAAGCATGCACCTTTATTGCCATGATTTTTAAATGGCACTTTACCAAGCTTTTTCCATTTCTGATCACCTTTGCCCTTTTTACATTGCCCTCCTTTATGTGTTGCTAAATGAGCACTTTCCATGCTTCAATCTCTCCTCCTCTTGAACACACATGGTCAAAAGTTCATTGATAGACCATTTTTCCTTCTGTGTGTTGTAAGAAATTTGGAATGCTCCATATTCCACAGGAAGGGAATTGAGTATGAAATTGACAAGGAATGACTCAGAAATCTCAATCTCTAAGGACTTAAGACGAGCTGCAATGTCTCTCATTTCCATAATGTGCTCACGTACACTCCTAGAATTGTTATGCTTCATTCCTGATAGTTTGTTCATTAGGGTGCTTGCCAATGCTTTGTCAGAACTAACAAATTGCTCTTCAATAGCCCTTATGTAGTTCTTGACCTTATTAGATGGTGGGATTGAGCCCCTAATGCTCTAGCTAATATGTGACTTTATGAGCATTAGGCTTAAGCGATTGGATCGCTCCCACTTATCATAAGCACTCTTTTTTGCAGCGGAACTCTCGTCCGTGGGTTCAGGAGGTTCATCCACACGGAGTGCCAGATCGAGGTCCATACACCCTAATGTTAGAAGGATTTTGTCCTTCCAGTCCAAAAAATTATCACCGTTTAAGAATAGAATACGAGAAGACTCATTAGATAGTACAGAGGTAGAAATCGCTGCAATTATCAAGAACATTATTAATGCTTTGAAACAATAGCTATAGTCTGAATCAACCAATGTCAAATTCAGTAACAAATCTAAACCTTCCTGTGGGTAGAAGTCACTAAACTGTATTAGATTTGCTATTACTTTATAATAAGACTAATGGATTCTGAAATATGTAAGGAAAACAAAACTCATACCTGTGAGTTTAGAGTGTTCAATCCCTTTAATACCCAATCCATTATCTTATTCCAATTAAATTTCATAAATAATTACTTTCCTGTGGGACCAAGAAATTATTTATAAAACATAATTGCAATGTAAAAATGCCAAATTAATTTTTAACTTTATATGATCAAAATACTGAGGATCACATCTTTATGTCTTAAGATGCTGTGGCTACTCTTAAAACAGAATAAATTTTTTAAATATGGCATAATTTACTAATGTGAGCAAATCCTTATAGTCGCAACAAATACATAATCTTTCAATGCACATAATGTATAATACATACAATCAGAGTAATATCACATGAAAAATCCTAAGACCAAACACATGTAATTCAACCTTATATTAGAATTTGCTTAAAAATTGGACCAAAATAAATTCCATAAGCCCAACACATAGTGTATTCATACTCTTATTTCACATGAATTTTCAATGCATAAATAATTACTTTAATGCATGTAATATAATATTACATTATTTTAGATAACATGCCAATGAATCTCAAAAATTATAAAAACTAAAATAACATGTTATAATTCACTGTATGAGATTCAATTCAATTTGCTTACTATTTAAACATGCAATGATAATAAACAAAACGTCCTTAACAGCATGTTAAAATTTCTTTATGAAAATTCTAGAAATAAATTCAAGTCTTTCATGCCTTTTTTTTAAAAAATAAACCACATAAATCCAAATAAAAGTATGAGAATTTCTAGATTTTATACAGAATCAGATTAAATATTTTGCTCTTTAAGGTGTGTGTCAAAAATAATAGTTAATGACACACAACAAGTCTTCTAAATAAAATAGATTCAGAGTAGGAGAAAATTCTAATAAATGTAAATATCACTAGCACAAATCACAATGGACTCTACTATTGCAATAGTGCTTCCTTTTTTTTTTAATAGTGATATTAAAAAATTATGCAATATAAATTACTCATTCTGATTCTACAATGATTCTGAATTGTTAAATTTTATGGTGTGAATTAGATTCAGTATACGACTGTACGCATCAAAACATTCAATAAATTGTTGAATAAGACGTTCTACACTGTAAGATGCAGAAGTTTGATTTTATGTAGATGAAACAAATACTAAACAACATAACAGAAGGTTGGCTCTGATACCAATTGTGAGAATTAAAATAATTTTAATTCAGAAAGAGGAATACCTCCTGCCATGATGTTCAAGCCTTTGAATCTTTACCCTTGAATGATCATACCTTGAATGTGTAAAAAGCCCACTCACATAACACTTTTACAGAACCATATGGGAAAAGTGAAAGGAACAGAGTTTCAAGCCTATTCTATTCACAAAACAACATCTGTGTTTGATGGCTATCACAGACATATATATAGATATGCTTGGACCCATATCCAAGTGTAACTCCTTATAACTTCCCACCATCAGGGAAGTTGTAAAGTCCCATGAAACCACCATATGAGATAGTGAACAGACGTGAGTTACCCATTAGTCATTAAACCAATTAAATATATAATAAATATAAATAAATAAATAAATAAAACAAACATGTGGCATATGGGCCACTTGATGGATATTCTTACATTATTTTGCTAACTTTTTGTTTCATTAGCATTTTACAATATCTAATGAAATGATCTCAAATTATTTCACATTTTAAATAATTGCATCAATTTCATTGAGTCGATTTTATTGATACAAAATATATATGTCACTTATTTTTAAAATTTTAAAAGTCAAATGGTATGTAAACTTTTTTATGAATAATAATGCTAGAGAACCTAAATAAAACTTCACCCTTAAATTTATTTATAATGACATGGCAAAAGGGTTAGGTCTTAGTTGATCAATATCTAAACAAATCAACTAACATGTAACATTCATGTAACATTCAACACTGAGTGTAAATTTAAAGATTATGTTTTAGGAGTCGAAAGTATTTTTTACTTTTTATTTACTATTATATCAATCAATAAAATAGTTTAAAACCATGATTTAACTGATTCTTTATTGAGATCAAATAGTTCAAAATTGAAAATTTATTTGTTAGATTTATTTAATTTTCTCGTGAATTACTTCTTTTGCAAGAAATTATATTCAATTAGTATTATACCAAAGCTAATTTAGTAGTTTTTATACATATATGTTGGCCCCTCCTGGATAAAATTAATAGTTCCTCCTATGGTGTTAGGTATAAATCATTGTAATTATGTTACCAAAAGATGCACCACAAGAAAAATCTTAGTTACAGATTATTGTAGTTATGTAATGAACTAGGAAAAGGCAATGTGCACATTTTTTTGAGTGCATATGATATGCACCTTATGCAAAAACATAATTTTTATAACAAAGCATATAATTTTTATCATAAAAAGTATAACTTAAGTTATACATAACTTTTAGGTATATATTATAAGTTCACCATTCATAACGTTCATCACACAAATCATAATTTTTATTACAAAAAATTCATAACTTTTATCACAAAAATTATAACTTTTCTTACAATGTGCACAATGTGTAAGTGCACATTGTAACATTTCCCAACAAGCTCTTATGCTTATGTTATGAATATTATCATGAGAAAATTTATTAATTGTTTTGATTTTATTATTAATTATTATGGTATATTTTTTAAAGGACATAAGGTATGTACTTTTTACGTTGTGTATTATAGTTTTGCTCTTTTTTTTTTCTAAAATAAAATATTTTTCTATTTCATTCATTAGTATAAACCAATTTCAAAATTTTACATATGCAGTGTGATATTTAATTCATTATCATTTACATTTTTTTTTTGGTGGTGAATCATTGAAATTTAAAATTTTAGAATACTGTTGCCCTTATTTATTTACTTAGTTTTATTAGCGATTTGTTAATTTTAGTCATTTAAATAGAACTTAACCCAATTCTTTAGGCTTGTCTAATGTGTTAGGTTTGGACCCACGCACCCAATGTTATAATCTTGATTCCCTGTGGACAACAGTAACTAAATGGACCACATTGATAAAAATGTTACCAAATTAAAATTTAAGGGGCCAAAATTAAAATAGATTAAAACGTGAAAAGCATAATCTATTCTTTCATTTAACAAAAAAATTTCCGTGGTGGAATTATTAACACTCATGTTGAGGAAAATTATGTCAATAGTCCATGTACTTTAGTTTTTGTATCATTTTGGTCCTTATAATTTCAATTAGTTTGCTTTTGATACTTAATTTATGACTTTATTTAAATTTGGTCAAATTGATTACAACTATTAATATTTTTTTAAAAAATATGTACACAAGCGACATGTGTTATATTTTTAAACGAAAAAAAACAAAATTTATTCAACTTAATGAGTTAATCTCAATCATCTCAGTGATAATTGGACTAAAATACAAAATTTAAAATTAAAGATTAAAACTGAACCAATTAAAAATACAAAATCTAAAATGATACAAATAACAAAATGTAGAAAATACTAAAATAACTTATTACCCCTCATTTTTTTTTGTAGCGGGGAGATGAACGCTGGAGGAAAAGGAAGGCTGCTTTCAAAGCTTTGGAGACGGCCCTGTCGGTCGTTGGCATAGGCACCAATATTGCTTCCATCGCACACTGTACCATTATGTGACCAATGGTTTACTTGCATAGAAAATAATCATAGAATTGAACATAAACTATTTAATAGAAGTGTGAAATTCACAAAAAATAAAAATAAAAATAAATAGAATCCATATCATTTGAAAATTTATTTTCAATTTTGAGATTGATTTTTGTGTTCCGTTTTTTCTTCTTCTTATATAACTTTCATTTCACATAAAATTTGGCATTGTGTTGACATTTTGCCAAATAAGATTTTCAATAATGTTATAATGATTATATTTTTGTATTATAATTTGTTTATCATATAATGTTTGAGTAATGGAAATTCATTCAATTAATTTAATACGATGATGATGATGTTGATGATGATGATAAGAGCAACATTCAGCGGCATGCTATATGAGCTGCCAAAGCTAAAATATAGCGATACTTTCAAAAAAATGCAACTCCAATGGTATGTTAAAACTCCTACCAAAAAATAACTTCGCTGTATATTATGTCAAATTTGGCACAAGGTTTACCTATACCTAAAGGTGTAAACACAATAATATTGTCCAAAAATACTATTCATCTTCTTCATATTCCCTTTCTCAATAAAAATTCCAGAATATTTAAGAACTCAACCAACCGAATTTTGCAAGTCTGGTCATCCGAGAGGTTGTCTAGCCAATCGTTCGGTTGTCCTCAAAAAATGTTGGCCTAGTGTTGGTTAGGCTAAAAAATAGCAACTCAATCGTTGGAGTAACATTGCTATCCTATAACTATTTTACACTGTTCATTGCTAAATTATAACTTTAATTATTAATTTAAGCTCTTCACCATTGGAATTGCTTTAATATATTATATGGTATACAAGAATTGACGAGCTTGTTTAGGGTGTGCTATATAAGCATTTTTTTTTTCTTTTTTGGATCACATCACCTCTTTACTTTTCTGCATATTTTTTTGTAAAAAGTCAAAAAGTACACTTATTTAGATCATTTTAAAGTGTGATGATATTGAAGAGTGGCATTTTTATCATCGTTTTGTGACACTCGGACCATTTCATCTAGCAGACTTCTAATGAACACTATAAAAAAATTTACAATTATAAAAAAAAAAAAAAAAAAAAATTTATGAATATTTTGTTTTAAAATGAGAAGTTTTTACATTAAGCCATATTATTTTATATAAACATTTTGTATAAAGTTTTTGATTGGATATTATTATTTTCCATAAAATATAAAATATAAAATGATGTCATTGTTTTGTCATCCAACTAATAGGACACAAGAACTCTCAATTCATTTGGGCAAAATATCATCAAACGAATAGTTATACCAGTCAAAATATCCATGGGCAAAATGTCTAAGGACTTTTGGTACAATTTATTTTAAATTTTTTAGCTTACTTTTAAAAAAAATAATGATAAAAAAATATAAAAAATTTGTATATAAATATATAAGTTTAAAAAAAAATGATATAGTAAATCTTTAATTATTATTTTAAAACAAAAGACTCGTAAAATTATTTATTTTTTAAAAAATGATACTATTATATCATTTTTTTCAAAACATTTTGTATAAGTATCATTTTCTATTTTAAATGTTTAAGTAATTTTTGTTTAAAATTTTTCAATTTTTCCATGTATTTATTTTTAGAGAACTTACAAAATAAATAAAAAAATAATCTCAATATTTGATTCTTGTAATATGTTTTATAGGAATTTTGGATCATATAATACCTCAAAATATTTAGGATAAGTCATACTGGCTTCATATTTGAAAAAGATACAAGTCTCGCAATTTTAACATAATTATATAGATTTTTCATTTTTGTAACGTTAAAGAGACTAAAATTAATGCACATAATATGAAAACAAAAAGGTATGCAAAGTAAAATATACATTTTAATGTAAAAGAAATGATAATATTAATTTTTCATTCATACAATTAACAAAATTCTAATTAAAATGAGTTAAAACTATAAGATTGTCGAGTGTACTTATGTGAAACTTTAACATAGAAAGATCAAAAAACTATACAGATACTATTCAAAGACCAAAACAATAACATAGAGAGAGAAAGATGGAGGAGATGAGGGGGGGCAGCCATGGCCTATTACGCAATAGTTTCAAGCATGGAACTTGTACAAACAATTGGATAGCAATGCAGACAGGACAGTGAGAGTCCAAGACTACTCAGACTTCCTCAAAGACAGGTTATGCAAAAAAAGTACCTCTCAACATGTTCATGAACTTGTTTTCAATGCTGAACAAGAATGGTGATGGGACTCTTGATTTTGAGGATTGCATAACGTTGTACGACATGATTGAAGGAAGAGGGATATGGTGCTGTCATGGGTGTGGTGTTATGCTATGGGTAGGGGTGTTCATGGATCCAAATCACCCGACAAATCCGAACCAAACCGTCCGACCCGACCCAAGTATAGGCAGTTTCGAGAATCTTACGGTCAGCAGCGATTTAAATTTAGAAAATTTGTTCAAATTTCGGTCGGACATCGAGCTCCGCATATAAAAAATCATTTAAACCAATCCGACCGACCTATTATTATACAAACTACACCTGCAACTTTATATTTAAATCAGTGAGTTATGTTTCCAAAGTTTGACTATGGTTCCAACACTTACTTTCCCAAGACAAGCCTTTTATCATTTTCTTCTAAATATTCAGACTTTACCCACCCACTCTCTCTAACCTTTTTGTGTTCATTCTCTTTCATTTCTCTTCCAGTGGAGTCTTTGATTTGCCATCACGTCCGTTTCTATCTCTCTCACCCTCTCATCTACCATCTTCTTCTCTCTCAAGTTTGAGATGTACCACACCCAAAACCCAGAAGCCATTGAACCCTTTCTCTCTCTCTTACAATTTCATCTCCCTCTCTCTCTAATCTACCAATCGAACCCCAAAACCATCAACTTCGAGTCTTTGATCTACAGAAATCGAAACCCTTTTGGCGGAAGATCAAGAATCGTACATGGCGGTCATATACAGTAGAGATAACGGTGACATTGTGCCATGGCAGAAAGATATGTATCTTCTCTCTATTTTCAATTTTTACTTCATTCTTTCTAGTGTGTGTGAGAGAGAGTTTGTTATCTCTGAGATTTGTATAAAATGCTACTGTGATTGTGTTATGTTGCATATATGTATGTTTCTGTGATTTCTGTGAGAAAGGAAGGGACAAAAGCCATGGAATTGAAGCAATGCATGGAAGATTAGTCGAACGAAAACCACCCGCTAAACCGAGAACCCGATGTGTACGGTTTCGAGCAATATTTGGGTCGAAATCGGATGACCACTTCTGTAAACCGACGAGGTCGGTTCGAGTGACGGTTCAGTGGTAAAACCGACTCGACTCGACCCGTGAATAGCCCTAGCTATGGGGAATCAATTTCATATGTGTGAAATGCTATGAGGCTGGTGGGACTACCTATGAGCTCTATTGTCAGTGTTTTCAGAATAGAAACATCAGACACCAACACTCTGTTTTTTGGATAATTTTACTTTGCTCAGATACAAATAACCCTCTTTCCCTTCCCCAACTTAGGTAATCTCGAGTTAGGGGTGAGCAGCGGATATACTGATCCGCCCAAACTGACTGAACCGAATCGATTCGCCGCATTTTGGACGGATGCGTGATGACGAGCGGATGGTTGTGAATTGATTTTTTTCAATCCGCCTAACTTTGGACAGATGACTGATTTGAGGTTCCTCTGGCCGCAACTGAACCGCCAAACCGCGAGCACCCTAGTAATTTGTAAGACTTTGTATTTTTAATTTGTTTAGATATTCTGTTTGTGTTTTCAATTGAAAAAAAGTTTAAATATTCTGTTGAATATGTTCTGTTGCAAAAGAGTTTTCAACTTGAATATATTTTTTGAATTGAAAAAAATAAATGTATTATTTATCTTTTTAAATCTAACTCTAAAAATAATAAATAAATAAAAATGATATATGCTGGTTGGTTTTTGTTTTCAAAAACAGATATAGATGTAACAATACAGAGGCATACAATATCTACTACTGCTCTATTTATGGTTTTAGTGGTTTGAATTGTTTTTATATTTTAAGAACCACATATTGTAATACTTTATGTGAATGAAGCATGCTGTGATTGTAATATGTGGATGATGCATGCAGTGATTGTAATATTCTAAAGTTTCAAACTTTCTTTTTTTGATAAGGCATGTAGTGATTGTAATACTTTTTTAAGTCATTGATTGTAATACTCTATTTTTGTTTAATTTTTTTTGAGGAAGTACACAAGTTAAATTATGTTGAAAATTAAAAAAAATTTTAAACCGCCAAACCGATTTGCATCCAACCGCCAATCTGCTCAATCCACATCCGCCAGATTGGCGGATGGATGCGGATTAATTTTCTCCAATCTACTAATCCGGCGAACGGATGGCGGATTGGAGGTTCCGTGGCCACAACCAACTCACGCCCACTCCTAGGCAGAACTACGAATTTTGTTCAAGAGGGGCCAATATATATGTATAAAAAATAATGAATTAGCTTTGGCACAATACTAATTGAATATAATTATTGCAAAAGAAGTAATTCACAAGAAAATTAAATAAATCGAAAATATAGTTTTTCAGTTTTGAACTATTTGATCTTAATAAACAATCAATTAAATCACAATTTTAAGCTATTTTATTGATTGATATATAATAGTAAATAAAAAGTAAAAAATACTTAAGACTCTTAAAACATTACCCTTAAATTTATATTCAACAGCATTGAATGTTATATGTTAGTTGATTTGTTTAGATATGGATCAACTAAGACCTAATCCTTTTGTCATGTCATTGTAAATTGTTAACAGATATTTTAATATTATAATATTGTGTACTTGGGTTTAAGCAACTTGTTCTCCATGCTACTTTTCTTTGTGTCTAAGAAAAGTTTCTTTTCCACCAAGTTTTCTTTATCTCCAAAAAACTTGCCCACCAAGTTTTGTAATGACTCAAAAAAAAAAAAAAATAAAATAAAATAAAATAGTCAGTGCATAATTTAATTGAATAAATTTTCGAATTTGATTGTTGTGTAAATTCTGTGCGAAAACAGTTCACTTTTTTATTTTTTTAAAAGGAAGGGAATATATTCTGATGATGGTTTTTGTGGTAGAAGATAGGATGATGATGTTTTTGTTTTTGTGCGGTGGAATACGAATATATACGGGACATGCATGGTCAGCAGGGTAGTGGAGGTTGTTCCTTTACAAAAGAGAGAAGTGAGTGCTGGTGTGGGGTTCAAACATAGGAGGGAAAAAAATATTTTTTTATTATAAGAGCACATATGCACACACAGAGGCTCTGCAATTGTTTGCAACAATGGCGATGACCACCATTCCTCTCTATTTTGCCTCTCCGATTCCAAAACAAAGCTACTCTACAAATCCACACACCGCTTCTTCTCTCTCTTCTCGCATCTCCATCGCCAAACGCTTGTCTCTCTCTATCCGATCACCGTCGCAGTCGGCGACGGTGGTAGTGGTGGCTGAAATCGCGAGTGCAGTTGTGAAAGCTGAGCCGAAGAAGACCGCCGCTGTACCTCCTAGTTTCTCCTCTCTGGGAAAAACAAAAGATAAAGAGAACGTTGTTTCTGTGCCTATTAGTTTCCGTTCTCTGGTGAATACAAGGAATAAAGGGAAGGCAATTGCTACGCCTTGCCCACTCCTGTCAAGGACCAGGGGGAGACGGAATGAATTTAATGAAGCTGGAAAAATTGGTCTATCTAAATCATGCAAAGTTCCTCCTGCAAAGCATAAAAAGAAGAGGTGCCGAGTATTGCTGGAGTAAGATGTTTCAGAACATGCCTTGCCACAAGAATTTATTGAGGAACAAAGAGCTTACTTTAAAGAGGTTGATGATTTTGAACTACCAGAGGAGGAGATATTAGAAAATGAGTTAAATGAGGAAGAGGAAAACTATTTCATGAAATAGTAGCACCATAGCCAGTTGACTCTCTTTGTATAGTTACAAGAATACATTCCATGAATATATGCACCTGCTAGAAATTACAGCAATATAGCCATGTACCGCTTCGCAGCAAACCCTGCCTCCAAAGCTCGTGTTGCTAGGAACACCACTCAACAGATTGGTAGTAGATTGAGTTAGAGCAGAGACTATGCAGCCAAAGACATCAAATTTGGCGTGGTGGCTCAAACTTTGATGCTACAGGGTATTGAAGAGCTTGCTGATACTGTTAAAGTAACCATGGGCCCCAAGGGTCGGATTGTGGTGATTGAACAAAGCTTTGGTGGCCCCAAAGTGACAAAAGATGGTGTCACAGTTGCAAAGAGCATTGAGTTCAAGGACAAGGTCAAGAATGTTGGTGCAAGCCTTGTAAAACAGGTTGCTAATGCAACCAATGATGAAGCTGGCGATGGTACTACGTGTGCTACAATCCTTACCCGAGCAATATTTGCTAAAGGTTGCAAATCAGTTGCAGCTGGGATGAATGCAATGGACCTAAGACGGGGTATTACTATGGCAGTTGATGCTGTGATAACAGACTTGAAAAGCTAGAGCACACTAAGGATAATGTTTTGATCATACTAGATCGCATTTCCATACCGTCGAGTTTTGGGTGTTCTTCCATTCTCTTATAGCTTGAGGTAGAAATTTTTCCTACACTTCTTTATGCACTTTTACTTGATTATAGGGAGTTTAGAATTGTATATAATTTAATTAGAATTTTTGAAAAAAATTGTGATTTATTTGCTTAAAAGAGAAATTTTGAGAAAAGTAAAAAGTTGATACCCAAATTGCGAAAGTGTAAACTTGGAATATGCTTGTAAGGTTATGAAAAAGTTATGTTTTAAATTTGAACAAAAATGGACTTCGATTCGATTGGTTTTGAAATTTTTACCGGTTTGTGACCAAAAGAGCATTTTTAAAGAAAACAAATGAATTACATTTAATTTTGGGGGCTTTTGATCAAAATAGGATGTCATAGTTGAATAATGCTTGGAGAATGAGTTTGGAAAGAAAATGATATTTTCTTGGGCATTAACGATATCACTACAACAAAAAGCACAATTAGCGACTAAAAAAAAAATTTTCGTCGCTAAAAGTAGCACCTTGGGCGACTAAAAACAGTTTGGTAGCCAAAACTGAGGACTTTTGGCGACTAAAACAAATTAGTCGCCAAATGTATACTTACTGGCGACTAAAATCAATTTTGTAGCCAAAAGTAGGGGTTTTCGCGACTAAAATTCAGTTTAGTCGCCAAAAGTGGAGATTTTTGGCTACTAAAAAAAATTAGTAGCTAAACGGAGGGGTTTTGGCGACTAAAACTCAGTTTAGTCGCCAAAAGTTAATGTTTTTGGCTACTAAAAAAAATTAGTAGCTAAAAGGAGGGGTTTTGGCGACTAAAACTCAGTTTAGTCGCCAAAAGTGGATGTTTTTGGCTACTAAAAATATTTAGTAGCTAAAAAGTGGACCATTGGCGACTAAAATTGAGTTTAGTCGGCAAAAGTGACAGTTTTGGCGACCAAAAATCACTTTAGTTGCTGAAAGTGGTTTTTTTAGGCGGAAATTAATTTTTTTGCAACTAAATTATTTTTTAGTAGCCAAAACTAAAGTTTTTGGCGACTAAAAAAATTTTAGTCGCCAAAAGTGGCTTATATTTTTTTTTAATAAATAATTTATTTTTTACATCAATTATATTTAATATATATAATTATATTTATATATATACTTTTCTATTAAAACCGGTGAAAATAATGTATAAATAATATAAGTTGCAATTATATTCGCGTGAGGATTCAGTGGCATAGTGGAGGGACTGTGCTGTGAAGGTTTGGAATGTTGGGAAGTTGGAGGTCCAAGGTTCGAACCGCCTGAGGTGCTCAGGCAGATGGAAATTTTTTTTTTTTCAAACATGCTTTTGTCGACTAAAGAGTTTAGTCGCCGAAAATTAATTGTTTTGGCGACGATCAGTTTAGTCAGGGAAACTCAAAAAAAATAAAATAAATAAACACTATTGGCGACTAAAATTTTAGTCGCCAAATGCATAATTTCCAAAAAGGAATTCAGTATTGCCGACAAATGCGTTGGTCGCTGTTTTACTGACTTTTGGCGACTAACACTCTTTTAGTCGCCAATTCCATCTGCGACCACATATTCACGACAAAACCAGCGACGAAATTATTTAGTCGGGAAAAGTGAAAATCCGACTTTTGGCGACTAAAAAGGGACTTTTGGCGACTAAAAATTTAGTCGCCAAAGGTGTTTTTTTTTGTAGTGTATTATTTTGCTTAATGTATCTGTTGAAATAAAACCAACATGGTTAGAAATGGATCTTGAGAGGTTATCGGACGTGATTGTGATCTGAAAACTAGTATATTGGTTCATATTTGATGAAATGTGGAATAGATTGTATTTATCGAAATTTTTATGGAATTTAATTGTTTAAATATCCGTTTAGAAATATCTGTTTTGAGCTATCGGTGAAGGATATCCATGATTGTTGTAGAAATGCATGAGACTTAGGTAAATTGAACCACATTCCTCATTTGTTGCATTGGATATTGCATTACATTCATTTCATTGAAAATGTATCTGTTTTTGAGAAATGTTTGAAAATGTATCTATTTGTGAAAAGATGAATACTTAGTGAATCTGGGTAGGGGGTGTAGAACTGCGCGGTTAGGTGTCGAGCCTTTCAGTTTGCTGGTAAAAATGACAGTGGTAATGCATTAGGGCCTACTTGCAGACACTCATCTAGAGATTCATAGGACCCGTATTTATGTAACAGATATGGTTTAAAATGGAAATGATTTTATATCTGTTGTTGTATCTCAGCATTGCATGCTTTATAAAAAGAGAGATAAAATGTTTTATCATGAGTATGGCATGATTATACTCCTCTTTAGTCTTGTCATTATTCATATGTTGTGTAGTATATCTCTACTGGGCTGTGACTCACCCTATAAGGGAAATCATTTCAGGTACAAGTGTTATGCCTCCGCCAAGACATTGACTTGGGAGGACTCGGAGCTGAGGCTTCATTTTTGTTTTTGTTATTTGTTGAATGTAAGCCCAGGGCTGTATTTGTGTTGAGTTGAAACTCCATTTTGTGTAACCAATAATGTTTTTGGATAAATTTGTAAGCCTGTAGGGCACTTATTATCTGTTTGACTTCCATTTCATACTTGTTGTAAAATGTATGTTTGGGATTAGAACTGGGGCATTGAGATGTCAACAACATGTATTTGGCATTTGGGATTTAATGGAAATGGGTGTATGGATTAGTTAGCTATATATTTATGTGTTTGTCTATCAGGTGGGTTTTGTTACATAAATAGATATATCATGCCTAATTTTCGAGGCGTTACAAGTTTCATCTCCTATAAATTGAGCCAACCTCTTATCATGGAAATAGAAGGTTTTGTTGTTTTATTATTTTGTGTGAGATTATCAGGTAAAGAAATAAATGGTGTATGTAATGAAACTTTCGGTTCAACCAATTGTGCAATATTTGTGAACCATACGACTTAGTCGGGCTGTTGTATCCTGGGGGGAGACAAGTCAAGGTTTTGCCTAACCGCAGAGGGCTTGAATCTCCTTAAAAAGAGCTAATTTCCCATGCCTCAACCCTTTCAATAATTATTGTAATTTTTATTATTTGTATTTTGTGGTGTTTTATTTGTAATTATCACCAACATAAATAAATTTAAAAGTGAAGTTTTATTTAGGTTCTCTAGCATTACTCATAAAAAAGTATACCTACCATTTGATTTTTAAAATTTAAAAAAAAAAGTGACATATATATTTTGTATTAATAAAATTGACTCGATGAAATTGATGCTATTATTTAAAATGTGAAATAATTTGAGATCATTTTATTAGGTATTGTAAAATGCTAATGAAACAGAAAATTAGCAAAATAATTCTTATAAAATTAAAAAATCATCCTATTATACATTTTATAAATACTCATAAAATAAATTGTCAAAAATCAAGCCCCTGCTAACATTACAAAAACTCGTAAGGATCTTACAAAATAGAATATATTAAGTAAAAATAAAGAACTCACTGTCTTTGATATCGGAACAATTGCTAACGATCTTGAAGTATTTGGCTCGGATTTGCAGGACTTCAACAACTGCATTCATGGTAAAGTAGTTTATGAATTTGAAATAAAATAATTTGATAAAGTAGTTTAAGGTGTCGTTTGGCAATATCATTTTTTAGTCTAAAAGTTAAAAAGTTACTAAAATAATTAAAAAGCCAATAACTTATACAAAAAAGTCAAAAATTCTCTTTTCTCTTTACTTTTTGCATATCTTTTCATAAAAAATCAAAAAGTCATCTCAAACATATTAGTTTTTTTTACATCATATTTTAACCAAAAAGTTAAAAAGTTACTAAAAAGGCCTGTTCTCAAACGAGACCTAAATTTAGATTTAAATTTTAGGATAATTAACACTTTTCACTTATACAATTTGATTCAAATTTTACTCAGATAATTATTATTCTAATGGGTAAATTACAAATACACCCCATGTGGTTTGCTTAAACTACGAATTACCCTTGTGGTTTGGAAAATTACAAATATCTCCCTATTATAATTTTTTATTTAATAGAATTAATTGAAAAAGTGAAATTTCTAACTGTTCATCTATAGTAATAATAAAATTATCTGAATTATTAATTGAAACAAAATTTTAACATTATTAAACATTGTTAATTAACTTGATGATTTATTAATAAAATGACCTATTTGTTATGAAATTAGAAACCTTAACAGGTATAATATAATTTCTAAAACCATATAAAATAATTTATAATTTAAGTAAATCTTAAAGAATGTGTTTGTAATTTACCCCTATTCTAATTTGATGGTGAAAAAGTTTGGAAACTTGGAAAATACACCAAAAAAATTGTTTTGAATGTAACATTTGTGGTGCATATTTTGGAGTGGTTTGAGATGATCTAAATAAGTGTATTTTTTTTATTTTTTATGAAATATGAGTTAGGTATGGGTTGGATTTGAAGTGATGTGACTTAAATAAGATGATGTGACTTAAATAGGATAATAATTTTTTTTGACTTTTTAATTTTTTTAGATTATGACAAATCAGGTCTTAAGTTGTTTGTTGTGGACTGATTCATGAGTCATTCTTGATCTTGATTGTCAATTATGAGTATTTTTTGGTTTTATTTTCTGTGTCTATAAAAATAACGAAGGACCAGCTCCACCCTAGTGTCGGTGTCAATTGACCACCGACAAAGAATTTTCTTTATTATATATAATTTGTTATTTTAGGTTCCACTAAAAAAAATTGTGGTATTGAACCCTAAGAAAATCTAGGACATTTTCGTTTGCTTTATTTTTCGTATTTAAAAAAACAAAATAATAAAAAATTTGAAAAAACTCATAATTTGCACATTGTTTTCATTCTTTCTAGTTTTTGAAAACCTAAAAGCAGCATATTTAATATTTTCTAAAGAGTGGGTTAGCTTTCAAAAAAAAAAAAAATTTAATACAAAAACTTTCAAAAATAGTTTGTCAATTATTTTTTTGTGTGCTTTCTAAAAATTAAAATATATACACAAAATAAAACAACTCGTCTCTAAATTTGATTTTTTTTATAATAAAAATTTATAAATTCGCCACCACATATTTAGAACAAAAATAGTTTTTCAAAATATACAAAAATATTTTCTTGATTCAAGAAGTGATGGTTTTAACACTATTTTCTGGCCTGGTGTTATGTACAAATCATTGTAATTATGTTATGAAAGATGACCACAAGAAAAATCTTAGTTACATATTATTGTAGTTATGTAATGAACTAGGAAAAGGCAATGTGCACATTTTTTTAGTGTATATGATATACACCTTATGCAAAAACATAATTTTTATCATAAAGCGTATAATTTTTATCATAAAAAGTATAACTTCAGTTATACATAACTTTTAGATACATATCTTAACTTCACCATTCATAATGTTTACCACAAAAATCGTAACTTTCTTCACAAAAAATTCATAATTTTTATCACAAAAATCATAACTTTTCTTATAATGTGCACGATGCATGTGCAAGTGCACATTGTAACATTTCCCAATAAGCTATTATGCTTATGTTATGAATTAGCATATCACCCGTGTTATGTACGGGTTGTGTTTATAATTATTTATATATGTGAATTGCGATTTTTAAGGTGCCGTTTGGTAACACTTACGTTTTCAGTTTTCTGTTTATATTTACAAAAATTTTAAAAACTCAAATAAAAACTTGTTTGGTAAAATTTTTGATTTATAAATCAGTGGTCTCAGTTTATAAATTTGGCCAAAAAATGAAAACACAAAAAATGTGTTTCTGTTTTGAGTTTTGAGTTTTTTTTTTTTTTTTATCACCCAACACTAGTCACCACCCGCCACCATTTTCCACCACCGTCTTCCGCCACCACCACCCACCCCCCACCACCACCTCCCACCACCACTCACCACCCACCTCCCACCACCTGCCACCACCCACCTGCCACCCACTCGCTACCACCACCCACCCCTCGCCGCCACCACCACCACCACCGCCACCACCCACCACCCAGCTACCATCCACCAGCCACCACCCGCCACTACCATCCACCGCCTGCCACCACCACCCGCCACTTATTTGCCACCACCACTCACCACCCACCTGCCACCACCATCCACCACCAGCCACCTGTCACCTACTCGCCACCCGCCACCACCACCACCACCATCACCCACCATCCACCCGCCACCCACCTGCAACCACCACTCACCAACCACCACCACCACCCATTCGCTATCACCTACCATCCGGCACCGTCACCCACTCATCTACCACCACCACCCGCCACCTACCCACCACCACCCGCCACCACCCACCACCACCACCACCACCACCACCACCACCACCCACTCGCTACCACCTACCACCCACCACCGTCACCCACCCACCCACCCACCACCTACCCGCGACCACCCTCCACCACCCGTCATTTGCCACCCCCTTGCCACCACCACCCGCCACCCACTTGCCACCACCACCCACCACCACCACCACCACCACCTCACTCGCTACCACCTACCACCCGCCACCGTCACCCACCCACCCACCCGCTATCCACCACCCACCTGCCACAACCACCCGCCACCACCACCACCACCACTCACTCGCTACCACCCGCCACCGTCAGCCACCCACCCACCCACCACTACCACCACCCACCACCACCCGCCATCCGCCACCTACCTGTCACCACCTCCCCACCACCCGCCACACCCACCACCGCCACCCACTCGCTACCACCCGCCATCCACCACCGTCACCCATCCACCAACCACCACCACCAGCTACCCACCACCCACCGTTACCACTTTCCACCACCGTCTTCCGTCGTTACTTGCCACCATTTGCCATTTCTCACTCTTTTTTTATATTTTTAAATTTTTTTAAACATTTTGTCAATTACCAAACGCATTTATAATTTATGTTTTTCTATAAATAAACAAAAAATAAACAAAAAGCAGTTTATAAAATTTTTGTAAATATAAACTGAAAACGTAAACGTTACCAAACACACCCTAAATGTCTCTTTTCTTTTCTTTTTTTAAATGTCTTCTTTTTTTTTTTTCTTTTTTATATTATATTAAAGTTTAATATTTTGAAAATAATCATATGTGTTGGACTTTTCAACAAATTAAATGTCTTCTTTTTTTTTATTATATATATTATATTAAAGTTCAATATTTTGATAATAATTGTATGTGTTGGAATTTTCAAGGAATTTTTTTTATGCTTATTCTTAATGCATTAAAATGTTACTATAGTGGATAATAATCATATGTGTTGGGACTTTTCAAGGAATTCATATGTGTTGGACTTTTCAAGAAATTTTTCTTTTGCTTGTTCTTAATGCATTAAAGTGTTATTATGAGGGTAAGGTTTGGGAGTTGGGAGAAATTAATAAATGCTAAGTTTTTTTTTTTTTTTTAATCAAAAAATCAAGAAATTTAGATTGGGATATTAGAGCTCCCACAAGGCTTGGGTTAGAAACCCCTTTTTCCTTAATATATACTAGCCTATCACCTGCGCAATGCACGAGATAATTATAAATAGTTATATTTGTTTTAGATTTTTTTTCATATATAAATTATGTTTTTAAGATTTTTTATAAAATAATTTAACAATTTTATCACTAACCATAGTGTATGAGAGAAATTAAAAAGGGTACTACAATAACTATGCACGAGTTGTATCTATAATTATTTGTATGAGGGGATTTTAAATGCTGATCAGGGGATTTTAACCAAATCAATAAATGTAGGCATGTTGAAAGACATGTAGATTGAAAAAAGTTAATAAATGCTAATCAAGGGATTTTGACCAAATCAATAAATGCTGAGTTTTTTTTTTTAAATAAAAAATTTAGAAAATTAAGATTGGGATATTGGAGCTCCTACAGGCCTTGGGGTTAAAGACCCCCTTTTAGTTGATATATAGTATAGACTAGCATATCATCTGTGCTATGCACGGATTGTGTTTACAATTATCTATATATGTGAATTGCGATTTTTAAATGTTTTTTATTTTTATTTTTAAAATGTCTTCTTTTTTTCCTTTTTTATATTATATTAAAGTTTAATATTTTGATAACAATCATATGTGTTAGACTTTTCAAGGAATTGAATGTCTTTTTATTATTATTATATTATATTAAAGTTTAATATTTTGATAATAATCATACGTGTTGGACTTTTCAAGAATTTTTTTTATGCTTGTTCTTAATGCATTAAAGTGCTATTATGAGGGATAATAATCATATGTGTTGAAACTTTTCAAGGAATTCATGTGTTGGATTTCAAAGAATTTTTTATGTTTGTTCTTAATGCATTAAGGTGTTATTACTGAGGGTAAGACTTGGGGGTTGGGAGAAGTTAATAAATGCTAAGTTTTTTTTTTTTTTTTTAATAAAAAAAAATCAGGAAATTTAGATTGGGAGATTGGAGCTCCCATATGGCTTGAGGTTAAAAACCTCCTTTTACTTAATATATAGTATAGATAGATATTATCATGAGAAAATTTATTAATTATTGTGATTTTATTACTAATTATTATGGTATATTTTTTAAAGGACATAGGGTATGTACTTTTTACATTGTGTAATATAGTTTTGCTCTTCTTTTTTTTTTTCTAAAATAAAATATTTTTCTATTTCATTCATTAGTACAAGACAATTTCAAAATTTTACACATGCAGTGTGATATTTAATTCATTATCATTTACATTTTTTGTGGTGAATAATTGAAATTTAAAATTTTAGAATAATGTTGCCATTATTTATTTACTTAGTTTTATTAGTGATTTGTTAATTTTAGTCATTTAAATAGAGCTTAACCCAATTCTTTGGGATTGTCTAATGTGTTACTTTTGACCCCCTCCAATGTTATAATCTTGATTCCCTGTGGGCAACAGTAACTAAATGGACCACATTGACAAAAATGTTACCAAATTAAAATTTAAGTGTCAAAATTAAAATAGATTAATACGTGAAAAGTACAATCTATTATTTCATTCAACAAAAAAAATACTCCGTGGTGGAATTATTGACACTCATTTTTAGGAAAATTATGTCAATGGTCCCTGTACTTCGGTCTTTGTATCATTTTAGTCTTTATAATTTCAATTAGTTTGCTTTTGACACCGAATTTATGATTTTATCTAAATTTGGTCTAATTA
>CM069910.1:17762960-18051514 GCA_036172215.1 Camellia granthamiana | reverse complement strand
TATCCACGAGCATCTTCAACGGTTCACCAAATATTTCATTAAATTTGAATAAAAATAAGACCAATTCCTTTATTTGATGTCAAATATTCCAACGGTAACTGCTGTAGCTTTCATCAAATCATAGAATGTTTGGGGAGTCGACTGGCCGGTCAACCGGCAAAAGCAAAATTATTTATTTATTTATTTATTTGCCTTCATTTCTGTTTCCTCAATTCAAACAAGAATTCTTCAAAATATCCACAGTGAGAATTCTCACTGTGGACAGAGCATAAATACCTAACAGACAATTTAAAATTTGTGCAAGAACAAATATGAATACAATTAAGAAAACATAAAAACAAATTAAAGTAACTGAGAATCAAAAATCAGAAAATGGACTCTTTTGAAAAAGATTGAACAACTGTTAATCAATAATACGTATATATACATATGCAGTTAACAAGAACACAAAATGGAAAGATTGAGGAATTGAAAACTAATCGTCATGCAAAGAAACAACATTTAGAGGATACCCATTTGAGGATTTGAGCTCAAAATGCTTTCTTGAGTGGATTCTTTGAGCGAATATGGGATAACTATTTGGAGGAATAGGTTCTTCGTGGGACAATGATGAATTTTGTGCAAGGATGTGTCTTGTGCTTGAATAAAGAGGTTGAGAAAGTGGACTAAATTGTGTAGCCATGAAATTGAGTGATGATTAGAGAGAGATAGAAAGAAACTTAATGGATCAGAAATTAAGAGAGAGAAAGAGAAAGATCAAGAAGAAGTTTGAGAGGTTTGAGAGGTTTGGTAGGTAGAGAGAGATTTGTAAAATGTGGGATGTATAAACATTATTATTCAATTCCAAATCAACATATCACCATCAAACTAATTCCAGTTGGAACTAAAAACAACAAGAAGAACATAAAAATGCAGAGATGGAAATCAAGATTGAGAGGGGAGAGAAAGACAAAAATATGGTTTTTTTGTTGTTTTGAGAAATGGGTTTTAGTTACAAAGACTTTACCTTTCAGCAAAGACTTCTATATCCATAGCATAATTTCAGCAAAGAGGATGATCGGGGGGACAATCGGCCAGATCCGGTGGGCCCTACAGCCAACATACACGTACAGTAAAATGGTGAAATCTACCCCAACTCCTCAGTTTGGTGAAAATTTTGGGTCGTTCTTAATTTGATATGGTTTTGATAAAACCATTGGAGACACAAAAGTACACCTTTTTCACCAAATTCAAATTTGGTATTGAATCTGATCTACCGTTAGAGATGGCCTAAGGACTTTTGGTACAATTTATTTTAAATTTTTTAGCTTAATTTTTTTTTTTTATAAAAATAATGATTAAAAAATTTTAAAAAAAATTGTATAGTAAATCTTTAATTATTATTTTAAAACAAAAGACTTGTAAAATTATATTTTTTAAAAATGATGTTATTATATCATTTTTGTCAAAAATTATGTATAAAAACATTTTGTATAAGTATCATTTTCTACTTTAAATGTTTAAGTAATTGTTCTTTAAAAATTTTCAATTTTTCCGAATATTTATTTTTAGAGAACTTACAAAATAAATAAATAAATAATCTCAATATTTGATTATTGTTATATGTTTAAAAATAATTTTGGATGATATCATACCTCAAAATATTTAGGATAAGTTATATTGGCTTGATATTTGAAAAAAATCAACTCCCACAATTTTGTCATAAGTATACAAGATTTTCTTTTTCTAACATTAAAAAAGTAATGAGTTAAGTGTTATATAAATTAAAACTATAAATAGTCGAGTGTAATTATGCGAAACTTTAAAACAGAAAGATCAAAAAACTATACAGATACAATTCAAAGACCAAACCAATAACAGAGAGAGAGAGAGAGAGAGAGAGAGAGAGAGAGAGAGAGAAAGAGAGAGAGAGAGATGAAGGAGATGAGAGGGGGGCAGCCATGGCCTATTACACGAACTTGTTGAGTGAGCAGCAGTTTCAAGCATAGAACTTGTACAAACAATTGGATAGCGATGGAGACGGGATAGTGAGAGTCCAAGACTACTCAGACTTCCTCAAAGACAAAGGTTATGCGAAAAAAATACCTCCTAACTTGTTCATGAACTTGTTTTCGATGCGGAATAAGAATGGAGATGTGACTTTGATTTTGAGGATTGCATAACGTTGCATTCCATGATTGAAGGAAGAGGGATATGGTGCTATCATGGGTGTGGTGTTATGTTGTGGGGAATCAATTTCGTATGTGTGAATGCTGTGAGGCTGGTGGGACTACCTATGAGCTCTGTCGTGGGTGTTTTCATAATAGAAACTTCAAACACCAACACTCTGTTTTCTGTTGGAACAATTGTAGCTTGACTTTTTCACGCCCCCTTTTGGAAGTTTGAAATAAGCCCTATAGTTCGGACTCTCGCGGTTCTGAATCTAATCTCACAAGTGCAATGTGAAATTAATAAACACCAAAGAGTCTAAATCGGGCAAATCTTTTGGAAAATTGATTTTAAATCAAATTGCCAAAAATGAACTGCTTTGCTAGATACAGAGTCGCCACCTAAATATTTTGGAAAATTTAGAAAACTCATGACTTGTGCCAAAGGCCACATGTCCGTCATCACCAAGATTGTTTCTGCTCGGGAACTTAGGTAACGAGAGGGGAAGGTCATGAATACATTTGAGCACCCCCTGCTCTCCTGATCAAAGATTGACCTCTACTAATCATGATATGATTTTTTTATCAACATTATATGCTCTTATTCCGGTTTATTAGGCTAGCATTACTATGTGACGCGCACATACAAGTATAGACTAAATCGCAAGAATTGGAACATTTGACTTATGTTTGTTTTGAAAATTGTTTCGAATATGTATCACTTGAAAAAGTGATCGCATATAAACATCACTCAAATTATTCCAATTCAAGCGATAAGCCTTGATCCATAGGCATACAAGTAGTTTATCACTTAAGCACTTAGCCTCATGGCAAGCATGCTGGACATGGCAAAAAAAAATAGCAATCACACTCATGCAATTATGCTAAAGCGAGTAAAGGCTAACCTAGTACTCTAAGCCAAAATAAACAAAAGAGTTAGAAAAATGCATGATCCTAACTTTATGCAAGATGACTAATGCAACACATGCGATATGCAATTTAAATAGGCTTGGCTACTAAACATGGCATATGAAACAATTTGATAACATGCGATCTAAGCACGTATTAAAAGAAATATTGAAACGACAATGCAGTTAGAATGATGAACCGAGTCTCGGTGCATGCAATACAAATGGATGCAAACATGGAGAATGCTAATTGAAACATGATATCCCTAAACTAACCATCATAAGCAGTTAAATAAAATAGAGAAAGACGTGGAGGTTAAAAGACATACACATTATTACATTGCGTTCTCACGAAGGAGAGTCTGAATAAACTAAGCTAATTAACTAACTAATTAGAGCTAAAGCTAATTAAGCTAACTATTACAAGCCAATATGAATAAACTAGCTAAGCTACTTAACTAGTTATTACAACACTTGAATTAACTAACTATTCTGGTTAACTAATTAAATAATTACAATGCAAGTGTAATTAAAATAAGTAATTAAACTAAACAACTAACTATTATGCCTCGAAAAATGAGGGATGTTCATGCGCATGCACCTGAAAAGCCACTATTTTGCTTCTGAATGCCTTTGTTTTCACAGTTGAACACCAACACTGTTGCCCACTTCCAGAACAACTCTGCTCCACCTCATAAACACACTGCTCAATTTTGCATCAGTGGCCGCCGGGCAGTGATGAAGGTTGCCGGCCACCAGTGATGGCCGGCTGGCCATCAAAGGTGGTCTGCCAGTCACCTGCCAGCCATGGAAAGTAGCCTGTCGACCACTGTTTCCCAGTTCTCCTTGCTGCAATAGAGGACAAACAGAGCATATTCAGGGTATTTTCAAGGGTTGTCTGCACCACTCACCCCTTCTTTTCATAAACAAATCAAAGGAGTAGCAAGTTCGGTTCACAAACCATCAATGGATGCAATTTTATTACATGATGGCTTGTGAAACCAAGTGTGCAAGTTCAATAAATGCAACAAAAAGAGACTCTAAAGACCACCTCCCTATCATGGATGATCAAGGGAAGTGGTGACCTTGGAGCCTTGGAGCCTTGAATCATTTCATCACTAATAAGTATGAAATGGTTCAAGCTTCCATGTATTCAATTAACGTCCGATTGAATACAACCAGTTATTATCTTGTACCATTTTTAGTCCTAATTTTAGTTATTCATTTTAGTTTACTAACCATTCTTTAATCAGTTAAGTCCAATTGTGAGTTTAAGTCCTTTAATGGAGTGAAGTACCAAACCAAGAGTTAGCTTAAGACATGAAAGAAATGTCATGCCGTTGATAATGAATCCCTAAAAGGGATTAAACCATTAAGCATGACAACCTCAATCTCTTGCTTAAAAGAACAAGAGGCTTGAAACAACTCTCAAAGGAAAACAAAAGCCAAGAAAGGAAGGAGGTTGTAGAGATTATTAGTGCTGAAAATAAGTGAGAAGCATAAATAAATGCTATCAACTCAAATGAGAAGGTGTCTAAGGCCTAAAACACCAAGCTCATGAGAACTATTACACTATAAGCATGCAAAACAAAGTTCAAATGCAACTAACAACCCAAAACAATGCTAAAACAGTCTAAAACAAGTCTTAAAACATGTTGGAATTGAGCTAAAAATGGTCTAGATTAACATGCTAAAACATGGCACAAACTAGGCTAGTAAGCAAGACACAAGGAGAGGAGGCTAACCTCTCCAAATTTGGACTTCAAAACATGATTTTGGCCACTGAAAAAACTCTGAAAGTTAGTGTTTAAAAGCTCAGAAAAAGATAGTAAAAGGGTGGGAAACACATGGGCAAAGGCCTTGAAAGCAAGGTGTAAAGAAGGGTGAACCACCTCTTAACCCTTATTGGCCTTAAACCACAAGTTTCAGTCCAAAAATACAGAGTTTATACAGCTCAAAAACAGTACAAAAATGTACTGGAATGAATACAAAAGTAGCTAAAATAATAAGCTAAAACATGGAGCAATTTAAGCTAGTAAACAAGCCAAAAGAGGAGTGGCTAATCCCTCCATTTTTGGGACTTCAAAACCACTTTTTTAGCCTCTGAAAATCAGTGGTAAAAAGCTCAAAAAAATTTGAGAAAAGAATGGGAAACATAAGGGCAAAAGCTTAGAGAATAAGGTTCAAGGAAGGGTGGTTAACCCTTCTACCTTTGGTAGCTTTAAACCACAAGTTTCAGTCCATAAAAAATAGGTTTTAAAGAGCCTAAAAATAGCAAGAAAAGATGGAAAATAAGTGGTATAAAGATGGTACAAAGGCAAGAGAAAGTATACCTCTTGAAAAGGAATGAACCCTTAAGCCATAAACCAACAATTTCACACTTTCAAGTGCTTCTAGAGCTCAAATTCAAGCTCAAATCATCTCAGCAAGAAGTTCCCTAGGTTTGGTTTAGAGTGTTTGGGCATAGGCTATGCAAGTGGCAAGAGAGAGAGAGAATTGTAAAGAGAGAGGATATTTTCCAAAATTATTCTCACTCCTAAATGTTTTCTAACCTTGAAAGCAAGAAGAGAGGTCCTTTATATATAGAAAATATAAGCCTTAGGTTGAAAATATCTAAAAGGGACAGTTGGAGCTTTGTGGAAACAGCTGGCAAAAATATCTAGGTTTTACACTGGTGGCCGGCCGACCACAAATGGTGGTTGCCGGCCATGCTTTCAGGCCTGACTTTAAATGAGCATATCTCCCTCATCCGAACTCCGTTTTAGGTCATTCTTTACTCTAAATTGAAGCCCCAGAAGTCTACTTTGCAATGGTGGTGGCCTCATATCTAAATTCTAAGTGCACAAAGAGATACACCTGATTTAGTGAAGGCTGCTCAGTTCTCTCTTAACGGTTTCAAGCCCACCTTCTTCCCCAACTAGTTTTTTTCCCTCTTCTCCAATTTTCTTTAACTCCAAACCTATAAATAAGAGGTTTTAAATTTTTTTTGAAAGAGTTCACCTCTCTTCTTCTATTTATTTCCACTTTGTCCTTGCTCGGTTTACCGAAAAGTGTAATTTTTTAAACGAAATGTGAGTCTCGGAATATCGTAGAAACATTTAAAAAAATATTTTGAAAGAGAGGGTTTTAAGGTCTAAAATAGTTTTGGGTAAAAAATGGGGTGTAAGGTTGGGATTTAGAAGCTCTTCTTGCTGAAGAAATTGACCGATTGTACAACATAACTTTCATCATTGAGTGATCAACCTGAGGCGCCCAAGTTTTAAGGGCAGTAAAAAATGGGGTGTCTACAGCAATCTTCTGTGTAAAATAAATAACTTGAAACTAAATCAAACAAATAAAAACAAATTACTTACATAATTTATTTACCGAAATAAAAAAGTACAAAATAGATTAAGTCGAGTGTGTGACATTCTGTTCTTAAGACAGATTTGCCCCGCTCCGACGCTTACGGATAAATGGCGTCTATCCCCCAAGATACAATGATCTTACATATATTGTAGTAGCACTCCAAACAATTTGTACGGCAAACTAGAACCTATGTTCTATACTCTCAAAAATTTCTCTGAAAAACTAGTATGAAGAATAATGCAAAGAGAGAGCAAAAACGGGGAAAAGAAAACAAATTTCTTGATGTTAAAATCTACTGGAAAGGTTTTTTATTTATAGGAAAATTGGTGACTCTTGGACAAATCCGAACAGATAGGTTCTCAAACCAAACAGGTATGATTTTGAAATGAACAGATCTGTTGTAGAACAGAACAGGTGCAAACTGTTTGAACCTTCTGGAGCAACTTGTTTGAACCTGTTGGACCGGAGGAGGCACTATTATGGACCGGAAATTTGAATTTATATTTGGCGCAAAAATTTGAATTAATTTTGTTCAGAAAAATAATTTTTCCGCAAGAATTTTTGGAAACAATTTAAATAAATTTTGTCCAAAAAATTAATGTTAGAATCGACCCGACCCACAACCCATACCTAGCACGGCTTGGCTCAGCTGGCCAGCTAGTCAGATGACAGCAGCGGCGTGTGCGCGTGTGTGGTGGTTTGAGCCAAGGTTCACTTTGTGCATTGTCACACCCCAAATCTGGGCATGACCGGACGTGGCCTACAGGGACTCAGCCCAAGGCACATGTAAGCTTAAACATTAACCCAAAATCATGAAGAATAAATGTGATGATAGCCCATAAATAAATAAATCAAAATCCAATCCAGTGACAAGTCACAAGTATAAATGGCAAAACTAACCATAACCAACTTCCAAAAATATATACTAAATAGAACACAAACCTCCCACAAAATAAAATAATTCTAAATAAAAAAAATCCAACCACAATGTATGCACAAAACCCGACATAACAAGCTAAAACAAAATAAATGAATGTCCTAGAGGTCCATGCAATTGAGTCCCCACTACGCCACAAGTCCACTCGAAGTCCTTCTAACACCTGGAAATGGTAAACAACTAAGTCAGCTGATAGCTCAGTGAGTAGCAACATGGATAGTAAATACAGTTTTGAAAACAGGGTTCGATTCCAAAATAAGATATATATATATATCACAGAAACTAGATTGACATACAGTTTGGTAAAGACAATCTGTTTCAAAAAGAAGGTTCTACAGTTCAACAGTTAAAATACTCATGTCTCTCAAGAACATGATAAATGACATTTTTCACTTAAAACAGATTACAACATGAACACCAATAATTTTCTAGGTACCAAGAAAATAACAAGTAATATGCCATACAGTTCTCAAGGCTATAAGCCTCGTTGGATCGAATGTCGAACTAAGAGTCATCCTCAAGGTGGCAACCTAAGCCTTTTCTCTAAGACGATCTGATTGAAGGTCACCTAGCTTAACCTAGGTCTTTTCCTTACAATCGTTGAGCACTAGAGTCATCACGGTCCAACCCGGATCTGTTCCCTAGTGGCCAGAGTCACCACACATAGTGGAATAATTTCCCTGAACTAAATACACAGATGGTCCCAATAATCAATAAATATCAGTTTCGCAAAACATGGTAGTTTATCATTATAAACATGAGACCAAAACAAATAGTTTATAGTATGCCAAGTTCACACATGTTTAAGAAATAATTTGATTCCATTGATAATATAATAATTTATCAAATACTTCTCGCGCATCTCGTCCTCGCGTTCCCAAGTCGCCTCTTCAACTAGATGATTACGCCATAGTACCTTAACCAATTTAATGACCTTTGTACGCAACATTTTCTCTTTCAAAACCAAAATTTGAACAGGCATCTCCTCATACGAAAAATCCTCTCTAATCTGAAGCGACTCATAATCTATCACTTGCGACGGACTGTGCACATATTTCCTCAGCATAGACACGTGAAACATATTATGCACTCCTGCCAACCTAGGGGGTAAAGCAACACGGTACGCAACCTCACCAACCTTCTCCAATACCTCAAATGGACCAATGTATCTAGGACTCAACTTTCCTTTCTTTCCAAACCTGATGACTCCTTTCCATGGTGATACTTTCAAGAATATCATATCCCCCATATGAAACTCTAAGTCTCTCCTACGATGATCAGCATAACTTTTTTGTCTACTTTGAGTAGTCAATAATCTCTCTCTGATGGTGATAATTTTTGTGTAGCATCTTCCACCAAATAAAGTCCCAACATTTGCCTCTCACCAACCTCATACCAACACAAAGGAGACCTACACTTCCTCCCATACAAAGCCTCATAAAGAGCTACTCCCAAACTAGAATGATAACTATTATTATACGCATACTCCATGAGCGACAAATAATCATCCCAACTACCTCTCCACTCCAAAGCACAAGCCATCAACATATCCTCAAGGGTTTGAATAATCCTCTCTGATTGCCCATCTGTCTGAGGGTGATACGCTGAACTAAAATTTAACCGAGTACCCATAGCTGACTGTAATGCACCCCAAAACTTAGACACAAAACAAGGGTCCCGATCTAACACTATTGACACAGGTGTACCATGCAATCTAACAATCTCCTTTACATACAACTGTGCAAATCGAGCTAGAGAATAGTTTATTCGAACTGCAATAAAATGTATTGACTTGGTTAATCTATCCACAACTACCCAAACTGCATCGTGATTACTACTAGTACGAGGTAATCCGCACACGAAATCCATAGTAACATGATCCTACTTTCACTCTGGTACAGGTAAGGGTTGTAGTTTCCCCGCAGGTTTCTAATGTTCTACTTTAACCTGTTGAAAAACCAAACACTGAGCCAAAAATTCTGCAATATCTCCCTTCATACCATTCCACCAAAAATGTTCATGAAGATCCCAATACATCTTAGTGCTTCCAGGATGAATGCTGTAACTAGAACTATGTGCCTTCGTCATAATCTCCTTCCTCAAATCACCACCAGTAGGAACACAAATTTGGCTACAGAATCTAAGCAACCCATCATCACTAACCACAAAGTCTAAATGCTTGCCCTCTGCCATCTCTCCTTTAATACGCTCACACTGGGGGTCAATCTCCTGAGCTAAACGAATCCGTTCTCTCAAGGTCGGCAGAACTGTTAATTGACTACAATAAGCCCTATCACCAGGCGTAACAACCTCAAGCCTTAAACGTCTTATGTCTTCCACTAAGCAACTCTCAATAGACAAAGCAGCTACATCTCCAACTGCGACTTTCCTACTCAAGGCATCTACCACCACATTTGCCTTCCCTGGGTGATACAAAATATTCACATCGTAATCTTTTAGCAACTCAAGCCATTGTCTTGCCTCAAATTTAGTTCCTTCTATGTGAAAATATGCTTCAAACTTGTATGATCAATGTAAATCTCACATGACTCTCCATACAAATAATGCCGCCAGATTTTAAGAGCAAAAATCACTGCTGCTAACTCCAAGTCGTGCATAGGATAATTTCTCTCATGTACTTTCAACTGTCGTGACGCATAAGCAATCACCTTCTCATGCTGCATGAGCACACATCATAAACCCTGTCGTGAAGCATTACTATAAATCACAAAACCACCCCTATCTATAGGTAAGGCAAGGATTGGAGCTGATGACAACCTCTGTTTAAACTCTTGGAAACTACGCTCACAATCATCATTCCACTCAAACTTTACCCCTTTCCTGATGAGATTGGTAAGTGGCAAAGCAATACGAGGGAATCTTTCCACAAACCGTCTATAATACCCAGCAAGCCCTAGAAAGCTACGTACCTCCGTCACAGAAGTAGGTCGTAGCCAAACAACAATTGCTGTCACATTCATGCTATCCACAGATACCCCATCTTCACTCACCACATGACCCAAAAAGGACACACTACTCAACCATAATTCACACTTCTTAAATTTTGCATACAGTCCCTTCTCCTTAAGGATTTGCAGTATTACCCTCAAATGTTGCTCATGCTCCTCCTTACTCCTCGAATAAATTAGGATGTCATCAATAAACACTACCACAAATTTATCTAGTTGGGGTTTAAATACTGTGTTCATTAAATCCATGAATGCGGCTGGTGCATTTGTGAGACCAAAAGGCATCACCAAGAACTCATAATGCCCATAACGGGTTCTAAAAGTACTCTTAGGAACATCCTCATCCTTTACCTTCAACTGGTGATAGCCTAACCTCAAGTCAATCTTAGAGAATACTTGAGCTACCTGCAACTGGTCAAATAGATCATCAATGCGTGGTAAAGGATACCTATTCTTCACTGTGATTTTGTTCAGTTCTCTATAATCAATACACAATCTCATAGACCCATCCTTCTTCTTCACAAACAACACAGGTGCTCCCCAAGGTGAAACACTAGGCCTAATAAAACCTTTGTCTAGCAACTCCTGTAACTGAGTTTGTAACTCCCTCAACTCTAATGGTGCCATTCTATAGGGTGCTTTAGAGATAGGTGTTGCATTGGGGACCAAGTCAATGGAAAATTCGACCTCACGGTCTAGAGGAAGACCAGGTAAATCCTCTGGAAAAACATCAACAAATTCCCTCACTATAGGCAACTCCTCTAACCTCTGCTCTGGTTGTTCGGTACTCACCACACAAGCTAAATAACCATGACACCCTTTTCTCAACATTCGGTTAGCCTGAAGGGAAGAAATAAAACAAATAGAAGACCCTTTCCTATCTCCCTGAAATAAAAACTCATGTTGTCCCTGCATAGCAAAAACTACCCTATTTCTGAAACAATCAACAGAGGCATGACACTTCGTTAACCAATCCATCTCCAAAATCACGTCAAAATCCTTTAACTTTAAGGGAATCAAATCCGCTGGAAAAATCCTACCATCTAAGTTTACCTCACAAGATCTAAAAACATGTCCCAATACTATTGTTTCTCCTAATGGAGTAGACATGGTAATACAAACATCCAAAGTCTCACAATGAATAGACAATTTGTGTAGATATCTAGATGCTAACTCTTAACCTTCAAAATGAAATCAAGAAAGAATCAACACAAGTTTAAACAAAACTAACTAAACCAAACACTACCAAGGACTATAGGGACTCGGACCTCGTCAAATGATGAAATGCAAGATATGTAACTTAATAAACCTATAGCTCTGATACCACAATTGTCACACCCCAAATCCGGGCATGACCGGCCGTGGCTCACAGGGACTCAGCCCAAGGCACACGTAAGCCAAAACATGAACCCAAAATCACGAAGAATAAATGTGATGATAGCCCATAAATAAATAAATCAAAATCCAATCCAGTGACAAGTCACAAGTATAAATGGCAAAACCAACCATAACCAACTTCCAAAAATATATACTAAATGGAACACAAACCTCCCACAAAATAAAATAATTCTAAATAAAAAAAATCCAACCACAATGTATGCACAAAACCCGACATAACAAGCTAAAACGCAATTGAGTCTCCACTACGCCACAAGTCCACTCTAAGTCCTTCTAACACTTGGAAATGGTAAACAACTAAGTCAGCTGATAGCTTAGTGAGTAGCAACATGGATAGTAAATACAGTTTTGAAAACAGGGTTCGATTCCAAAATAAGATATATATATCACAGGAACTAGATTGGCATACAGTTTGGTAAAGACAATCTGTTTAAAAAAGAAGGTTCTACAGTTCAACAGTTAAAATACTCATGTCTCTCAAGAACATGATAAATGACATTTTTCACTTAAAATAGATTATAACATGAACACCAATAATTTTCTGGATACCAAGAAAATAGCAAGTAATATGCCACACAGTTCTCAAGGCTATAAGCCCCGTTGGATCCAATGCCGAACTAAGAGTCATCCTCAAGATGGCAACCTGGGCCTTTTCTCTAAAACGATCTGATTGAAGGTCACCTAGCTTAACCTAGGTCTTTTCCTTACAATCGTTGAGCACTAGAGTCATCACGGCCCGACCCGGATCTGTTCCCTAGTGGCCAGAGTTACTACACATAGTGGAATAATTTCCCTGAACTAAATACACAGATGGTCCCAATAATCAATACATATCAGTTTCGTAAAACATGATAGTTCATCATTATAAACATGAGACCAAAAAAAATAGTTTATAGTATGCAAAGTTCACACATGTTTCAGAAATAATTTGATTCCATTGATAATTTAATAATTTATCAAAACAGTTTAGTCCTCAAACAACAATTTAATTTTCCAACAGTTCAAGGTAGGGAAACATTTATAAAAATATGTAGCATGAAACTACTCATCTGAAAACAAAATAATATAATCCTCGAATAAAGTATGAAAATCCAACTAGTGCCCTGAACAAAGTATTAAAACTACATGTCACCACTAATTCAAACATACTAAACTAAGTAACCCCAAGCTAAAGCGTACTAATACGGCTCAACCCAACTCACCGTTACCCTTAAATATTACCTAAGTTCATGTTCTTCAAGGTCTAAAATCACCCAAGACATGGGTTCAAATCGAAACTTAATTAAATGTGACTTTGAGATAAAATAGAATTTTTGATAGGTTTTCCTGAGCTATTCACTAACTTTGAAAATTAAAAACCCACTCTACACCATTCGAAAAATTCCAAAACCCTCCAGATATCAACTAATATATCCTAAGTTTCAAACCCAAATGGTTTCACTTGATTTGTTTATCAAAATAATTATTTACAATTAATTATGCCCAAACAGGCTGTTTTCTGCAGCACTTTAAATAAATTAATGGTTCTCTTACTATACATGAGCAATCAACGCAAGGCCAAAAACGTACGGAACTAGACTCATAACTGGTCCTAATGATGCTGATTTGGTAATTTTCGAATTTATGCCCAAAGGGAACAACACTTCCGAACTTACTGTTTAAAACCAGTTTTCTGGACAGATTTGAACGCATCAGTTTATATGGATTTTGACTCCCAAAAATTATGAAAAAATTCAGATATGCAATTCAATATGTAATTAATCTAGTGTAAAAATTTCAATTCAAAATTCATTCATTTGATAAGGTTTCTTGATTTTTAAAGTTTGTGATTTTGTACATAATTTTTGGACTAAGAATTACACCATTCTTTATACACAAAACACTATCCCAATCAGCCAAATATTTCATAGCCATGCCCAACACATGTACCTACTTCACCGATTTGATCCATCAAATACGCAGCAACTCACAAGTAGAAGAAAAAGATAGTGAAGGAATAAAAAAATAAGGGATTTACCTTGCCAATGGCCACCACAAAACTCAACAATTTTCAGCACTTTTCACCCAATGACCTAGACGTCTCTCTCTCTCTCTTTACGTCTCACTGCTGCTCTGAAAGTTGTGGGAAACAATAACATAAGAATTAGGGTTTTGTTATCCTTTATATATATATATATCTAACCAAAAGACTCTAATTTATTATCTCTTTATATTATTTTAATTTCTATCTCCATTAAAATACAAATATTATTAGATCAAAATATGCTTATTAATTTGGCACTTAAATTTATTTATTTATTTAAATAATAAATCTTGCCTCTAAATTAAAGACTTTCACCATAAATTTATTTTAGGTTTAAAATTAATTAAAAGATCCTGCAATAATTTTTAATTTGCACTTTAGGATTCACCACCAAAATATTTGAGATTGTAATATTATTATTTAATTATTTGCTTAATTTTTATATTCAGGTTCTCACAGTCCATAACTTCTCTCTTCTACAAACTTGGGGTTTCCCTTGGGGCTCAACCCAAGTGTTTCCACCTAGAACTTATAAATACACATAAGTTCTCTTGAGTTTTCAATGTGGGACTACCATTATAAAGAAACCCACATTTTATTCTTTAATAGTCCACTCCATGAACCCGAAAATGACGTCAACTTCCCATTTACTCATAAATAGTTTTGACGAACCGTTTTCACCGTGTGACTCGCCATGCGGCAAGGAACACGTCACCTCTTTGGACCCACTCTAAAAGACGTGTGCGACCCACTCAAATTTGGGCTTAAAGTTGGCCCAAAATAAGCCTATAAAACCATAAATCTCAACAATCTTCCACATGAATGGAATTGGATGGAGAGAAAATGCAACAACATGATATAATTACAGAAAGTACATAAATTGAAAATATTCTGTAAAGGATAGGTAGCTTTTGGCTTTGAACCTTCCCTTGTAAGACACTATTGGATTTACTAGCTAACCAGTGAACATGATGTCTTGAACTGTTCAGCCATTTGTGTAAACCAAGACAATAGAACTCACACAGTATATTACTAGACACAGCTTAGTTCTCACTATTTTGTTCATTTTGGCCCTGAACAACTTGGTCTTTTATAAGTACTCTAGAGAATTGTAGCCCTTCACAAAACTCATAGAATCAACCCAGTTTACACTCATATAGGTGATTCTTATGAAGAATATCCTGCCATAATCCACTAGGTATTTCTAGATATAAGAGCATCCACATCAAACTCTTCAAATTTTTAGTCAAATTAAAGTTATTTCATTATTTTAGCTAGTCACCTTTTAGCACCTACTGTATCAAACTCTTTATTCTAACTTATTCTTATTAAATATTATTTTCTTATTGTGTTTGTTAGTCTTTCTTTTTTTATTAAATTGATAAGTTACCAGCCAAACAATTCTTAAAAAAGCAAAAAAAAAAAAAAATTTGCCGTTGATCGGTTGACCGGCCAGACATCCGGTAACACACAAGTAGCGATGAACAGTACCTCATTGTAACGAGTTACTGTAACCATCGTAAATTTTGACAAGTTGGAAACGAGCTTGATGGAGTTGATTTTTTAAAGTTTTTAGCTAAAAAATGATTTTGAAGAGCTTGATGAGGATACTCTAAGAATCATTAAAAGTATTACTTAACCTAAAACGCTGCAAACATCACTATTTCATCATAGAAATGGATAGCAGTTTGACTCCCCAGTGATCCATATGAGTCATACATAACTCGGTTGTCCCTTTGAACCTAGATCTTGGAATCTTCAGTCAACTAGGTTGTGTTGCCGTTATGGTAACTCTTATTTAATAGGCTTAAGTCCCATTCCCCTCGATGAATTCTCAAGTAACTCTCTTGCTAACCCTTTGGTTAGTGAATCCGCTATATTGTCTTTAGACTTCACATATTCAATGGAAATAATTCCATTAGAAAGTAGTTGTCTCACGGTGTTATGTTGACGATGAATGTGTCGCGACTTACAGTTATACATATGACTCTGTACTCTACCAATTCCTGATTGACTATCACAATGTATTCATATAGCAGGCACCGATTTTGGCCACATTAGAATATCTTCAAGGAAGTGGTGAAGCCATTTTGATTCTTCCCCAGCTTTATCTAAAGCTATGAATTCTGATTCCATAGTAGACCTAGCAATGCAAGTCTGTTTGGAAGATTTTCAAGATACAGTCGCCCCACCAAGAGTAAAGATGTACCCACTGGTGGATTTTGAGTCTCTAGTATCCATTATCCAGTTTGCATCACAGTATCCTTCAAGTACTGCTGGATATCTAATATAATTTAGCCAATATTACGAGTAAATCTGAGGTATCTTAGAACCATTATAATAGCTTTCCAGTGTTCTATTCCTGGATTACTCGTATATTTACTTAATTTACTTACTGCATAGGCTATATCTGGGCGAGTGCAATTCATTAAGTACATTAAGCTTTCAATAATTTGGGCATACTTTAATTAAGAAATACTTTCTTGTACATTTTTAGAAAGAAACAAATTAACATCCACAGGTGTTCTAACAAGATGATCATCATCTTTGCTAAATTTGTCAAATATTTTCTTAATGTAATGTGATTGTGACAAAGCATAACCTTTTGATGTTTTGGTAATTTTCATACCAAGAATTACATCAGCAATACTCATGTCTTTCATGCTAAAATGTTTATTCAACATTTTCTTGGTAGTTTTAATCATGTCATTATTACTACTTATAATGAGTATATCATCCACATAAAGACATACTATAACATAACCTTTGTTTGTATTTTTAATATAAACATATTTGTCACATTCATTAATCTTAAATCCATTTGACATCATTGCCTTGTCAAATTTTTTATGCTATTGCTTTGGCGCTTGTTTTAAACCATATAATGATTTAATTAATTTACATGCTTTCTTTTCTTTTCCTAGAATAGAAAATCCTTCTGGTTGTTCCATATAAATTTCTTCATTTAACTCACCATTTAAGAAAGCTATTTTCACATCCATTTGATGAATTTCTAGATTGTACAAAGATGCAATAGCAATTAGCATTCTAATGGATGTTATTCTAATAACTGGTGAGTATGTGTCAAAATAATCAAGACCTTCTTTTTATCTATATCCTTTGACCACAAATCTTGCCTTGTATTTGTCAATTGATCCATCCGCTTTCATTTTTCTCTTGAAAATCAGCTTGTATCCAAGAGGTTTACACCCTGGTGGCAAATCCACTAATTCCCAAGTGTGATTTTGCAAGATGGATTCAACTTCGTTGTTTACAACTTCTTTCCATAAAGGAGCCTCAAGACTAGACATAGCTTCTTCAAAAGTTAAAGGCTTATTTTCTAACAAAAAAGTTAGAAAATCTGGACCAAAAGATTTTGAGGTTCTAGCATGTTTACTACGCCTAGGTTCCTCTTCTTCATTTTGATCTACCTCTTGTTCTTGATCATGACTAGTAATAGCATCATAAGATCTTTTATTAGTACTAGTCTTTTGTTCAGTCTTATTAGGAAACACATATTCAAAGAAAGATGCATTCCACGATGAAATAATAGCATTTACATGCATTTCAGAATGTTCTGATTTATGAATCAAAAATCGATATGCACTACTATTCTTGGCATAACCAATGAATATGCAATCAACAGTTTTAGGACTTATTAGTCTTTTTAGGACTAAGAATAGCCACTTTAGCCAAACACCCCCACACTTTTAAGTATTTGTAGGATGATACTCTCCCATGCCACATTTCATAAGGTGTTTGATTCACTTTTTTCCGGAGTACTTTATTAAGTATATAATTAGCAAAAAGTATTACTTCCCCCCACAAGTTTTGAGGTAATCCAGAACTTATTAACATGGAATTTATCATTTCTTGTAAAGTCCAATTTTTCATTTATGCAATTCCATTTTGCTAAGGTGAGTAAGGAGCGGTTGTATGATTGTAGACCGCCCGAGAACTCCCGCTCCGCGCGCGAGGGCGCAAAATTGTTGTTCTTAGCTACTACAGTTCGGACTCGTGTCACGGTTCTAAATCTAATCTCACAAAGTGCAATCTGAGACCGATAAATCATCAAAGAGTCCAAATCCGGCAAATCGTTTTGGAAAATCGATTTTAATAAAGAAGTGCCAAACATGGACTGCTTTGCCAGATACAGAGTCGCCACCTAAATATTTTATTTTGGAAAATTTAGGAAACCCTGACTCGTGCCTAAGGCCACGTGTCCGTCATCACCAAAGTTACCTCAGCTCGGGAACTTGGGTACGAGAGGGGAAGGTCATGCAATGAGCACCCCCGCTCGCTCGATCAAAGGATTGGCCTTTACTAACATGATATGTTGTTTTTGAAAACACATGCGTTCTTATTCCAGCTTATTAGCCTAGAATTACTCTGTGATGTGCACAACATACAAGTATAAACTAGATCGCCTAAGTTGGAACAAAACATTTCATGTTCATTTGTTTGAAAACGGTTTAGAGGTGCTACTCGCAAGTAGGCTAAGTTGTGGATTTTGCCACCTTCAAGTGGGCTTAGAAAACATGATTTTACCACTCTCAAGTGGGCTTAAAACACACATTTTGATGAATTGTTCCAATTCAAGCAATCCAACCTTCACCCACAGGCATTCAAGCAGTTAATCACTTAAGAAGTTAGCCTCATGGCAAGCATGCTAACATGGCAACATACACATCTCATGCAGTATGCTAAAGTGTAAACACTCACAGTGTACTCTGAGCCAAAACAGAGAACTAGTTAGGAATCATGCATGATCCTAGTTCATGTTAAGATGGCAAATGCAACACATGCAAAAATGCAACTAAAATAGGCTCGGCTATTCTAAGATGTCATGTGAATGTAACTTGATACATGTATTCAAATTGGAATTGAAATATAATGCAGTTTGTATGATGCGCCGAGCCCGGTGCATGCAAGATAGAATGAATGATGCACGCATGCGAGCATAAAGATGCTAATTGAAATATGCCCTAATCTAACCATCAAAAGCTGGTAAATAAAAGGGAGAAAGAAATGGGGGTTGGAAGACATGCATACACACACGCATGCTTATTACAAAATTCGCCCTCTCGACGGAGGGTCCGAATAAATAAGCTAAACTAATTAAACTAATTATTACAAACCGAAACTAATTAACTAACAAGCTAATTAGAATATTACAACAATGGAATTAATTAGCAAATACATTAACTAATTAGTTTATAAATTAACTAACTACACAAAGCAGTTAAAACAGCCTCGATGAGAGGGGTGTATGCATGCTCGGTCGACTCCGCTCGGAAATCCACTACCATGCCTTATATTGCCTCTGTTTGCACTGTTCTGGACTTCTGAAAATTATGCCAATCTCCATAGTGCTTCTGACCCACCTTAGGAACAATTTGAGGGGTGGTCGGCCAAGAGGAAAGGCCATCGGCCAAGTATAATGATCATCGGCCAATTTGGTAGCCGATCGGCAGACTTTGATGGTCGATCGGCCACTAATTCCTGCAATTTCCCCTTTTGCTGCAATAGAGCACTAACAGAGGCATGGCAATGTATTTGCAAGAAAATGAGTGTGTAACCACATTCCTTATCATGTTTAAAACTCAAAGAAGTGTAGTGCTCGACTCTCGAGCCATCAATCACGCATCTCAATGCATGATGGCTAAAGAGGTCGAGTTGCACAAATTAATGTCAATGAATGCACACAAATAACACGAGTGCCTTAACCTCTATCATGCATGATCAAGAGGGTCGGCGACCGAGAATTGAGGCACGTTTCATCACTTCAAGTATGAAACGTCTCTCGTTTCTCGTGTTTGGATTGACACCCTTTCCAAACATAATGCAATGCAACAAGCGTGCAAAAACCATGCAATGCAACAAGCATGCAACAACATGCTATCTAATCAACATGCTAAACATCATGAACTTGCAACATGCAAACAACATGAGCATGCAGCAACATGCAAACAACTATACAATGGCAAGGGCCATGTAATGCAACACTTAGTGGACTTAAACCACATATGGATAGACCTGAGAGGGTCCAAAAATAGTGGCCAATAACACCAAAACTAAGGCACCAAAAGGCAAAACATGCATGCACACATATTGGTCCACAAGCTAGGCAATAATGCACAATCCTTAGAGGCACTCAAAGGGTGAAAGAAATGGGAACATGGCAATATTACATGCTCTGAAATAACATGGTAAGTGATGCCAAATCATATACATGTCACAAATGAAGCATGCTATGGTACTCAAAGCTTGAAGCTAGCATATGTACTGGCACTACAGCTATGCAATACATGAAGCACATGGCAAATACAACCCAAAACAATCCTAGAGCATGTCAAAATGATGCTAAAACATGTATGGAAGGAAGCCAAAATAAGCTAGCATGGTGAGCATGAAGCATGAAACATTCAAGGCCAAAAGGGAGAATTACACTACACCTACTAAGACCAAGCATGAGATGGCTTTGCCAACAAAAATCAGAGTTATATCATGGCAAAATAACCCCAAAAACATACTGAAATGATAGCTCGCAAGCTTAGGCATGAAGGCATACACAATGACTCATGTTTAGGGCATAAATGACCAACCTTTCAAAGCATTGAAAGAGTGACAAATGCAAGTGTATGACCACACTACATGTACTGAAATCACATTTCAAATGATGCCAAATCATGAAAATAGTCCAAGTAATGCATGCTAATGGACTCAATACACAAAGCTAGTGAGCAATATTGAACCATGGCTATACAAAACAATGCATGCATGACCAAAACAACACAAATTAGAGCTTAAGCATGCTAAAACATGGACAAAAACTTCTTAGAGTTGAGCCAAAAGTATGCTAGAATGATGATCAAAAGCATGATACACATTAGGCTAGTGAATGGAAATGCACTACAAGTGCATGCAGCATGCATGGGGCTATCAAACCAAACCTTAACAAAGGTATATCATGGAAAAACAACACCAAGAACATGCTGAGATGGACTCAAAACATGCTAGAAAGACATGCTACTTCATGAAGCACACAAAGCTAGTTTGCAAAATTTATACTACAAGTGTATAAAGCATGTATGGGGTGACAAAACCAAGTCAAAACAGTGCTATGCCATACTAAAATAAGGCCTAATACATGCTAAGATGGAGCTAAAACAAGCTTGACAAACATGCAACTTTGATGAGCCATTTATACAAGCATACAAGACACAAGGAGAGGGGATGACCCTCTCCTATTTGGGACCTCAAAACACACTTTCCACCATTGAAATTCCTTTGGAATTCAGTAGTAGAAAGGTCATGCAAAGAATAAAACAAAAGCCTAAAGATGTGGCCCAAAATAAGGCAAAACAAGGCATACAAGGGGGTAGACCACCCCCAACACCAACAAGACCTTAAATAATCATTTCAAACACATGGAAATGAAGCTTTTTATAGTTGAGAGTTAAGCCAAAATAAGCATGCAAATAAGGCTAAGTAAACAATGAACACAAAGCTTAAAAGAGGGTTAGTGACTCATCCTTGTAGAACAACTTCAAAGAGGCAACTCCAGCAACTTTCTGAGCTAAAAACCAAACTTTGAGTTCAAACAAAATCCTCAAGTACCTCAGCAACAAGAGTATGGTGTTTGAGTAGGTGCTTTAGTGCAAAAGTGTGAAGAAATTACACTTTAGAGCACAAAACAAACACAAATATAGAGAGAGAGGAAGAAATATAGAGAGAGAGAGTGATATATATCTTGTATATCAACTTTCAGCACCTCTGGAAAGGGAAAGGGGTCTCCCTTCTTATAGAAAATCAAATCCTAAGCTTGTTGGACAAGCTAAGGGTTTGATTCAATCCCTCTATACACATGTATGGAGGATGAAATCTGTACTCACCAACTGTCACAGCTAGCACAAAAATATCTGCAAAAGCAAATAAAAAGGCCTCGGCCAAAAGATATGGCCGATAGTCCAAAAAGAGTGCCGATCGGCCAAAATGAGTGCCGATTGATCATCACTGATGGCCGATGACAAGAGAACATGGCCGATAAGCACAAGGCTTGGCCGATGGGTTGTAGGGCTGGCCAACAAGCCACCCTCTTCCCTCAGAAACAAAATCACAAGTCCTTGGTCCACAACCAAGCATAAAACAGACAAGTTGAGAGGTTCTAAGGCAAGGCGCGCAGCCAAGGCCTTCTGGAACTCAAAACGAACACGAGCATGGATGATCATCGAGTGTTGAAACGATGACGTCCAAGTCTTGAGGACGGTTAAAAATGGGGTGTCTACAATGATGAATTATTCCATGTTCTTTATAAAACTCACCAAAAGGTGATTCATATTCACCACCTCTATCACTTCTTAGTTTTTTAATTTTCTTACCAAGTTGATTTTCTACTTCATTCTTAAATTGAATGAAAGTTTCCAAATCTTCATCATTGGTTCGATTTAAATAAATATAACTATATCTAGTATAGTCATCTATAAAAGTGATAAAATATTTTTTCCCACCTCTAGTTTAAATTGATTTAAAATCACAAATGCCACTATGAATTAATTCAAGTGGTTCCGTACTTCTTTCAATTATATAAAAATGAGTTTTTGTTAGTTTTGCCTCAACACAAATTTCACATTTATTATTTGAATCAATGTTAAATTTTGGTAAACATTCCATATTAATTAATCTACGCAAAGATCCATAATTAACATGTCCTAGTTTACTATGCCACAAATTTGAAGACTCAAGCAAGTAAGAAGAAGATGTATTATTATTAATAATAGAGGGTACAACAATCATTACATTTATTTTGAAAAAGCCATCAGACATGTAACCTTTTCCTACATACATCTTGTTTTTAGTAAGTACAAACTTGTCACTTTCAAAAACCAGCCTAAACACATTTTTACTCAACAAAGATCCGGAAACTAGATTCTTGCGAATGTTTGGTATATGCAACACATTGTTGAGAGTGAGTTCTTTTCCAGATGTCATTTTTAGAATAATCTTTCATTGTCCTTCAACTTTAGAAGTCGAGGAGTTGCCCATAAAAAGTTGTTCACCGTTGTCCACTACAAAATAAGATGTGAACATCTTTTTGTCGGCATAGATATGGCGAGTAGCACTAGTATCCACCCACCATTCTTTAGGATTTCCAACAAAGTTTTCCTCGAAAACAACTGCAGAAAGATTTATGTCATCTATACCATTGGAAATTTTATCCACTTCGGTCATATTGGCTTGATCATGCTTCTTGCTTGATCTTCCTTTGTTTTTGTATTGGCCACGGCAATTTTTGGCCCAATGTTCCCCTTTGTTATAGATGTAACACTTGCCATTGAACTTGTACTCCCTCTTTTAGAGCCTTGTGCGGAACTTTCTCCAGAATACTTATGTTTTTTTGCTTTTGGAGCATGTTCCACCACATTTGCCTTAGACTCCATTGGATGCTTACCAGTCCACTTCTCAGAATTGCGGTTGTCCTCCTCAATCCTCAAACGTATAATCAATTCCTCCAAGGTCATTTCTTTGCACTTGTGTTTAAGGTAGTTCTTGAATTCCTTCCAGCATTGTGGTAATTTTTCAATTAAGGCAGCAACTTGGAAGGATTCACTGAGATACATGCCTTCTGCATGAATGTCATGTAAAATGAGTTGAAGATCTTGAACTTCGCTGATCACAGTCTTAGAATCAACCATCACAAAGTCTAGGAATTTGTCAACCACAAATTTCTTTGAGCCAGCATCTTCTATTTTGTACTTTTTCTCCAAGGATTTCCAAAGTTCCTTTGCCGTCTTGATAGGGCTGTAAACGTTGTACAATGTGTTATCAAGCCCATTCAAAATGTAGTTCCAGCAAAGGAAATCAGCATATTTCCAAGCATTGACCGCAACAACCACTTGTTGGTTGGTTTCATCCTCATTCAGAGTACACTGCAACAAAAAAGGTCTTTGGTGACGAAAACGCATGATGGAAATTTTTTTTGTCTCCAAATATACATGTTTTTGAGATAAAAGTAAGATTTTGTCTCCAATTGTAGTATTTTTAGAGAGAAAAATCAAATTTCGTCACCAAATGCTTAAAATCAATAAAACAATAGGTGACAAAAATTTTATTCGTCACTATATTTTATTTTTCGTCGCAAAAAAAATTCCCGCCCTTGGAAATTTTGCAGAATATTTGGGCGCCATTTTAGAGACAAAAATTTTCGTCACCATTTTACAAAATTTTCCGCGGGGAAATAATTTTGTCTCCTATAATTTTATTATGCAAAACGACGTAGTTTCAGGCAATAAGTGAGAAGCCCTCTTTGTTTGCCCAAATTAGGTCCTATTTTGCAAAGCCCCCATCTCTTTCTCTCTGTCTGTCTCTCTCTCTCTCCCTCGCCCTCTCCCTCTCTCTCTCTCTCTCTCTCTCTCTCCATCTCCGCTGCTTCTCTCCCCTCCCTCTCTCACCGTCGGTCCTCCTTGCGTTTGCCAGCAATCGGAGCACCTCCTCCTCCTCCGGCGTCGCCACTATTTGCTCTCACTCCTGTCAAACTGCCCATCACTCTTCGTCGGTACACTGTATCATCGCCACCGTCACTTACCGTTTCAAGCCCATTGATTTTGATTTAGGTATTTATCTCTCTCTCTCTGTCTCCGTCTCCATCCCTTCCTCTATTTCCCCATTTTGATTTAGGTATTTCTTCCTATTACATCTTTCGCCCTCCAACTATTTAATGCAATGCCCGAATCGAAAAATTATCTCTGTCTCTACTCATCTTCTTCTTCTTCTAGTTCTTCTGTTATATTCTAAAGTCACAATAGTGAAAATGCAGTGTACTGGCCAAATCGTGCAATTGCTCAATATCTGACTATTTTTTGTCAATATTTGACTATTTAGGAAGGAATTTGTGGAGAGAAACATTTCCCTTCTTTTTCCTCTACAAATACCTCTGTAACCAAGATCTAAACACATCACAAGTGTTTCAAACAACTTCTCATTACAAGATAACCCACAAAATAATGGAGAAAAGAAACATCAAAAGATATAGATAATAATTTTTGAATCTCCACTTCCTAGTGCTGATGATTTATCTAGTTGATTCAGTTTTATGCTTACACAACACTATGCCTTATGTTTGTAATTGTGTAGGATGTTTCTGAGCACGGTCAAGAGGCTTAGAATCATGAGGACCTCAGACGCTAATGGACTTGGTATGTTTATGCATATTTCAAAGTATATTCTTTGAGATTCCCTTTCTTTTGAGTTCTTTCCTTTCTAAATTAAGTAGATCGTTTATTCACAGCTCCAAGATTCCAAGAGAGGAATGAGGTACAGAGAAACAAGCCTAACTAGCATTACTGCAACCCCCTACCGATCTATTAAGCTCCTGTAACTGCAGGAAAATTAGCTTTTACCGACATTTCAAAAACATCGCTAAAGCTATCAAAAACGTTGGCAAAACATATACCGTCGTTTTAAAATTACATCGAAGATACGGCCGTCGCTATAGCTTAGCGACATTTTATAAATGCCATGCAAGATCTTTTGCGGCATTTATTTAAATGCCAGCATAAAACTGCCCCACCCACAAAAGACGTCATATACTAACTTACAGTGGCATTTTTATTGAAATGTTGCTAAAAGCTTTTTTTCCAAAATAAAAAAAATATCTAAACCTAATCAGAATTTTTTCCCAAAAAAAAAAAAAAAAAACACCAACAAAAGCAAAATTCAAATTATACAATTCACAATAATTTGATCACCTTTTAACATTCAAAATAAATAGGAACCAATTAAGCCATAAATATTTTTAGAAAAATACAAATTTGACTAATGGAAATTTATGACATAACAAAAAATTAAAAATATTTACAGACATTAGCAGATCATGGCACACTACTACTACTTCATGACATTAAGTTCACTTTACCATGGTTGCTGAGGTGATACTCCAAATGCCTGCACTTAAAACAAAATAAGACATCTATGAGAATTGGACAAGTTGTTTGGATATAATGCAAAGTGAAAGTGATTAAGGATTGATGGGAATATCTATATCCATCTACTAATAGCAAATATATACTTACAGCTTTAATCTGGTTATTTTTCACCCAATCCACAAACACGTTAGTAACATCCTCTTCCATTGAACCCAGATATCCATCGTAGCAATCTTTTCGCCTTATCATTACATTTGGTTCCTTCTCCAACCATTTCAGACCTGCACATGAAAGAGAGACAGAGAGAGAGAGAGATCGATCCTGAGAATTGAATTATAGAATGAATAGATCAAAAAAACAGAGAAAACATAGTGCACTTATACCAGGAACCAAATTAGATTCATCAGTGCCAATGACGCAATGAGGATAGGGATGTTCAAGTTTTCCAGGATAGTGGGAATTAAGAAATGCAAGAACTGGCCATTTCTTGTTGTAAAACACTTTTGCCAGTCTTGCCGATTCATCAATCATTTCATTGATCTGACTGTTGGGCTCTGTGGGTGCCTGAAAAAAACACTCAACCAAACACAAACTCAACCATCATAACATAACAACTCAGTTTCAGACCACAAAGAGAACCAAACAATCTGTGTCATATTAAAAACTCATTTGAGATTAGCTGGTTTTGTGAACAAGCTAAACTTGAATAGATTTTAAAATCACTAAGCTTTTTAAGCCAAGTTTAAACAATCTGCTGTACAAGTGGGTTAGCAGATGGGGGACAATCTAATCCATATTAATTTGAAGTAAAGAAAAATTTATCCATTACAAAATAATTGAAACTGGGTAATAATGAAAAGATAAAGAGAGAGGGGAGAAGAGAGACCAGATTTCCAGCTCCAATGGTGCAGAAGCCATTGATGAAGTCGACGAGAACTAAACCAGTCTTGACATCTTCAGATAAAACTACTGATTTGAGTTCAAACAAAATCCTCAAGTACCTCAGCAACAAGAGTATGGTGTTTGAGTAGGTGCTTTAGTGCAAAAGTGTGAAGAAATTACACTTTAGAGCACAAAACAAACACAAATATAGAGAGAGAGGAAGAAATATAAAGAGAGAGTGATATATATCTTGTATATCAACTTTCAGCACCTCTGGAAAGGGAGAGGGGTCTCCCTTCTTATAGAAAATCAAATCCTAAGCTTGTTGGACAAGCTAAGGGTTTGATTCAATCCCTCTATACACATGTATGGAGGATGAAATCTATACTCACCAGCTGTCACAGCTGGCACAAAAATATCTGCAAAAGCAAATAAAAAGGCCTCGGCCAAAAGATATGGCCGATAGTCCAAAAAGAGTGTCGATCGACCATCACTGATGGCCGATGACAAGAGAACATGGCTGATAAGCACAAGGCTTGGCCGATGGGTTATAGGGCTGGCCAACAAGCCACCCTCTTCCCTCAGAAACAAAATCACAAGTCCTTGGTCCACAACCAAGCACAAAACAGACAAGTTGAGAGGTTCTAAGGCAAGGCGCGCAGCCAAGGCCTTCTGGAACTCAAAACGAACACGAGCATGGATGATCATCGAGTGTTCAAACAATGACGTCCAAGTCTTGAGGACGGTCAAAAATGGGGTGTCTACAATGATGAATTATTCCATGTTCTTTATAAAACTCACCAAAAGGTGATTCATATTCACCACCTCTATCACTTCTTAGTTTTTTAATTTTCTTACCAAGTTGATTTTCTACTTCATTCTTAAATTGAATGAAAGTTTCCAAATCTTCATTCTTGGTTCGATTTAAATAAATATAACTATATCTAGTATAGTCATCTATAAAAGTGATAAAATATTTTTTCCCACATCTAGTTTAAATTGATTTAAAATCACAAATGCCACTATGAATTAATTCAAGTGGTTCCGTACTTCTTTCAATTATATAAAAATGAGTTTTGATTAGTTTTGCCTCAACACAAATTTCACATTTATTATTTGAATCAATGTTAAATTTTGGTAAACATTCCATATTAATTAATCTACGCAAAGATCCATAATTAACATGTCCTAGTTTACTATGCCACAAATTTGAAGACTCAAGCAAGTAAGAAGAAGATGTATTATTATTAATAATAGAAGGTACAACAGTCATTACATTTATTTTGAAAAAGCCATCAGACATGTAACCTTTTCCTACATACATCTTGTTTTTAGTAAGTACAAACTTGTCACTTTCAAAAACCAGCCTAAACACATTTTTACTTAACAAAGATCCGGAAACTAGATTCTTGCGAATGTTTGGTATATGCAACACATTGTTGAGAGTGAGTTCTTTTCCAGATATCATTTTTAGAATAATCTTTCATTGTTATTCAACTTTAGAAGTCGAGGAGTTGCCCATAAAAAGTTGTTCACTGTTGTCCACTACAAAATAAGATGTGAACATCTTTTTATCGGCACAGATATGGCGAGTAGCACTAGTATCCACCCATCATTCTTTAGGATTTCCGACAAAGTTTTTCTCAAAAACAACTGCAGAAAGATTTATGTCATCTATACTATTGGAAATTTTATCCACTTCGGTCATATTGGCTTGATCATACTTCTTGCTTGATCTTCCTTTGTTTTTGTATTGGCCACGGCAATTTTTGGCCCAATGTTCCCCTTTGTTATAGATGTAACACTTGCCATTGAACTTGTACTTCTTAGTTTCCCCTCTTTTAGAGCCTTGTGTGGAACTTTCTCCAGAATACTTATGTTTTTTTGCTTTTGGAGCATGTTCCACCACATTTGCCTTAGACTCCATTAGATGCTTACCAGCCCGCTTCTCAGAATTGCGGTTGTCCTCCTCAATCCTCAAACGTATAATTAATTCCTCCAAGGTCATTTCTTTGCACTTGTGTTTAAGGTAGTTCTTGAATTCCTTCCAGCATTATGGTAATTTTTCAATTAAGGCAGCAACTTGGAAAGATTCACTGAGATACATGCCTTCTGCATGAATGTCATGTAAAATGAGTTGAAGATCTTGAACTTCGCTGATCACAATCTTAGAATCAACCATCACAAAGTCTAGCAATTTGTCAACCACAAATTTCTTTGAGCCAGCATCTTCTATTTTGTGCTTTTTCTCCAAGGATTTCCAAAGTTCCTTTGCCGTCTTGATAAGGCTGTAAACGTTGTACAATGTGTTATCAAGCCCATTCAAAATGTAGTTCCAGCAAAGGAAATCAGCATGTTTCCAAGCATTGACCGCAACAACCACTTGTTGGTTGGTTTCATCCTCATTCAGAGTACACTACAACAAAAAAGGTCTTTGGTGACGAAAACGCATGATGGAAATTTTTTTTTGTCTCCAAATATACATGTTTTTGAGATAAAAGTAAGATTTCGTCTCCAATTATAGTATTTTTAGAGAGAAAAATCAAATTTCATCACCAAATGGTTAAAATCAATAAAACAATAGGTGACAAAAATTTTATTCGTCACTATATTTTATTTTTCGTCGCAAAAAAAATTCCCGCCCTTGGAAATTTTGCAGAATATTTGGGCGCCATTTTAGAGACAAAAATTTTCATCACCATTTTATAAAATTTTCCGCGGGGAAATAATTTTGTCTCCTATAATTTTATTATGCAAAATGATGTAGTTTCAGGCAATAAGTGAGAAGCCCTCTTTGTTTGCCCAAATTAGGTCCTATTTTGCAAAGCCCCCATCTCTCTCTCTCTCTCTCTCTCTCTCTCTCTCTCTCTCTCTCTCTCTCCCTCTCCCTCTCCCTCTCTCTTCGTTTCATGCCCTCTCTCTCTCTCTCTCTCTCTCCATCTCCACTGCTTCTCTCCCCTCCCTCTCTTACCGTCGGTCCTCCTTGCGTTTGCCAGCAATCGGAGCACCTCCTCCTCCTCCGGCGTCGCCACTATTTGCTCTCACTCCTGTCAAACTGTCCATCACTCTTCGTCGGTACACTGTATCATCGCCACCGTCAGTCACCGTCGCTCACCGTTTCAAGCCCATTGATTTTGATTTAGGTATTTATCTCTCTCTCTCTCTGTCTCCGTCTCCATCCCTTCCTCTATTTCCCCATTTTGATTTAGGTATTTCTTCCTATTACATCTTTCGCCCTCCAACTATTTAATGCAATGCCCGAATCGAAAAATTATCTCTGTCTCTACTCATCTTCTTCTTCTTCTAGTTCTTCTGTTATATTCTAAAGTCACAATAGTGAAAATGCAGTGTACTGGCCAAATCGTGCAATTGCTCAATATCTGACTATTTTTTGTCAATATTTGACTATTTAGGAAGGAATTTGTGGAGAGAAACATTTCCCTTCTTTTTCCTCTACAAATACCTCTGTAACCAAGATCTAAACACATCACAAGTGTTTCAAACAACTTCTCATTACAAGATAACCCACAAAATAATGGAGAAAAGAAACATCAAAAGATATAGATAATAATTTTTGAATCTCCACTTCCTAGTGCTGATGATTTATCTAGTTGATTCAGTTTTATGCTTACACAACACTATGCCTTATGTTTGTAATTGTGTAGGATGTTTCTGAGCACGGTCAAGAGGCTTAGAATCATGAGGACCTCAGACGCTAATGGACTTGGTATGTTTATGCATATTTCAAAGTATATTCTTTGAGATTCCCTTTCTTTTGCGTTCTTTCCTTTCTAAATTAAGTAGATCGTTTATTCACAGCTCCAAGATTCCAAGAGAGGAATGAGGTACAGAGAAACAAGCCTAACTAGCATTACTGCAACCCCCTACCGATCTATTAAGCTCCTGTAACTGCAGGAAAATTAGCTTTTACCGGCATTTCAAAAACATCGCTAAAGCTATCAAAAATGTTGGCAAAACATATACCTTCGTTTTAAAATTACGTCTAAGATACGGCCGTCGCTATAGCTTAGCGACGTTTTAAAATGCCATGCAAGATCTTTTGCGGCGTTCATTTAAATGCCAGCATAAAACTGCCCCACCCACAAAAGATGTCATATACTAACTTACAGTGGCATTTTTATTGAAACGTTGCTAAAAGCTTTTTTTCCAAAATAAAAAAAATATCTGAACCTAATCAGAATTTTTTCCCAAAAAAAAAAAAAAAAACAAAAAAAAAAAAAAAAAAAAAACACCAACAAAAGCAAAATTCAAATTATACAATTCACAATAATTTGATCACCTTTTAACATTCAAAATAAATTGGAACCAATTAAGCCATAAATATTTTTAGAAAAATACAAGTTTGACTAATGGAAATTTATGACATAACAAAAAATTAAAAATATTTACAAACATTAGCAGATCATGGCACACTACTACTACTTCATAACATTAAGTTCACTTTACCATGGCTGCTGAGGTGATACTCCAAATGCCTGCACTTAAAACAAAATAAGACATCTATGAGAATTGGACAAGTTGTTTGGATATAATGCAAAGTGAAAGTGATTAAGGATTGATGGGAATATCTATATCCATCTACTAATACCAAATATATACTTACAGCTTTAATCTGGTTATTTTTCACCCAATCCACAAACACATTAGTAACATCCTCTTCCATTGAACCCAGATATCCATCGTAGCAATCTTTTCGCCTTTTCATTACATTTGGTTCCTTCTCCAACCATTTCAGACCTGCACATGAGAGAGAGAGAGAGAGAGAGAGAGAGAGATCCTGAGAATTGAATTATAGAATGAATAGATCAAAAAAACAGAGAAAACAGAGTGCACTTATACCAGGAACCAAATTAGATTCATCAGTGCCAATGACGCAACGAGGATAGGGATGTTCAAGTTTTCCAGGATAGTGGGAATTAAGAAATGCAAGAACTGGCCATTTCTTGTTGTAAAACACTTTTGCCAGTCTTGCCGATTCATCGATCATTTCATTGATCTGACTGTTGGGCTCTGTGGGTGCCTGAAAAAAACACTCAACCAAACACAAACTCAACCATCATAACATAACAACTCAGTTTCAGACCACAAAGAGAACCAAACAATCTGTGTCGTGTTAAAAACTCATTTGAGATTAGCTGGTTTTGTGAACATGCTAAACTTGAATAGATTTTAAAATCGCTAAGCTTTTTAAGCCAAGCTTAAACAATCTGCTGTACAAGTGGGTTAGCAGATGGGGACAATCTAATCCATATTAATTTGAAGTAAAAAAAAATCTATCCATTACAAAATAATTGAAACTGGGTAATAATGAAAAGATAAAGAGAGAGGGGAGGAGAGAGACCAGATTTCCAGCTCCAATGGTGCAGAAGCCATTGATGATGTCGACGAGAACTAAACCAGTCTTGACATCTTCAGATAAAACTACTGATTCTTCCTCAAATGGAATTTCATTCTTGAAAAGATCTACTGTCTTCAATACCATCTTTCAAAACCCAAAAAAGAGAACCACAAAACAATTCACAGAGCAATTTAATAATTCAACTGTCTTCAATACCATCTTCCAACTGTTATATCAATAACAAAAGGTGAACATCATATGAGAACACAGGTCCAAAAATCTTCCCTGAGATTTTGGGGTATGTCAACTGCATGTAGATTCCCAACTCCCAGTTGACTTTTCCATGGCAATTTTAAAATATTCATCATCAAAACGTGATATCGTGTTGTTGAGAATTGCATTTTTGAAATGTATTTATAAATTATAGCTAATCTAATTCATAGGCAACTCTTTTGCTAATTGGGGCAACAAAAATTTGTAGTTTTAACAAAAACTTGGAGTTTCCTCTTTGGCTGTTGTAATCTAACATCAACTGTTACCTTTCTTTTCACCTTGCTACCTCATATGTTTTTCTTTAGGCATTCCCTTCTCTCTACTTGATAGATTCCAACTCCTTCTCCCTTTTCTTTTCTTTTTAATGTACAAATTCATCTCTAGCTAAAAATAAAGCATATAAAAAGGAGAATTGTACCAGTCCACCAGAACAAGTCTAGAATATATATAGGGCTCTAGAAAATGCTGAGAATCATGTAAATTATATCAAGCATTAGATCTTACCAGTTAATAATTCATGATGTTCCAAATAAGCCTCAACTTCCCATATCCTCCAACTATGGATCTGATCACATTATTACAAAGACAGCCATTAAGCAGAAAATAACACACAAGTGTTTTAGTTTCATTTCAATTGAAGTATAATTGTGAAGTCCTTGTCTTCCATAAATTTGACTACGATGCTGTAATGAATACATGACAAATTCAACTTAATATAAACAAAACTGAACAGCACATTATTCATCTTAATGTCAAAGAATGTATGCGTTCAGTCCGAAGGATGTATGTGTTGCAGATTAATCACTACAATAAATTTTAAAAAAATTGCAAAATCTCAGTAAAGCATGTACTCTTAATGTCACTAACACTAGAACATAACCTCAAACCAGCAGAGCAACAAGAAGAAAAAACCTACTCAACACAGTTTTCTGCAAATTTGCAAGCAGTAGAACCATATCAACAATACAAGGACCAATTAACATAGCTTACACGGCCTGTGATGTATAATTGGTAGCATGACCCACAAAAATAAATGTTACAAATGACCTATAGTAATCATTATATCATCAATTTTCTAGAAGGTATAATCCAGATCATTCTGCTTTATCCATCCCAAATGAGTGTTATGTTTGAAAAAGCATAAAGCTTATGAAAGCAACAATAAATCCAAGCACTGTCACTACATCTCTTTGGCATAAACTCTTCCAAAATTGCTTGCTTTTATAACATATGTAATGTAACATGTTTATCGTAACTAGTAACACTGGGAAGCAAAAGAATATTGCTTTGAATTTTCCATTGGGACATATATTCAATTTGTGACCAATAAAAATAAAAGCAAGACACTTATTTCAAGATGGAGGGAGTATATTATATAAATTTCATTCACACCATTCATCCAAGGCAACAGCTCCCTTGGAACTAGTAGATTGACATAGACATGCAATAAAGAAAAACATACTAATTTTTATTGAGACTTTGGAGACACCAAAACAGTACATAATTTTTTTCTTCAGACTTTGGAGATCTTTCTACCTACTAGACAAGAAAAACAAACAAGACATGCAAACAACTGAATTAAGTAACTGCAAAAAAAAAAAAGAATGTAACCTTCACAATTGAGTGAGGAAGAGCAAAAGCCATCAAAAGTTTACGACCTTGTGAAACATTATTTTCAGTGTCGTCTTGAACCTCAGATTTGGTGCAAGGAGAAAGCACACTCTCATAGAACAATGTTGGGATGCAAATATTTGATATAACGCCTGAAGTAGCAGTGAGAAGGAGAGACATGAAGCCTAGAAGCATCAATTCTGAAAACAGAAATCCAAAAAATACACAAGAAAAGTTGATAAATTTTGTAAGAATTGACATAGAAATTTATACCAAATACCTTCTTTCATTTTCTCTATAGCTTCGAACAAAGGTTTTCGATTTGTTTTCCGCAACCACTAGAATGAAAGAAAAAATATAAGCTCATCAAAACAAGCCCAAAGCAATTCATGCTGATATTTTATGCTACTGCAGTGGAACAAATTCAACTAACTTTGCAATGAAAATATGCAGAAATGCTTAGGTCGATATCACAAATTGTATCAATTGAAACATAATAGTCCAATTTCCAACAGAAATCATAATAAATGTCAAAAAATCTAGACTTACATTGCTTAGGCGGTGAATTGATGGCTCCACAAGCAAAGAAACAACAACAAAGATTGTCATTACAGTAGCAACAGACCATGTTGGTGTTAACGCCAAAGACTGCATTTCTGTTCTATTTTGTTCCATTACTTTCTAATAAAATTTCTTTTGTTGCCAATCAAAAAAGCAAAAAACAAAAAATTATTGGCTAAAACAGACAACATAAGCATAAGTAGCCCCAGAATACTATGACTGAATCAAATTCTATTACAATCAAAGAAACTGAAAAAAACAGTGTCAGTGACAATGATGCAGCACAGCTAAGCAGGTCTGTGCCAAACTAGGATGGAGTGAACTAACTAATTTCTTCAATCAAGAAGAATTGCAACAAAATCCCTCTAAAATTGACAAATAAAAAGGAAACCCAATGACATATTGTTATGTATATTTGAATTTGAATCAAATAAAAAGGAAACCCAATGACATATTTGAATTTGAATCAAATAAAAAGGAAACCCAATGACATATTTGAATTTGAATTTAATTGAGCAGAAGATATTGTCCCCATTTAAGAGAAATGGAGACAGGGAAATAGAAAATAAATCAAATCTTGCCGAGCCAATATGCCTACATCCCAATTCCTGCATCCAACCCAACCAAACAAATTTATTATATTGTCAATATCCAAAGGGAGAAAATAGTTAAAGATATGAATCAAGAAAATACCTTTCTTTTCTTGGCTCTCTGCACAAGTTGTCAATAACAGGACCACCCATGTGTAGTAGCTTGAAAAGGAAACTCAGAGAACATACCAAGATGCAAGTTTATCAATTTACATGGGAACTACACCGAAATGATTATTAGGAGAGTTAGAAAGCAAGAAATGCCAAAATGAGATTCCAAAAAAGGCAAAATAATAAACTAGAGAGAGACAAAACAAATCTGATATTACCATGTTAGCAGATCACAGAGTCAGAGAGAGAGAGAGAGAGAGAGATAGAGAACAGATCTGATCGAAGAGAGCAGATCTGCATCTCTTCATTATCTTTTACTCACTGTTTCCAACGATCCACATCCAACGCCACCTGTTTGTCCCGTACATGATCAGAGAAACTAACACCCACTCGAAACCCTGGATAAATCGATTCACCATTGCTACTGCTCAATCTAATAAAAGAGAAGAGTTTTCCCCACAATGACTAGAAAGAGTAAAGGAACAAAAATGAAAGGAGAAAACACAAAACAAAATCAAAAAAAAGCTGGAAATCAACTAAATCGAGAGAAAAAATTCCAAATCGTTAGTTTTAGCCATGAAATTTTATAGATCTTGTGTGAATGTAGCAAATCTATATCAGAAAACCCTAACCTTGAGCCCTAGATCGATTTAGATCATAGGGATTCGAACAATCAGGAAGATATACGCTCAAATCACGAGTAGAACAAGATTTTTCAGATCAAACAACCAAAGAATTGATGGAGATCGAAGATCCGATGCCTCGAAGATCCGACGCCTCGATTTCTCTCTCTTCGTAAAGTCATGCCTCTGTTCAATCAGAATAGAAGAACGTCATGGCCTTGTTGAGCCACTGTTTAAAAGAAATAACCAGCGCACAAAACGAGATGGTTTAGTTTAATTTTTTGGAATTTGAAAAATCTGAACAGATTTCACAACGTTTTTGAAAAACGTCATAAAAAAAGTCACTGTATATCCTTTTTTTTTTTTTTTGTAGTGGTTTGAAAAAGAAAATCAAGTTGAACAATCCGAGCATTTTGCCAAGATTTCCTTTTTGTTGTTTTGTTTTGTTTTTTTCTTTTTTCTGTTAACCTCTCTTGTAGGCCTTATTCAATCTAGATTTTTTAACTGCTCTTTCTAGTACCATATACAACCTCATACTTCACCGCTGCCACTTTCTTATCTCATACTGTAACTATGGCATTACTTCATATTTAGGCCTGGTTTGGTTTAAGCTAAATCAGACAAAAAGTCAAAAAGTTACTCCAAAATTCAAAAATACATCACTATTCACCAAAAAATAAATAATAATAATAATAATTTTTCCTGTCAAAAGGACACACGGAATGGACTTCCTGTCTGGTGAAGTGCAGCGGCGCGGCAGACCAAGAAAATGGTTGGGTGTGATTTGCACACACACCGCTGTTTGGCCTGTGGGGACTATCATGGGTCCCGTTTTGATAATCTGAACCGTAAATGTATAGAACTCATCGAGTACTATATGTCTGAAAAAAATCACATTGATCGGATGTCGGTAACTATATGATCAAATCAGTTATATATAAGAAATGGATAGTGTTATAATTAATGATTGAAAAATAAATAAATCTGATCAGATAGCTATCGATATCCGATTGACGTGATTTTTTATAGGTACATAGTGTTCGACGAGTTACACACATTGCACGGTTCAGATTATTAAAATGGGACCCGTGATGACCCAACAAGCCAAACAAACCGTCCACTGCTTTGTTCACTATTCACCCAATAATTTCCAAGTCCATTACACGGCTGCCATTTCTTTGGCTGGGCCCCACTTCTCTCAAATCATCTCTTACACACTTTTTTTATACAATTTTTTAATACACATTTTTCCATAAAAATCCAAAAAGTTAACCCAAACCTCCATATTTTTTTTTCAACTTTTTTAGTCCAAAAAGATAAAAAGTGCACTTTTTTAGGACACCCCAAACCAACCCTTAGTGTCTTGAGTTTGTTGCCATCGAGTGGATTTCTTTTTTATTTTTCTTTCTTTTCTTTTATTTATTTATTATTTAAAGTTTGGCATGGAATGGCTTGTGTTGTTTTGCAATTTAATTATAATTGTGTTTGTTGGTCACATGCTTTCCTTTGGTCAAGTGTATATCTTTTAAGGTTTCTATTCTATGGTGTTCTTTTGTTTTGTGGTTACCCCAATTTTTTAGTAATGCTACATATCGACTATAGAGAAGGTAGTGTGGTCAACATTAGTAGCACATCATTAATAAATACACATGAAATCCAGTTCTTGTGTCAAGTGATAAAAAGATATTTGGTATGCAATGTAATTGTGCTACTTTTTCTTAATTTTATGAACCTTTCATAGTTCAATTATTCAGCAGCATTACATTATTAAAGAATGGGTTTAATAGCTCTCTTACTAGTTACAACCTTACTCAACATGTATTTTCAATGCTTTTTTTAACATAGTTAAAAACTATTTACAACCGCAAGCCAACATTACCAACCTTTTGGGTAGCAGGAACAAGAAAAGTGGGAACTTTGACCTTCTTGCCCTGCACAGTGTACAATGAGTCTTTTAGCTCAAGAAAATAAAAAATGTCACAAGCAAACATTTATTTATGGAGCCTATTCTCTGTGTTTATAAAAATAAATAAATAATAAACAACATATAAACTTTGGCTGCAATATAGGAATTCGATGTCTTACTAAAGCTAGGAAAACTTTGGCTGCAGCAAGAAAATCTTCAGTTTTTCCTCCAGTACAAGATCCAATATAGACTATCAATTTTCACATCTTTGCATTCCCTTGCTAGAGCACGATTATCAGGAGAATGAGGTTGCAAAAGTGTATGGATTATATATTACTCACAACGATGGATGGAAATAGCAATATTTTGTAGTTTCAAACACTAATGAAATTTCCTTGCAATTGTATTCCTTAGAAAATGGTCTATTTGTTTAGGTTTTGCTTGATTCTCATAAAGATTAAATAATGGAAATGCTTAATGACTTATTTCTTCCTTTCTTATCTTGTCTAAGAGACTAGAGATCAGATTATCACTCAAACTCACCTTCGCCACTCATGGCTCCAGTTTCAAGACATCAAATCTATATTCTGAAACAAATCTAGAAGAGAAAAGAAAAACTCAACAGTATAAATTATGTCTTGAAGTAAAACAATGAAGAAATTAATATAAGAGAGGCTTTATAAATAAATAAATAAAAAATAAAGCATTAAACTGGCAATTTTACGTGTTTAAAATACAATCACCAATATTGATGACAAATTGAGAGGGGGATTTGCGCCAAACAATAGGGCCGAGCTATGGTAGCGCAGGGCATGTTGTTGGGCCTTGCGAGGGCCAGACCCTATGTCTGACCGAACTGAACCAACGTGACTCTCCGGCGCATTATGTTGGGCCGAGTAGATCGTCAACCAAAATGCGGAGACATGCAGGTGCTTAACCTAGCTATGATTCGGCCTAATATTCGGTTAGATCCATAGTGATGCGTTGGGCCGGGCCATGGATAGTCCAGATTGAATTTGGGCTGAGATGTTTTATACAATAGCGGGGCAAGACCGAGATGTCAAACCGCGCGCCTCACGACCGGTTAGTTCAGATGGACCGATTTATTATAGTTCGGCCGTCCTAGTCATTGTGTTTCTCCCCAAGTGATAGGTCGGTTGTGATAGCCCAGTTGTGTGAGCCACCTGGACCAATGATATGAAGAAGGGAAAATCCACTTCTGGTATGCGTCAATACCGTTTGGCAGTTCGACAAACACTGTTTGGAGGTTTTGGTCTCTACACGTGTAAGGAAGGTAAAGGGGAGCACAACCGCCTATACAGGGAAGGACAACAGAGGTAGTGCACCCACAATCTCTAAGGATGCATGGCCAGCCTAGAAAAGGAGGAATAGGAGAACGTTAGAGGTAAGCAACCTGAAGAAATTGACAACTCTCTCTCTCTCTAAAGTGCTCTATGCCCATTCTTCTTCTTCTTCTTCTTCTTCTTCTCCAAGTGTGTTGACTTGATCGTCAGACAGTTTATCAGGCAACACACTGCTGGGCAGCTCACCATCTTTCTGTTTTCAGGTCAAGCGACGTTATGTGAAGCTTGAGTTCAAGGAGTACGGAGAACAGAGGATATTTTATCCTTGTACAATTGGCGCCGTCTATGGGAAAACTCTTGATAGACAAACCTTGCTCTTCAAGCTTTTTCGACCGTTTCCATGGCTAACAACGACGAAAATTCGCTGTCCGTTGTGGATGGCATCACACCAGAGTCTGTCCGACGAAGAGATGGCCCTCCTGTTATTCCGACTATGGTGGGCTCGGAGACCTCTTTCAGAGGTGTGCGAGACAAACGCACAAGGAGCACTGATCACTCGAAGAGTCTAGAGGGTCGCCGACGACGGGGAGAGTCACATGCTCAGCGCCTGGAGCACAAACTAAGTGACCAAGACGCCCTTATTCGCAAGATGGCGGCTAAAATGGAGGCACTGAAGTGCCAGATTAAGAGGAAGGGTGTTGTCGGAGAGGGCAACCACAGTGAGCGGACCCCGTCCCCTTGCACTGGCAGTCGTCGCCAAGATAGGCCGCCTTCTCTCTCTATCACCAGAAACTATGGGGTCGGAGACTCCGACCCACAGGTGAAGAGATCTTACACTCACGATAGCAGCTACCGTCCCTCACGTCCATCGACGACGTCGAGATACTCTTACTCCGCCCGTTCAGGGGACCTGAGAGATGTGCTGGAAGAGCGGGCCCGCCGCAGAGAGACCTAGACATTGCCGGTGTTGCAAAGGTTGAGTCCCCAAATCCGTTGTAGTGAGGAAATGGCAATGCCAGTGCCGCTGGATAGAGAGCTAGCGAGACTTACTGCTACCCCACTGTCCCTAGAAATCGAGAGCACGCCGCTCTTTGCCAGATTCCACCAACCTAAGTTCACATTATACAACGGCAAGACGGATCCGTACATGCACGTGAGTCATTACTAGCAAGTAATGGCCACCGATGCAATGATGCCTTGATGTGTCTTATATTCCCAGCAAGTTTGGGAGAGCTGGGCCTGAAGTGGTTCGAAAGGCTTTTGGAGGGGAGCATCGAGGGATGGCAGCGACTAGCAGAGGCCTTCGTTACCAGATTCAAAACCAACACTTGAACACCGAAGGAGGTCGACCATCTCCTGAGTGTCAAGATGGAATATAGAGACTCTTTGAAGGCATATAGTGCCAAGTACTGTGAAACCTACATTGTCCCACCAATCTGGCGATCGCCCAATACAAGTGGGATCTCCCAGTCGGATATAGGCTGCAAGATTCCCTTACAATGCACCAACCCACAACCATGGAATCCTTGATGTAGCGGATCAACGAACATATCCGAGTAGAGGATGATGCCACCACCGTGATCGAGAAGGAAAATCAGGTCGCGGTGGACAGAAGAGTGGTAGGGAAGGTTCACTCGGTGGGGCAGGAGGACAACTCCCCAAATGACCAAGCTAGAGATCAACATTGCGGTTCAAACTATAATGATAGGAACAAAAGTCGCAGAAACGACCGAGCTAACGCTCTTCGTAATGAAGAGGAAAATGCCAAAAGAAAATTGAAAGCATGAACCGGCATTGCCACTGTCTTTAAAATCCCTATTTATTGCATCCTAAGTGAAATCTGAGGTGAACCTTACATCCGTTGGCTAGCCAAGTTGGGAAACACGCAGAGGGGCTTCAACTCGAGGTATCGCTGCACCTTCCATGAAAAAAGGGGGCATCGAACGGAGGACTGTATGCCACTCAAACAACATTTGGAGGAGCTGGTGGCGGTTGGGCATCTGGACCAGTACATAGATGGGGGTATGAGAGCCGCTCCCCAGGGACATGCCGGGCAAAACAGCCTTGCTGTCTTGGATGCAGCGCCTCAAGGCATAATCAATGTCATTCATGGCATCATCAAACTGGCAAGGGTTTGCGAGTTGAGGGAGATAATCAAAAAAGCCGAGCACATGAGGGAAGTGCTCTCCGTTCAGCCCGCCGTGAAAAAAGAAAAGACCGAGGTAAAAGACATCCTGACCTTTTCAAGCAAGGACTTGGAGAGAATTCAAGTGCCTCATAATGATGCCTTAGTGGTGACCCTTCGCATCAAAGACTTCGGCATCAAAAGAATTCTAATCGACCAGGGGAGTTCGATCGAGATCATGTATTATGACGCATGTGGACTCAACTTTCTTCGCGCCCCCCTTTTCGGAGAGCCTCGAATTGGTCTCCTACAGTTTGGACTCCTGTCACGGTTCTGAATCTAATCTCACAAAGTGCAATGTGAGACTACTAAACACCAAAGAGTCCAATCCGGCAAATCATTTTGGAAAATCAGATTTTGAATCAAATAATGTCAAAACTGGACTGCTTTGCCAGATTACAGAGTCGCCACCTAAATATTTTATTTTTGGAAAATTTAGGAAACCCTGACTCGTGCTAAAAGCTACGTGTCCGTCATCACCAAAGTTGCCTCGGCTCGGGAACTTGGGTACGAGAGGGGAAGGTCCTGAAATGAGCACCTCCACTAGCCCGATCAAAGATCGGCATCTACTAAACATGATATGTTATTTTATAAACACATGTGTTCTTATTCCGGTTATTAGACTAACTTTACTATGTGATGCGCACAGCATACAAGTATAGACTAAGTCGCTAGACTTGGAACAAATCAATTCATGTTTGTTTTCGAAAATGGTTTGAAAATGCCACCATCAAGTGGGCTAAAGCGCGGATTTGCCATCAAACATGATGGGCTTAAAACATGATTTACCACTTCACAAAGTGGGGTTAAAACTCACATTCGTTGAATTGTTTCAATTCAAGCAACAAAGCCTTCATCCACAAGCATTCATGCAGTTTAGCATTTAAGCAAATAGCCTCATGGCAAGCATGCTATCATGGCATCACTCACACTCATGCAAGTATGCTAAAGTATAAAACTTACAGTGTACTCCGAGCTAAAACAAAAGCTAGTTAGAAACAATGTATGATCCTAACTATACAAGATGCCTAATGCAACACATGCAATAATGCAACTAATAGGCTCGGCTATCTAGGATGGCATATGAATGCAACACTTTGATAACATGCTGTAAAACACGTATTCAAACAAGTATAGAAATATGATGCAGTTTGAATGATGCACCGAGCCTCGGTGCATGCAAGATAAAATTAATGATGCACGCATGCAAGCATAAGGTATGCTAATTGAAACGTGCCCTAATCTAACCATCAAAAGCGGATAAATAAAAAGGAGAAAGACGTGGGGTTGGAAGACATGCACACACACACGCACCCTTATTACAACATTGTGCCCTCGTGAAGGAGGGTTTGAATAAATAAGCTAAGCTACACTAAGCTAAGCTAATTATTACAGAACAACTAATTAACTATTCTAACTAATTAATTATTACAACACAATTGAATAACTAGCTATGCTAAGATAATTAAATATTACAAAATAGATTAAGCTAATTAATTACAACACATGTAATAATTAGCTACAACTAGCTAATAAAGCAATAAAAAAAGGCCTTGCGGGCGAGGGAGACATGCATGCTCGGTTGGCTTCCTCCCCAAAATCCATCGCCTTGCCACCGGTTACCTCTGTTTGCACTCATTGTGATCTTTGAACACTGTACAAACTTCCAGATTGCCTTTGCTCCAACACAAGAACACATTTGAACAACTTTTCTTTTCTGGCCGGTCGGCCACAGGAAGTGGCTGTCGGCCACCACAACTAGCTAGTCGGCTACCTTAGGTGGTCGATCGGCCACCCATCTTCCAAAACTTCTGTTTTTGCTGCAACAGAGAGCAACAAAGGCAAAGCAATGTATTTTTTGAGAAATGTGCGTACTGCCACACTCCTTATCATTTCTCAAGCTCAAAGGAGTATGGCACTTGGCTCTCAAGCCACCAACCAAGCATTTTCATGCATGATGGCTAAAGAACCAAGCTCGTACAAGCTTAATGAATGCACAAACAAGACTCGAAGAGCCTTCACCCTATCATATATGATCAAGGGTGTCGATGACCAAGAAACGTGACACGTTTCATCACTTTGAGTATGAAACATCCCACATTTCTTGTGTTTGGATTAATGTCCGATCCAAACACATGCAATGCAACACAACATACTTAACTTGCACAAGTTTTACTTTGCTCATTTTGTTTACTCATTTTGAATTACCGATTAGTCCTTTAATCAATTAAGTCCAATGTGAGAGTCCTCTAATGGGAGAGGGGTTAACCAAAGGATGGTTTAAGACATGAGAGAGGTTATGCCTTTGGCTAGTAAAAACCCTTAAAAGAGAGTTAAAGCCATTGAGCACAAGCTCTATCTCAAGCTTAAACACAATCTTAAGGCGAACCAACCCTCAAAGAAAATGAAAAGATGAAGAAATGAGGGAGGTTGCAGATTTGTAGTGCTGAAATGGCATGCAAAATAACACTAAATCATGCAAGATCATGCAAGCAACGCATGCACAACATGTTTAAAAGTCTAATTCATTGAAACTAGTGAAGAACACTACACTAGAGGCATGCAATATCAAGCTTAAATGACTAAACCATCTCTGGACAGAGCTTAAACATGCCAAAATAGTGGCCTAAACATGCTGGAATTAAAGCATAAATGGCAAGAAAAACATGCTCATTTGTTAGCTCACAAGCAAGGCTCAAAGCACAACTCTCAAAAGCAATGAAAGAGTGATATAAGTGAGAGTGTGACAGAGATATATGCACTGAAATCACATGTTAAATGATGCTATAGCATGCAACCATCTCATGCAAGACATGTTAGAGGCCTTGAAATGCAAAGCTAGTGAAGCCACTTACACTATAGCTATACAATACAGGGCACATATGACCAAGACCACCCAAAACAGAGCTAAATTAGAGCCAAAAATATGCTGGAGCCAAGCTAACACAAGATATAATGATAGGCTAAATCATCAAGTATGTAAGGCTAGTAAGCATGATTGCACTACAAGTACAAAAATCAAGCAAGAAGTGTTCCAACCAACCAAAAACAGAGTTAAATCATGTCAAAATAAAGCCAAAAACATGCTTGAACTAAGCTACAAAAAAGTAGAAGAGCATGCTCAAATATTAGGCCTTCTACACATGTAAACAAGAGATAAAGAGGGGAGGCCACCCCCTCCTATTTTGGACCTCAAAATCAACTTTTCACCACTGATATTCCCCTGGAATTCAATGGTTAAAAGGCCAATAAAAGGTTGTTTCAAAAGCTTTGAAAGATGGCTCAAAAGGCTTTACAAGCCAAGGAGCAAAGGGGAGGGAACCACCTCCTAACCAAACAAGGCTTAAACCACCATTTTAAAACCTTAAAAACAAAGTTTTTTAGAGGTTAAAACCAGCCTCAAAGTAGCATACAAAGTTGACCAATAAGGGTGCGTTTGTTTGGACGGACTGGATAAGGGGGGATTGTAATCCATCGGACTGTTAGTCCTGGGATACATTGTCCCTGGACTATTTGGTCGGATTAGATTTGTATCCTATGTTTGTTTAGTCATGGGATTAGAGGTCTGGATTGGACTATTCTATTGAATCCCATGTTTGTTTGGGATATTAGGGAGAAGGATAAATGTTCAAAAGACTATTTTGCCCTTTTGAATTATTTACTAAATAATAAGAATATTAAATCTGAATTCTAAATTTTATTTAATTTGTTTACTAGAACTTTTAAAATATTAAATAAATAGAATATTAATAAATATTACATAAATTTATTTTAATTTGTAATTGAGATGTTTAATTTTTTTTTTTTTACTTTATTAAGTATAATTAATACCATGAATGCACCAAATATTAAATTTTTTTGACTTCATGCGTAATTCTAGTAGATCAAGACAAGGTAGCAATTGTGATAACAACATGACAAAGTTCTTGACTTCATGCGTCACAGATTTTATTGACTTCATGCCTAATTCTACCTTGTCATGCCAATTTTTTCAAGTGTTCAACTAAACATGTAGCTAGATTTTTAGTGTAGCTAGATTTTTGTATAAAAAGAATATATGATATAAAAAATCACAATTTTATTATCATAAAAAAATCAAATGATAACCTCAAAGCAAAAAAATCTGAAAACACAATTTGTGAACATCCTTACATAAAAAAATCAACCTATATATTGCTTTGTCATGTTATTATCAGAATTTTTTTGCTTTGTCATAACCAGAAATCTGGAAACACAATACAAAGCCAACCATAGAAACGCAATATATACAATTTCAATTAAACACCATAAAATGTATACAATTTCAATTTCAATTAGTCAATTATAAACACCATAAAGGCAATATATGCAATTTCAATTATTCAATCAGGTAGAAATATAAACACCATAAAGGAAAAGAGCTAATAAGGACACTTCACAATTTCTATTATGATCCGAAGTCTAAAGCAAAGATATTATACAAAGCCAACCACAAAAATAATATATAGAAAGCATCCCAATTATAGTTAACAAAATACGGGTGCTTGTACACAAAAGAAGTAATAATTAAGTTTATCAACAAGTTCATAATAGACTTAACAAAAAGCATTCCCTACCATGTATATGAAATCATGGCCAAAAAGAAAATACTCCAATGAAATGCAACAAGTTTATTATGGAGCATGCCTACTTAGCAACCTTATCACCCACCTTAGCCTATCATCATGTGTCAAGCTGAAGAACATGTCAAGCTTTTGGACATCATGGGATATGATTTCACAAGCATCTAACCTTTCATCTACAGTAATTGGCAACTTCGTAAGTTCATCGTTTAGTGATGCCCGTTTAGATGCAAGATCATGTGAATACCCCATTCTTTTTCCAATGAATTCTAGCTTATCATTGGTTGTTCCCAAGACATCCACCAACTTGTCAGCAAACATGGTCAGCCCTTCAACTACTTCATCATTGGCTCTAGGTCTTTTCTTGTCTTTCTTTTTGGTAGAACTATCAGAAGGCCGTTGAGTTGTTGAGTTTGAATAATCCATTGCTTCACCAGTCTGACTATTTAATCCCATTTGTTCCAGAAAAGTGTCATTATCTGCAAGACCATGCAACAACACATCTTCCTCAGCATTCATAGCCTCAACTGCATCAGCAGGGTCTTCAGCAAACTCTCCTGTAGCTCGATCTTTGCCAAATATTTGAATCCATTCATCAAAATGTCGGAAAGTTTTGTTCCTCAGGTGTTTTGCATCATTGTCCCTCTACAATGACCAACTAATCCCAATTAATATCTTCAACATAAGGTTAAAATACATATATGAAATAGTATGTAAATAACAAAAGGAGATAACTTTACCCGAACATATGCCTCCCATACACTATCACTCTCGACGTCAATTCTTTTTTCAGTATCATTCCATCCAAACCCACTAGTTGCAAGCATACCAGACACAGAATTGTATTGCTTCTTCCATATTTTAATCTTTGATTCGATATGGGGAGAGCCACGTAAATCTGTCCCGGGTAACAACTCCGCCATTTTATTCTCCAATTTCATAAGATAACCTGCCTTGAAAGAATTGTCAACTTTCATTCCATCATTCACAATGAACAACAAGGCTGAAATTAGACAGTCCTCTTCACGTGGGCTCCATATTCGTCTTTGTTTTAATGAATCAACCTTGTCATTCTTTTTCTTACGAGAACTGGATACCTCATTATCCATGCCTACAGTAATAATTGAACATTTCATATGCATTACCATAAAATATAAATAACTCACAAACATATATATCATAATACCAACCATTGCAAATATAATTCAACATCCACAATGTCAATTATTCATAAACATACATAGCAATGACACATCACAAATTTAAATTGTTTAATAACAAAGCAAAGTAGAAACACAAAGCTATCTTTATCCAACCCCTCCATTAGCCAACCAATTGTTGTACAATTGCATTGCAAATGTATCCCGCCACTCAGTCCACTCGTTAGATGTCTCAACAGTCTCAATAAAATCATCTCCCATTGGGGGTTGATTTTGTAAGGCATCCGCTAAGTCTGGATCATCCTCTAGGGGGTCAACTACCATCTCTCGTCGAATGAAGTTGTGTAACAAGCAACATGCTGTTATAATTCGATTTTGGGTTCTAATGGGATAGTATGATGCACTGCGAAGTATAGCCCATCTCATTTTCAACATTCCAAAAGACCTTTCTATGATATTCCTGGCTGATGCATGTTTCATGTTGAAATATTCTTGGTAATTATTTGGCGTTGCTCCTTCTCTCCAAACAGACAAATGGTATCGCTGACCACGATAAGGTGCTAAGAATCCTTTCCCATTCGTATACCCCGCATCCACTAGGTAATAGTAACCTGTGCGTGGAATGTTATGCATTAAATTAAATTTTTATTCATGAATTTAAGAAAAATTAAGTACTTTTGTATTACCATTTGGGATCCTTAAGCCATTGGGTCGATTGATTGCATCTCTCAAAACCCTAGAGTCGGCTGCTGACCCTTCCCACCCCGGCAACACATATATGAAATTCATGTCTTGGGAGCAAACTCCCAAAACATTAGTAGCAATCTCTCCTTTTCTTGTCCCATACCTTGCTTGATGAACCACAGGTACACGAACTTTAATATAGGTGCAATCGAGTGCTCCAAGACAATTCTAAATAAACCAATTCAATAGACATTATAATAGTTATGATTTTTATTTTTGGTAAAAAAGATTTAATAAAAGACATAAAAAAAGAGAAAGTAATGCAGTGTTACCAAATTTTTACAAATCCATTACCTGGAAGCAATTCCACCTTGGATCGGTGCTTGCTTCAGTTATAGGATTTGGTGTGACGAGTAAATTGGCTTGCAGACGCAACACAGCCTTTAAGACATCATTGAAATACCGACTAACAGTCTCTCCAGACCTATAGAAATTGAACTTAACATTTCGTATTTTCAAGTGTTGTGCCAAGATGAAGAGGAAAAAGGCCACCTTCTCTTCTAAAGTGACATATTTTGAATGCCCTAACCCACCTATCGTATGAACCATATTGCACAAGGTCATAAAAGCACGCCGATCCATACGGAGTTGTTCAACACATGTTATGTCACTTTCTCTCACTAAACGGTTAATATAGTCCATTTGTTTTTGCAATCGATTGGGCTCTCTAATAAGGTTATGGCGATACTCAGATAAATACCTTTTCAAGACAACCTCAATGACAACAAAAGCTACGGCGCATAAGGCATGTAGTTCTTGCATTACAGCTTGCAACACTACGTATAATTCAAGCTCATCGTTACTGTCATCATCAAAATCATTGATATTCTGATCCATCTCTATATAGAAGAAAATATTTAAAATTACAAATAAATTAAGTAAAGGAGAAAACATAACGGCAAATCATAAACAATTTACTAAATAGATCGGAGAATAAATACAAGATCGGAAAATAAATAGAATGAAGCTGTTGAAAATAAATAGATTATTTTATTGAAAAATAAACAAAATTAATGTTTTAGATTATTGGTCTTTTCGTGGAGATGATAATCAACATTGTTTGTTTTGACATTTACAATTATAAGCTGCAATCAAAATCTGCAATACAAATTCAAGATCAAATATTAGTTTTTAAAACATATATTTTATTTACTTAAAAATGGAAACAGTGAAAGGAAGAGACAGGGAATAAGTTTCATTCCTTCGCCTTTCAATCTTTTTGACTATGAATATGCCTTTACTGCTGTCATTGTGAAGTTAATTATTTTATTTTATTTTATTTTGAAGGGTGTCATTGTCAAGTTATTAACATAGTAGCTCTGGGAAATGTTACACCACCTTGTATCTCAAGTTCTCTCTTAAGCCATTGCAGAGACAAACTCAAATAGCACTTCTTGTTCATGATGTGGCAAAATATCAGTCCTCAGCTACATAGTCTTACAAGTCACATATGTTGAACTTCAACCATGGAAAACCAAGTTAAAGAGCAAGTGGAAAAAAAGGAAACATTTTGAAAGCAATATGTAGTTTTAGAATTTGAAATTATCCTTCCCACTTGTTTTTATTATACTTACCATTTTTACAAAAAAATAAAACAAAATAAAGAAGGAAATTGGAGTACCACTTGTTATTCATATATATATATCCCTTGGCATGTATCAATAGATGCATCCATCTCATATGCATATCCCCTGATTCTAATCATAAAACTTATTATCAGTACTAGCCCAACAAGTTTTCCACTAATATCTTATTTTTTAGGTTCATAGACACAAATGCACACCCATGTAAATCTCCAAATCTTATCAAATTTCAAACACATTCAGTGGTTCCTACATGGAGATATAAACTGTGTTTACATTTCCTCTTTTCATAGAGCTCATACTCATTCCAAATGCCTATACTGATATTAGCCAACACGTATTCATGCTGTCAACAATACACCTCACATTGAGCTTCCTAAGAAAGTCTTAAGTTATTCAAGAGTGGTTTCTGTTTATTCTTTGCCTAAACCTCCACTGTATAAACAAAAAAACAAAGCAAAAAAACAGATGAAATCACCATAAAAAATTAGGGGGAAAAAAAAAGAGCCTAATAAAAATCAAATATAATTTTTTTTATATTTGAGTTTGGACAATCCTTGCCATAACAAAAATTATTATTAAAAAAAAAAATTCTTTAAGCTAAACTTGGACTCAAGCTTAGATTTGTGCAAAGAATCAACCAATCCCAACCCACTAATTCTCACTGTACTTCGACTCATGCTAGATTTGGACTCATGAAAAAAATCAACCAATCCCAACCCACTAATTTGAATCAACCAATCCCAACCCACAAAAAACAGAGCATGGTGATTTCATCATGGAGTTCTCTTTTGTATGGGAAAAAAAAAAACAGAGCATGGACTTGGACTCATGCTAGATCTAACAAAAAAAAAAGAATGGATTTCTCTTTTGTATACTTGCCATCTACATAGATCCAAGGTAAAGATACATAAATCAATAAAACAAAGAAATCAACCAACAAAGCTAAGGTTACAGATCTGGGAAAAAAAATTCTGGAATAAATAAAAGATAAAAAATCTGGAACAAATCTGAAAAAAATCTGCTGAAAATAAATAGCATGAAGTTGCTGAAAATTAATAGAATGAAGCTCAGCAAAAAATAAATAGAATGAGTTTCAAACCTGAAATGAAGATCGGATGCAAAGAAAGAAGATTCAAGATGAAATGAAGCTCTCTTGCTCCTACAGTGAAATGAACTGTCTGCCGTGAAAGTAAAATGGGAAAACCTAAAAGAAAGATGAGAGGGTCAAAGATGTAATAAAGCAAGCCAATCCCATGGGATACATTATCCCATAGATTCTGTCCCAGGCCCCCCCCCCCCGGGGATACAATAAGCCAGTGAATTCCGGATTAATAGTCTGGAGGGATTATTAATCCGGACCAAAAAATCCATACCAAACAACGGACTATTAATCCCTCCGGATTAATAGTCCAATCCCATGAGTTATCCTGCCAAACAAACGAGCTGTAAATGAATTAAAACAAGACTTAAAAGAGTTAAGTTCTTACCCTTGAAGCACAACAACAAAACAACTGAAAATCTGAGCTAAAACCAAGCTTAAGATCTCAAACCGAGCCTTAAAGAACCTCAGCTCCAAAGTAGATGTGTTTGGTCAAGGTTCTTAGTTCAAGTATGTAGAGAATTCTCACTTTCAAGCACAAAATAGGGAGAGAGAGAGAGAGAGAGGGAAAATTTTGCTTCTAAAATTTCTGAACCCTCAAAATGGGGGAGGGACCTCCCCTTATATAGGAATGCAAACTAAAAGCTTGTTTCCATCCCTCCATACACGTGTATGGAGGATGCATTAAGTGATCAACAGCTGGCACAGCTAGCACACAAAATATCTAAAAAAGGAGAAAAATGGTCGTCGGCCACTCTAGGTGGCCGACAAGGGGAAAAAGTGCCCGACAAGGCCTTTCCTCCCTCCAGGCAAGGGGTACCAAGGTTTGGTCCAAAAAATAAGTACAAAACAAGGATGGTTTAGAGCCTCAAAGACAAGGCGCTTAGCCGAAACCTTCGGGCACTCAAAACGAGCACAAACATCCATAATCATCGGGCGCACCAACGATGACGTCTGAGCCTTGAGATCGGTCAAAAATGGGGTGCCTACAACGCGTTCAAACAGATGAAGTTGGAGGACAAAGACTTGGCTCCAGCAACATCTCCTTTGGTTGGCTTCAACTCTCAACCGGAATGGCCGATCAAAAAGATCATATTGCCGGTCAAAGCAGGATCGGTCACAAAGCAAGTGGAATTTTGGGTGCTTAAGGTCCCATCAACCTATAACTTAATCCTGGGCAGGGGCTGTTTGTATGCCATGGTGGCAGTAGCGTCAACTTACCATCAGGTCCTGCACTTTCCAGCACCAGTCGGACAAGTAGAAGTGGTTTGGGGAGATCAAGTAATGGGAAAACAGTGCTTTGTCGTAGTAAATGGCAGCTGGGCTACCAAAGGCTTCGCTCAAATGATAGAGGGACCAGAAAGGAATGAAGTCCTGGAAGACGTGGGAAGAAAGGCCGAGGAGAAATCGGTTGAGGATTTGGTGGAAGTGCGCGTCGACGATAATGATCCAAATGATCGTCTTTGTCTAGCGCCGAGCAACTCGATTATGTCAACTTTTTGGTTTCCAACATGGAGGCCTTTGCATGGACACCTTATGATATTCCTGGCATCGATCCTAGCTTCACTTGCCACCAATTGAATGTCTTTCCAAATGCACGACGGGTCATCCAGAGGACGCGGTGCTCAGCCTTGCACCATGCCGAGATAGTGGCGGAAGAGGTCAAGAACTTGCTGGAAATGGGGGCAATAGAAGAAGTGCAGTACACTAGATGGATCTCTAACACGGTGGTAGTGCCGAAGAAGAATGGTAAATGGCGGGTGTGCGTCGACTATAAGACAGTCAACCGTGCGTGCCCAAAGGACAGCTTCCCCCTCCCTAGAATCGACCAGTTAGTGGATCTAACCACTGGCCATCAGAGGTTTAGCTTTCTAGATGCATATCGTGGCTACCACCAGATAGCCATGTACAAACCAGACCAAGAGATGACTTCGTTCACAACTCCAAGAGGCCTGTACTGCTACAAGGTCATGCCGTTTGGACTGAAAAATGCCGGGGCAACTTTTCAAAGGATGGTAACCAAAATGTTCGCCCTCGTTCTTGGCCGCACTATGGAGGCTTATATTGATGATATGGTGGTAAAAAGCAAGGAAAAGTCTCAACACCTTGCCGACCTAGCAGAGATGTTCGCCATACTTAAACATCACAAGCTGCGTCTGAATGCCTCCAAGTGCACTTTCGGAGTTGGCACCGGAAAATTTCTAGGTTTTTTGGTCACGAATCAAGGAATTGAAGCCGACCCTTCCCAGATCAAGGTGATACAAGAACTGGAGCGTCCAAACTCCACAAAGAACTTGCAACATCTCGCCAGAATGACAACTGCGCTAAACCGATTTATCAACCGGTCTTTAGATCGTTACAGACCCTTTTTCAAAACTTTGAAGGCTAAGTTCTTTTGGGATGACGAATGCGACCATGCATTGGCAGATCTAAAAATGTACCTTTCCTCGGACCCAATCCTGGTCACACTGAAGCCAAGCGAAGAGCTATATCTCTACTTGGCTATTTCTTAACACGCGGTGAGCGGCGTCCTCGTCCGCGCTGAGGGGATCTAACACCTCTCTATCTTTTACGTGAGCAAGACGCTGCTCCCGGCTGAATCAAGATATCTGCTGCTAGAAAGATTGGCTCTGGCCCTCATGATGGCTTCTAGAAAGCTGGCGCACTATTTTCATGCCCACACAATAGTCATGTTGACCGAATTTCCACTTAAGGTGCTTTTTGAAAAGGCAGATTTTACTGGTAGAATTCTGAAGTGGACCGTGGAATTGGGGCAATACGATATCAAGTTCCAACCATGCACTGCTATCAAAGCTCAAGCTCTTGCTGACTTCATGGCAGAATTTGCCCTTGGAACACATCTTGTTTACCTTGTCAATTTGGCTAGTGCGAATTTGGCGTAGCGCACGGCTCAGACAACAGAAATAAGTGGTGGACAACAAGTGGTAGAAGGGCAAGAGAAAGCCGAACAAGAAATGGAGAAGCCGGCTAGCTTGCCAAAATACAAGCTCGACAGAGACATAGAAAGAGACCAGAATGAGCCGACCAGTACCTTGGAGTTGAGGAACTCTCAAAATCCCTTTGACTGTTAGAAGTTGTTCATTAGTGAGATATGGAAGCTATTCGTCGATGGGGCCTCCAACAGACATGGCGCCGGGCTAGGGATCATGCTGACATCCCTGGATGGGCTGACCATCAAGCACGCGATCACACTCAGTTTCCCAGCATCCAACAACGAGGTGAAATATGAAGCCCTCCTCGTCGGATTGAAGAATGCATTGAGAATGAAAGCATCAGAACTTATGGTATTCAGCGACTCCAAGCTGGTGGTTAATCAGGTCTCCGTGAAATATGAGGCCAGGGATGAAAGGATGGCCAAGTATCAAGCGCTGGTACACACAGAAATCAAAAAGTTTTTCGCAATAAGATTGGAACAAATTAACCGCGAGGAAAACAATGCAGCCAACGAACTGGTCGGCTTAGCATCCATGCAAACGACTTTTCCCAATCCTTTGTTGATAGAATTATTACCCCAACCAAGCATTGAGGAACCGAAGGTGCTCGAAGTACTCTGTGCCAATTGGGACCGTCCTGGATGGATCCCATCGTCGCCTTTCTAAAAGATGGAATTCTACCCACCGAAAAGAAGGAGGCCAACAAGATCAAGGCCAAATTAGAGTGGTTTTGGCTCTCTCCATCTGGCGCCTTGTACAAGAAGTCTTTCACTGGGCCATACCTGAAGTGCGTCCACCCCAGCAAGGTGGAAGCTTTCATCTTCGAGATTCATGAAGGCATCAGCGGGAGTCATATTGGGGGCAGGTCTTTGGTTTACCGAGCAATTTACCAGGGTTATTGGTGGTGATGCATGCAGGCAGACGCGCAGAAATACGTTCGCAGGTGTGAAAAATGTCAAAAATTTGCTCACCAAATGCACCAGCCGACCAAACAGTTACTCCCCCTTACAAGTCCTTGGCCATTTGCGCTTTGAGGGCTAGATATTGTGGGATCGCTTCCAACAGCTCTGGGCAACTGCAAGTTTTTCATCGCCACTACCGACTACTTCACTAAGTGGGTAAAGGTCGAGTCGTTGGCAACTATCAAGGAAAAATATGTAAAAAAGTTCGTTTGACAGAATGTCATTACTCACTTCGGTATCCCAAAGGCTCTCATTTTGGATAATGGCACTCAGTTCGATGGGAAACTCTTTCGCGGGTTTTGCGAAGAGTTAAAGATTGAGTTTTACAACTCCACACTGGCCTACCCTCAGTCAAATGGTCAAGCAGAAGCTTCAAACAAGAGCATCTTGGACTGGCTGAAGAAGTGACTGGAGATGGCCAAAGGGAAGTGGGTTGAAGAACTCCCTAATGTACTCTGGGCATAACGTACTACACCAAGACGCTCAATCGGGGAAACTCCATTTGCCTTGGCCTACGACATGGAGGCGGTCATACCATTGGAAATCGGCATGCCAACCATCCGATCTGAAAGTTTTCAGCCAGACTTGAACAATAAAGCTGTGGCCCTGGAACTTGACCTAGCTGAAGAAAGAAGGGAACGAGCTCTAATCCACATAGTAACTTACCAGCAAGAGCTCTCCAGAAAATACAACAAGACCGTGCATTCTAGGCTATTCAAGATCGGAGACTGGGTCTTAAGGAAGGTAATGGGCAACACAGTGATCCCTGGCGAATGCAGATTAGGAGCAAATTGGGAGGGGCTATATAAGATAACTGGCCTTGCAGGCAAAGGGGCATACCACCTGTAAGACTTAGATGGTAAAGCTGTCCCCAGACCATGGAATGCAGCCAATCTCAAGATATTTTACTTTTGAAATGTAATCTTTTCTATTCCTCTGCTTTTGGTAACTTGGCCTTTTGGCATTAGGTGTAAATCAGTGACGTGTAATGAAAGATAGCCCCACATTTTTCTTATACTATGCGTTTTTGTACAAAGGTATTACAAGGATATTGAGCTACTATGAATGCTAGGGGCAAGTAGTCAACAACGGCTTGACTTTGGCCATGCAAACAGTTGGTGTTTTGCCCAGCTTGTGTTAGGGTCGAGCTGAAATTGCTCGGCCATACAAACAGTTGGCGTTTTGCCCAACTTGCGTTAGGGCCGAGCTGACATTGCTCGCCCGTGCCAACAGTTCACGTTTTGCCCAACTTACGTTAGGGCCGAGCTAACATTGCTCACCCATACAAAAAGTTGGCGTTTTGCCCAACTTGCGTTAGGGCCGAGCTGACATTGCTCGCCCATACAAATAGTTGGCGTTTTTCCCAACTTGCATTAGGGCCGAGCTGACATTGCTCGCCCTTACAAACAGTTGGCATTTTTCCCAACTTGCGTTAGGGCCGAGCTGACATTGCTCGCCCATGCAAACAGTTAGTATTTTGCCCAACTAGTGTTAGGGCCGAGCTGACATTGCAAGTACTTGAGGCGAGCCAATTTTGCTCGGATTGTGAGGCTAATTTGGCTCATCATCGATCGAGCTAGCTTTTGCTCACCGAATGAAGAACATATCTTACTCATGATCACTCGAGCTTTTTCTTGCTCACCAATGTAGAGCTAATTTTGCTCACTCACCAAGCTGACATTGGTCGCCTGCTTAAAATGTTGGTGTCTTTGCCTAGTTCTTAATGGAGTTGGTGTTATGTTCAACAAATATTTTAAACAATGTGAGTTTGCTCATTAGACCAAGAAGATTTTAGCTCGGACAAACTGAAGAAAATGACAATCACATAAGGCAAACAAAAATTTGCATAACATGGCGAGCATAAAGTTAAACTTTTCATTCATCATAAAGTGTGATTAGAAAAGTGGGGCGTAGCCCGATTACAGCAAAACCAAAAAGTGAAAAAAAAAAAAAAAGAGAAACAAAAGGATCAATCCAGATCAACAGTGCCTGCTTGGTCGGTTGCTCTCATCTCGACATCTCCCACTTGAACGCCAAACACCGCGTCCACCTCCTTGTAGACGTCCCCGAACGCATCCCGGGGAGAGGAGTGCGAACCCCCCCCGGTTCTGGTTCGATATTGGGTCACTACAGTTCGAAGGACTCAAATGTTACGGTTCTAAATCTCGAACCAAAGAGTCCAAATCCGGCAAATCGTTTTGAAAACAGATTTTTTGAAAGAAGTGCCAAACATGGACTGCTTTGCCAGATACAGAGTCGCCACCTAAATATTTTTAAAATGGGGGAATTTAGGAAACCCTGACTCGGTGCCGAAGGCCACGTGTCCGTCATCACCAAAGTGACTTGGCTCGGGAGCTTGGGTACGATCGGGGAAGGTCAGCTATGAGCACCCCCTTTCGCCCGGTCTGAAGACCGGCCTCTACTAACCGTGATATCCGTTTTTGAAAACATTACATGTTCTTATTCTAGTTATTAGCCTAGAATTACTATGTTATGCGCGCAGCAAACAAGTATAGACTAGATTGCCTAACTTGGAAATAAACATTGCATATCCGTTTTGTCTCGAAAAACGTGTTGGTTTTTGCTACTCGAAAGTAGGCTAAAATACGGATTTCAATGAGTTGTTCCAACTCACGCAATCCAACCTCCACCCACAGGCATTCAAGCAATTTATCACGTAAGCATTTAGCCGCATGGCAAGCATACTGTCATGGCAAACGTTCACACGCATGCGACATGCTAAAGCATAAAAACTTACATCGTACTCCGTGCCAAAAACAAGAGACTGGTTAGCAAAACATGCATGACCTAGTTCATGTTTAAGTGGCTAATGCAACACAGACATAGATGCAATCTAGAGTAGGCTCGGCTAACCCTAAACATGGCATATGAAATGCGCGAGTAGCACGTATTCAATTTAGAAATCGAAAGTACGATGCAGTTTGTATGATGTACCGAGCCCGGTGCATGTAAACAAATACATGAATGCACGCATGCATTGCATAAGGTATGCTAATTTAAATGTGCCCTAATCTACCATCGTAAGCAGGTAAATAAAAGGGAAGAAAGAAGTGGGGATTGGAAGACATACATCCACTCACACACACTTATTACAGATACGCCCTCACTCGGAGGGACCGAAAGAATATACAATTTAATTAACTACGCAAGCTAATTAATTATTACAAATTAACTAAATTAATCAGATAAATTAATTAATCTAATTAAACAGTAAACCGCCTCGGGATGAGGGCCAAATGCAGCATGCGCTCGAGACTGGCTTGGAATCGCACTGCCATGCACGGATTGCCTCTGTTTCCTCTGCTCTCCTCCTCAGAAAATTGCCAAAGTCCCAGGAGTGCCTCTCAGGGCACTGGGGATCACCACCGGCTGGGGTAGGACATCACCGGCTGAAGGAGGAGGCCACCGGCACCAAAAGGAAGCCATTGGCTGTTTGTTGACTGCCGGTCGGCACTAAATAGTGCCGGCCGGCACTGAATGCCTGCAGAACCTGCAACTCACAGCAGTAGAGGGGAAATCTATGCATGACAATATAATTCAAGCCATTTATGCACCAAACACATCCCTTATCATGTTATTGACTCAAAGGGGCATGTGCCTCGATTCCCGGACCACCAATCGCGCATTTCCATGCATGATGGCCCTAAGAACCAAGAATGCAACTTTGATTTCAAATGCATGCAATGCAAACAAGCAAACAAGGGTGCTCAACCTCCATCATACTTCACCTCAAGAGGCCAAACATGCACAATAAACATGTCAACTAGGCACGCAACATGGACTACGCAATATGTTCATGCAAAGGGTTCAAGCAAGCATGCAAGGTAAGCATGCAAACCAATGGAAGGATGGTCTTATACATGAATTAGGCAACTCAAATAGTCCTAAAATCAGTGGCCAAAATGCTAAGTCAAGAGGGCCAAACACATATGCACACATGCACAAGTTAAGGCACCAACACTTGAGCACAATTAAGCAACTCTTAAACACATCTAAGAGGCACAAACATGGACTATTAGCATACATGAAAAGCTCTGAAATTCATGCAAAACATGATGCCAAATCATGCAACAAAACAAGCCAAACAAAGCATGCAAATGGTCTAAGGTTCAAAGCAAATCAATGAGGCTTTGAACCACACTTAGCACAACCACACATGGCAATACTTAAACACTTAAAAACAGAGTTTTAACACATAAAACTAAGCCTAAAGGACCACCTAGATGGCATCTAGATGACATGAATCCAAAGGCATGCATTAAAGCCAAAACATGGAGCATTTAACACATACTCTTAAAGCATTAAAGAGGCATGCTAAGCAATCAAACAAACATGTATGAAGGACTGAAATAGCATGCAAAATGGTTCCAAACCGTCAAAAATGAAGCAAGCAAGGCATGCTACACACTCATGCTCTTAAGGCCAACAAGCCCAATGCAAAGAGGCTATATTAAACATGCTATGGTTGGCCCAAACAACTTGAGATAGACCTAAAACATGGAAATATGAGCACAAAAACTTCACAAATGCAAGCCTAAAACATGCTAGAAGTTAAGGCATACAACCTAGGCATGTTAGAGGATCAAAAGGCATTACAAGGCAACTATGCTAAGCATGCATAAGGGACCTAAACCAACTTAGAAACATGTTATATCATGGCAATATAAGCATGAAAAACAAACCAAACATGCTCAACACACACTTAAGCACAAGCTCCCTCAAGAAGCCAAATCTTGCCCTTTTCAAGGACATCAAGGAGAGGGGGTGGCCCTCTCCTTCTTGAGACTCTAAGGCATCATCTTCACCACTAAAATCCCTCAAGATTTCAGTGGTGAAGAGATCCTAACACCAAAGTCTCGGATCTTTCACAAAATGGCACAAAAAGGGGCCTTTTCAAGGCCTAAGGGTGATCAAACTTTCTCAAACCACCAAGCACTCTTAATAAACAATAAAGAGGCTTAAAAATCAGAACTTTATGTGTTAAAAACCAAGCACAAAAACAGCTCTAAGATATAGAAAAATGGAGTGCAAAAATGGGGTAAAAAGGGGGTAAAGTGATTACCCTTGTAGACCTCTTCAACAATGGTGATCTTGTTGCTTCCTTGAGCTCCAAACCAGTCAAAACCCTCAAGAACAAGCTCTGATCTTTGAGAACACCAAGGAAAGGTGAAAGACTAGGTGTTTAGGTGCGATAATATGAACTAAAACACCTAGAATACAAAGGGAAGAGAGAGATATGATATGTATCTAACCTAACCCTAAAAAACACCAGAGCTCCCTCTCACCTTTCTCACCAAAATTTTCTAACCCTTGAGCCAAGAGAGAAGCCCTTCTCTTATAGGCCACCAAAGCTTACAAGCTAAGTCAACCAAAGGCTCATCCCCTCCATCCACGTGTATGGAGGGGAAGCCAAATCTAAACAGCTGTCTAAAAATATCTCATAAAGCAGCTGTAAAGTGGTCGGCAGGGCAAAATGGTCATTTTGCCAAAACAATTGCCGACCGGCACAAAAGAGTGCCGACCGGCACAATATAGTGCCGGTGGCAACACCAGCCAGCCGGTGGCCTCTAGCCAGTGCCGGTGGTGTGTGGGGATGCCTCACAAAGCATTCCCTGCCCTTCCAAGGCAAAACACAAGTGTTTGGTGCAAAACCGAACACAAAACAGTCGAGTTCGGAGGTCCTGAGGCAAGGCGCGCGAGCCGAGAACTCCGGGAACTCCAAACGAACACAAGCATGGATAATCACCGAGTGTTCCAACGGTGACGTCCAAGTCTTGAGGACGGTCAAAAATGGGGTGTCTACAGTTGCCCCTCTTTGACAGAACTCGAAAGTCATAACGATGACGGGAGTGAATGTCAAAGCCCAGAGACGACCCATTTTTGACAAGGCCGAAGACTTGGACAAACATGCGAGACAAACAAGGTATGCGCCCGAAGGCAGGGGCAAAATGCAAGACGATGCAAGAAGCCGAGCATAACTTATGATCATGCAAAGAAAGCTGTAACGAAGCACGCATGCGACAGTTTTAAGCTAGAATACGCCAAACTACACTACAATGTAGAAAGGATGTAAGAGAATTATGTAATTCTCGATACGTCTCACTCGGGATATACAATACCTGCGCGGCTCGTCCGGTTTCACCGGCCTCGAATGAACCGTACATACAATATCGTGCCTGCAAAGAAAGCAAACTTAACAGGTACAATATTGTTAGCAACATGCATGACAATGCAGAATGGATGCAAAATGATATGCAATGTATACAAAACTATATATGAACAATGCAAATGGAAATGCAATACAATTGAAACTATATGCAAACTACATGCAAGGCAATTGAATCATGATTCATTCATGAGCGATTCGAAACCACACAAATGTCAAAAAGATTGATGGAGGTAACAAGTCTGTCTACCATAGAAAAGGTGTCGAAGCCCTCAAGGCGCGAGCGCACGCAGAACTATGAATAATGTAGACAGACACAAGAACAAGTATTGGGTGGAATGACATAAGTGGGGTGACGACCCGCTGGGGAAAGAATGATGATCCTAATGCCGGATGCAACAATTACACTACAATGTAATATGATGGATAGATGATACAATGGATATGGCACGCGGGCCAAACCAAATCTCGCCTAGGAAGGGCATGTACACGTACAAGCCATGTCTAACATAGAAAAGGTGTCGAAGCCCTCAAGGCGCGAGCGCACGCAGAACTATGAGTGTATAGACGTGAAAAGTATGAGCACATACCAGACCAAGCTCGACAAGGAAAGGTGCGAGCCATGGATGGAAGATGATGCAGTGAAATGCATGCAATCAAATGGATACAATGGATATGGCACGCAAGCCAAACCAAATCTCGCCTAGGAAAGGCATGTACGCATACGAACCATGTCTAACACAGAAAAGGTGCCGCAACCTCAAACCAACATACCAGCGTGGAATAGGCGCGATACACAAGCAGAACGGTGTTTCGACGTGAAAAGTATAGGCACATACCAGACCAAGCTTGACAAGGAAAGGCGCAAGCCATGGATGGAAGGTGATGCAATGGATGCATGCAACCTACAATGCAATATCTACAATGAAATGGATGAAATGCATGACAATGCAGATGATGCAATGACCATGATTGTAGTTTTCCCTATTCTCCCAACAGGATGGTATACTAGGTTGGTTCAGTATCCAGAATTGAGGCGTATACACACTACCTCAACCTATGGGGCTTCCATACAGGTTTCAAGCCGAGGGTACACCCCCTGGGTATTTAAACCAGACTTTAGTCTCGGAAATCCCGAACCTTTGCGTTCTAGGCATGAGCCATTCAAACTCTAGTTTTCACCGTCCCCGTTGGTCTCCTAGGAACTCACCGCAAGCACGGAAGTCGTTCGGGCACGACAAACACCAAAGGAATTGCACCTCCAGAGGATTTAAGGTCTCCTAGACCGGAATGCGAAATGTATGCATGATAATGCATGTTGTTTTTTTGTTTTTTGTCTGAAAATGCAAATGATGCATGATGTTTTTTTTTTTTTCTTTTGGTTTTTGAAATGCAAATGATGCATGATATATGCAATATTTACAATGTAATGCATGACATATGCGCTACCTACAATGATGCATGACAATGCGATATTTACAATGCGATGCATGATAATGCGGATGAGGCACGCATGCCGATGTATCGAAGGTTTTGCACCCTCCAAGGATTTAAGGTCTCCTAGACCGTGCGTGTTTTTGGTCCCGCTGGACCCTCGTTTCGGGGCAACGCAAGTGTGGTGCGCAAAATAGCGCGACGAAATGCATCCCAAATGCAATGAGGGGCAACTTAACACGCCGAAGGTCTTGCACCTCCCGAGGATTTAAGGTCTCCTAGACCACGCGTGTTTAAGGTCCCGCCGGACCGCCTTTGGGGCAATGCATGATGATGAGATGCGCGAAAGAGCGCGATGAAATGCATGCCAAATGCAATGAACGGTGTACGTCAATGTACCGAAGGTCTTGCACCTTCCAAGGATTTAAGGTCTCCTAGACCGTCGCGTGTTTTTGGTCCCGCCGGACCCAGTGTGGAGAACGATGTAAAGCATAAGTGCATGACAATGCTCGTAATAAAATGCATGATAATGCAATCAAGCGGGTTTAAGGTCTCGCCGGACCGCGCGTGTTTTTGGTCCCGCCGGACCCGGTGTGGTGGGGCAACTGTGCGAATGTGACACGCGTGCCACAAGGGATGCAAAACAATGCAAGTGAGAATGAAATGAATCATGAGGCATGCATACCTCATTGGTGTGAAATGAAATGCAAAACGAGGCACGCGTACCTCAATGATGGAAAACGAAATGCGAAACGAGGCACGCGTACCTCGAAATGCGATGAAATGCAAGATGAGGCACGCATGCCTCATCAGATGGAAAATGGAATGCAAAACGAGGCACGCGTACCTCGAAATGCGATGAAATGTAAGATGAGGCACGCATACCTCATCGGATAGAAAATGGAATGCAAAACGAGGCAGGCGTACCTCGAGATGCGATGAAATGCAAGATGAGGCACGCATACCTCATCGGATGGAAAATGGGATGCAAAACGAGGCACGCGTACCTCGAGATGCGATGAAATGCAAGATGAGGCACGCATACCTCATCGGATGGAAAATGGGATGCAAAACGAGGCACGCGTACCTCGAAATGCAATGAAATGCAAGATGAGGCACGCATACCTCATCGGATGGAAAATGGAATGCAAAACGAGGCACGCGTACCTCGAAATGCGATGAAATGCAAGATGAGGCACGCATACCTCATCGGATGGAAAATGGAATGCAAAACGAGGCACGCGTACCTCGAAATGCGATAAAATGCAAGATGAGGCACGCATACCTCATCAGATGGAAAATAGAATGCAAAACGAGGCACGCGTACCTCGAAATGCGATGAAATGCAAGATGAGGCACGCATACTCATCGGATGGAAAATGGGATGCAAAACGAGGCACGCGTACCTCGAGATGCGATGAAATGCAAGATGAGGCACGCATACCTCATTAGATGGAAAATGGAATGCAAAACGAGGCACGCGTACCTCGAAATGCAATGAAATGCAAGATGAGGCACGCATACCTCATCGGATGGAAAATGGAATGAAAAACGAGGCACGCGTACCTCGAAATGCGATGAAATGCAAGATGAGGCACGCATACCTCATTAGATGGAAAATGGAATGCAAAACGAGGCACGCGTACCTCGAAATGCAATGAAATGCAAGATGAGGCACGCATACCTCATCGGATGGAAAATAATGCAAGTCGCAAGGGACGTGCGAGACGGCGCGAGGCGGCGCACCGGAAAGTGTGATGAATGCGTGCAACACACACGGGGCAACTTTTAAATCTTATGAAAGAAAAAAGGATACAAAAGGATACAGTCATCGCATGAATTTGAGTGCCACACACAGAAGACACTGTCTGAGGTCAAAACGGAGGCCTGTTGAGCGTCGGAGATGCACTTTCTTGCATTTTCTTGAGCTATGAAGACCCAAAACCCCTCATCTAGCCTAAACAAGGCCTTGGGAACACCACCGGCTGGGCTAGGTGGTCACCGGCTGCCGCCGGTTGCCTAAACTTCTCCACCGGCACAAAAATGTGCCGGCCGGCACAAAATTGTGCCGACCGGCAGAAAATGCCTGATCGGGGGCAGTTCTGCCATTTCGCCTCGGGTCTTTTAAAATAGGGCTTGAAACCCTATTTTCCTCACTTTGCCTCCGCCGAAAACCTTCACTCTCTCTCTCTAGAGCTTTGTTCTCTCGATTTTCCGTCGATTTCCTCGCGTTTTACGCTCGTTTTACCGTCGGATTCGCGATATTCTTCGCGTTTCGAACATTTCCACCCGATCGAAACTTCATTTCGGGATCTTCTTTGCTATTTCCGCCTTTTCGGGACTTGTTCCCCTCGATTTCCTCTACACTTCTGTGTATTTTCATCTTCCGGCCTTTCCGGCCATTTTCGGCCCGCTCGGGGTTGACTTTTCCAGTTGACTTTTCACATTCCGGCTTTTCCGGCCATTTTCTCACCACCATTACTATGGCAGACGATGTTCCACATGTCGGGACTCCCCTGGATCACGAGATGGATCCCGGGGTCGAGCTCCTCCCGCTGAGTGAGCGCCCATTTGATCCGGCGACCTACCGGCCGGCTATTCACATTCTACCACCCGATGGACTTCGCCACTTCCGCGGCTTCGACCGAGCGCTGGACCCGGAGCTTCTCCTGCGCGAGCCGGCCTCTCACTTGTCCTTCGGCGCTTCCGAGGTAACATCTTGATCTACTTTATTTTCTGCAATGTAGGACCTTTAACTGTCAACTGCCATAGCTGATTACATTCCTTAACTGCTTTAGATCTGATACACTGTGTGCTGTAGTTGATTGTAGACAACCTCACAACTGATATCTGCTTAGGACCGACACACATGCACACACACTGCACTAGCCTGAATCCCCCAAACACACGGCACACATTGCACTTTTGACATGAACTCACCGACACCCGGTGCTTATTTGAATCTGAAAACTCGCACGCATGCTAGACTTGCACTGAATCACACAAACACGCAGACGCATCACACGTTGGTAATTCACTGAAACATACCGGGACCCGGCATCCGTTTGAACTTTGAAAAACACGCACACATGCTATGTTTACACTGATCCCCATGGGAGTACTGACACATCACAGGCCGTAGTCCACCTACTGGTGCACTGAAACCTGACATTTGCTTGCATCTGAAAAACGTGCACACGTGCGCCAAGTTTACACTAGACCACTCAAAACACACTGACGCATCACGCGCCGTAGTTTACTGTAAGCACACCGGTACCCGGTTTCTGTTTGAATCTGAAAGACTTGCACGCATGCTAGATTTGTACTGACTTTAACTGTTTCTTCGAAACTGTACATTTCATATTGATTCGCAACTGTTTGTTTGTAAACAGGGAGGTTCCCATACCGTCCGCGGGTATGGGAATACCGTCGCTCGAGAGTGGTATGCCGAGCTACCTGACGCAGTCCGTCAGATCGTCGATCGGGCCGGCTTCGGCGCATTTTGTAGGGGACTTTCCAGATTCTCCGCCTGCAGACCTCTCCTTGCCGCTCTGGCAGAGAGGTGGTGGGACACCACTGATTCATTCCACTTGTCGATGGTAGGGGACATGACGATGACCCCTTACGACTTCGCGATGCTTACCGGCATCGGGGTAGGGGGTGATCCGATCCCCTTCAACATTGACATGGATGAGTGGACCGCGGCCCAGATCTACTTGCTTGGCGAGGCGCCGCCTCTGGCGCGTCCTGGCTTTGTCAGGTATTCCTGGTTCGAGGTTCAGTTTAGGGTCCAGCCCACCCTCATCGACGCAGCCCCGATGACCCAGGAGGCCGTGGAGTAGTACGCACGCGGCTTCTTGATGTTTTTGCTAGGGACCACCCTATTCGCCGACCGGGCGAACACAATGCCCCTCTGTCTTCTCAGCGCACTGGTAGATGTCAGAGATATTTTGCGCTTTGACTGGGGTGGCGCGGCTCTGGCCACCCTCTACGGCTAAATGAGCTCAGTCTCCCGTGGCAGCGGGCAGTTGTTCGGAGGCTACTGGCGGGCCTGGGAGGTATGTCTTCTTCTCTGCTTTACATTTCTGCTCTACATACTTTTTGTATTCTGCACTGTACACTGCTCACACTGACTGTATACTGTACACACTGCACACACATACTCTGCTTTACACTGACTGTATATTGTACACACGGCACACACATACTCTGCTTTATATTGCACAACACACGGCTCTGCTATTTCTATTCTTTTTCATTTTTGCTTTATCTGATGGTCATACTGACATCTGTTTTGCAGTTGTGGGTTTACGCCTACTTTCCCAGGCTGGAGCCAGTGCCGGAGACGGAGACTCCTCTGGTTATCCCCTTTTCACGCCGCTATGATGGGAGGTGCACACGGCGACCTCGGGATACCTTCAGCTTCTACCGCCGATTCTTCGACACCATCACCTCTGCCGAGGTATATTTTACTTACAGTTCATTCAAATTTTGCTTTGCTACTGTATGTTTCAAATAGCAATCGGTAACAAACTGTACTTCCAATTTCAGATCACCTGGCGGCCATGGGCTGCAGTGCCAGCAGAGACGAGGGATCGATATGCCGATGCTGAGGAGACCTCTCGCTACCAGATTTTGCTGGAGGGCCCAGTCTGTCAGGCTTGGTACCTGGGGGAGCATTTTCTGCGCCAGACCCTCGGGTTGCCAGAGCAGATAGTCCCGGTTCACCCTCCTGAGCACATGAGGGACACCGAGAGGTTTTCTCTGCAGCAGATGGAGGACTACACCCTTGGCTGGGACGAGGACGGCTATAGGGGCGAGGGCGACTACTCCGAGTACGTCCGGACCTTCATCATGCGGCCTCTGAGCGGGGGTCGCCAGACTGAGCGAGGGAGTCCTGTGGTGCCGGCGGCTCGAGCAGAGGCAGGAGCAGGAGTGGGATCTTCGAGGAGAGCCCGAGTCCGAGGCAGGGGTGGGGTACAGAGGGGACGAGGGACTGGCTGGCCCGCTCTGCCTACCATGCTGACATACAGGGGGCAGAGTGGGGAGACCTACCAGATCCCTTTTGCTCCTCCTCCGGCTGGTCATGAGTTGGCTGGCATTCCTGACTTGCCTCCGGTATGTACCACTTTATTTCTGCATCTTGCATTGTCATTTCAGTTTAGTTCATCTGATACTCCACAGAATATTGATGCATCTAATACTTTTGCAGGCTTCCTCCGAGTACACACGGCAGTCGGTGGAGTTGTGTGCCTCCCTGATGGGGATACTGCAGTGGACCCTCGATGTCATGGCCGCCTACAGTCTTCCGGTACGTTCTTCTGACCACAGTCTCAAACCATACTCTGTTCCATACATACTGATGCACTACACAAAATCTGATAAACTGCTCACGGCATTCACACACTGTACTCATACACTGCATTCTGCACTGATTAACTGCTCACGGCATTCACATACTGTACTCATACACTGCACTCTGTACTGATTAACTGCTCACGGCATTCACATACTGTACTTATACACTGCATTCTGTACTGATTAACTGCTCACGGCATTCACATACTGTACTTATACACTGCATTCTGATATACTGCTCACAGCTTTCTGATGCGTTTGCTTTTCGTATTTTTCAGCCTCCCTTTCCGATTCCGCCAGTGGGCGGCGCTCCTCCGGCTGGGCCTTCCCTTTCTACTCGGGATGGCAAGATATTCCCCCGTACCAGAGGGAGACACGCTCATGTCGGGAGCAGCTCGCGGGCTCCAGTTCCAGGCGACGGTGAGTCGGAGGCGGAGGCCTCTGAGGAGGAGGCGGGGAGCAGCTCAGGCTCGGGCTCCGACAGCGACACTTCTGACGATGTTCCTATGCTTCTGCCCAGGAAGAGGGCAAGGATGGATCCCCCGGCGCGAGGCCATTGATGATGATTACAGACTTCCGCTGTTTTTTTCTTTCATTTTCTTTTATTGTACTTTTCTCTTTTTGGTAGATAGAGTACTATGTACTGCCGCAGGCAGATTTTGCTTTCTTCAAAACTTTGTTTTTGAAAAGACGATGATATGAAACAAACTTTTATCTGAAAAGTATTTTATTTACATACCTCGTACTTTGCATTGCACTGCATCATATTACACCTCAAATGTAAATGATTACGATTTGTTGTCTGAAAATTGAGCACTTGCACTGTAATAATCGGATAACCAACCAACTAACAGCAAACAACCCAGACAAATCACTGCTCAAACTGAACAAATAGCCCATATTCTGCTGGGGATTAATCTGCACACAGCTCATAATACAATATCCGGTCCATTCTGCACACGGCAAACTTTGAACAATTGGCCCAATCTGACAAGACGGATCACCAAAACTGAGACAGTTGAAGTTGAAACACATTCGGATGTCCCAAAATTTCCTTTTCTTCTCTTGCCTCGCATAAATGTAGAGAATGGCACAGCATTCTGAGCACAAACGATTGACTTTGGAAAAGGGATTTCACAATCGGGGTATCGAGCCTACAACTGAACACAGTGGAAAGGACTCAAGTGAAGAAAATAAAAGGCACACGACCTAAACACAACGAGATACACTCGGAAAAGACTCAAAGCTAAATTGAGACCGACAAATCAAAGGATACGACACACGGACGTGCTTGAAAACAAAAGACCTTGAGGAGCCAATTCCTCCGGGCAGGTTTCCCACCCTTTCTGATTTGTGTGATTCTCACGCCACTCGGCCCTCAAGCTCGGTTTTTTCTCTCAAAACCCTCTTGCTCCCTTTTCTCTCGACTTACACCTCTCTATTCTTTATTCTCTCATTTTTCATCCCTCCCCAGGGTGATTGATGGATGAATAGGAAGCGGCAGATTCATGCCGAATACAGCTAGCTCACGGCTATTTCTTCTGATAGATAAAGTGCTTTCCTGGCAGGCGCGTTGATGACAAGGGAGAGACAGAACACCTGGCTCAAACTGTGCCCCTAGTTCATTACTTTGACCATTTTTTGTTGTTTTCTTTCTAAAACAGTTTTGATCAAAATGAACGTCAGATTAACATGCTTGTTCAATTTTTGATTTGAAAATCATGCAAGTCAGGCCGTAAGCACTGAAAGTTTTCCTTTTTGGGTCCAAACATGGTCCGATTTTGGAAAATGAAATAATTTTCGAGAAAATAGTCAACCTTAGTAAAAAAATTTCAAAAACTATTTTCGCAAACGGTCAATGCTCGACATGGCGCGGAACCTACCCTCGAGATACGCGACCTCGGATCGGAGGCAATTTGGGAAAATTGCCCCTTGCTTGAAGGGGGGGAAGAGGGCAACGGAAAGTTGCCCCTAGTTTGGGCGGCAACTCAGGGCAACTTTATGGCGATATGAGGCAACGGAAAGTTGCCCCTTGCTTGGACGATGCCGCGGCATGCTCATCGATGATTGATCGCAGCCGGATTCTCATGCACGGAGAGGACAAAGGCGGCCACAAACAATATATGGACACAGTCACCTTGAAAGCATTGGTGGTTGGACTTCAGGAGGAAGTTGATCACGCAGCTCCAGTTGTTGCAACCGAGACATCGGATTCGGAGGAAGCATAGGTAATCAAAACCATTACATGGACTGAGACGCTATGAAAGCGTTAAGGGCTGGACTTCAAGATGAAGTTGCCTACGTATCCCAAACATGGGAATCAAGCCTTACGTAGTTCCGGTTAAGGTACACTCGGGTATTTTAACCTTCACTTTTTAGGCTCTAATTTTTGCCAAGGCGCCTGTTGCAGGTTTTCGACCTTGCGAGCTATGTTTTCTTTCTTTTTCTTTTTTTTCCTTTTGCATTTTTTCTTTTTTCTTCTTTTTTCTTTTCTTTTCTTTTCTTCTTTTTTTTTGCTTTTTGTATATATTTTCCTTGCTCTAACTTTTGCCTGGGTCGCCCTTCTGGGTTTTCGGCCCAGCGAGCCTCTCAAAGGGTAAAAGTGTAGCGAGTCCATGCCAAATGGTTTTCGAAATCAAAGCCTCCCCTTTTTCGGGAGAATGACCGTTGCAGTACTTTGCAGAAGAATCAATCACGGTTGCTTTGCCAACTTCTCCTGGTGAACTCTAGTCTTTTGCTCCAATTTCGGTGCCCCTTGATCGAGGGCTACTTCGAGTCTGGCCACACGGGCCTTGCATTGATAACTAATTATTGAACATTCTGGATGCTGGTCCAAGGTTTGAAAATGAGGGGTCGAGTCCCGAGGCTGAGAGCGATCCTAAGCTGCACAATCTCGAGAGCGATTCCACACAGGTCTTCGCAGGACCGCGCAAAACATTTTGTTTTCAAAAGTTTTTAAGAAGGCGACGAATTGCTCGCGCCGAAGACAGTGTGGAACCAGTCTGGATCAAGCCAGGGTCCTTCTCAGTACTCACGCTGACAAACATGATTTCGATCATTAAGGGCTTAGCATGCCTCTCTTTCTTTCAATTTTGATCAAAGTTTTGTAAAACCCGAGGAATTCCTTCCTCTTCATTTTCATCGTAATTTTCAAAAAGGTTTTGAAAAACTTAGGTCAAAGCAATAATTTTTAAGGCGCAAAAGAGCAGGTGGAATGCGCTGTCACCCCATTCGAATTCTCTGGCACAACTAGCCCAAAACAATAGATACGGAAACTCGGTAGCCGCAGCTGTTTCATTCAGGTTCCTCGGATGCAACTGGCTCCACTGCAGAGACAGACCCAAAAAGAAAGCAAAAAGAAGTAATTATAAAACAAAACGGTGCTTGAGGCAACAACCCCGGAGTCACCTAGTATTCTATGCAAAAGAGGGACTGACTCGTTACAACAAGACAGACCCTTAAGCAAAAAGGACTGACTCAAGACAGAGACAGACTCAAAACAAAGCAAAAGACTGACTCGGCGCCCAAGCCAGGATTTACAAAAGTAGCATTCGCAGATGCTCAAAAAAATGCGTGCCAGACTCCACATCAAAAACTCGAGGCGCTGCCCGCAGGCGGTTGAATCCCAATTACATATTCGCAGTATCGGTGTCCTCAAAATCCAACAACTGAGTGGTGACAGATTTAGCTGAGGTGGGTGGGAGGATAACCTCGTTGTCAATCAGATCCTGCACCTCATGGCGGAGGCGGAAGCAGTTATCGGTGGAGTGGCCAGTTTGCTGGTGGTACGCACAGTACTGAGTGGCATCATGTCCTGCTGGAAGGGGTTTGGGGAGCGGCCTAGGCTCGAGGGGTGTAAGATGCCCCTTTTTGGCCAAAATCAGAAGTGCCCTAGACAAAGGCATGTAGAGAGGATGGAAGACCCTGCGCCCCCGGGGCTGGTATTTTGAAGCCTGAGTGCTCCTGCTAGATGTGCTGGCGAACGGATCGGCAGGTGCGGGCTTGAATTTCTGATCCTTCCCAGGTACGGGGTTGGGAGTGAGAGAAACTGTTTCAATATAACGGGGTCTATCCTGATTTTCCGACTGGCTTGAACTACCCTCAGGTAGAGTGGGAAAAGCATCCTTCACAATTTTGGTTGTCATCGCAGATACCTGTTGTTTGTTCATCCCCCCGGCTTTTAAAGCCTCGACTGCCCACAGCAGCTGTCCCATGGGGTCGGCGTCTGCCTTTGCCACATTTTTACCTCTGGCCTCAGCCTGATGAGAGGTTTGGGTTGGTACTGGTACATCACTGTTGTATGTGGAGGCCATCTCCGGCTGATTAAGCTCGATCACAATCCGCCCCAATAGCGGGGGCTCTTGGGGCTCAAAATTTCCGGCATACGGTGCAACCGGTGGCGAGGCTGACATCCCGTAAGCGAGATCTGCCACAGATCTTTGGAGATCACCTATCATCCCCATTAACTCGAATGTAGTGGGCTCGCGAGCCTGATAGAACTGGGGGGCCCAGATTGGGTGTGTAGCGGGCGACCTAGGAGGATGCGGCATATCAATGCCGATCTCACTCTGTAGGGTAATCCCTTGATCCAACGCGGCTGTCATAACCACTATTTCTTCTGAACTTTGCGTCATCCCTAGTCCTGCCTCGGCAAGGGGAAACACTGACTATTCTGTATCAACTTTCTAAATTCTCTGAACTGAAAGGAGAAACGGACAACATTTCAGCCCAAAACAGATCAAACACAGACGCGGTTAAACAACTGATCTCTTCTACTGATTACTGTTCCCCAGAATCACTGTTCCCAGAACCGAACTAATACCCACAGATATAACTGGTTCCTCAACAACACTGATACTGATGCCCCTCGGGCCGGATATTCAAACTTGCAAACTGACATGTACTTTCCTGCAGAGATACACTCTAGAAGCACATAGCAGATAAATGAGAACCAAAACACCCCTATATTGGGGTAGGGTTTCCCTGTCCTATTTTGTCAGGAGCTAGGGTTTCACTACGCACGCAGCGGTTTCAAACAACCTATATCGGGTAAGCAACCTGTCCTAGTTTGGAATGGTCACTACGGATTCCGAATATGCACTAGGTCGAATGGTCGAAAAGGGTGCCCCGGTAAAACCGGGGTTTGTGTTCCCATACTGGCAGAGCCCGCAACCGGTCAGCCTTATGGACATGCCTTGACAAGACAAGCCTCCGGCAAACCGCTCAGGAATAGCAGATGGCCAACACGGTGTCCTAGGCGCACCAATGCACATGCAATGCAAAGAAACACATATGTGTAGTCAAAACAGGATATCACGAGTTCGAGTCAAGCTTTCTAAAGTCCCCAGCAGAGTCGCCAGAAACTGTAGACGTCCCCGAACGCATCCCGGGGAGAGGAGTGCGAACCCCCCCCCGTTCTGGTTCGATATTGGGTCACTACAGTTCGAAGGACTCAAATGTTACGGTTCTAAATCTCGAACCAAAGAGTCCAAATCCGGCAAATCGTTTTGAAAACAGATTTTTTGAAAGAAGTGCCAAACATGGACTGCTTTGCCAGATACAGAGTCGCCACCTAAATATTTTTAAAATGGGGGAATTGAGGAAACCCTGACTCGATGTCAAAGGCCACGTGTCCGTCATCACCAAAGTGACTTGGCTCGGGAGCTTGGGTACGATCGAGGAAGGTCAGCTATGAGCACCCCCTTTCGCCCGGTCTGAAGACCGGCCTCTACTAACCGTGATATCCGTTTTTGAAAACATTACATGTTCTTATTCCAGTTATTAGCCTAGAATTACTATGTTATGCGCGCAGCAAACAAGTATAGACTAGATTGCCTAACTTGGAAATAAACATTGCATATCCGTTTTGTCTCGAAAAACGTGTTGGTTTTTGCTACTCGAAAGTAGGCTAAAATACGGATTTCAATGAGTTGTTCCAACTCACGCAATCCAACCTCCACCCACAGGCATTCAAGCAATTTATCACGTAAGCATTTAGCCGCATGGCAAGCATACTGTCATGGCAAACGTTCACACGCATGCGACATGCTAAAGCATAAAAACTTACATCGTACTCCGTGCCAAAAACAAGAGACTGGTTAGCAAAACATGCATGACCTAGTTCATGTTTAAGTGGCTAATGCAACACAGACATAGATGCAATCTAGAGTAGGCTCGGCTAACCCTAAACATGGCATATGAAATGCGCGAGTAGCACGTATTTAAGTTAGAAATCGAAAGTACGATGCAGTTTGTATGATGTACCGAGCCCGGTGCATGTAAACAAATGCATGAATGCACGCATGCATTGCATAAGGTATGCTAATTTAAATGTGCCCTAATCTACCATCGTAAGCAGGTAAATAAAAGGGAAGAAAGAAGTGGGGATTGGAAGACATACATCCACTCACACACACTTATTACAGATACGCCCTCACTCGGAGGGACCGAAAGAATATACAATTTAATTAACTACGCAAGCTAATTAATTATTACAAATTAACTAAATTAATCAGATAAATTAATTAATCTAATTAAACAGTAAACCGCCTCGGGATGAGGGCCAAATGCAGCATGCGCTCGGGACTGGCTTGGAACCGCACTGCCATGCATGGATTGCCTCTGTTTCCTCTACTCTCCTCCTCAGAAAATTGCCAAAGTCCCAGGAGTGCCTCTCAGGGCACTGGGGATCACCACCGGCTGGGGTAGGACATCACCGGCTGAAGGAGGAGGCCACCGGCACCAAAAGGAAGCCATCGGCTGTTTGTTGACTGCCGGTCGGCACTAAATAGTGCCGGCCGGCACTGAATGCCTGCAGAACCTGCAACTCACAGCAGCAGAGGGGAAATCTATGCATGACAATATAATTCAAGCCATTTATGCCCCAAACACATCCCTTATCATGTTATGACTCAAAGGGGCATGTGCCTCGATTCCCGGACCACCAATCGCGCATTTCCATGCATGATGGCCCTAAGAACCAAGAATGCAACTTTGATTTCAAATGCATGCAATGCAAACAAGCAAACAAGGGTGCTCAACCTCCATCATACTTCACCTCAAGAGGCCAAACATGCACAATACAAATGCAACCCTAAACATGTCAACTAGGCACGCAACATGGACTATGCAATATGTTCATGCAAAGGGTTCAAGCAAGCATGCAAGGTAAGCATGCAAACCAATGGAAGGATGGTCTTATACATGAATTAGGCAACTCAAATAGTCCTAAAATCAGTGGCCAAAATGCTAAGTCAAGAGGGCCAAACACATATGCACACATGCACAAGTTAAGGCACCAACACTTGAGCACAATTAAGCAACTCTTAAACACATCTAAGAGGCACAAACATGGACTATTAGCATACATGAAAAGCTCTGAAATTCATGCAAAACATGATGCCAAATCATGCAACAAAACAAGCCAAACAAAGCATGCAAATGGTCTAAGGTTCAAAGCAAATCAATGAGGCTTTGAACCACACTTAGCACAACCACACATGGCAATACTTAAACACTTAAAAACAGAGTTTTAACACATAAAACTAAGCCTAAAGGACCACCTAGATGGCATCTAGATGACATGAATCCAAAGGCATGCATTAAAGCCAAAACATGGAGCATTTAACACATACTCTTAAAGCATTAAAGAGGCATGCTAAGCAATCAAACAAACATGTATGAAGGACTGAAATAGCATGCAAAATGGTTCCAAACCGTCAAAAATGAAGCAAGCAAGGCATGCTACACACTCATGCTCTTAAGGCCAACAAGCCCAATGCAAAGAGGCTATATTAAACATGCTATGGTTGGCCTAAACAACTTGAGACAGACCTAAAACATGAAAATATGAGCACAAAAAACTTCACAAATGCAAGCCTAAAACATGCTAGAAGTTAAGGCATACAACCTAGGCATGTTAGAGGATCAAAAGGCATTACAGGGCAACTATGCTAAGCATGCATAAGGGACCTAAACCAACTTAGAAACATGTTATATCATGGCAATATAAGCATGAAAAACAAACCAAACATGCTCAACACACACTTAAGCACAAGCTCCCTCAAGAAGCCAAATCTTGCCCTTTTCAAGGACATCAAGGAGAGGGGGTGGCCCTCTCCTTCTTGAGACTCTAAGGCATCATCTTCACCACTAAAATCCCTCAAGATTTCAGTGGTGAAGAGATCCTAACACCAAAGTCTTGGATCTTTCACAAAATGGCACAAAAAGGGGCCTTTTCAAGGCCTAAGGGTGATCAAACTTGCTCAAACCACCAAGCACTCTTAATAAACAATAAAGAGGCTTAAAAATCAGAACTTTTATGTGTTAAACACCAAGCACAAAAATAGCTCTAAGATATAGAAAAATGGAGTGCAAAAATGGGGTAAAAAGGGGGTAAAGTGATTACCCTTGTAGACCTCTTCAACAATGGTGATCTTGTTGCTTCCTTGAGCTCCAAACCAGTCAAAACCCTCAAGAACAAGCTCTGATCTTTGAGAACACCAAGGAAAGGTGAAAGACTAGGTGTTTAGGTGCAATAATATGAACTAAAACACCTAGAATACAAAGGGACGAGAGAGATATGATATGTATCTAACCTAACCCTAAAAAAAACCAGAGCTCCCTCTCACCTTTCTCACCAAACTTTTCTAACCCTTGAGCCAAGAGAGAAGCCCTTCTCTTATAGGCCACCAAAGCTTACAAGCTAAGTCAACCAAAGGCTCATCCCCTCCATCCACGTGTATGGAGGGGAAGCCAAAGCTAAACAGCTGTCTAAAAATATCTCATAAACAGCTGTCTAAAGTGGTCGGCAGGGCAAAATGGCCATCTCCTGCTCGGCGATCAAAGGAACTAGTTTGATTGGAGGAAGGTTTGGATCTGGTTCCGGAGAAGGTGCTCGAAGAAAGTCGATCACCCTGGTTCCGGAGAAGGTGCTCGAAGGTGCTCGCCTTTTTCCACGCCCTCCGCCTTTCGGAAAAGGGTTTGAAAAGAAAGGCCCTCATAGTTCGGACTCTACCTGTGGTTTTGAATCTAGTCTCACAAGTGCAATGTGAAACCGATAAACAGCAAAGAGTCCAATTCGACAAATCATTTTGGAAAATTGATTTTAAATCAAATAATACCAAAACTGGACTGCTTTGCTAGATTACAGAGTCGCCACCTAAATATTTTGTTTTTAAGAAATTTAGGAAACCCAAACTCGTGCCAAAGGCCACGTGTCCGTCATCACTAAAGTTGCCTCGGCTAGGGAACTTGGGTACGAGAGGAAAAGGTCTTGAAATGAGCACCCCCGCTCGCCCGATCAAAGATCGGCCTCTACTAATCATGATATATTGTTTTATAAACCTCATGTGTTCTTGTTGATTATTAAACTAGCTTTACCATGTGACGCACACAAACAAATATAGACTAGTCACAAGACTTGGAATAACTCAAATCATGCTTGTTTTTCAAAAATAGTTTGAATTTGCCACCCTCAAGTGGGCTTAAAAATGCGGATTTGCCATCAAATATGATGGGCTTAAAACATGATTTCGTCACAACAAAATGGGTTTAAAACTTACATTTGTTGAATCGTTCCAATTCAAACAACAAGCCTTCATCCACAAGCATTCATGTAGTTTATCAAGTAAGCACATAGCCTCATGGCAAGCATGCAAAACATGGAAACATGGCAATCACACTCATGCAAGTATGCTAAAGCATAAAAACTCACCGAGTACTCCAAGCCAAAACAAAAACTAGTTAGAAAAATGCATGATCCTAACTATACAAGATGCCTAATGCAACATATGCAATAATGCAACTAAATAGGCTTAGCTATTTAATCATGGTATTTGCAACACTTTGAACAACATGCTATCAACACGTATTCAAGGAAGTATTAAAATAACAATGTAGTTTGAATGATGCGCCGAGCCTCAGTGCATGCAATACAAATGAATGGATGCAAGCATGCGAGCATATGGTATGCTAATTGAAATAATCTAACCATCGAAAGTGGATAAATAAAAGGGAGAAATAAGTGGGGTTGGAAGACATACACACACTCAGGCACACTTATTACAACATTATGCCCTCGTGAAGGAGGGTCCGAATGAATAAGAGCTAAGCTAATCTAAGCTAAGCTAATCAAACTAATCTAATTAAACTAACTAGACTAATTATTACAAATCAAATGAATAACTAGCAAACTAATTACTAATTATTACAACACTTAACTAATTAGCAACTAATTAATTAAAGCAAATGTGCACTAACTAATCATGCAAGATATTTAAACTACACTGCCTCAGCTTTGCCTCGGGAAGTGGAGGATGCATGCACTCGGTTTTCGCCCCGAAAAACCACCGTTTTGCTCTTGAGAGTCTCTGTTTGCAGGGTTGACCATACTCCAGAACCTTTCTGCTCCACCTTACCAAATCAATGCTTTGGATTACACTAGTGGCCTGCCGGCCATGGGTAGTTGCTGCCGGCCCCCTGCCGGCCAAAAATGTGCCTTGTCGGCCAAGAATGAGGCACTATCGGCCACTGGTGCTCTAAGCCACCACACTGCAACAGAGCACAAACAAAGGAAAATGAAGGTTTTTCCAGGGGTTTATTTGTACTGTGCCTCTCCTTATCATCTCAAAACCTTAAAGGAGTGGCACTCTTGGATCCAAAACCACCAACCAAGCATTTTCAATGCATGATGGCCAAGGAACCAAGAAGTACAATTTCATTGTATACAAAAAAAAACAAGACTCAAGACCACCACCTTATCATGAGTGATCAAAGGCAATGAAGACAAAGGAGATTGGCACATTTTCATCACTTTGAGTATGAAATGCTCCAATCTTCCTTGCGTTCAATATAACGTCCGATTGAACACATGCAATATAACACAACATGCTTATCTTGCTCAAGTTTTACTTGTCACTTTTGTTTACTCATTTTAATTACCAACTCATTCTTTAACCGGTTAGTCCAAAAGTGAGAGTCCTCTAAAGAGAAAAAAGCGTCAACCAAGGGATGATGTAAGGCAAAAGAAAGATCATGCCTTTTGGTTAGTAGAAACCCTCAAAAGAGGATTAAAACCATTAAGCACAAATCTCAATCTCAAGCTTAAAGAATCCCAAGCTTGAAGCAACTCTCAAAAGCAATTGAAAGAGTGAAACAAATGAGAATGTGACAGAGCTATGTATGTTGAAATTACATGCAAAATGGCACTATAACATGCAACCAACTCAAACACCTCACGTTTAAAGGCCTAAACCAGTGAGCTAGTGAAGGAATTTACACTACAGCTATGCAATACAAAGCTCAAAAGTAACAACCAACCCAAAACAGATGCAAAACAGTGCAAAATATAGCTTAAAACATTTTGAAATTAAGCTAACATAAGCTAGAATAATAGGCTAAAACATGAAGCATGCTAGACTAGTAAGCAAGACACAAGGAGGGGAGGCTAACCCTTCCAATTTTGGACTTCAAAACATGTTTTTAGCCACTGAAATAGCTCTGAAAAATAGTTTTTAAAGCTCTGAAAAAGATGATGCAAGGGTGGGAAACACAAGGGCAAAGGCCTCCAAAACAAGGTATAAAGAAAGGCTATCAACCCCTCAACCTTTAATGGCCTTTGGACCCAAGCTTCAGCCCAAAATCAATTGAAAGACATGCTAGAATGAAGACAAAACTAGCTAAGACAATAAGCTAAAACATGGGGTTACACTACAACCATGCAAAGGACTACTCATACAACACAAACAGCTCAAAACAGAGCTAAAGCAGCCCAAATTAGAGGCAAAAACATGCTAGAAATAAGCTAAGTTAAGCTACAAAAATATGCTAACATATGGAGCTAACTAGGCATGAAAGCTAGACACAAGGAGTGGAGGCTAACCTCTCCAATTTTGGACCTCAAAATAAAGTTTTTACCACTGAAAAAACCTCTGAATTTCAGTGGTTAAAACCACCCCCCAACTCAAATTTGGCTCAAACCACCACTTTTAGGTCTCAAAAACAGAGGTTTTTTTAGTTCAAAATCAGGCCAAAAATAGTTTGAAAAGATGGCAAAACAAGTATGCAAAACAAGCTTAAATGGGGTGAGTTCTATACCTTTGAAACAAAGCACACAATAGGCACAAATCTAAGCTTAAACCACCTTCTAGAGCTCAAAGGAGGCTCCAAGAGAGCTTCAAGCAATCTCAACTGAAAGATGAACCATTTTTGTTAAGGGTTGATAGGTTAAATTTTGAAGTATACAAGCTTCTAAGCACAAAAGCTCAAGAAAGAGAGAAATCTAGAGAGATGATTGTAGAGGGAGAGAGATTTTAGAGAGAGAGGATCCCAAACTTTCTTCTAACCTTTAAAACCATAGAGAATGGCCTCTATATATAGAAATATATGACTTCAGGTAAAAAATATCAACAAATGGACAGCTGGAGCAATCTGGAAACAGCTTGAGGTAAAAATCTGCAAAAAATCTATTTTTTGACACCAGTGGCTGGCAGAGGATCATTGATGGCCGACAAGGTTCATTTGTGGCTGGAAAGGACCATCAATGGCCGGCACTGCATCATCCATGGTTGGCACACTTCACCAGTGGCCCACAGAAAAATCTGCTCTCCAGGTCTAACTTCAAATGGGCATATCTCCTTAATCTGGACTCCTTTGCAGGTCATTCTTGAGTCTAAATGGAATCCCCGAAAGTCTTATTTCCAATGGTGCAGCCTCATATCAAAATTACAAGTGTGCAAAAAGATATCCTCATTTTAGTGAAGACTACTCAATTTTGGCTTAAACGGATGGATACCTAACTTCAACCAGCCACATTTTCCTCATCCGGACTCGGCTTTATGAGATTCTTGAGTGTAAAATGAAGCTCCGGAAGTTCTATTTCCAATGGTGGTGGCATCATAGCTTAAATACAAGTGTACAAAAGGATAGGTCTGATTTAGTGAGGGTTGCTCGACTCTCTCTTAACGATTCATGCCCAACTTCTTCCCCAACTGGGTTTCTTCCCTCCTCTCCAATTTTCTTCAACTCCAAACCTCTAAATAAGGTGTTTTGAAATATTTTTCAAAGAGTTCACCTCTCTTTCATTTATTTCCACTTTGCCCTTGCTCGGTTTACCGAAAAGTGCAACATTTAACGAAATGCAAGCCTCGGAACATCGTAAAAACTTTTTTCAAAAAATATTTTGAAAGAGAGGGTTTTAAGGTCTAAAATCACTCAAAATAGTTTTGGTCCAAAATAGGGTGTAAGGTTGGGATTTGAAGCTCCTCTTGCCGAAGAAATCGAACAGTTGCACTGCACAACTTTCATCACCAAGTAAACAATTAGTGGCGCCCAAGTCTTTAGGGTCGTCAAAAATGGGGTGTCTACAATAATATAAAAAAAAATGCTGAGATACTCACCAGCACTCCCAAAATCTTTTCTTATGTACCAGCCCGGTACAGGTGCTTCGGTGTCCTCATAATTATCGGACACCCACAGGAAATCATCATTGTTGGTCTCCTTTCCGGGGTTACCTTCGATGAGTTTTGCTCGGCCTTTCTTGACCTTGAGATACCAGCAAAACCCTCCTTTATTTTTGCTAAGTGTGTATTGATGGAATATCTCGGCGAGGCCGAGATTCAGACCGAGTATCCTATTCAGCGCGGCCACGCTATTTATTATTTTATATGTGTTGTTGGAGACTTGGGTCGAGCACAGCCTAGTCTGCCTTAAAAATTCATAGACCAAGGGTTGGACCGGGAAGCGCAAGCCGCCTTCCACAATGGATACCACCGTGAAGGGGCATTTGTCCAGTTCGTCCCAGGGAGTGTCTCTTTTCTTGGCTAGCTCCAAGTGGACGTCGTCTGGAATATTGTACTCTCTACGGAACTCGGCCAGCGCCCCAGGCAAACTAACCATAAACCGGTACTTTCCCATCTATCCCGGTTTTATTTAGTTGGGTAATTTTGGTTGTATCTTAGTCAAAATTTGGTGATTGCTTGCTCGGACTTTGAGCCTCACCGATAGTAATGCTGAGTGGGCCTAGTCGGTCCTATTTTGTTTTGTATTATTAAAAAATAAGTCCAAGTATTAGCGCGGCATAATTTGCACGGCTCTTATGAGGAAGTGTCTAGCTCGGTAAAGGATCCTGGGGAGTTTAACCGGTTTGATCTTCCTATCCCGGTTCAACTATCTACGTCGGTTCGATCTTCCTAGCTCGGTTTTAGCTCCCCTACAACTTACAGCTCGGTCTCGGGCTCAAGGGAGGACCACAAACCAATTTTTGCTCGGCTAAATCCTATTTTTGGATCTAAAAGTAGGATTTTGCTCGGTCTTATCCAGGGTTTATGCTATTCATCCTAAATGCGAAGTTCATGCATTGAAACTAAGGGAAACGAGGGGCATGGTGGCCCCATCCATCTCTTTGATTCTAGTTCTGCCTAATGTCTACTTCTCTACCAGTTTTACCCCAAAGAAGTGGCATTGGCAGAGTATCAATAGTCCCAGACAGAAACACGAAGAACAACAATGAAAGGGGAGTTTGAAGCAAGAGGAACTTACACACTTGGAAGACGAGTTGAGATGCAAACCACTAGTGCGATGTCCTAGGTGACGAAAAGCACTGGGGACGGCACGAACGGAAGCGACGGCACGAACGGAAGCGTCAGCGACGGCAAGGGCTCTGAGGAGGCTAGGGTTTGGCTTGATAAAGAAGATGAATAGTGGTGGCGTGGTTGGCCCCTCACGAATGTATAAAAGGGGGGGGAGGGAACCAAAGGGCAGCAAGCTTTTGAATTTCGCGCGTGATGAAGACAACTGTGGGGTTGCACGAAACCAATGGGGTGAAGCCACGTGGCATCGAAAAGATGGTTTGTCAGTACAGCTGAATGATCGATGACAAGACTACTAGCGCAATCCTCAATGACCGACCAAATCAGGTAGCTCGGTCAGAATAATAATTCCAATTACGCTCAGCTTGGATGGGATTAAGGAGCAATTGAGAGGGGGATTTGCGCCGAACAATAGAGCCGAGCCATGGTAGTGTGGAGCATATTGTTGGGCCTTGCGAGGGCCAGACCCTGTGTCTGACTGAACTGAACCAACGCGACTCCCCGGCCCATTACGTTGGGCCGAGCAAATTGTTGACCAGAATGTGGAGACATGCAGGTGCCAAACCTACTATGATTCGGCTTGATATTGGGTTAGATCCGTAGTGATGCGTTGGGTCGAGCCACGGACAATCCAGATTGAAATTGGGCCGAGATGTTTTATAAGATAGTGGGGCGAGATCGAGATGTCAAACCACGCGCCTCACGATCAGTCAGTTCAGATGGACTGATTTATTATAGTTTGGCTGTTCTAGTCATTGTGTTTCTCCCCAAGTGATAGGTCGGTCGTGATAGCCCGGTTGTGTGAGCCACCTGGACCAATGATATGAAGAAGGGAAAATCCACTCCTGGTATGCGTCAATACCGTTTGGCGGTTCGATAAACACTGTTTGGAGGTTTTGGTCTCTATACGTGTAAGAAAGGTAGAAGGGAGCACAGCCGCCTGTACAGGGAAGGACAATAGAGATAGTGCGCCCACAAGCTCTGAAGCTGCATGGCCAGCCTAGAAAAGGAGGAATGGGGGAACATTAGAGCAACCTGAAGGAATTGACAACTCTCTCTCTCTCTCTCTCTCTAAAGTGCTCTATTCCCATTCTTCTTTTTCTTCTCCTCCAAGTGTGCTGACTTGATTGTCGGACGGTTTATCCGGCAGCATACCGCCGGGTAACTCACAACCTTTCTATTTTCAGGTCAAGCGACGTTACGTGAAGCTTGAGTTGAAGGAGTATGGACCCCGTACAAAAATCATTAATATTTCTCATATCTACATGAGTGCTCCCCAACTAGCTGGCTTGCTCATCATTGTAAACTGCTTCATAGGGCACATATCTTATCCTACACAAAACAACAGACAAAACTATTAAGTCTTGACAACACAAGTTAGTCAGACAAAATTATCCACATGCTGAAATTACTGCCGACCATGAAAAAAGCATTTTTCACAATGGTTTAGGAAATAAGATCCTATGCACACAGCCATGATTTTAATTTAGTATTACATTTTTTCAACTAAAAGTGGGTCATATTCATTATTGTTATTTGGTGTATAACTATTCATTTAAATTCTAAAGAGTAACTATGCTGTAGTACAATATTTAATTAAACATACTCATTGGCTACTGACCATGAAAAATAATTTCAGAACATCTAAAAAAAATTGGGCTATAATTTGGCATAGAGGACTTAATCATATACAATAACCACTTTTTTTGAAAACTAGACATATAAAAAAAGCACCTAGAAAGCCAATATATATAGTTGTGTAACAATCAGGCACAGAGAGAGAGAGATCAAAATGAACAGATCAACAACCTCGAGATACTTATATGTAGTACTATTAGCTGGTACGACACCATTCTTTCCCCCCGCTTCAATAACCATGTTGCATAAGGTCATCCTTTCTTCCATCTTTGAAGCACAGAACAATAAAATGATAGTTAAATGATTGAAGCACTTTGACTAACCAACTTTATAAGAAGATATGGGATGGTTTTCGATACCAGCATTGAAAGATCAAGTAAACTTACAGTTAAACTTTAAACAGTGGTGCCAACGAACTCCATTGCTTTGTAAGTTGCACCAGGCATAGATATCTCACCAATAATCTGCAATGTCAAAACCATTAAATGAAACAACAAAAATCGGAGGCTCTAACAATGATTGAAATCTGAAATAAACTAACTAGAGTCATCTTAAAAAAAAAGTTAACACGTGTAATGCAAAAGAAAATTAAACCTAAGCAAAAGAAACAAACACCTCAAGACCCTGTAAAACTTACCTGCAAAATCAAATCCTTCGCAAGCAAATAATTTGGCATTTCACCATCCATCACAAATCTAAGAGTTGGAGGCACCTGAAATTTGAAAATGTAAGAAAACTGCAAGTAATGGATACAAGCAAGCATGAAAAGATATAAAGCAATGTCACAAAGGACTGTGTAGCAAAATATTTGAGTTTACTGCTCCTATATTTGTTTATAGATAGTAGTTTTGTGTCTGTGTTTGTATATTAGCATTCAGGACTTTGCAACATTAATACTGCAAAAAAAAATGTGCAATGGTGAGTTTGATTTGAGTTGGCACCGGTCCTCTTGATTCCATGAATTCCGTAGTTTGATGAGCAATCATTTATGCACAATGTATGATGAGACCAAATCAGTAGAGAATATGCAAGCCCAAGTTCCAGACGGAAAGGCTCACATTCGAAAAGTATGATTGTCTATGTGCATTATTGGATGCAAAGTAAAGATGGCAACATGAAAATACACTACTCAAAAGCACCTAACCTAAGGACTCACAGCATAAGTAGCATCCATTAAAAATAATAGTAAAAGATTCACAATATCTAAGAGTAAGACGAAAAACCTAATTGTAGTTACCGAAAGGAAAACCAAAATGCAATTTACCTAATTACATATCACATAAAACTAGCTAAAACGAAGAAAAATTGTAGCATACTCAATCAACTGAAACATCAGACATTAGAAAAAAGAGCATTTACAAACCTTAAGCAAAAGCTTTCCAGTGCCGAGCACAAAACCTGCATCAGTAAGTCCAATTCCAGGAGCGAACTGGCCAAGTGCTCCTGTAGTACATGTGTGGGAGTCTGTTCCTAGGAGGACCTGACATTAGGGTGCAACAATAATTGTTAACATCGAATATGCAGAAACTAAAATAATTTTTTTATTAATTCAACATATATATATATAGAGAGAGAGAGAGAGGCACCTCTCCAGGCCTGCAATGACCTTCTTGGGCAAGTGCAATATGGGATGGCATACACCTTTATAATCAGGGTTGACCTGAAAAACTTTAGATAAATTATATTTGCCATTTACAAAAATTTACAATAGGAAAAGCAAAAGAAGAAAGACATACCTTGAAATCCCCAAGATCTTTAATATCATAGAAATATTTAATATTTTGTTCGATGCAATAATCCCTCAAGATATCAACGTTACAATTTGCTCGTTCATCAGCTGTGAATATGTAGTGGTCAGTTATGACCACAATCTTCTCACGGTCCCAAACCTACAAGTTGAAAGAGATAAGAAGCTCCATATTTACAAAGATGTTTCTTTCCTTAACTGCATAAACTCTAAAACTCAAGGTGGGCTTGGACGGATCTAAATATCAAAGATTATGACATGCATAGAGTACATAACATTTCCTTTGGAACAACCAAATGACAATTACAATAATGAAAAGGATTAACTATACAAACCAAACTTCTAGTATAACTATCATAGATTTACTATTTAATAAAAATCCAAAATTAATACCATTTTCAAAGTGAATAATATTCTAGCTTTCAAAAATCATATTTTAATGGATAATATAGGGGGTGCCCTGTTTTGTGGGTATGTTATGCCAAGTTGTGGGTAGATCTTGTTGTGCTCTTGTTGTGCTTTTGTTGTGGGTAGCTATTTGGTTAAATTTTGCCTCAGGTTTGGTGGTTCACTGTGCATTACCATCTGGTTGCTAATGTTGATCTGTGCTAATTCGGTGGTCTTGCCTGATCTGTGCTAATTCTGTTACTGAGGAATGGAGGCTGAGTGGGTGTGCTGTGGTTGAGTTGGTGTGTTAATCTGAGTTGGAGCAACAGCAGCAGCTTTCAGTAGATGGTTTATCATCTGGTGGGATGGTGCTTGAGTGTGTATTGTTCTGTTTCTGCTGCTGCAGTGTGTATTGTTCTGTTGTTTGCTGCAGTGTGTATTTGTGTGCATTGGTAGAAGTTTCTGCTTGTGCTTGAGTGTGTATTAGTATCTGCTACTGCAGTGTCAAAGCAACAATCGAAAGAATGACAATTGTGCTTGAGTGTGCATTAGTATCAGGTCACAGTTTACGTTGGTAGAAGTCTGCATTGGTGCAAGTCTGCTGCTTGTTACATTAGAAGTTTATCAGCTGTTATAGGCTGTGGTCTGTTGTCTGTTTTCTTGTTGGTTTCTCACCAATTTGGGGGGTCCTAGCAAATGATAGGATGAGCTTTTTGGTACCAGCTTAGTTGGGATGATTTAGCTCATTGTGATGCTTTTGCACTTCCCTTTTCTTTATTGATGTTTTTTGTTTTGTACTGTGTACTTGCTTCTTTCATCAATAAAGCTGCTTTTTTGCTGATCAAAAAAAAAAAAAAAAACTAGTGCAAGCACCAATATTGCTCCACAAATTTCTTCAACTATGTACTAATTAAGCTTAATATAAGGTTGAAGTATAAAACTTTTGACACGGGTATTGAATCAGTTCACCTAGCATTAAGAACAATTGAAAATGAAATAATTAACTTCTACCCAAGCAATAATATATTTATTTTTGTTTAGTGAAATGCCACTCTAGTCTTTCAATGGTAGACCTCAAAGTCTTTCAGTTTGGTGATCAGACTGTTGCATACCCTGCATCACATGGGTATTCAAATAATAAACTTAATTCACATAATACCAATCATTCAAATGCTTTGAATTGAGAAGTTATCAAATGAACAATACAAATTGTAAGCTTTTAGTTACTTAATTGGGTTAATTACATGTATAGTCTCAAATTATGAAAATTGTGTCATTTTGGTCCTGAATATTTGAATTGTATCAATTTAGTCCCTAATTTATGAAAAGAATTTCAGTTTGATCCCAACCTAATTCCATCAATCGACACTGTTACTAATTTAAGAGATCAAAATGACATAGATTTCATACTAGAAGTGTAGTTTATTAAAGTGATTTTTCACGTCGTTTGGTAACATCACTTTTTCGCTTAAAAGCCAAAAAGTCATTAAAATAACCAAAAAGCCAACAACATCTACCAAAATATCAAAGATTCTATTTTCTTTTTACTTTTTGCAAATTTTTTCATAAAATACCAAAAATTATCCCAAACAGATTAACTTTTTTTTACATCATATTTTAGTCAAAAAAATCAAAAAATTACTAAAAAAATTTGTTCCCAAACAAGGCCACTGATCACATAATCTGAGACTAAAAGTACAATTTTTTAAGTAAGTTTTCACTTTATCCCAGATTTTTACCACATCCACTGATAAAGTTAGGTTGGGAAACGAAACACGTTTTATACAATAGGACTAATTTGACACAATTTAATTTTAGAACTTCAAAAATATAATTAACTCTACTTAATTGGCTTAGAAAATTTACATATATAAAATAAATAAATAATTATAAAAACATAGTGAAGGACCACAAATTATGCACCTTTGCATTCCGGCCAAACTCTCTTGAAAATTGCAAATGAGCCTGGTCCACAAACATCATGAGTCATTAGGAGATCAACATTGACCCAAACATTTTCACCTAGGCTCAACTGGGTTTTCTCAGAAGCCCTAGCCAAGATCTTCTCTGTCATCGGCATGCCGAGCTAGGTACTTCACAAGCAAGATCTTCTTTACAAGGCTGTCATTAGACAGCTAGGTCCAAGTACCAGTGATAACTCACCTAGCCCAGGACCGAGCTACCCAATCTCCTACTCCAGCCTGTAGTCTGATCCCTTGCTCGGCCCATAGCTCGGTCATTAGCTCGGCCCAATTTATTCACATAAATTACCCTCTCAATTGTCATTTAATTCTATCTGTTCTGCATGATTTGGGATTACCATTTTCCAAAGCCGAGCTAAATGCACCCAACCGAGCTGAATCTGTTCGTCTGCTCTCTCAATCTGCGTGGTTCTAACATGTCGTATCAGTCACCTAGCACATTTTTTGACACATCTCCCATCATGGGACACGTGGCAGGAACCTACTGCCCCTGTACCCACAGTACAACCATCACACACCTCAAAAATTTGAAACGCCTTCCCACCTTTTTACCTTTCCCCAAAACGTACCGTCACTCTCATTGTTCATCCTCGCACTCTGATCTCTATACAACCCACTGTTCATCTTCTTCGTCTGTAAGACCCTTTGATCCATAGCCAAACTCCTCAGAGTTTCCACCGTTGCATCCGGCAATACTGGATTTTTGCATTTGAAATCCTATTATCATCCATTGAAGCTATCCTACTGCTCAAAAAGTTCTGAATCAGTTTTCAAATCCGTAAGTTTCTCAATCCTTCCCTCTTACTTCTTTGAATACTCATGGTGTTCGTCTTGTTTTATGGTGGTTTGATATTTGAATAGCTCTTGCTCATAGGTTAAAAATAACTTAACCATACACTAACCCAGCAAACAAGCTTAATATGAACTTGTCATGGTGTCTACACCACTGTAAACCCTTGAAATCACCATTGCTAAAATGAATCCCCTTTGGTAGGAACTAGAGCTACTCATAGATAGCAAATTTAATTCAAAACCATGCTGAAACCGGAATAAAAAATAGTTTGTACGGTCTGTAGTGACTTTGACCAAGCAAATAATCACTACATGCCTCTTGGCCAGCACCGGGCTAAAAACAGGCCCAATTTTTATCTCGGCTGAGATAAAAATGTTAGACCATGGGGCCGAGCAACCAAACCGACTAAACTAACACCGCCCTTTTAGCTTGGTCAATACCTGGCCATAACCAGAATTATTTTTCACTTTGCAAACTTGACTAGGTTATTCAGGCACACCATTCACTTTGCAACTATGACAGTACTGTTCAACCGAGCAACCCAACGGTGCTGATCAATTTAGCCGAGCAAACCCCAATAACCCATAAGTCAAAGCCAATGGGCAAATACCGTTTCATGGTTAGTTCGCCAGGGGCCATAGCCGATTTTAGGAGGGATTACAATATTCCTGACAACGTCTAGTTCATTTTAGCCGAGCAAGACACGGTACCCTGGGGAAAGTCCAATTATTGCCCCTTCTCTGTGATATCAATAGTAGAGGACAAGCTCCGCTTTCCAGTCCAACCTCTTATCTGCGAATTCCTCAGGCAGACTAGACTCTACACAACCCAATTGTCCACCAACACCTATAGGATCATAAACGGCATTGCCGAGCTCAACCGCCGACTTAACCTTAACCTCGGACTGGCCGAGATATTCCACTAATATTCGCTCGGCTAGAATGATGATGGTTGGGTCTACTACCTTAAAGTAAAAAGAGGTCAGGAAAAAGTCGTTAAAGGCACACCGGAGAAAGACTTGCATGATGATGATTTTCTTTGGGTTTCTGGTAACTACGAAGACCAAGAAGCCCAAATACCGGGCTACAACATAAATTAAAACAAAGGCACCGCAGGTATGAAAATATCTCGGTCACTTCTTTCTGTTTTTTTAACTTTTGCCACGCTAACCCTTGGTTCTCTATTACAGATCTAAATGTGCTTAAGCAAAGTTATCCTTACTCCAACCAAGACACTCTTCACGCCGCATTGTCCTACTGGCATCGAGAGTGGATCGATCTACTCAACTTCAAACTGACCTACCATTGCAGCCATAAACGAAGGAGCAAGGTGACTGACTTCCTCTTGGAATCTTCACCGGAGCTAGATCCAAGCCTTCTTCAAATTAATCTAATCCTCCTTACCGAAGAACAAGAAATGGCCAAGAAGATAGCCGTATGAGCACTCATCACCGAACAGGCCTCCGCCCAGGTTCCAACCAAACAAACTCCATCTGACCAACCACGCAAGACTATCGTCGCCTTACCGACTACCAGGGTAACCACATCTCGGCCCAGCAAACGTGCTCGCACTTCGTCCACTGAACAACAACGCTTGGTGGGTGAGGAAGAGACAACATTTCCTTAGACCGAGATGCTTAATCCTGAGCCTGCCTCTTCTCGCCCAGCAGGTTCCTCCCAACACGCGTGGACACCAGCTTTGGCTTTCAATGACCGAGCTGTGACCAACACCGACTCTGTGGTTGCTAAAGGTGACCCCCTGCTGGCCTTCAACTTATCCAAGAGCTTGTGCTTACCTGCCGACATGGAGCGCCATGAGCACCTGGCCGAGCTGAAAGCCATCTGGTCAGCCACTAAGTCCATGGTGTTGGTAAGTTTGGGTTCCACACTCCACTTCTCACTATACATCAATCTATTGCTCGATTCTAACTCATTGTCTGTTGACCAGTTTGTAGGTCGTGTAGAAGAAGCACGTAGCCCACTAACATGTATTGGAGTTGAGGAAAACAGCTCGGGCTACCATTGTTGATGCTGAAGCCAAGTCCGCCGAGCTAAAAGATCTCAAGGCCAAGCTGGCTGAGCTGAGTGCCGATCGAGACCAATTGACCGAGCTAGTCAATGCGGCAGAGGCGGCCAAGCAAAAAGCATTGGCCGAAAAGAAAGATCACCACCTTCGCGAGCTCGCCAAATTAGAGAAGAAGAAGGATGCTGAAATAAAAGCCCTCGAGAAGAAGATGGAGGATGCTGAAGATCATAGTTACGCTGAGGCCGAACAGACTTATGTCAAACAATGTGAAGCCACCAAGGATATCCTCTTCAAATGTGGTTGGAAGGCAGCAGCAAAATAGCTTGGCCAGGCGCTCGGTTCAGAGGTCTTCCTTAATCCTCCGTCCACTTTATCCCAAGTCATATTGCGGCGTACGCCAGTGCCGTGCAACAGAAGCTCCTACAAGTGGAGGAGGAAGATGGTCCAGTGCTGAACGAGCAGGACCCATTGCCGGTCTAGTTAGAAGTGCCAAACCAGGCCGAGCTGAGCCTTGGTGTGGAAGAAGGAATCACCGGCCTTGCGATGGACGGTGATGCTAAAGGCCAACAGGTGGACACAGAAGTTGGTGCTGGTGTGGACACCGAGCTAGAGGACCTGTTCGGTTGACCGAGTTTGAAGAGGCCTTGTAACTAGACCGAATGTTTTTTTTTTTTTTTTTTTTTTTTTGTAACTGGGCTATATGCCCCACCTTCTGTAATTACCTGTCAATAAATGAAAAACTTTTGAACTTTTTGCTTGGTCATTGTGCTTCTTCTAGCTTTTAGCGTATCATCCTGACTGTAAGCCTAGCTGGACTAATTAGCTCGGTCTTACCTTATCCTGCCCACCTTCTCTTGGACAAGATACTTATCTTGGTTGAAGACCAACTTGGGAAAAACTACAAAACTGTTTGGGCCGAGATATTGGTCTCGATTAAAGAGAGGAAAAAAGTTGGTCACTTGCCAACCTTTCTTAAGCCTAGATTCTTATTTTGGTTAAAAGGTGCAAAAATGCTGTGTTGGTCTAACCTACTAACCTTCTTTAGCTTAGATCTTTATTTGGGCTAAAGAATGCAAAAAAGTTATGTTGGCCAAACCTGCCAACCTTCTTTAGTCTAGATCTTTATCTTGGCTAAAGAATGCAAAAAATTGTGTTGGTCAAACCTACCAACCTTCTTAAGCCTAGATCCTCATCTCGGCTAAAAAGTGCAAAAAATTGTGTTGGTCAAACCTGCCAACCTTCTTAAGCCTAGATCCTTATTTCGACTAAAGAGTGCAAAAAGTCGTGTTGGTCAAACCTGCGAACCTTCTTAAGTCTAGATCCTTATCTCGGCTAAAGAGTGCAAAAAGTCATATTGGTCAAACCTGCCAATCTTCTTAAGCCTAGATCATTAAGCCTAGATCCTTATCTCGGCTAAAGAGTGTAAAAAATTGTATTGGTCAAACCTGCCAACCTTTTTAATTGCCCCCTAGTTGGACAATGAGTACGAACAATTTTACAAACAGATGAAAGAATTTTTATAGAAAAAAAAACTACTTGTTTTATTGAATATTAAAAAGAAAAAATTACAAGTGTTTAAAAAAGAGCTAAAAATAAAATACTTTGAGATTGGCCGTGTTCTATGGCCTTGGAATAGTTCGGTCGTCCACATCCTTTAGGTGATATGTCCTTTTTCTTGCCAAATCAATCACTCTGTATGGTCCTTCTCAATTAGATCCTAATTTGCCATCTCCAGGCACCAAAGTGTTTTCCATTACTTTACGCAGTACCCAATCTCCGATCTTGAATTGTCTTGGGTGTACTGCTTTATTGTATTTCCTGGACAACTCTTATTGATATAAGGCAATGTGTACCAATGCTCTTTCTCTTCTCTCTTCTGCAAGGTCTAGTTCCAGGGCTATGGCCTCTCCATTCAAGTCTGGATCAAAATTTTCGCTTCTAATGGTGGGGAGGCCAACCTCCAAAGGGATTACTACCTCTATTCCGTAAGCCAAGAAAAAATGTGTTTCGCCAGTCGACTGCCAAGGTGTAGTTCGGTAAGCCCATAAGACGTGGGGGAGTTCCCCAGCTCATTTGCCTTTTGCTTTTTCCAACCTCTTTTTTAGACCATCTAAGACTACCTTGTTGGAAGCTTCAGCCTGGCCATTGGTTTGGGGATACGCCGACATAGAGTTTTAAAATTCTATCTTGTATTCTTCGCAAAAACCCCTAAAAAAAATTTCATCAAACTGAGTGCCGTTGTTTGATATCAAAGCCTTGGGAATTCCAAACTGGGTTATGATGTTCTGCCAGACAAATTTCTTATTGTCTTTTTCTTTGATGGATGCGAGTGCTTCTGCCTCTACCCACTTTGTGAAATAGTTTGTTGCCGCGAGAAAGAACTTCCTGTTGCCCGACACGGTTGGAAGTGGTCCTACTATATCCAAGTCCCACATTGCAAAAGGCTAAGGGCTGGTCAAATGTAGGAGCTCTCTGGCTGGTTGAAGGTGGGAGCTCTCTGGCTGGTTGATGTATCTGATGTGCGAACTTTTGACATTTCTTGCACTTCTTGACATACTTTTCTGCATCCGCTTGCATGTATGGCCACCAATATCCTTGTGAAATAGCTCGGTAGGCCAAGGATCGCCCTTCTTGATGGCTCACACACACGCCTTCGTGAATTTCAAAGAAGAATACCTCGACCTTACTAGGATGGACACACATCAGGTATGTTTCTGTGAAGGATTTCTTGTACAACGCCAGGGATAGGGAAAGCCAAAACTGCTATGATTTGGCACATATTTTGTTGGCTTTCTTCTTTTCTTCAAGTAAAATGCCATCTTTTAAAAACACTATGATGGGGTCCATCCAAGAAGGACCTAGATCGATGCAGCATGCTTCGGCCGCTTCCGACTCTTCAATACTTGGTCTTGACAAGAAGTCTATTAATAATGGGTGTGGAATAGAAGTATCTGCTATTGACACAAAATCAGCCAGCTCATCTGCTTTACTATTTTCCGCTCGGCCAATTTGTTCTATCCTAACCACTTCAAATTTCATAATCTCCTTTCTAACCAACTCTTGGTTCTTGGTCATTCTATCATCCTTTGCTTCGTAGTCGCCTGAAATTTGGTTGACTACAAGTTGGGAGTCACTGTATACCATCATCTTAGTGGCCTTCATGCGAAATGCTGACTTCAATCCTGCTAATAATGCTTCATACTCCGCCTCGTTGTTGGATGCTAGAAAGCCAAGGTTGATTGCCTGTTCAATGGTCAACCCATCGGGTGAGATAACAACTATGCCGAGTCTTGCACCGTGTCTGTTGGACGCTCCATCTACGAAGAGCTTCCACATCTGTCCTACAAACAACTTCCAGCAAGTGGAGGGATTTGATGATGCCTTAGGATTATGGGGCATTGATGCCGCCGCTGTCTTCTCCCAAGTTGTTGTTCGTCATTATGATCTGGTCCTCACTGTCTGGCTGTCTTAGGACTTCACTTTCAGTTGAGTCCTTGCTTGTTATAGTGCAGTTTTCTCTTTCTTCCCTTTCTATAAGGCTGAATAGTTTGCTGTGCAGTTAAGTGACCTGCTGTGGGGGCTGCGCTATCCCTACGGCACCTTCCCCCATTTCCTCAGTTAAATCGATTGGGTAGACCTGATGACTTCCTGGGGCAAATTCGGCCACGAAGTTTGCTAAAGCTTACGCTTTTATTGCGGTTCTCGACTGAAACTTAATGTCGAACTGACCTAACTCCACTGCCTACTTCAAAATTTGCCCAGAAAAATCCGCCCTTTCAAACAAGGCTTTTAAGGGGAAGGCTGTTAAGACAATCACGGTGTGGGCGTGGAAGTAGTGCGACAATTTTCTTGAAGTCATCATCAAAGCTAAGGCCAACTTCTCCAATAGTAGATACATTGTTTCGGCGCCCAGCAATGTCGTGCTGACATAAAAGATGGGTACGTGTTGTATTCCTTCAGCTCATACAACACTGCGCTGACTGTATGTTGGGAAATTGCTAAGTATAGAAAAAGGTCTTCTCTTGGTTTTGGGGTTACCAACAACAACGGAGAGGTCATGTATTCTTTTAAGCTATTTAGAGCGTGGTCGGACTTGTCATCCTATTCAAATTTGGCTTTCAGCACCTGGAAGAATGGCCGACATCTATCTGACGATCGACTTATGAATCGATTTAGCGTTGTAGCTAGGCCTGTGAGATACTGTACTTCTTTGACTGTATTGGGGCTCTCTAGGTCTTGAATGGCTTTGATCTAAGCCGAATCGGCTTCTATACCTTGGTTGGTCACTAGAAAGCCAAGAAACTTTCCTGACCCCACACCAAAAGCGCACTTGGATACGTTTAGTCGCAGTCCATGGGTTTTCAAAATTTGAAACATCTCAACTAGGTCTTTGAGATGATCCCCCCTCGTTCTTACTTTTGATCACCATGTCATCTATGTAAGCTTCCATTGTTCTTCCTAATAATGGCTCAAACATTTTGGTGATCATCCATTGGAATGTTGCCCCTATATTTTTTAGGCCAAAGGGCATGACCTTGTAGTAATATAATCCCCTGGGTGTTGTAAATGATGTGACCTCCTGATCCAGTTCATACATAGTGATCTGATGGTAACCACGATATGTATCAAGAAAGCTAAGTCGGTTATGACCTGCAGTTAGGTCCACCAGTTGGTCTATTTGTGGTAGAGGGAAGCTATCTTTTGGGTATGCTTTATTGACTGTCTTGTAGTCAACACAAACACGCCATTTTTCGTTCTTTTTTGGCATCACTACTATGTTGGAAATCTACTTGGGATAGTGTACCTCTGATTGCCTGTGCCTCCAATAGGTTTTTCACTTCTTCCGCTATTATCTCAGTGTGGTGAAGTGTCGATCAGCGAGTTCGCTGTATAATTGGTCTGGCGGTTTGGTGGACATTGAGTTGATGGTAGATGAAGTTTGGGTCAGTGCCAAGCATGTCATACGGCGTCCAGGAAAACACTTCGATGTTAGAGATAAAAAAACTCTATAATCTCTATTCTCTTAGTGCTGGACAGAGATGAACTGAGTAAAAAGAACCTCTCTGGGTTTTTCCCATCTATCATTACCTCTATCAAGTCTTCCAACGCTTTCTGTTCAGTTGCCTTGTCGACGTCTGCAAACAGCTCGTTGGTTTCTGGTTCCTTTACCATTTGTACGAACACTTTTGCAGCTCGGCTGCTGTTTATTGTTACGAAGCATTATTTGGACATGATTTGGTCTCCTAAGAACTCTTCAATCACCCTAGCTTCGTTAGGAAACCGTATGACCTGATGGTAGGTTGAAGCTACCGCCAACATGGCATGAAACCACGCTCTTCCCAAGATTATGTTGTAAGTGGAAAGGACTTTCAATACCCAGAATTGCACTTGTTTTGTCATCGTTCCAGCTTTGACCGGCAAAATTATCTTGTTTATCGGCTATTCTGGCATAGAGTTGAAGCCGACAAAAAGGGATTTCACGACTACCAAGTCTTTATTTTTCAATTTGAGTTATTTGAATGTCTCGTAGTACATTATCTCGCACGAGCTCCCTTGGTCAATCAAGATCCGCTTGATATTATAGCTTTTAACCCGTAGTGTAACTATCAATGCATCATTGTAAGGGTTTTGCAACCTTGCTAAATCTCTATCAGAGAAGGTGATTGCGTTTGTTGCTTCCGTCTTTCCTCTTTTTATGGTAGGCTGTGTACTCAATACCTCTCACATGTGCTTAGCCTTCTTTATCATCCCTCTGAGTTCACATACTCTTTCAGGCTCGATGATCCCGTGTATTACATTGATTATGCCTTGGGGCAGACTGCCGGCTGGCATCCCATCTGGTTTGTTGTGGTCTTGGGGGGCTGGCTATGCTCCTCCTTCAATATACTGGTCCAGGTGTCCCTCGGCCGCCAACTCTTTCCAGATGTTGCCTTAATGGCGTACAGTTTTCAGCTCGGTGCCCCTTTTCATTATGGAATGTGCAAGGGTACCTATCATCGTAGCCCCTCTGCGCTTCTCCCAACTTGGCTGGCCGTCGAATGAAGGGTTCATCGCGTATCTTACTAAGAATCCGGTAGATAGGCTTATTGAACACTGTAGTGATGGCGATTTGGACTTTCAACCTTCTTGCCTGGGGGTCCTTACCGTTTGGCCATCTTCCTCAACCATTTTTGTTTGGTCGTTCTTCCCGGCAGACCGTGTTAACTTTTGTCGTCGGTTTTTTGTTCGACATCGCTGTTGTGCCAAACTTTGCCTTGGCATGAGCGCCATCTTCATCAACCCTGATGTGTTGATGTACCTTCTCCATCAAGGCCTCTATTGTGAGGGGTGGCGTCATTGTCATTGAATCCCTCAATTTATTGCCCGCTGGAAGACCCTGTTTGTATTGTGCGATAGCTAGGTTTGTAGGGCAATTTCCAGTTTGATTAAAAGTCTCTCAATACCAGCTGTTGTAAGACTTTAATGTTTCTTTCTCGCCTATGTCGATGGAGAGCAACTGGTCTAGCTGCACTGGCATTTTGGTGTTTGTTGTAAACCTAGTAACAAATGCTTCTGCAAGTTGCGCCCATAAAACTATGCTGCCCTTTGGTAACCTCTCAAACCACGTCAAGCCCAGATCGCCTAAGCTTGAGGAAAACAATATACACATTAGAGCCTCGTTCCGTCAGTATACGGCCATAACTTGGCGGAATTGGCTCAAGTGCATGTAAGGGGTATGACTTCCCCTTATAAGTGGTAAACTTGGGCTAGTGGAAGCCCAATGGTAATGGTGCGTTCTCTATTGCCGGAACGAACGACGAGCTTTGCAGCCTTGCTAGTGCTTTGTCTACTGGCTCGTAAGCAAGGCATGGTACTGGAATTCTGACCTCAACACTTCCATGTGTCCAAGGAGCCAAGCTCCGCAAAGAAGAGACCCTTTAGGGGTCGTGCACCTGGGCATCTTCTCTCCCACGAGCCCTTTCTTTTAGCACTGTTTGCAAGTCTGCTGGCCTAGGCAACTCCATGTGCCTAGAAGTCGTTTGGTGTGTATGCGAGGGTCGATAACTGCTTCCCTATGTACAAGACCTTTCAATTCTCGCTCTCTTAGACCTAGAGAAACGAGTCCTGGAAGTCCTTGATTGTGTGTTGCCTGTCTTGAGGCTTCTGCTTTCAATTTGTGATGGTGTGACTTGCCTGTCAAGATCTCTTGAGTGGCGAGAGTGCATTCTGCCTTTGCCAACCTCTCATGCCACCACATTGCCTTTTATCTGGTGCTTCATCGTCTCCATGTCTGCCGTAATCCATAGCCCGGTCCTCAGCTCGGCTCAATTTATTCACATAAATTACCCTCTCAGAGTGTATCCCTGAAATGTAATAAATGGGCTTTACTTATTCTATTTTTATTGATCCATCGTCACTTTAATTGTTGAGTTTCCTAAAAAGAAAAAAAAAATTAAATTAGTCCATTAAATAAACGACCAAAAATAAAAAATAAAAGAAATTAAAATAATAAAAATATATTAATAATTAAAAATAATAAAATAATAATACACTTTTAAACATTTATTAATAAGCCGATAGCGACCATTCACTCTCCATTAATGGTTAGGGGTGCAACTTGGGCAGGCTCAACTCGAGTAACCCATGCTTAGCTTGAGTTTTTTCGGGCTTGGGTAACAATATCGTGTAATTCAGACGGATCTGGGCAGATTTTTGATACCCGAATTGTAATTCAGGCCGGGCCTGGGCAGAATCTATAGGTAATCTGAGCAACCTGAACCCGAATTACATTTAATATCTTATATATATTATATAATATATGTATAAATTAAATAGGTGGCCCTTAATTTTTTTTTTTTTTTTTTTTTTTTTTTGGGCTAGTCTTTGGCCCTTGGATTAGAATATTTTATTTGGACCATTAGATTAAAACTAAAAACAAAACCCTACATTATCTATTCTTTTCTTCCCCCTCTGTCTTAGACTCTCATTCTTTATCAGAGTTGAAGAACGACAGAAATACAAGGGCCACGAACATGAAGTGCAGCCATCAACAATGACGTCACCCTTTCAACTCTCAACGACGCCACACCAAACTAGTAGATCCCTTTCTGTGTTTGTATTTGTGCTTTAATTTGTCTATTTTTGGCCACTCGTCGTTCGATTACCATTCAAAACTAGTGAATCTATGAGTTTAAAATTTTTTCTTAATAGATTTGCAAAATATGTTTACGTTAGTGAAATTTTGTGTATATATTTGTTTGGGTTATCTTCTTCTAGCGGTCTTGGCCTTGCAATCCTAGACGCTTGAGCCTAGACGCTCGAGCTGAGCCACAACCATTCCTCTCTGTGATTGTTTCTTTCTTCTTCTTTGGGACTAACTTGTTGGATTTTGACTTTCTTCTTCCACTCTATTTCGTGTTCTCGGGTCTAGACAAAGAGGGAAAAATGGGTTTGATTATGAGAAGAGAGAGAGAGAGAGAGAGAGAGAGAGTGTGTGTGTGCATGTGTGTTTATGCTGAGAACCAACAAGAAATACCAGCCATGGGATATGCTTGTGCTCTGCTTGTGTTTGATTCCAAGTTGATAGATATATATATTATTCAGTAAATTTTGGTTTTGTGTTTCTTTGGTTATGTTATGCATGTGAAGCTTGGTCTTGACAATTCGGGTTAACCCGAGTTCAAATTATGAAACTTCGTCCGGGCTTGGGCAGCTAAGCTCGGGTTGATGGTCGGGCCTGGACACTACCAAACACAATTCGGGCTGGGCCTGGGCAAACCTCCAACCTGACCGAACTCGCGTGAGTTACACTCCTATTAATGGTGGATACCCATTTCCTAAGGAAAGAGAGGAAACCTAACTTCACTCTCCTTTAATGGTGGATACCCATTTCTTAAGGAGAAAAGCAGTAAGGTTTCATTTGGTAACTCACTGTTTTAGTTTAAAAGTTAAATTTTATTAAAAAATTAAAAAGTCAACAATTTATATTAAAAAGTTAAAAATTTCATTTCCTCTCTACTTTTTTCACTTCTTTTCGTAAAAAATAAAAAATTTATTCTAAACATACTAATTTTTTTACCTCATATTTTAACCAAAAAACTAAAAAGTTACTAAAATAATTTGTTCCCAAATGAGGCCTAAGTATAAAAAAATGAATTGTAAGTTTTTATGGAAGATAAAAGCAATAAATTGAACAGATAACAATTATTAAATTAACATAATTTTTTTTATGAATGATATATATAAAGAGTCCAACAAAATTAACGATTCAAATTGTGAAAAACGAAATCTGTCGTCCAAGATTATATAATGCAGGGAGCCCCAAAAAAATTTTCCCCCCTATATGTGTGTGATTGATTGATTGATTGATTTAATTACATGTGACTATGGTTATAATTTAAGAAAAATAATATATGAATTCACTTTTTAAATTTAATTGTGTATAAGTAGAATGATTATTTGATTATTAAACAATACATGAATGAGAGAGAGAGAGAGAGAGAGAGAGAGAGAGATCATTTAATTTGAAACATACCTAAATTTTGAATTTGAATAATATTATCAAATTAATCTATGTGTCATTTATTTTCAGTCTTTAAAAAATAATGGCCTTGTTTGATTGGTCTATTAAGAGACTATTTTTGAGGGGAGAATAATATTATCAAATTAATCTATGTGTCATTTATTTTTAGTCTTTAAAAAATGATGGCCTTGTTTGATTTGTCTATTAAGAGACTATTTTTGAGGGGATGGGGGAGGGGGGGGGGGGGGATTCAATATTTTGTTTGGTTGAAAATTTTTGAAAAAAAAAAAAAAAAAAAACAATTCCAAAATCAGTTTTCACTCTATTACATATTAATCAATTACTTTTTATCTCATACATATCTATTCAACTACAAAAAAAATTAAATCATCCCAAACTCAAAAACTATTTTCAAAATATATAATCAAACAAAATTTTAAATTTTATAGTCTTTTTCTAAAAAATTATTTTTTAAAATTATTTCACAAATACAAACAAAGCAAGGCTAATAATTCTTTTACATTTACCTCTAAGCTGTTTGTTATTTCTTATTTTCATTCAATGGTTATCTCCGGTCCTTATTCAATTTTTATCCTTTATTTTTTCTTTCATATTCTGTCACTAAATTTATTTTTTAGAACCTCAATCATTTTTGTAATTTAAATTACAAAATTAATTTGATCTTATTTTCTCAAATAAACAAAATAAGTCCTGAGTTTTTAGATCTGTTAATTTAAACCCAATCTTTTAATTTTTTCATTTAAATAATTTGTTTATTTATGTTAAGTAAAACCGACATAAAAAACAAATTTTAGTTATTAAATTCAATATAAGTGTACATAAAATGTCTACAAACCATTTTTTATTGAGGCTCTGTTTGATTTGGTGTAAAATATTTGATACACAAAAATAGTTTTCTTGTAAATTGATTTTACATATATATATATATATATTTGTTTTTCGACATTTGGTTGACACATTAAACAAAAATATTTTATTGCCTAACGCTGTGTTTGATTAGTGAATTTTGAGAGGGATTTGACAAAGGAAGGAAAAAATATATGTGAAACTAGGTGAAATGTAGATATATTTTATTCATATTTCATCTATTTTTTCTTTTTCTATTTCTAAATCTCTCTCCAAATTCTCTAACCAAACATAGCATAAAATTTTTTTTAAAAAAATTGATTCAATAAAGTATCATTTATGAATTTTTAGTGAGTTAAGATACTTGTTTGAAAAGACTAGAAGTGTTGAAAACATAGAGAGTGAGAGTCAACTTTATAAAAATTGACTTTCAAAAATTTTAAAGGTAAGTTATTTTTTAAATAATGATGCAAAAATATTTTCTTTAAAAAATATTTTTTTTTATTCAACCAAATAATAAAAAATAAATAAAATATTTTTGATAAAAATAAAATATTTTACTTCAAAACAAACGAGACCTGAGTTTAATAACTAACTCCACTCTCCATTGCTACCAGTGCACGGGACGAAGTTTAGTCCACCTTGAAGGTGGTTGTTTTCCCCGTTGACACGAAAAGTGGCATCGTCCGGAGTGGCAACTCTTGCTAGAAAAGGGCAATATGGATTTCACCTTTAATGGTAGATACCCATTTATTAAAAAGAAAAATAGTGAGTCCCCATTTGTCAATTTTTTAAAATTAAATGCGAAGCCTTAATTTAATCTAAAGAACATACCAGTCAAAATATTCATGGCCAAAATGAATAAGGGCTTTTGGTGTAATTTATTATAGGGTATTAGGCTAGAGGTATATTTTATAATTTTTGGATCAATAGGTTCAAGTTTTATTCTTTTAGGGTTAAAAGATAATTATAATTTGAAAGATCAATTTATTTTTACTTATTTATTTATATGTTCATTGTCTATCTATTTATTTACGTCAATGATATGTTTACTTGCCATTTTAGTATTTATCTATATATACCTATTTGTCCATATCATTGCTACATTGCTTGTCACTGTCGGCAAACTTTCTGGCGCCAACTACTTTTCCGACAAACAGGTGGTGGCAATCTAGTAGGAGTAAAATTGAAAAAAAAAAACCCTTGAAAAAATAATTTATCTTCTCGTCAAATAATTTCATCGAACATAAGTAATAAACATTATAAATAGAGTAATATTAGATATCCACACTTTTAGACTTACAGATATCATTGTGAGTATAATTGTGAGAGTTTTACATAAGTCTAAAACATTTTCTTATAGATATTAATAATTAAAAGAATAAATATTTTCATTAAATTGTAATAATTTTTTAAAGCTACCATTGAAAGGTAATTTGCCCATTTAAGGTCAGTGATTGCATAACGTTGTACTACATAATTAAAGGACGAGGGATATGGTGCTGTGATGAGTGTAATATTTTGCTGTGCGGGAATCCATTTCATTTGTGTGAAATGCTATGATGCTGGTGGAACTACGTACGAGCTCTCTCGTTGCAATGTTTTCAGAATATATAAAAAAGTAGTTGGTGTCGATTTTATAAATAATATACACCAAGATTATGATATATTATATGATTCAGATTATTGAAACAAAATTCCTAATGAAATGTGTGTGTGATTGAATGATTTAATTACGTGTGATTGTGATTAGCTTAATTAATTTAAGGGGAAATATCACATCAGTGAGATTTTAGAAAAATAATTACAAATTAATAAAAAAATTTATACATATTTTTATTTATTTATTATTTCTCACACCACTGGGTGTAATAACCCCTTAATTCAATTGAAATAGCTATGTAATTTTATTTTATTTTTTTTTAAATCGTGGGGGTGTTTCGGCTTTAAGAAATGGTTTGAAAATTGGTTTGGTAAAAAATAGATTTTTTTTAAACTTTGGTCTAATTTTGAGGTAAGACCTATGAGCTAAAGTTGGTAGGTCTAAGTGGTAATGCGTTCTATGCCATGTTGTGATTCACGTAGTATATTTGGTTGCTCAAAACCATTATCGGGTGAATGAGAAATTGAAGCCAAAGTAAGCTCTATGGAAATGGTGTTTTTTTGTGAAATTTTCATAAAACTTGAAATAAGGCTTGTCCCACATTGCTTTGGGAGGCAACCTTGGTGTGGGTTTATAATGTTTAAGTTTGGAACTTGGGGTAAGCCCCAAGGGACATTCAAGTTTTGTAGATGGGGAGGTTATGGGCAAAATGGACTAGTCTATTGAACTCAAAACAAACACACAATCAAGTAAATTGAACTCAAAACAAACACACAATCAAGCAAGCTTAGGCACGGATGTGTGGTATGAGACTAGGTCGGGCTTGTCCGGCCCAATACTTATCTTTTTGGGTCAAAAAATCTTTTGAATTTTATTTTTTCTAAAATTAAAATTCTTTCCTTTTTCAGAATTTAAATTCCGAAATAATGTCCAGATTTTTCCTCCACCAAACAGGTTTATATCTATTTGAATTTAAACTAAACAAATTCAATATCTGTTCAAATTCAAACCCAAACAGTGCCTTATCTGTTCAATTCAAACTAGACAAGTTCTGTATTTGTCCGAACAGGTACCATACCTGTTGGATTTAAATATGAAAAATCACCTTTACACCTATAAATAAATAAGTTCCTCATTTGGATTTCATTAAATTTTTTTGTTTTTCTCTACTGCTGTTAATCTCTACATTTTGCTGCATTAATTTTCTGTTAGAGAGTGTAAACACAAAATGTGTTCGTTGTGCGAATAGTGTGTACTGCTGCTACTATTCGTTGTTGATCATTTTATCCTAAAAGAGACGTCCGCAATCTGAAAGTACCGTGGAGAGGACGAATCTGTCTTAAGGACACAGTATTAAATACTGGATTTGATCATAATTTTGTTCAATAAATTAATAAGGTAAGTAATTAATTTACTTTCTGTTTTATTATTTATTTTTATCAGATTCTGATTTTATTTTTTTATAACAAAATAAGAATCTATTGTTTTTATTTATTTTTGTACTGTTTTGATTTTTATAATTAAATAATTTCTCTCATTTCTTTAATTCGTTCTTTGAATACATTAAAAATTGTCAATAGATATGTTGGCCGCTTTACTTGAGCAACAAGGCTTCACGTCTGTGGGTGTTTCCAAACCAAGTAGCCGGAAATACGTTACTTGTTAGTGTACTCTTGCCTTTTTCAACTCTCACATCACACTCAAAATGTCAATGCCATGCAATGGCTTGTAGTTTCTCTCTTTTTCTGACTAGTTCTCATGATTTTAAAAATCGAACAACATGTCTATCAACTAATTTCATAGAATTTACAATCAGATTCAGGCTGAGTTTGGGAAGTTGGTTTTGGTGGGTTAGGGGCTAAAATAGCCACAAAAAATAAAATAGGCTATTTTAGCCACAAAAAAACAAAACATCAAATCCAACCCATAATCATTACACTCATCTCTCACAAAAAAAGTCAAAAAAGTCAAAAAGCCAACAAGTCCTTCCCAAACCAGGCTTTTTAGCCTCAAGCTAAAATAGTCAAAAAGCCAAAAAGCCAACCCACTTTCCAGACGGAGGCTCAGAGTTGGAACCACTAGTTAGTTTGCAATCAATTAATATGATATTGATTCTACTCGTTATAAAAATCCATTTTTGCTAATGATGTTTTTTTAAAAAAAATATTCACAACACTCTACATACAAAATAAAAACCATTCGATGGAGGAAATACAAGACCATTCAATGGAGGAGATACGAGAGACTGCACAGGTCTACTACAAGGCCGTGCCCAAAGAGGTTAGGAAAAAGGCGAAGGAGTTTTTCAAGAAAATGGACGATAACGGGGATGGAAAAGTAAGTCTGGCTGAGTTTGCAAGATTCATAGGAGAAGAAGGGTATGAAGCCATGAACAATCCCGCCTTCTTCGAAGAAATCAACAAGAACAAAAGCGGAGAACTTGATTTTGACGATGTCAAGACACTCTACTACATAATACTGAGTGGAAGGCCACTGTGTGGTTGTTGCAGAAAGTTTATTGTGGGAATGTATTTCACTTGTGTCAAATGTTTTAGTTGTGACCCCAAGAGCTTCTGTCTTCACCCTACCTGTTTTGGCCGTGGACAGTATGTTCACAAGCATTCTGATTTCTTAGACAATTATACTTTGCTTGAATCTATTAGATACGAAGGATTGCCTGGTGGAGATGCTTAGAAGAATCAGGTATAATCCTCCTCTAGTCTATGATCTCAACTGCAGGATGCAATTAGGGGCCATTTAAGACCACTACGGTCCGTTTTGATCAAATCATTGTTGAATTATTCGTGTATATTATTTACACACAAAAAAATAATTTTTTAAAAATTAAATGTGATGAATTGATTAAGTTTCAATTATCGAATTAATCTTCTTTTTTTAAATGATATACACGAAAGGTTCGACAAAATAAATCGTTAGAATTATTAAAATGAGATCCGTGATGGATTCCATCAATCTGAACAACATCTTTCAGTCAATAATTTAGATTGGAGTGAATCTAAGTCTAAATAAAAAAAGTGCATAAAAGTTGATTTTGCCATGGAAATTGGGATCTGTGTGCACGTAAAAATAGTGTTAAAACAATCACTGTTTGAATCAAGATTTTTTTTTTCTTTTTGTATATTCTGCCAAACTTTGTTCTGAATATGCAGTGGTGAATTTATAAATTTTTGTTATATATAAAAATCAAATTTAGAGACAAGTTGTTTATTTATATATATATTTGAATTCTTAGAAAACACACACACAAAAATAAATAAATAATTGACAAACTATTTTGAAAGTTTTTGTATATATATATTTTTTGAAAGCTAACCCCCTTTTTAGAAAATATAAAAATGCTGTTTTTAGGTTTTCAAAAATTATTTTGCAAGAAAGAATGAAAAAAATGTGCAAATTATGAGTTTTTTCAAATTTTTTATTATTTTGTCTTTTTAAATATGGAAAATAAAGTAAGCGAAAATGTCCTAGATTTTCTTAGGGTTCAATACCACAAATATTTTTTTCTTCCTAAAATAACAAATTATAATTCTTTGTCAGTGGCCAATTGACACCGACGGTAGGGTGGAGTTGGTCCTTCGTTATTTTTATAGTATCATCCCATATATTTTTGGCCGTTAAATTTGCTTAATAATTTGAAATAACTATTTTTATTATTTGTTATTTTAAATTCATCATGATAAAAATTTTAAAATTCATTATTCTTATTTCAATTGTTTTAATTCGAACAGTTTTAACTCTAAAAATTTTCAATCTAATTTTAATTTGATCATTTTTTCTTATTATCAAACAATGATCTATGGACCCGGAAAATAAAACCAAAAAATGCTTAGAATTGACAGTCGGGTCAAGAATGACTCATGAATTGGTCCACAACAAACACCTTAAGTATGCACCTTAGATCTCACATTCTAAACAATTTTTTGGTATATTTTCCATGTTTTTAGGCTTTTTCACCATCAAATTAAAACAATAAGAATCTAAGTAAAATTTGAATCAAATTATATAAGTGTAAGTGTTATTTATCCTAAAATTTAAACTACTTTATCAAATCATTTTATTTCAAATTCATAAATTAAAATATTATATGCTGACTCTCTATACCATGAATGCAGTTGTTGAAGCTCTACAAATCTGAGCCAAGTACTTCCACATCGTTATAGCAATTGCTCCGCTATAAAAGATAGTGAGTTCTTTATTTTTACTAATATGTTATATTTTGTAAGATCCTTATGAGTTTTTGTAGTGTTAGGCAGGGGTTTGATTTTTCACAATTTATTAATAATTTCATATTTATGAGTATTTATAAAATGTATAATAGGATGGTTTTTAAATTTTATAAGAATTATTTTGCTGACTTTTTATTTCATTAGTATTTTAATGAAATGATCTCTTAATTATTTCACATTTTAAAAAATAGTATCAATTCCATCGAGTCGATTTTATTAATACAAAATATATATGTCACTTATTTTTAAAATTTTAAAAATCAAATGGTATGTCTACTTTTTTATGAGTAATCTAAATAAAACTTCGTTCGTAAATTTATTCACAATGACATGGTAAAAGAGTTAGGCCTTAATTGATCAATATCTAAACAAATCAATTAACATGTAACATTCAACATTGAGTGTAAACAGCAGTGATTGATAGCTCTACTAAACTGGAAGCTTTTAAAAAAAAAAAAAAAAAAAAAAAAAATCAAGCCAAAACATCACATCATAGGTGGGGCCCACCTCATTAGAGCTCTCTTAGAGCTCTGTTATTAGAGCTCCAAAACATTGTTGCGAGTGTAAATTTAAGGATCATATTTTAGGAGTCTTAAGTATTTTTTTACTTTTTATTGACTAGTATATCAATCAATAAAATAGTTTAAAACCATGATTTAACTGGTTATTTATTGAGATCAAATAGTTCAAAACTGAAAAATTAATTTTTAGATTTATTTAATTTTCTCGTGAATTAATTCTTTTGCAGGAAATTATATTCAATTAATATTGTACCAAAGCTAATTAGTATTTTTTATACATATATGTTGGCCCCTTGGATAAAATTCATAGTTCCACCCCTAGTGTTAGGTATAAATCATTGTAATTATGTTATCAAAAGATGCACCACAAGAAAAATCTTAGTTATAAATTATTGTAGTTATGCAATGAACTAGGAAAAGGCAATGTGCACATTGTTTGAGTGCATATGGTACAGACCTTTTGTAAAAACATAATTTTGATCACAAAGCGTATAATCTTTATCATAAAAAGTATAATTTTAGTTATACATAACTTTTAGGTACATATTATAACTTCACTATTCATAACGTTTATCACAAAAATCTATCATAAAAATTGTAACCTTTATTACAATGTGCACAATGTGTTAGTGCACATTATAACATTTCCCAACAAGCTGTTATGCTTATGTTATGAATATTATCGTGAGAAAATTTATTAATTATTGTGATTTTATTATTAATTATTATGTTATATTTTTTAAAGGGCATGGGGTATGTACTTTTTACATTGTGTATTATAGTTTTGCTCTTTTTTTTTTTTCTAAAATAAAATATTTTTCTATTTCATCCATTAGTACCAGACAATTTCAAAATTTTACATATGCAGTGTGATATTTAATTCATTATCATTTACATTTTTTTTAGTGATGAATCAAATTTTAAAATTTTAGAATAATGTTGCCATTATTTATTTACTTAGTTTTATTAGTGATTTGTTAATTTGAATCATTTAAATAGAACTTAACCCAATTCTTTAGGGTTGTGTAATGTTTTACTTTTGGACCCCCCGCCCAACTACCTACCCACCCAATGTTATAATCTTGATTCCCCGTGGGCAACAGTAACTAAATGGACCACGTTGATAAAAATGTTACCAAATTAAAATTTAAAGGCCAAAATTAAAATAGATTAAGACGTGGAAAGTATAATCTATTCTTTCATTCAACAAAAAAACTTCCGTGGTGGAATTATTCACTCATGTTTAGGAAAATTATGTCAATGGTCCTTATACTTTAGTCTTTGTATCATTTTGATCTTTATAATTTCAATTATACTTAATTTATGACTTTATTTAAATTTGGTCAAATTGATTAAAATTATTAGCATTTGTTTTTAAAATATACATACAAACGACATGTGTTATACTTTTAGATGCAAAATTCAAAATTTATTCAATTCAATGGGTTAACCTCAATCAATTCAGTGACAATTGAATTAAAATACAAAATCTAAAATAAAAGATTAAAATTGAACTAATTAAAAATATAAGAATCAAAATGATATAAATAACAAAATGTAGAAAATACTAAAATAACTTACCCCTCATTTTTTTTTTAGCAGACAGATGAACGTTGGAGCAAAAGGAGGGCTGCTTTAAAAGCTTTGGAGATGGCCTTGTCGGTCGCTGGCATAGCCTCCAGTATTGCTTCCAACCCATCGTGTACCATTATGTGACCAATGGTTTACATGCATAGAAAACAATCATAGAACTGAACATAAACTATTTAATATAAGTTCCCCCCCCCCCCCCCCCCCCCAAAAAAAAAAAATAGAATCCATCTCATTTGAAAATTTATTTTCAATTTTGAGATTGATTTTGGTATTCCGTTTTTTTTTTTCCCTTCTTATATAACTTTCATTTCACATGAAATTCAGCATTGTGTTGACATTTAGCCAAATAAGATTTTCAATAATGTTATAATGATTATATTTTTGTATTATAATTTGTTTATAATATAATGTTTTATTGATGTATTAGTATCAAACATGAGTAATGAGAATTCATTCAATTAATTTAATACACTAATAATGATAATGATGATGATGATGATAAGAGTGACATTTAGCGGCATGCTATATGAGCTGCTAAAGCTAAAATATAGCTATAGTTCAAAAAAATGCAGCTCCAATGGTATGTTAAAACTACTGCCAAAAAATAGCTTTGCTATATATTATGTTAAATTTAGCACAAGTTTTACCTATAGCTAAAAGTGTCAACACAATAACATTATCCAAAAATACTGTTCATATTTTTCCTATTCCCTCTCTCAATCAAAATTCCAGAATATTTAAGAATTCAACCAACAGAATTTTGCAAGTCCGGTTGTCCGGCCAGCCGTTCGATTGTCCTTCAAAAATGTTAGCCCAGTATTGGTTAGGCTAAAAAATAGCAACTCAACCGTTGGAGTGACATTGCTATCCTATAACTATTTTATATAGTTCATTGCTAAATTATAACTTTAATTATTAATTTAGCTCTTCACCATTGAATTGCTCTATTATATTATATGGTATATATGATTTGACCATATTTTATGTAGGTGAAGTGTGATGATATTGAAGAGTGAAATTTTTATCATTGTTTTGTGACACGGAGACGGCCATTTCACCTAGCAGACTTCCAATGAACACTATAAAAAAATTTACAATTATAAAAAAATTATTTTTATGAATATTTTGTTTTAAAATGAGAAGCTTTTACATTAAGCCATACTATTTTATATAAAAATTTTGTATAAAGTTTCTGATTAGATATTATTATTTTCCATAAAATATAAAATGATGTCATTGTTTTGTCATCATTGTTTTGTCATCAAACTAATAGTACACACGAACTCTCAATTCATTTGGGCAAAATATCATCAAACGAATAGTTATACCAGTCAAAATATGCATGGGTCTAAGGACTTTTGTTACAATTTATTTTAAATTTTTTAGCTTACTTTTTAAAAAAATAATGATACAAAAATAAAGAATTTGTATATAAATATATAAATTTTATTTAAAAAAATGATATAGTAAACCTTTAATTATTATTTTAAAACAAAAAAACTCGTAAAATTATTTATTTTTTAAAAAAATAATACTATTATATCATTTTTGTCAAAACGTTTTGTATAAGTATCATTTTCTATTTTAAATGCTTAAGTAATTGTTGTTTAAAATTTTTCAATTTTTCCGTGTATTTATTTTTAGAGAACTTACAAAAATAAATAAAAAAATCTAAATATTTGATTCTTATAATATGTTTTAAAGGAATTTTGGGTAATATAATACCTCAAAATATTTAGGATAAGTTATACTGATGTTAGCAAAAATTTAGTTTGGATCAAATCGACAGACAAGATTCAATAGAGAACCCCAAATTTTACAAACAACAAATAGATCAAACAACTATGGTTGGTATCCTATGTCTTGACAGATTGAAGAACTTCTTTGGAGATTATCGATAGAGAGAAACAAATTAAAAACTGATATTGTATTGCAAAATTGTTACTTGTTACAAAGATGTGAACAAGAACAAAAAAAATAAAAAAAAAGCTCACTGATTATACAAACCAGAAAACCATCACAAAAACACTAAATTAAAACTACTGCTAGAGAGAATAACCTACTCCTATGATATGTTAAAGTAATCTACTCCTTGTTAAAACAATCTTCTGTGCAAATAAAAAATTTGAAACAAATCAAACAAATAAAAATAAATTATTTACAGAAATTATTTTACCGAAATGAATAAGTACAAAAATAGATCATGTCGAGTGTGTGATACTCTGTCCTTAAGACAAATTCGCCCCGCTTCGGTACTTACGGATAAATGGCGTTTATCTCCTAAGATACAATGATCTACACAGATTGTAGTAGCACTCCAAACAATCTATACGGTGAACCAAACCTGTGTTCTATACTCTCAGATTTTTTTTCTCTGAAAACTAGTATGAAGAACAATGCACACAAAGAGCAAAATCGGGAAGAGAAAAACAAATTTCTGGATGGCAAACTGCTGGAAGATGATCTCTATTTATAGGTAACCAGGTGGCTATTGGGAAGAGCCGAACAGGTACAAAAGGAATGAACATATCTATTTTCAAACTGGAATAGGTGCAAAATAGTTTTAGATTTATTGGAAACTGCTGGGTAATTTTCAAACTGTTAAGAGCAATTTTAATCTGTTGGAATTGGACCGAAAAGGCACTGTATGGACAGGAAAATTTGAATTCAAATTTGACACAAAATTTGAATTAATTTCGTTCAAAAAAAATAATTTTCCTGCAAATTTTTTTGGAAACAATTCAAATAAATTGTCTAAAAAATTAATATTAAAACTGACCCGACCCACAACCCACATGCGTGCTCGGTACGGCTCAGCTCGGATGGTCGGATGGACGGCGGCGGTGGCACGCGCAGGTGTGGTGGTTTGAGCCCAAGATTCACTTTGTTCATAACTTCTCCCTTCTACAAACTTCGGGTGCCCCTTCGGGCTCAACCCAAGTTTTCCACCTAAAGCTTATATACCCACATAAGCTCACTTAAAGTTTCAATGTGGGACAACCCATTCTAAAGAAACCCACATTTTACTCTTTAATAGTCCATTCCATGAACCCGAAAACGACGCCAACTTCTCATTCACTCATAAATGGCTTTGATGAACTGTCTTCACCGTATGACTTGCCAAGCGTCAAGGAACACGTCACCTCTTTGGATCCACCCTAAAAGACGTTTGGAACCCACTCAAATTGGGCTCAAAGTTGACCCAAAATATGCCTATAAAACCATAAATTCCAACAATCCCCCACATGAATAGAATTTGACGAAGAGAAGATGCAACAACATGATCTAATTACAGAGAGTACAGAAATTGGAAATATTCTACAAAGGATAGGTAACTTTGGGCTTTGAACCTTCCATTGTGAGACACTATCGGATTTACTAGTTAACCAGTGAACATGATGTCTTGAATTGTTCAGCTATTTGTGTAAACAAAGACAATAGAACTCACACGGTATATTACCAGACACAGTTTAGTTCTCACTATTGTGTTCATTTTGGCCCTAAATAACCTAGTCTTTCATGAGTGCTCTAGAGAATTGTAGCTGTACGGGGGGAAAATATCTGATACCGCCCGTACTCTTCACGTCCAAGCTTCGCTTCAATCCGATTAACTTGTGAACGCAATGGCGGTGAGCTACTTGGCAGTGTGTTGCCGAAAAACCCCTTTGACGATCAAGTTAGCACACATTCAGATAGAAAGAGAAAGAGAGAGAGAGAGAGAGGGGAGGGGGAGCAGACTGAGTGCTAGAGTTTCTCTCACCAATTGATGTTCCCTTCCTCAGCATGGGGGGCGCAGTCTTACTTATATACTTTATGCATGCACGTCTACATCCATTTGCCTTCTGACACGTGGGCTTGCTCTCCTACGTGTCAACGCAAATTTAGCAAAACACTACCTAATCAAATTGTCAAACCGGCGTTGGCGCAAACGAACAGCCCGGCGGCGCTACCCCGGCCCCCCTGTGACCGTATCACTCTCCGAGGACATACAGTGCTATTAGCTGAGCTCTATTGCGACCGAGCTTAACAGTCCTCCGCTGTGATTGAGCTACTGCTCGGTTGGGCCGGTCTACGGAGGATCCCACTCGCTGAGCTAAATGAGCGAACAACAGCAACCGAGCTGGCAGAGAATCATCCCGGCCAAATCTGGTCTAAACTTCAACCGAGCAAACTCCACTTGGAACGGCCAAGCCCAGCTCGGCCTAAAAACGCTCGGACCACTTTCAGCCCAGCCAATACCGCGGCCTAAGGCCAGTTTATAAAATCTCCCTCTCAATTGCCCCTTAATTCCGTCCGCGTTAGCGTGACTGGGATTACATGCTCCGGCCGCGGTCGTTCCTCTGCCCGGCCGTACGCCACAAGACATTAACCACATTAAGCCCTATGCTCGGTCTCTTGACTTGCTCAATCGGCGCCTCGACTTACCAACCCGTCTTTTCAATATTGACGCCGCCGTCATTATGGACACGCGTCATTCACTCATTGGCCTCGAACAGCCAACCCCGCCGTTTCTTCACATTCGAATTTTGGCGCTTCTTTTTCCCTTCTTATAGTTATCGTCCCTCATCTCATTCCCCTTCTTATTCTATTCATCTTCATTTGCAAAACCACCCTGTGATCGAGAGCTCTCACTCGCACTCATCCTATTGAGATCAGAGCATCCACGCAAGCACATTCCACACCTTCGCCGTCGCTGAAGGCCACCGTCCCACTGCTTCAAGCCACCGTCCGAGGCCCAGTCTGTAAGTCTTCGACTCTCCTCCGCTCTTCCTCTGTTACTCATATTCTTACTGTACAACTGGGCTTGTGATTGTCATAGTTGAGTCTAGGGCATGGCAACAGTAGGTTTTAGGACTTCGAATGAAGTAAACATAGGATGTAGCCCCCAAAAACCACCTCTGCCCCTTCTTCCTCAACTGTTCATCATCTTCTGTGATGAACACGCGAGGATCTGGGACAGATCGAGCTCCAGGTCCTCATTTGATCCCAAAAAATACCAAAACCGGGCAAGTTATAAGTTTGTGAGATTTGGGTTGGAACCGAGCTAACAGAATGCTAGACCGCTCGACCGGGCTAATATCAAGTCCGCTCGAGCGACTGGGCTTCTGGGCGTGCCAATGTGACCGAGGTGCTACTGCACTTCCTGTGACCGAGCTAAAACCGAGCTCATTTGCGCGACCGCGCTGCCACTTACACTTGACTTTTATTGCAGAGTCCTAGGGGACCAGACACCAACACCAGGGCTCTCAAAGGCCGGGCAGCCATCGCACAAAACTCCGCCAAACCATCACCGTCGTGCTGAAGCAGGCCGGCTTCACATAGGGCATTACCGCTTCCTAGTTAACACGCCGGGCGCACTAGCCGTGTTCTGGGAGGAGTATGGCGTCCTTGAAGATGTCCACCTTGAGCTCGGTGTAGAAGACACCACTCCTTAGGATAGACTAGATCAATGCCCCTTCACCGTACTGTCCATAATCGAGGGAGGTCTACGCTTCCCGGTTCAGCCTCTAATGTGTGAATTCTTGAGGCGGACCGGGTTAGCGTCGATACAAGTTTCGACAAACACCTTCAGAATAATAAACGGGGTAGCCGAGCTAAACAACCAGCTTGGCCTGAACCTAGGCTTGGCCGAGATACTGCGCCAATACACCATTGGGCACACAGCTGATGGGTTCAGCTATTATCTGAAAATTAGACCGGGCAAGGAAAAACTAGTAACCGGCACCCCTGATAAAGATTTGCACGACGACGACTTCTTCTGCGTATCTGGGAATTATGAGACGGCTGATGTGCCCGGTTGGTATATCAGCAAGAACTTCGGTTCCACATGTAAACCGCGCTCTCTAATCGGTCAAATTACTTTCCTTTATTGTTTTGTACTAATTGTTCTTTTCCTTGCAGCTATCGAAGCCTTGCAAGCGAACTACTTCAATCCAGACGAGGCTGCCATCAGAGCCGTGCTGCGGTATCGTCACCGAGATTGCCACGACTTTCTCGGATACATACCAAGCTATAGATACTCGGCTCCCCGCAGAAGTAGAGTCACATACTTTTTGTGAGCCCCATCCCGTCCGCCCGATCCAACACTACTGGACGTGCCACTAATCCGGCTAACAGAGGAAGAGGAAATGGCCAAACGGAGCCGTATCAAGAATCTCATCACCGCCACGTCATCCGAGTTACCGAGCATCCCTCCCGGCGCCTCAACTGCCGGTCAAACATCTGGGACCGTGATTGCCCTAGCGTCGACCACTGCGGTGCCGGCCAGCAAGGAAAGTCGCCGACCGAGAAAAAGGCCTCGGTCCACTGACCCAACTGCCCAGCTTATAGCCCGAGTTAAGCACCGAGCAACCAGCAGAGGGCTTTGAGCCAACACCCCCATGGCAACCACAATTAAAACACTGGGGTAAGGAGATCTCCGTGAACGCCTTGGTTAAGGGCGATAAAGAACATCTCCTTGCTTTTGACCTGACAAAAGCACTATTTCTACCGAGCGACGTGACCGGCAGTGACCACGTGCCTGACACCCGGCTCGTGAAGTCCTTGGTTAAATCTATGACATGGGTAAGAGCTCTGCGCGTTTAATCAAATTTGCCCAAGTGTTTGCATAATTAATTTTCTTATTTGAACTCTAACGCGCCCTCTTGCAGGCCATCCAGAAATAACATCTCATGATGGACCGGATTCACAAGCTTCGGCAAAAGGTGACCGATGCCGCTGATTAGGTCAAGCATCTAGAAACCGAGCTAGGGAGGTCTAAGGCCTCGCTTGAAATGGCCAATGCTGACAACGCAAGACTCCTTGGCCAACTCGGCAGGGCCGAGCAAGAGAGAGATGAGCTGAAAGCCCAACTTGCAGCCAAAAAAGAAGCAAAGAAGGCCACCATGGACGAGGCCAACAATCTCGGTTTCCAGGAGACTGAGGACAACTACACCAAGCAAGTCGAAGCCACCAAGGACATATATTTCAAGTTTGGTTAGAAGGCCGCTTGCGAAAAGCTCGGCCAAGGATCGAAGACCGAGGTGTTTGCTTCTCCTCCCCCGGCCTTCCTGCCGGCCTACCTGATTCCTTACGCCAAAGAAGTCTTCAACGCCTTGCAAGAGGAGGCAGAAAAAGAGACTGAGGACGAGGGTAGCCAGCAGGAGCTCAGCGAAAAGGAAAGGGCTACTGTTGTTGACCTAGAGGTCGCGACGGAAGAAGCCAGGGATGAGTTTGCCGACCTCTCCCCATTAGCGTAGCTTATACTTGTTCCTTTAGATTTCTATTTGAATTTTTGTAACTGGGCTACTAGCCCCACTATATGTACCAAATTTTCCAATCAATGAAAAGTTCTCATTTTGTTTATACTTTTGCACTGCTTGATGTAGTCTTCCATTTAACCACACTATTCTTGCCCGGAGTATTACAGACTAATTGAACCAGGAAAATTATCTCGGTCGTTAAAGACACGAAAATTATCCAGAGTTGAGGAGATCGCCAGCTCTACTTGCCAGGCTAAAACAGCTCGGCTATATCTGGAGTTGAGCAAATCACCAACTCCTTCAGCCGGGACAAAACACCACGGCTAGCTTACTTGAATCAAAACATCTCGGCTAATATACTTGAGGAAGATATTAACTCTTCATGCCGGGGTAAAGCATCTCGACTAATCCTTCAGGGTTGACCAAATCGTCAACCCTTTTAGCCTAGGTAAATCATCTTGGCTAAACATAAGAGATGAGCAAATCATCAACTCTTTTAGCCGGGGTAAAGCATCTCGGCTAGAACCTCTGAGTTGAGCAAATCATCACCTCTTTTAGCCGGGTAAAACATCTTGGCTAAAACCTCAGAGTTGAGCAAATCATCAACTCTTTTAGCTGGGGTAAAGCATCTCGGGTAAAACATAAGAGTTGAGTAAATCATAAACTCTTTTAGCTAGGGTAAATCATCTCGGCTTTAAAGGCGCATGCCCCTTATTTACTACATTACTTTGAGCACAACAAACTTCCCAAGCAGAAATGATTCGTTTCTATTATATTGGCAAATGGAGTATTACATTCAAAAATGAAGGGGAAACTTGGCCTTTCACAAAAAATTACATACAAAAGACAAAGGCTAAAAATAGTACAGTTTGAGGTTGGCCGCATTCCACGGCCTGAGTACGCTTTTGTCATCCAAGTCCTCTAAGTGGTACGCCCCCTTGCCCGCCAGACCGATTATTTTGTAAGGCCCTTCCTAGTTTGCCCCCAGTTTTTCTTCACCCGGCACCAGTGTGTTGCCCATCACCTTCCTTAAAACCCAGTCCCCGACTTTAAACGGTCTGGGGTGCACTACTTTGTTGTACTTCCTGGACAATTCTTGTTGATATGCGGCCACATGGATTAATGCATTTTCTCGGCGTTCATCAGCTAGGTCTAATTTCAGGGCGATGGCTTTAGAGTTCAACTCGGGCTCAAAATTTTCGTTACGGATGGTGGGCATGCCGATCTCTAATGGAATGACCACCTCTATGCCATATGCCAGGGTAAAAGGGGTCTCCCCGGTCGAAAATCGCGGGGTCGTTTGATATGCCCAGAGGACATTAGGGAGTTCCTCGGCCCATTTGCCTTTGGCTTTCTCCAACCTTTTTTTCAACCCATCCAGAATGGTCTTGTTAAATGCTTCGGCTTGGCCGTTAGACTGCGGGTAGGCCGGGGTGGAATTGTAGAATTCGATCTTCAAGTCCTCACAAAATCCCCTGAATAGTCGTCCGTCAAACTGGGTGCCATTATCAGAAATCAAAGCCTTGGGGACGCCAAACCGTGTTATTACGTTCTGCCAAACAAAACGTTTGACGTCCTTCTCTTTAATGGTCGCTAAGGGCTCGGCTTCTACCCACTTAGTGAAGTAATCTGGAGCTACAATGAAGAACTTCCGGTTGCCAGGCACTGTCGAGAGTGGTCCCACTATGTCCAGCCCCACATTGCAAAAGGCCAAGGGCTTGTGAGGGGAAGAAGTTTTCTGGCCGGCTAGTGAATTTGGTGGGCGAACTTTTGGCACTTTTCACATTTTCTAACATATTTATGCGTATCCGCTTGCATGCACGGCCACCAGTATCCTTGCAAAATAGCTCAGTAGGCCAAAGATCTCCCTCCGATGTGACTTCCGCACATGCCTTCATGGATCTCGTACAAGAAAGCTTCCACGTTGTTTGGATGAACACACTTGAGGTACGGACCAGTGAATGACTTTTTATATAGAGCACCAGATAGAGAGAGCCAAAACTGCTCTGACTTCACCCGGACTTTATGTGCTTCCTTCTTGTCGATCGGAAGGGTCCGTTCTTTCAGAAAGAGAATGATAGGGTCCATCCAAGAGGGACCAAGCTCGGTGCAGAATACTTCCGTCTATTCTGAGTCCTCAATACTAGGTCTTGGAAGAAACTTGATCAGGAGAGGATTGGGAGTTGAACTGTCGAACATGGAAGCGAGACCGGCCAACTCGTCTGCTCGGCCGTTTTCTTCACGACCAATTTGTTAGACTCTTATCGCTTAGAATGCCTTGATGTGTTCTCTCACTAGAGCCTGGTACTTGGCCATTCTATCATCTTTGGCCTCGTACACTCCAGACACTTGGTTGACAACGAGTTAGGAGTCGTTGTAGACCATCAGCTCGGATGCGCGTAACTGGAGCGCGCTTTTAAGTCCGGCCAGCAGTGCTCCGTACTCAGCCTCGTTGTTTGACGTTGGGAATCCGAGTGAGATAGAGTGTTCGATGGTTAGACCGTCTAGCAAGATCAAAACTATGCCCAGTCCGGCGCCATGCCGATTAGAGGCGCCATCTATAAAAAGTTTTCACATTTCACCAATGAAAAGTTTCCAACATTTTAAGGGATACTAGGAGGCTTGAAGGTTGATGGGATCAAGATCACTCGGCTGCCCGGCTATGTCTGCTACAAGCTCGCCGTTGATTATCTCAACAGACAGGTCTTCATCCCCCTTCGGCAATATTGTGCCGAACCAACAGGTTGACCTGTTATTCCCAAGTCCATCGTCGCATCGCCAATCTGAAATACACTTCTGATTGAAATTTTTGTGGACATGCGCGCAAGTTTCGCGTCGCCGACATCACTTCGTTGTGCAATTTTCGTTGTGCTTACACTCGCCACCCCGGTTGCCGCGGTAAGATCCACCGGGCATACCAGGTGAATTCTAGGTGAGAATTCAGCAATGTAACGCCCTCAAAATAAACCCATAATATATATAATAATGACATGCATTGATAAAAGAAAACAAAATATTATTCCATTCATCAGAGTATTCTTATTAAAAGACATTACATGTAACATCGAAAGTAAATGCCCTACGGGCTTACATCTTTCCAAGCCAACACTTGGACACAAAATGTGAGTACTAACTCAACTACAAATTAAGCCATCGGCTTGAGTTTACATGTAATATCAAATAACAAATAACAAAAAAAAAAAAACAATTCTTCAAATCCAAATCCTTCCAAGCTAAGTCCTTGGAGGTAGCGTGTCACCTGGACCTGAAAATGATGTTCCCGTATAGGGTGAGCCACAGCCCAGCAGAAATATACTAAACCAAATATAAGAATTGACTAAAGCAATAGCATTCGATAGATGGTTAACACTTATAAATCCATTATATCATTATACAATTTCATGACAATAATGTCCATGATATGTTTCACTTTCCATTATTATTCAACTTTCCATTTATACAAACATGGCTCAGAACCTGGCCAAACAATGTAATGAGATTACACCTCATATTAACATTACTTCCAATATCAACAATTTAAGTGAGACAAAGGCTCAAACTAAAACACTTCCATAAATCGATAAGTACACATATATGCTGTACTAATACACTTCCATACATCAATAAGTACACAGATTTGCTGTACTAATGGAGTCCATCCCCTTTCTCCTCCCAAACAGGTTTGAGAGTCCATCCCCTATCTTCCCTCAAACCATGGAGTACATCCCCTATCTCCTCCCAAACAATATGCATATACAATGTATTTAACACTTCTCATATACAATATTCAATCAATACACGTATTTGCTGCATTAATTCAACTGTCATATTCAATGACTTATCCAATGTGATTAGTTTCAGTTTTCCCTAATCAGCATGCATTGTCTACAACAATCACGACTATCCTCCACCGATAGCCCAAAACAGTTATTTCTAAACAGGAAATAAATGTATCAACAAACATAAACTCAACATTTTCATAGGTGAGTGATTAAACTATCCAACTACACCATTTAATCTCATAATTCCCCAATTTCAAGAATTAAACTTAATTCCACATTTTTCTCTAAATTAATTATGCAAATTAATTTATTACAACAATTAGGTTTTTTCCCCTTTTTCCTCAAAATTAACCCTAAGGTTCAATTTTATCAATTTAATACTATCAATGTCATTTTTCATGACTTTCAAACACATGGAGTTTAATATATAAAACTTCCCTTTTTCTCAAATTATAAATCAAACCCCAAAATTACCCAACGACACCAACATATCAAAATGACCAAAACTTAGGACAAAACTTATAATATGGAGTAGGGTATCCCTACCTCGAAGTGAAGAACTCGAATGGAGAAGATGATGAAAATCCAAAGTGCTCCAAATCGCCAAACTTTCAGATTAAAACAAAGCCCTCGCAACCCTCTATCTTTTTAATAAAGAACCTAGGGTAGAAACACCCTAAAAATAGATGAAACCTAAGAGAGAAGGTGAGTGAAGGGAGAGAGAACACGGACCTAGGGTTTTGAAATCAAAAAGAGGATGAAAAAGTGTATTTAAAACCGCTGCTGCATTTTTATATAAAACAGGCTCGCTCGAGGGAAGGATTGGTCGCTCAAGCGACCAGACACAAGAAAGCCTCGCTCGAGCGAAGAAAGTCTCGCTCGAGCCAAAAACTCGAAGCTTCAGGTCTGCAACCCAGAAGCACGCTCGAGCAACAGAATGCTCGCTCGAGCGAAGAACTCGAAAACATACACCTAGCTCGCTCGAGCGAAGAAAAGCTCACTCGAGCCAAGAATTACAGCTCTCAGGTCTATACCTAGACGCAGTCGCTTGCTCGAGCGAAGAAACCCTAGCTCGAGCGACGAACCAAAAACAAAGAGCTCGCTCGAGCGACAAACTGCTCGCTCGAGCGAAGGACTAAAATTCTGGGCAGCAACCATTTGCTCCCAAACACTCCCAACTTGTAACAAACCTGCCCAATACATCCTATAACTCAAAAATAAGGAATTAAAGGACAATAACAACAAATATATAACCACAGGATCTACGGAACGTAAGTCCGGATACAACAACCAAATGGAAAAAGACCGGGGTCGCTATAAGCAACAAAGCCGGCCGATACTTGGGCTTTGATGGCGGTACGGGGTTGAAACTTGACATCGAATTGCCCTAGTTCGACTGCCTACTTTAGAATTCGGCCGGAGAAGTCCGCCCACTCAAATAAGGCTTTCAGAGGGAATTCGGTCAACACCACGATTGTGTGAGCATGAATGTAGTGCGCCAATTTCCTGGAGGCCATCATTAGTGCCAAAGCAAGTTTTTCCAACGGCAAGTACCACGACTCTACCAGCAGCAGGGTTTTGCTCACATAAAAGATAGGGAGATGCTGGATGCCTTCTGCCCGGACAAGCACTGCACTAATTGCATGTTGAGAGACAGCCAGACAAAGGTAGAGCTCTTGGCCGGGCTTGGGTGTTACCAAGAGCAGTGCGGAAGACAAATATGCCTTGAGCTCACCCAAGGCCTTATCACATTCTTCGTCCCATGAAAACTTGGACTTCAAAGCTCAAAAGAAAGGTCGGCAACGATCTGATGACCGGCTTATGAATCTATTAAGCACGGCTGCCATACCGGCAAGATGTTGCACGTCCTTTGCTGAGTTGGGCTGCTTCAACTCTTGTATGGCTCTGATTTGTAAGGGGTCCGCTTCGATGCCTCGGTTAGTGACTAGAAAGCCAAGGAATTTCCCTGACCCCACACCGAAGGCACACTTCGACACATTCAGGCGAAGCCTGTGTTGCTTAAGAATGGCGAACATCTCGGCTAGGTCAGACAAGTGGTCGGCATGCTGCTTGCTTTTGACCACCATGTCATCGATGTAAGCCCACATCGTGCGGCCTAGCAGAGGGGCAAACATCTTGGTCACCATCCTCTGGAAAGTTGCCCCGGCTTTCTTCAAACCAAAAGGCATGACTCTATAGTAGAGCAATCCCCTCAGAGTTGTAAAAGAGGTTATCTCGCGATCGGGTGCATGCATGGCGATCTGGTGATAGCCGCGATAGGCATTTAAGAAACTAAGCTGGTTATGTCCGGCTATAAGATCCACTAGCTGGTCTATTCTAGGCAGAGGAAAGCTATCTTTAGGGCAAGGTCGGTTGACCATCTTGTAATCAACACAAACTCGCCACTTCCCATTCTTCTTGGATACCACGACCGTGTTCAAAACCCACCGAGGGTAGTGCACTTCCTGGATTGCCCTAGCTTCCAGTAGGTTCTTGACTTCCTCTGTAACTACCTCGGCGTGGTGAAGGGCGGATCTCCTCATTCTTTGAATGACAGGACGCGCATCCGAGAAGACATTGAGTTGGTGGCAAATAAAGCTTGGATCTATGCTAGGCATATCGTATGGCGTCCATGCAAAGACTTTGATATTCGCTACCAAGAACTCCACCATCTCGGTCTTTTCTTGGGCGGTCAGGCTAGATCCCAGCAAAAAGAACTTGTCAGGACTTTCTGTGTCGATCCGTACGTCCACCAACTCTTCAACAGCCTTTTCCTCGACCCTAGTGCCCACATCATCAAGGACACTTTGGTCGTCCGGACCTTCAATCATTTGCACGAAGCCTTTGGCAGCTCAGCTCCCATTCACTGCCATGAAACACTAATTTGACATGACTTGATCGCCCCAAATCTCCTCAATTTTCCCCGTAGCCGAGGAGAACCTCATGACCTGGTGGTAGGTTGACGTTACCGCCTGCATGGCGTGAAGCCATCCCCTACCTAGGATCAGATTGTATGTGGACGGCACCCTTAATACCCAGAACTCCACCTGCTTGACCATGGATCCGGCTTTGACTGATAAGATTATCTTTTCCATCGGCCACTCCGGTTGTGAGTTAAAACCAACTAGTGGTGAAGTTGCCGAAACCAAGTCTGTATCCCGGAGTTTGAGCTGTTTAAAGGCGTCGTAGTACATGATCTCGACCAAGCTACCTTGGTCGATCAAGATACGCTTAACATTAAATTCCTTGACGCAAAGGGTGACCACTAGGGCATCGTTGTGTGGCAATTGAATGCACTCAAGGTCCCTGCTGGAGAAGCTAATCACATTTTTCTCTTCAGTCTTACCTCTTTTAATCGCGGGCTGGACTGACAACATTTCCCTCATATGTTCTGCTTTTTTTATCATCCCTCAGAGCTCGCATACCTGCGCCAGCTCCACTATACCATGGATCACATTGACCACTCCTTGGGGTGGTGCCTCTAGGTCATCCAAGCCACTCGGCTCAGCCGGTGTGTGGTGCGCGGCCCTGACGCCCCCATCGATGTAACAATCCAAGTGACCGGTTGCGACTAACTCCTCCAAGTGTTGCTTCAAGAGCAAACAGTCCTCCGTCCAGTGCCCTCGCTCCATATGAAATGTGCAACGGTACCGCGGATTGAAGCCCTTTTGCGCATCGCCTAACTTAGCAGGAAACCGGACGTAAACCTCGTCACGGATTTCACTAAGTATGCGGTAGATTAGAATCTTAAAAACCGTGGTGATGCCCGTCCTAGCGTTCAACTTTCTGATTGCGTCTGCTGCGTCACCGCGGGGATATTCTATTCGGTCATTGTGGCGACCTTTACCTCGGTTTCTACGATCCTGACCATGGTTAGATTCCCTTGCGCGGTCACTTGGACAGTTTATCTCTTGTCTGACCTTATATACTTTTCTAGCCACCCTTTTGTTTGTTGCCACTAGATTTGTCTTCACGGTGGACGCCGCCGCATCATCCTTTACTCAAATGTGCTCATTGATACGTTGCATCAGCTGCCCCATGGTAGTTGGTTGGTTCATTGTGAGTGAGTCCCTCAGCCTATGTCCGACCGGGAGATCGCGCTTATATTGGGTGATCACCAGGTTGGTCGGGCAATCTAGGATTTCGTTGAAGGTTTCCCAATACCTGGCGTTATATGATTTGAGGGAGTCGCTTGATTCCAACTTGACGCTCAGGAAGTGGTCCACTTCCTTTGGTGTTTTGGTGTTGGTTTTGATCAAGTCACGAATGCTTCCGCCAACTGCTGCCACCTTTCGATGCTTTCTTCCGAAAGCCTCTCAAACCATTTCAAGCCCAACTCACCCAAACTCGATAGGAAAATAAGGCACATAAGAGCATCATTATGCCTGTGTCTAGCCATGACCTGCCGGAAGTGGCTTACATGCATGTACGGATCGGTTTTCTCGTCATAAAGCGTAAACTTGGGCTGATAAAAGCCCACTGGGAGCTGTGTGGTCTCTATCTCAGGGGAGAAGGGGGTAGCGCTCAGCCTCGCCAAATCTTTGTCCAAAGGGACAGGCACAGCTGAATGGGGTGGTGGCATTATGACTTCCTCACTGGCGTGACCTCCATAGGATAACCGCTGGAGCGCCGACACCCTTTGAACCTCCCCGTCGGTGAGCTCGTTCCTTTAGGATGTCCCTTAAATCTTCCGAACGAGCGGAGTAGAAATATCTCGACGTCGTCGGCAGACGAGAGGGATGGTAGCTACTATCTTGCGCGCTAGACTTCTCCGCAGGTGGGTCTGAATCTCCAACCGCATAGCTTCTGGTGATGGAGAGGGAAGGCATGTGCCGCTGGTTTTGACTACTTGAGCGGCGGGGTTGGGTGCGCTCACTGTGGTCACCCACTACAGCAACATCTTTCCCTTTTACTTGCCGTTTGAGAGATTCCATCTCTGCCGCCATTCTCTGGATGACGGCGTCTTAGTCCTTCAACTTGTGCTCCAAGCGTTGAGCGTGCAACTCTCTTCGCCGCCAGTGTCCATTTGGACTTCGCGAGTGACCAAGCTCCTGGTGCGCTTATCTCGTGCATCTCTAAGAAGTCCTCCTGGGGAAGTCTCCAGGCCCGTCATGTTCGGAACAGTGGGAAGTCTGTCTCTCTGACGGACTGACTCTAGGGTAATACCATTGATGGCAGACAACGGTATTCGTCGTTGTTTGCCATGGAAGGCAATCCGATGAGCTTGGAGGGCAAGGTTGTCACGACCCAAACCCGCCCCTAAGGGTTTAGTATCGTAACCAGCCAGTAATCCGTAATTACCAAAGGCCTGCTTAACAGTAATAACAATAATACAGAGTAAGGGGCTAACGGAAGCCAAACAGTAAATAAAAGATGTCTAATGAGCTGTGAAAATCTGAATGGAAAAAAGACTTTTATAGACTAGTTCACATCATAACCATAAACATATATATGTGTCAAATACACGTAACATAAGGTTAGGGACCCAATCCCTTCACCATAACTGTACAGTCAAGAGTCTTAAGCATTCATTACAAAATAGGGACAAAAGGGTGAATCTGAGACACCCCAAAACAGCCTTGGCTTGAACGAACTCAGAATCCCGAAGTGAGGCACAATAGTTGGCTTGACAAAACATGAGCTTAACTTGACGCTCCTAGCTTCGGTCCGGTGCCTCGCCACCTACATACATATATAAACAGTGAGCTAAAGCCCAGTGAATAACAAATGCGTAACGGGGTCAAGAATGAATGTCCTTTCAGTAATTAAAATAGTCATTTGCATCAGTAAATCAGTTATTCAATCAGTGGCTCCTATTTCATACCATATCAATCAATTAGAAATCATAGCAGTCATACGTGGTACATCCAATAGCAGAACAGTACAGTAGGTCTTAATAGACCGAACAGTCAGTTGATGGCCATCAAAATAGTAAACAGTAAACAGTAGTAGTTCCCAACATTGGAATTGACAAAGATCTCTATAACAGTAGCAGTAACAGTAACAGTAATAGTAAGTTGCTATGGATGCCACGAGTACAGTTTACAAATAGGACAAACATTCATTCAGTAAACAATGTCATTTCAGAAAGCAGTACAGTCAATCGTTCAGAAAGAATTATAATTGAACGTATCTTTACAACATTGTTACTCACAGATTACTGGGCTATAGGCAGGCTAAACAGCGTCCTCGGGTGCCAACCCTACACAGTTATAGAACGAACACATACTAGGTTACACACTTGGGATTAATAACCTAGCCCCTTAACTTGACTTGGTGTGGTTCTATAACATTATCCTCATTAAAATGCCTTAAACATGGCCTAGAAATGCCTAGGATGAAATGAGGATGCAAAAATGTACTTTAAGGCACTTTTCAAAATTTGCTGAAAATAGGGGTCTCGCTCGAGCGTGGCTTTCTCCGCTCGAGTGGACATGCAGACAAAGAAGCTCCGCTCGAGCGTGACTTCCCCCCCTTGAGCGGACTGCAAACTCAAAAAAAAGTACTGGTTGCACATTTTTCACGCTCGATGGACGCTCGACCCACGATCGAGCGTAAGACCCAAACGCTCGCTCGAGCGCGGATTACCTCGCTCGAGCGAACTTCAAAACACATGAACTTCTGAGCATATGCATTTCACGCTCGAGTGTGACTATCGACGCTCGAGCAGAAGTGCATGTACTCAGAGTGTACGCTCGAGCGTGAAGTCCTCCGCTCGAGCGTGGATCAAAAATCTGGAATTTCCAGATTGATCCTCAAGCACAAAACTCAACTCTTAAAGCTTCAAACTCAATTTTTCTGGGCCAATTTTCTGGAAAATACTTAGGAACTCATAATACAACATGTTTTAAAGATCATTTTATAAAATCAAAGCCCAAAAGTATACCAATTGAACACAAATTCAACCTAAAGTTCAAGAACATGATGTAAATATGCCATGCATGTGTTCATTTGAATTCAAAGCTTCTAACACATGATCAAATGAGCCATTCTCTCAAAAAACATGATGAATTCTTAGATTACAACTATAATCTAGACATGCATGGAAGAATTTCATGCAAAACAACTTCAAACCTCCATAACAAGGACATGCATGTATGAATTCACTCTCAAATCAACACTTTAAGCTAATTCTAGACTCTAATCACCGATTTTCCATGAACCATGCATGAAACAACTTAAATCCATAGTTAAGGGGATGAATTTCCTACCTGAAGTCTTGAATTCCAAATATGGTAGCCTAATTTTGCAAGTCCTCTTCAATTCCTCTAAATTCAAGCAAAATTTCTAGATGAATCAATGTTTTTCTTCCAATCTCTCTCTCACTCACGGTTTGGTCTTGAGAATGGGAAAGATGATGCCAAACAAGTATAAGGTCAAGCAAATGGCCTTGAAAAGGCCCACTAATGGCAAGAGTGTAAATAACTCTAGCTAATGCAATTTAACATGGTTTATTCTAATTTAATCATTCCAAATCAAATTTTAATTAAACTTACCATAAAATTCTATAAATCCTCATTAGCATGTGGCACTAACCAATTTCTGAATTAGTCGCCGATAAGATTTTCAATTCACAATTTGAAAATAAAACATGAACAGATTATTCAATGACAAACAGATAGAAATACATTTAAAACAACACATTCACACAACAATTTAGGATTTCATCTTAATCAATTACTTATCATGCTTAATCACAATTTAACGCTAATCAGAGGTGAAGGTTGTCACAAAGGTTGTGTCTGCAAAGCTTCCTACAGACGGCGCCAATTGTACGGGGAAAAAATATCCGATACCCCCCGTACTCCTCGCGTCGAAGCTCCACTTCGATCCAATTAACCTGCGAACACAACGGGGGTGAGCTACTCGGCGGTGTGTTGTCGGAAAACCCCTTTGACGATCAAGTTAGCACATAATCAGATAGAGAGCGAGAGAGAGGAGCAGATTGAGTGCTAGAGTTTCTCTCACCAATTGATGTTCCCTTCTTCGGCATGGGGGGCGCAGTCTTACTTATATACTTTCTGCGCGCACGTCTACATCCATTTGCCTTCTGACACATGGGCTTGCTCTCCTACATGTCAACTCAAATTCAGCAAAACACTACTTAATCAAACTGTCAAAAGGCGTTGGCGCAAACGGACAGCCTGGCGGCGCTACCCCGGCCCCCTGCCACTGTATCACTCTCCGAGACATACAGTGCTATTAGCCGAGCTCTATTGCGACCAAGCTTCTCAACCCTCCGCTGTGACCGAGCTACTGCTCGGTTGGGCCAGTCTGCAGAGGATCCCACTCGCCGAGCTAAATGAGCGAACAACAGCAACTGGGCTAGCAGAGAATCATCCCGGCCAAATCTAGTCTAAACTTTAACCGAGCAAACTCCACCTGGAACGGCCAAGCCCAGCTCGGCCCAAACAAGCTCGGACCACTTTCAGCCCGGCCAATACCGTGGCCCAAGGCTAGATTATAAAATCTCCCTCTTAGTAGCCCTTCACAAATCTCATAGAACTGGCCCAGTTCAAATTTACATAGGTGATTCTTATGAAGAGTATCCTGCCATATTCCTAGATATTCCTAAATATAAGAATCATTAAAAGTATTACTTAACCTAAAACGCTGCAGCCATCACTATTTCATCATAGAAATGGGTAGGAGTTTGACTTTCCAGTGATCCTTATGAGTCATACACAACTCGGTTGTCCCTTTGAACCTAGATCTTGGGATCTCCAGTCAACTAGGTTGAGTTGCCGTTACGGTAACTCTTATTTAATAGACTTAAGTCCCATTCCCCTCGATGAATTCTCAACTAACTCTCTTGCTAATCCTTTGGTTAGTGGATCCGCTATGTTATTTTTAGACTTCACATATTCAATGGAAATAATTCTAATAGGGAGTAGTTGTCTCACAGTGTTATATCAATGATGAATGTGTCGTGACTTGCTGTTATATATATGACTCCGTGCTCTACCAATTACTGATTGACTATCACAATGTATGCATATGGCAAGCACTGGTTTTGGCCACATTGGAATATCTTCAAGGAAGTGATGGAGCCATTCTACTTCTTCCCTAACTTTATCTAAAGGTATAAATTTTGATTCCATAGTAGACCTAACAATGCAAGTCTGTTTGGAACACTTCCAAGATACAACCGCCCCATCAAGAGTAAAGACATACCCACTGGTGGATTTTAAGTCTCTAGTGTTTGATATCCAGTTTGCATCACAGTATCCTTCAAGTACTGCTGGATATCTAGTATAATTAAGCCCAATGTTAGTAAATTGAAGATATCTTAGAACCCTTATAATTGCTTTCCAGTGTTTTACTCCTGAATTACTCGTATATCTACTTAATTTACTTACTGCATAAGTTGTATATGGGCGAGTACAGTTCATCAAGTACATTAAGCTTCCAATAATTTGGGCATACTCTAATTCAGAAATACTTTCCTGTATATTCTTAGAAAGAAACAAATTAACATTCACAGGTGTTCTAGCAAGATGATCATCATCTTTGCTGAATTTGTCAAGTATTTTCTCAATGTAATGAGATTGTGATAAAACATATCCTTCTGATGTTTTGGAAATTTTCATACCAAGAATTACATCAGCAATCCCCATGTCTTTTATGTCAAAATGTTCATTCAACATTTTCTTGGTAGTTTTAATCATGTCATTTTTACTACCTATGATGAGCATACCATCCACATAAAGGCATACTATAACATAACCTTTGTTTGTGTTTTTAATATAAACACATTTGCCACATTCATTAATTTTGAATCTATTTGACATCATTGCTTTGTCAAATTTTTCATGCCATTGCTTTGGCGCTTGTTTTAAACCATATAATGATTTAACCAATTTACATACTTTCTTTTCTTTTCCTGGAACAGAAAATCATTTTGGTTGTTCCATGTAAATTTCTTCATTTAACTCACCATTTAAGAAAGCAGTTTTCACATCCATTTGATGAATTTCTAGATTGTACAAAGATGCAATGGCAATTAGCATTCTAATGGATGTTATTCTAGTAACTGGTGAGTATGTGTCAAAGTAATTAAGACCTTCTTTTTGTTGATATCCTTTAACCACAAGTCTTGCCTTGTATTTGTCGATTGATCCATCTGCTTTCATCTTTCTCTTGAAAATCCACTTGTACCCAAGAGATTTACAACTTAGTGGCAAATCCACCAATTCCCAAGTGTGATTTGGCAGGATAGATTCAATTTCACTATTTACAGCTTCTTTCTATAAAGGAGCCTCAAGACTGGACATAGCTTCTTTAAAAGTTAAAGGCTCATTTTTTAACAAAAATGTTAAAAAATCTGGATCAAAAGATTTTAAGGCTCTAGCACGTTTACTACGCCTAGGTTCTTATTCCTTATTTTGATCTATCTCTTGCTCTTGTTCTTGATCATGACTAGTAATAGCATCGTAAGATCTTTTGTTAGTACTAGTCTCTTGTCCAGTCCTATTTGGAAATATATGTTCAAAGAAAGGTGCATTCTGAGATTTAATAATAGTATTTACATGTATTTCGAAATGTTCTGACTAATGAATCAAAAACCGATATGCACTACTATTCTTGGTGTGACTTGTTTTTCATGCTCCTCACAAGTGCAATGTGAAACAGTGAAAACGCAAAAAGAGTGCAAATCCAGCAATTCTTTTAAAAAATCGATGTTTGAATTAAATGCCAAAAATGTTTTGCCAGATTTTAGATTTGCCACCTAATTTTTTTTGAGAAATTTAGGAAACCCGAGACTCATGCCAAAGGCTACTTATCCGTCATCACCAAAGTGTCTCAACTCGGGAACTTAGGTACGAGAGGAGAATGTCATGAATTGAGCACCCCACTCACCCGATCAAAGATTGGCCTCTACTAATCATGATGTGATTTTTATTTACATTACATGCTCTTGTTCCAATTATTAATGCTAACCTACTATGTGAGGCACACAAGTATAGATTAATTTGCAAAAATTGGAACGTTTTGATTTCATGTTTGTTTGAAAATTGTTTCTAATACTTGTCACTTGAAAAATGTGAGTTTGTATGTACTTTAATCAATGCATCCCAAGTTTAGCAATTAACCTTCTTCCACCGACATTCAAACAAATATCTCACTTAAGCACTTAGCCTCATGGAAAGCATACTTGATATGGCAACAATCACACGCAATGCAAGATGCTAAAGCAATAAATGCTCACCTAGTACTCCAAGGCAAGCCGAACAAAGCAAAATAATTAAAAAATATGCATGCTCCTAAATGATACAATGTGACCAATGCAACACACACATTTATGCAATTTTTTATAAGCTCGGCTATAAGCGTGGTATGTGATCCAATTCAAGACATGTGATAAATTATGTATTCAAGCAATGAAATTGACATTTTGACATTGGTTAGTATGGTGAGCTGAACCCGAATGTTTCATGAAACAAGTGTATGCGAACATGACACTACAAAAATTTTGATTTTTTACGACAGCATCATGCCGTCTCAAAAAACTTTTAGTGACGGCAAACAAGGGGTCACAATAGAGGGCGTTGCAAAAACTTTTTAGCGACGGCATGATGCCGTCGCCTTTTTTTTTTGTGATGGCATATGCTACTATTTACAACGGCATTTTACTGTCGTCAATAATGTGTAAAAATAAAGACCTTTTGCGACGATTTTTTTTTTTTTTTGCAACGTCATATTTTCTTTTTGTGGCAGCATTGAATATGTTGCCAAAAAAGGTTTTGATTTTTTGCAACGGTGTGGTGCCGTCGCAAAAAATGCAATAATTATTAAAAATGAAAAAATACCTGTTTTTTGCGACGGTTAGGTGCCGTAACCAAAAAAAAAAAGAAGCCCTGCTGTAAATTAATTAAAAATATTAAAATTACCTGTATTCAATGAAAAACAATTTAAAAAGAAACAAATAATTGCATAATAATTTAAAAATTCCTATATAGAAATAACAATTGCTCCATAATAAACATATTCTTGCATTCATAACTATACATCAACAAAATTACCCCGGTATATAATGTTCCATAATACACATATAATATTTAAATACATAATGTTATTCATAATTCAAAATAACATAAACCAAAATTAAATTTTTCTTCAGCATTCTCCGTGGTACAAAAACAAAAATTAGTGACATTCTTCACAGGTATGAAATCCACAAGAAGCAAACTCCTACTCCGGAAATATCTGGAAAAAAAAAATTAATGAAAATATAATTATGTGTTAATATATTAATTACAAAAAAAACATAAAAATTAACTACTACACAATTACAAAGATAATTAAGTAAATAATTGTGCCGAAACTGAAATCTGACTCTAACTCCAAAACCGGGAACCCGAATCAAGTCTCGTCTTCTCCCACAAGTGTCTCGTGCCAAGGCAGTCGTGTGTGCTAAGTTTTGTGCTGATCCGACACTGTTTGGTGATTTTGGGGCGTTAACACCTCAAATTCTAAGTTTTTTAAAGAACTAGTTTACCTAAAGTGAAATCTGGCTCTAACTCCCAAACCGAGAACTCGATTTAAATCTTGTCTTCTCCCATAAGTCTCACGTGCCAAGGCATTCGTGTGTGCCAAGTTTCGTGTTAATCCGACGCCGTTTGGTGATTTTAGGGTATCAACACCTCGAATTCTAAGTTTTTTAAAGAACTAGCTTGCCTAGAGTGAAATCCGGTTTTAACTCCCAAACTAGGAACTCGATTCGAGTCTCGTTTTCTCCCACAAGTTTCTCATGCCAAAGCGGTCATGTGTGCCAAGTTTCATGCTAATCCGATACCATTTGGTAATTTTGGGAGGCTAACACCTCGAATTCTAAGTTTCTTAGGAAACTAGTTTGTCTAGAGTGAAATCCGGCTCTAACTCCCAAACCGAGAACCCGTTTCGAGTTTCGTCTTCTCCCACAAGTCTCTCATGCCTAGTCGGTCATGTGTGCCAAGTTCCGTGCTACTCCGACGCCATTTGGTGATTTTGGGGCATTAACACCTCGAATTCTAAGTTTTTTAAAAAACTAGTTTGCCTAGAGTGAAATCCGGCTCTAACTCTCAAACTAGGAATCCGATTCGAGTCCCGTCTGTTCCCACAAGTCTCTCGTGCCTAGGCGGTCGTGTGTGCCAAGTTTCGTGCTACTTCAACGCCGTTTGGTGATTTTGGGACGTTAACACCTCAAATTCTAAGTTTCTTAAGAAACTAGTTTGTTTCTTAAGAGTGAAATCCGACTCTAACTCCCAAACCGGGAACCTTATTTGAGTCTCGTCTTCTCCCACAAGTCTCTCGTGCCTAGGCGGTCGTGTGTGCCAAGTTTTGTGCTACTCCGACGCCATTTGGTGATTTTGGGACGTTAACACCTCGAATTCTAAGTTTCTTAAGAAACTAGTTTGTTCCTTAAGAGTGAAATCCGTTTCTAACTCCCAAACCGGGAACCTTATTTGAGTCCCGTCTTCTCCCACAAGTCTCTCATGCCAAGGCGGTCGTGTGTGCCAAGTTTCGTGCTAATCCGACGCTGTTTGGTGATTTTGGAGCATTAACACCTCGAATTCTAAGTTTCTTAAGAAACTAGTTTGCCTAGAGTGAAATTCGACTCTAACTCCCAAACCGTGAATCCGATTCGAGTCCCATCGTCTCCCATAAGTCTCTCATGCCTAGACGGTCGTGTGTGGCAAGTTTCGTGCTACTCCGACGCTGTTTGGTGATTTTGGGGCATTAACACGTCGAATTCTAAGTTTCTTAAGAAACTAGTTTGCCTAGAGTGAAATCCGGCTCTAAATCCCAAACCAAGAATCCGATTTGAGTCCCGTCTTCTCCCACAAGTCTCTCATGCCTAGGCGGTTGTGTATGGCAAGTTTCGTGCTACTGCGATGCTGTTTGGTGATTTTGAGGCATTAACACCTCGAATTCTAAGTTTCTTAAAAAACTAGTTTGCCTAGAGTGAAATCCGGCTCTAACTCACAAACCGGGAATCCGATTCGAGTCTCGTCTTTTCCCACAAGTCTCTCATGCCTAGGCGGTCGTGTGTACCAAGTTTCGTGCTACTTCGACGTCGTTTGGTGATTTTGGGACGTTAACACCTCGAATTCTAAGTTTGTTAAGAAACTAGTTTGTTTCTTAAGAGTGAAATCCTGCTCCAGCAAATTTAGTTACATCAAGTAGAAAAAGAAGTCCTAATCTATGTATTGTTATATGATAAAATACTAATTACTAAAGTAAGTCAACAAAATCAGCGAAAAATGAAGAAGAAAACATTCATAATAAGTTAAGAGAAAATGAGTTGCCACCAATGAAACAAACAAAAGACCAAATGCTCTCAACATCTCAAATAAATGTCACCTTACCAAACAGAAAACTTGGACTGAATTGGTGATATAGAAACTCTATCCTATACAGAGTAGGCTTTGAGCATGTATGAGCTACAATAAGTAAACTAATGCCTGTGTTTTTGGAAAGCAAACTAAAAATCCACTACACTCCCAGACCTACCATTGATGAGGTATTTCCGATTATTCTCAAATATTGCATAAACAAAGTCAAGAAAGTGGGTTACCTACTCTTTAATGCTCAAAACAATTTTAATTTTGCATAGAAGATGTAAAACAGAAATAAGAAGAGATAAACTGCATACTATTTATCTTGGTTGGTCCCAGATTGCTCAGATTCTGAGGCCATATCCACTAAACAAACTGAATTAACTGACTTGAGAGACATGGAATTGCTGTCAAATGATCCAAAGTTGCCTGAAGATGCAGTTCTCTAAATAAAAGGGTAAAGAACTGTCAGATGATAGATGAAGAAACACCATTAACAAAATGAAAAAACACTACCTTATAACCAATAAAATAATAACTATGCAGCCTATGCATACACCACAATTTAACATATTCACAGGGATAAATATAGTGCTAAACAAAATTTATACTATCTTCGTATAATTGCTTCCACCCATATGTCAGACAAAAACAATAAACATTTTGATCATCTAGTAATCTTTTCTACCACATTTTATCAATTTTTCCTTTGGACATAAATTCATGTTAAAACTAGAAGCATGCATGCAAAAGTTGTAAAATGTGTACACAATGTCCAATTGCCATTTAGGCCAATGTCTATCAACTGTGGCAGAGACCAAAAAAGGCACTAAATTAATGACTCAAGAATCCATAAGAATCCACATGATAAATCTCTAATTCTATACTAGAGAACTCATCTTATTCTAATCTTTTCAAAGTGACCAAATACCAGCAAAAAAAAGTACTGCACAATTTAGACAACAATAGCAACAACTAAGATTTACAATGTTGTGCACATTTTCAAAGTGAGCAAGCATCAGTTGGTCTGTCCATTTCCAGCAATGAGGTTATCAATGATTCAATATTCAATATTCAATAGCATTTTCCAAGCACCTGCTAACAGATGCGCAAAAACCCACCTTCTAAAGAATCTAGATTTCTAAATAAGCTGATAGAGGAGAGTCTTGACAATGACCACCATAATTAGAAGAAAGATTTCAAAGGGAATGCCAGAGTTCCTAAATGTCATTGGGTAACATCAGCTCCCAACCTCAACTTCACATTACATGATATTTTCATCATGCTTACAGTGATTCCACGTCAAAAACTTGCACTTTTTCTGATGGACCACAACCCTAGAATTTGAATCATCAATAACAACTGCTGGAAATGAAAGATTTACAATAAGCAGAAGGAAATGACTATGAGCAGAAGGAAATGTCTATGAGCAGAAGGAAATGGCTACTCAAACAAACTTAATAATGTGTCACTAAATAAGTTTATATTTACAATAAGTAGAAGGAAATGGCACACAAACTAGGAAGCACGGGTACGGTATGGGTACGAGTACGGGTACACCGATACGGCAAAACCCCAAAAAAGTATGATATGGGTACGGCTGCGGTACGTCGATATTTTATTTATTTATTTTTATAATTATGAATTTGTGATCATAATTTATTTTAAAAATCGTTCTTTTTGCTCATCAAATATTTAAATAACAATTTAGACAGATCTAATATATTGCATATATTGAATAAAATATATATTTCAGTGACAAGTATGACAAGAACAAGGACACTACAACACCTTTCAATCTGATTCCCATATTGACCTACAAAGTATCTCTCAATTTTAGTTCATGAAAGACAATGAAACAATAACCAATCATATCCACCCACAACATCAAGCATTGCAAGAACATTAACCAATGTGGCAACAGACAGATAACTTAGCTTAACTCAAAACCAATGGTTCTGCATCACAAATTAATGCTCTGTTTTTCAGTTACAAAACCCCCATCCTTCCCCCTCAAAATAAACTGCTACGAAAGAGAATTTAAGGTGTCAAGGGATTTTAACTTGTCATCAAGCTTTACAACCAATATCATATTGCATATATATATGACATATATCAACAACAAAAAAAATTAAAAAAAATAAGGATAGATCTTAGTTCAACAAATCTGGACAGATTTTAGTTCAAAAATCTAGACATATATCAGGAAAAAAAAATTAAGGACAGATCTTAGTACAACAAATCTAGACAGATTTTAGATTAAAAAATCTGGACATATATCAGAAAAAAAAAATAATAAGGACAGATCTTAGTTCAACAAATCTGGACAGATTTTAGTTCAAAAATCTAGACATATATCAGGAAAAAAAAAAAAGAGAGTTCAAGAAAAATGAAGAAGAAGATGAAGGATCAAAGACAAAAACAATCCACTTACATACAAGAGAACACATTATTTTTACGCAGACAAATATAAGAAATGTCTATGATAAATACCCATAAATATTCAAGACATAGATCTTACGGAGAAGAACCAGAGCCCTTTCCATTCACACAGCAGCCTCATTTGTTGCTCGTAGTTGTCTGCCGCTCGCCGTCGTCTGCTGCCGCTCCCTTTCGTCTGCCACCGCTCACCGTCGATTGAGAGAGAGAGAGAGAGATAAGAAGAGATTAGGGATTTTTGGTTTTGGGTGGGCGGGCAAGTGGGGGGGGTTTGAGATTGGGGATTTTTGGTTTTGGGTTGGAGGGAAACAAACCAGGAATGAGAAGAATGAAAAAAAAAAAAAAAAGGGAGGGGGGAATAGAGCGGAAATGAAAAAAAAAAGAGCTTTTTTTTTTTTTTTTTTTTACAAATGAAATTTAAACAACAAAACGACGATATTTAACCTTTTTTTTTTTTTTTTTTTGTGACGGGGTTGCCGTCTCCAAAAAAACTTTATTTTTTGTTAAAATACTTTTTTTTTTGTAGTTCATGAATTTTTTTTAAAAAATTTCATTTTTTTTTAGTTACTAAGATTGAAAATTTATTTGTCTCATTTTTATTTTGATTAAAAAAAATTTATTATTATTTTTTATTTGGTAGAAGTAGGGGTAATATTTTAATGAAAAATATTTTTCACTAAAATAAAAGTTAATTTTCTGTGGTCAATGAAAAATATTTTTCTACGGCTCATTTTTTTTTATTACTAAAAATCATGAACTAATTTTTTGTTGTAGAGGAGAGGGAGCGGCAGTAGTGGTGAAGGTGGTGGTGGTGGCGAAGGAGATTAGTGGTGAAGTTGTGGTAGTGGTAGAGCAGATGGAGTGGCAGGAGTGAAGAAGAGGTAATGGTAGTAGTAGTGACAGTAGTGGTAGTAGTGGTGGTGGAGTGGTGGCGATGGTAGTAGTAATAGTAGTCGTAGAGGTGAAGTGGCGACAGTGGTAGTAGTGGTGGTAGTGGAATGACGTTTGCAGTAGTGGTGAAGGTGGTAGAGGAGATGGGTGGTGAGAGAGAGAGATGAGTGAGAGAGAGATTGAGGAGAGAGAGAGAGAGAGAGAGAGAGAGTGATGAGCGAGAGAGAGACAAAGTGGTCGCTAAAAGTGCTTTTTCTTATAGTGGATCAATAAATTGAGAGGGAGCTCAGTAAATAGAGAAGAGGAGATGGAGAGAGTGAGCAACGCAAACACAGTGGGGAAGAGGGAGAAGGAGAGAGACAGAGAGACAGACAAACAAACAGACAAGTAGACAGAATGAAAAAGAGAGACAGAGACAGAGACAGAGACAGAAAGAGAAAGAAACAAGAGATGAGTGAGAGATAGACAAAAAAAGAGAGAAAGAGAGCAAAAAGAGATGAACGAGAGAGAGACATAGAAAAAGAGAGAGACAGAGAGAGAAAAGAGAGAGATAGAGAGAAAAGAGAGATGAAAGAGATAGAGAGAAGAGAGACAAGCGAGAGAGACAGAGAGAAAAGAGAGATGAGAGAGATAGAGATAAGAGAGATGAGCGAGAGAGATAGAGAGGAGAGATGAGCGAGAGAGATAAAGAAAGAAGAGAGATGAGCGAGAGACACAGAGAGAGACAGACAGACAGACAGACATACAGAGAGAGAAGAGTGAGGAGTAAGAGAGAGAAAGAGAAGAGAGATAGAGATAGAGACAGAGACAAAAAGACAAGAAGCTGAAAAAATAGGTGAAAAGAGAAATGTTATATCAAAAGAGTAAAACAACGTTGTTTTTTTTAAATTTTTTTTTTTGCGACAGAAAAATACGATTGCATTTATTCAAACCATTTTGTGACTGTATATATATATATGAAGCCGTCTCAAAGCCACAATATTTTTTTTAACTTTTTTTTTGCAACGGTACCTATTACAATTGCAAAAAACTCACCTTTTTTTTTTTTTTTTGGCAACTGTAGCTGGTGCCATCGCAAAAACTTTATTTTTTTGCGACAGCAATCTCTGCCGTCTCAAATACTCTCTTTTTTTTTGCGACGGCAATTTATGCCGTCGCAAATACTCTCGTTTTTCGCGACAGCATTTTCTACCGTCGCAAATACTTTCCTTTTTTGCGACAATAATTTTTGTTGTTGCAAATACTCTCCTTTTTTTGCGACAGCAATTTCTGCCGCCGCAAAAACTCACATATTTTGTGACGGCAAGTTGTGCCGTCACAAAAAGTCACTTTTTGAGACAGCAAGTGTGCCGTCTCAAATGCTTCTGTCTTTTAAGCCCACTTTTCTTGTAGTGTGAGAATGTTAATTTAAACATAATGCTCTATTCTACTATTATAAGCGGGTAAATAAAAGGGAGAAAGAAGTGAGGGTTAGAAGACATACACGCTTATTACATATTTGCCCTCATTCAAGAGGGTCCGAATGAATGTCCAAGTATCTAAATTAAACTAACTATTACAAAACCAAATTGATGAATAAATAATTAATTTAGTTAAGCTATTACAACAAAGGCTAATAATAAGTAATAAGCTAGCTACCTAATTTATTACAACAAGGATGAACAATAAAACTATAATGAGAGCATTAATTTACAACATCTGATAGAACCAAGAAGCACAAGGATAGCATGCACGTGATGGTTTTCAAAAGAAACTCTATCTGCCTTCCTTGGAATTTGCACTGTTTCACCTTTAGTCACTGCCCTCTGTTTCTGCAAAACACTCTATTTACCAAACATTGAGGGCCGGCTGGCCCCTAATGAAGCCCGACGGGGCCCAAATAGGGCCGGTCGTGCCCCAATTTTATGCAAAACTCTGTTTTTGTGCTCTGAGGTGAAAATAGTGCAGACAGAATTTTTTGAGCCCTGTTTGTCCCTCTTACACTTCTCTGTCATGGAAAACCTCAAGAGAAGGACGAAGTCGTTTCCAAAATCATCAATGAGCAAGTTGCTCGTTTGATACTTTCGGCCATAATTTGGACAAAAATCAATGAATGCCCCTCCCCTTTATCATGGATTGAGCTCAAAGGGGGAAGTAAAGACGCTTCAAGGGTCGTCAAAACACCATGAATTGACGTGTGACGACTCTTGACACAATAGACTTGGCATAACGTCCGACCAAGCCCAAGCGACCTTATTTATTTTCTTTATGTACGTTGATCCAATTTTAAGCCAATTTCATTAGTCTTGTCCATTTTTTAATCCATTTGTCTAAGGTGATGGTTAAGTCCGCTAAATGAGAAGAACGTCAAGCGAGAGGTACTCTTAAATATGAAAGACAAACCATGCGTTTGACGATGAACCTCTGTGGAGATTAAGCCATTGAGCATAGGTCTCTAGCTCATATTTCGAATAACCATCAACCGGTTAAAATAACTCTCAAACAATAAGAAATGAGGGAGATTACAGACATGATTACGAGATTGATTCTTGATTAACCACAGAAATGCTATCAAAGCATGTATAACACAACATAACAAGCTAGATGTGAAGATTTACAATGTAACAAGCTTTGATATTCAAGCATATACTAATTAAATAAATTGCAACAGCCATAAAACAACCCCTAATATGCTAAAAACAGTGACCAAAAATCATGTTAGAAAGCATAAAAAGGTAGGAAAGAATAAGGTAAAGCAAAGCTAGTGAACAAAAGTAAGGAGAGGTGGCTAACCTCTCCATATTTTGAGACCTCTAACCATGTTTTCTTTTAGCCTTTTCCAAGCTCTGAAAATCAGTTTAAAATGCAAAGAAAAGAGTGTAAAAACAAGGGCTTGAGCTATGAAACAAAGTGCAAGAGAAGGTGTTAACCTTCTCTACCCTTTGGTAGCTATCCAAACCCAAGTTTAAACACTTGAAATGGATTCAAGACAACATAAAAACACAAGAAATAGATAACAAGCGATAGAATAAGAAGTAAAACAGAAGGTGGTAAGCTTATACCTCTCAAAGAATGAAGCTCTTGTTTGCAACACAAACTTGGTTCAAGCACACTCTCAAGCTTGAATTGTGATGCCCAAGCCTTAGCCAAAGCTCTAAGGTTATGATCTAAGGTGATGTATGGTGTATGGATATTGATCAAGAGAAATAGGTTGGCTCAAAGGTGACTTGTATAGGAAGAATGAGCTATCTCTTGTGTGTATATGTTCTTTTGAAACTTTTTAGCCCTCAAAATAGAGGTATAACCTCGTTTTTATAGAATTTAAGCAAAACAGGTCGAAAATATCTTCGAAAAAAGATAGTTGGGGAGCTCTCGCCTAGAACAGTGTGTATTGCTAGCAAGGCACCGCCGGGCCCAAATAGCCACGGCCAGCTCTCAATGGGGCACGACCAGGCCCTAAAATGCTGTCTCATTCCCCTATTTCAGGCTCAGTGTAAGGTAGCACAATGTTCAAAAATGAACCTATGAGGTAAAAATAAGGCAAGTAAGAAGGTTTTGGGATGATTACGGGACTCGGCCTTGGATTCCCTCATTGAGAACTCGAATCAAACAATGCAGTTTTCATCATCGAGTGCGCTGGACCAAGCACCTAAGTCTTACGAGTGGTCAAAAATGGGGTGTCTACACTTGGCATAGCCAATGAAAATGCAATCAATAGTTTTAGGACCTATCTTAGTCTTTTTAGGACTAGGAATAGCCACTTTAGCTAAACACCCTCACACTTTTAAGTATTTGTAGGATGGTACTCTCCCATGCCACATTTCATAAGGTGTTTGATTCACTTTCTTTTGGGGTACTTTATTAAGTATATAATTAGCAGAAAGTATTGCTTCATCCCACAAGTTTTGAGGTAATCCAGAACTGATTAACATGGCATTTATCATTTCTTTTAAAATTCTATTTTTCCTTTCAACAATTCCATTTTGTTGAGATGAGTAAGAAGCGGTGGTTTGATGAATTATTCCATATTCTTTACAAAACTCACCAAAAGGTGATTCATATTCACCACCTTTATCACTTCTAAGTTTTTTAATTTTCTTACCAAGATGATTTTCAATTTCATTCTTATATTGAATGAAAGTTTCCAAAGCTTCATCTTTAGTTTGAATTAAATAAACATAACTATATCTAGTATAGTCATCTATGAAAGTGATAAAATATTTTTTTTCCACCTATAGTTTGAATTGATTTAAAATTACAAATGTCACTATGAATTAATTCAAGTGGTTCCGTACCTCTTTCAATTGAATGAAAAGAAATTTTAGATAATTTTGCCTCAATACAAATTTCACATTTATGATTTGGATCAATTTCAAATTTAGGTAAACATTCCATATTAATTAATCTACGTGAAGATCTATAATTAACATGTCTTAGTCTACCATACCATAAATTAGAAGACTCAAGCAAGTAAGAAAAAGATGTATTTTTATTAATAACAGAGGGGATAACAGCCATTACATTTAGTTTGAAAAGTCCATCAGACATGTAAATTTTTCCTACATACATCCTGTTTTTGGTAAGTATAAATTTGTCACTTTCAAAAACTAGTCTAAACCCATTTTTACTCAACAGAGATCCGGAGACTAGATTCTTGCGAATGTCCGGTACATGCAGCGCATTGTTGAAAGTAATTTCCTTTCCAGATGTCATTTTCAGAATAATCTTTCCTTGTCCTTCAACTTTAGAAGTCGAAGACTTGCCCATAAAAAGTTGTTCGCCGTTGTCCGCCACCGAATAAGATGTGAACATCTCTTTATCAGCACAGATGTGGCGAGTAGCACTAGTGTCCACCCACCATCCTTTAGGATTTCTGACGAAGTTTGCTTCGAAAACAACTGCAGAAAGATTTATGTCCTCAACACCATTGGAAATTTTGTCCACTTCGATCATATTGGCTTGAGCAGGCTTCTTGCTTGATCTTCCTTTGCCTTTGTGCTTGCTACAACAATCTTTAGCCCGATGTCCCTCTTTGTCACGGATATAACATTTGCCATTAAACTTATAGTTCTTAGTTTCCCCCCTTTTAGAGCCTTATGAGGAACTTTCTCCAAAACACTTTCGTTTCTTTGCTTTTGGAGCATGTTCCACCATATTTGTCTTAGACTCCATTAGATGCTTACCAGCCCGCTTTTCAGAATTGCGGTTGTCCTCCTCAATCCTCAAATGCACAATCAATTCCTCAAGAGTCATTTCTCTGCTCTTGTGTTTGAGGTAGTTCTTGAATTCCTTCCAGCCTTGTGGTAATTTTTCAATTAAGGCAACAATTTGGAAAGATTCACTAAGAGACATACCTTTTGCATGAATGTCATACAGAATGAGTTGGAGATCTTGAACTTGGCAGATCACAGTCTTAGAAACCATTACAAAGTCTAGAAATTTGTCTACCACAAATTTCTTTGAGCCAACATCTTCCATTTCGTACTTTTTCTCCAAAGACTCCCAAAGTTCCTTTGCCGTCTTGATAGGACTGTAGACGTTGTATAATGTGTTGTCAAGTTCGTTCAAGATGTAATTCCGGCAAAGGAAATCAGCATGTTTCCAGGCATCGACAATAGCAATTACTTGTTGGTCGGTTTCATTCTCTTTCAGAGTGAGAGCATTCTTACGGAGAAAATGTGCCAGGTTGAGAGTAGTAAGATAGAATAGCATTTTTTGCTGCCATCTCCTAAAATTAGTTCCTAAGAACTTCTTTGGCTTTTCACCATCATTAACTGGCATAGTCACAACAGGAGATGGGGTTAGAGCAATTGTAGTCACCATACCAGTACTAGTTTGAGTATTAGTTTCAATAGCCATGAATTCTAAATTATAAAACAAAATTATAATTATAATTTTATACTATACAGAAAATTTAAACCAAAATCACATAATTAAATTATGTAAAATAAAAGAAACAAAAAATGTAACTTTTATTTCCAATTAATTTGAAAATAAATTTTTTTTAAAAACAAATTAATTTCACGTAGAAAATTATTTCTGTAACACTTCAAAAATTAAAATACCGAAACAGAATTTTAATTAATGAAAACTCGAAAATTATTTCTGAAAACCAAAATTAATTTCTGACCAACTTCACAAATAAATATTTTGAATTGTTAATGACTGCCAGTATATTACTACTACTTGTTAAAGAAAATAAACAATACATTATTACTATTTGTCAAACAGTATATTACTACTATTTATATTTTCCAACCAGAATATTACTTTGTAAAACCATTGAAAATAATTTCTGTAATAAGAAGAAAGGAAGAAAATGAAACAAATGAAAAATTCTGTTTAAACAGAATAATTCAAATTTGTCTTAAGATTGTTGGAACAATCTTCTGTGTAAAATAAAAGACTTGAAACAAATCAAACAAATAAAAATAAATTACTCACAGAATTTATTTTACCAAAATGAATAAGTACAAAAATAGATCAAGTCAAGTGTGTGGCACTCTGTCCTTAAGACAGATTCGCTCTACTTCGATGCTTACGGATAAATGACATCTATCTCCCAAGATACAATGATCTACACAGATTGTACTAGCACTCCAAACAATCTATATGGTGAACCAGACTTGTGTTCTATACTCTTAGAATTTTTTTCTAAAAACTAGTGTGAAAAACAATGCACACAAAGAGCAAAACTGGGAAGAGAAAAACAAATTTCTGGATAACAAACTGCTGGAAGATGATCTCTATTTATAGGCAACCAGGTGGCTATTAGGAAGAGCCAAACAGGTACAAAAGGAATGAACAGATCTGTTTCAAACTAGAACAGGTGCAAAACAATTTTAGATCTGTTGGAAACTGCTAGGCAATTTTAAACCTATCTGAAACTGCTAGGCAGTTTTCAAATTGTTAAGAGCAGTTTTAATCTACTGGAATTGGACCAAAAAGGCACTGTATGGATAGAAAAAATTGAATTTAAATTTGGCACAAAATTTGAATTAATTTCAGAAAAAATAAATTTTCCACAAGAATTTTTGGAAACAATTCAAATAAATTTTGTCCAAAAAATTAATGTTAGAACCGACCCAACCCACAACCCACACACCGTGCCCGCTACGACTCGGCTCAGCAGGTCGGACGGACAGACGGCGGTGGCGTATGCGTGTGTGATGGTTTGAGCCAAGGTTTACTTTGTCCATAACTCCTCCCTTCTACAAACTTGGGGTGCCCCTTAGGGCCTAACCCAAGTTTTCCCACTTAGAGTTTATATACCCACATAAGCTCACTTAAAGTTTCAATGTGGGACAACCCATTTCAAGGAAACCCACATTTTAGTCTTTAGGTTAGAAGATATTTTAATATTATAATGTGTTATAGGTTTGATTTTCTTTTCTTTCCCTCCAAGTTTTTTTTTTTTTCTTTCTCACCTAGTTTCCTCTCCTCCAAGGAACTTGCCCACCAAGTTTCCTCTCCTCCAAGGAACTTTCTCACCAAGTTTCCTCTCTTATACTTTTCCTCCAAGTTAACCCTTTTTCTTGGTGACCAAGTTTTCATCTCCTATAAATTGAGCCTTTCACCTCTCTTATTTAGAGCTTACACGCAGGAAAAAAAAAAAAACTAACTTAAGGGAGACAGAAATCTAGAGTTTTAAAAAAACAAAAAAAGTGTTTGCTAGTTTCTTATTTGAGAGATTAGCAGGCAAAGAAATAAAGGGTGTATATGATGAACCTTTGGGTTCAACCAATTGTGCAGTATTGGTAAACCATACGCCTTAGTTGGACTATTGTATCTTGGGGTGCTACACTGGTGTGAGGCTTTGTCTAACCACAAAGGGCTTGAATCACTTTAAAGAGAGCGAATTTTCCATGCCTTAGCCCTTACAATAGTTATTGTAATTTTTATTAGTTGTATTTTCTGGTGTTTTATTTGTAATTATCACCAACAATTTTAAGGAGATTCAAACAGTAAAATTCATAGAGTCAATATTGGAGAAGCCCAACGAGAATACCGACAATCTCAACAAGCCCTTCTGATTCAAATGAGCCCATTTCAAGAGATGGAAAGGCAAGGTTCTTTTCTACCTCAGTCTACTCAAGGTGGCCTATATCTTGACCGAGAAAAATTCAAACCAAGTCCCCACTGAAGAGATGACTGACGAGGAGTATGCCGTTCATCTTGAAAAAATCGAGAAATACAATACAGATGAGTATAAATGTTGGTATTATCTTGTGAATTGTCCTTCGGATCAATTTTATAATTATTATGATACTACTTACACCACTGCCAAGAAAATTTGGAAAACCTTACAGAATAAATATGACACTGAAGAGGCAAGTGCTAAAAAATATGCTGCAAGTCTTTTTTTCCGTTATCAGATGATAGATGGAAAATCAGTGGTGCAGCAAGTTCAAGATTTTCAAATGCTAGTGGCTGAATTTAGATCCGAAGGTATCAAAATTGGAGACAATCTTGTTGTGGTAGGTATTATTGACAAACTACCATCATCTTGGAGGGAGTTTCAAAAGTCAATGCATCACAAGCAAAAAAGAGACGTCCTTGGAGACTCTAATCATACGGATTCAGGTGGAGGAGGAAGCACGATGATAGGATGAGCTTATGACACAAAAGCATTCCACTGCAAAAGTAAATTTAACTTCTAGAAATACTTTACGCAAAGGTAGATTTCATGAAAATAGTCATTTGAAACCAGTTAAGAAAATCTGGAAATATACTAGAAGGCCACAAAATAAAAATTACCCGAGGCAAAAGAAATGGAACCAAGAACCCCCTTCATAAGAACTGACAAATGTGACATGTTTTGTGTGTGGCAAAAGTGGGCATATTACTCGAACTTGCAAATTTCAAAAACAACAGTCTCGACCACAGGCTAATGTTACCGAAGAACCATTTGTGGCTATGATTACAGATATTTTTATGGTTCAATTTGTGGAAGGGTGGTGGGCAGATTCTGGTGCCAATAGGCATGTTTGCTATGATAAATATTGGTTCGAAGATTTTACTTCTTTTAATGAGGAGATAACTGTTATGCTTGGTGACTCCAGTTTAACCAAGGTGCTCGGGTGTGGGGATGTTGAGCTGAAATTTACCTCTGGACGTGTGCTTGTTTTAAAAAATGCGTTGTACACACCGTCTATGAGGAAAAATTTGATGTCGAGTTATTTGCTTAACAAAACTGGTTTCAAGCAGACCATTGAATCTGACCAATATGTAATCACTAAAAAAGGCAAATTCGTGGGAAAAAGATATGCATATGATGGAATGTTTAAATTAAATGTTGAGAATAAGAAAGCATATGTTTCTGTTTATATGTTGTCTTCTATGAATTTTTGGCATGCTCGTCTGTGTTATATTAATAGCCGATATGTAGGAGTCATGAGTAGTTTAAGATTAATTCCTAGACTAACAAATAATTTTGAGAAATGTGAAGGTTGCAGTCAAAAAAAATAACTAAAAGGCCTTATAAAAGTGTGGTGAAAAATACTAAATTGCTAGAATTAATTCACACTGATTTATGTGAATTTGAAGAAATTTTGACACATGGTGAAAATAGATATTTTATCACTTTTATTGATGATTTTTCAAAATACACTTATGTATACTTGTTGAAAAATAAAAGTGATGCTTTTGAAAAATTTAAAGAATTCCTTCTTGGAGTTGAAAATCAATTCAGTAAAAAGATTAAAACATATAGAAGTGATAGAGGACGGGAGTATGAATCTTTTGGATTCAACTCGTTTGTTCAGTCTTTGGAAATAATCCATGAAACTATTCCACCATATTCACCTGCATCTAATGGTGTAGCAGAAAGGAAAAATAGAATTTTAACTGATTTAACAATGCTATGCTAATTGAAGCAGGTGCTCTTTCACATTTGTGGGGAGAAGCAATTTTAACTGCATGTTATGTTATGAATAAAGTGCCATATAAAAAAATAAAAGTTACACCTTTTGAGTTGTGGAAAAGGCATAAGCCAAATTTGGGATATTTGAGGGTTTTGGGTTGTCTAGATTTTGTTAAACTTATGGACCCTAAAAGACCTAAATTAGATGTGAAAGCTACCACTTGTGTTTTTCTTGGATATACAACAAATAATACAGCCTATAGATTTTTTGATATTGAAAACAAAATAATTTTTAAATCAGGTGATGCAATTTTTCATGAAGAAAATTTTCCTTTTAAATCTGAATTTAAATCTGAAAATGGTGAGGGTCAAAATTATCAAGAAAATATTTTATCTGAAACCGGTTCCTCTACTCCTCTTTTACAAAACCAAAACACTATAATTTTTGAACCTAGAAGGAGTAAAAGAGCCAGATTAGAAAAAGATTTTAGCCCTGATTACCATGTTTTTAATGTGGAGGAAACTCCATTAACTTTACAAGAAGCTTTGGCATCTCCTGACTTTATTTTTTGGAACGAGGCTGTAAATGATAAGATGAAATCATTTTTATCCAATAAAACTTGGGTATCAATAGATTTACCATCAGGTTGTAAAACTATTGGCTGTAAATGGGTTTTGAGGAAAAAACTTAAACCGGATGGAACTATTGATAAATATAAAGGAAGACTTGTTACAAAAGGTTTTAAACAACAAGCAGATCTTGACTTTTTTTATACATTTTCTCCGGTTACTAGAGTTACATCCATTAAATTATTAATTGCAATGGCTGCAATTCATGATCTAAAAATTCATCAAATGGATGTTAAAACAGCCTCTTTAAATGGAGACCTGGATGAAGACATCTATATGGATCAACCTGAGGGTTTCGTGGAACCCGGTCAAGAAAGCAAAGTGTGCAAGCTAGTTAAATCCCTATATGGCTTAAAACAGGCCCCTAAATAGTGGCGTGAGAAATTTGATTCCTGTGTGATTGAGAATGGCTATAAAACTAATGAATGTGATAAATGCATCTACTATAAATTTGAAGAAAATTCACATGTCATTATTAGCCTCTCTGTGGATAATTTACTTATATTTGGCTCTAATTTGCATATCATCGTGGAAACTAAAAATATGTTTAGTAGCCATTTTGATATGAAAGATCTTGGTGAGACTAATTATATTTTGGAAATGAAAATTACCAAAACCTATAATTGTATATTTCTTGATTAATCGCATTATGTTGAGAAAATTTTGAGAAAATAAAATTTTTATAAGTGAAGGCATGTTCTTACTCATTTTGATCCTTATGTGCGTTAATTTCCTATTGAAAATGATGAGGATGTAATTAATCAAAAGGAATGTGCTAGTATGATTGGTAGCTTGCGTTATGTGACTGACTGTACTAATACTTAGCAGGTTTACTAGCAAGCCTGGCAGTGATCACTGGTTAGCCATTGAGCGGATTATGAAATATTTATCTGGTACCATAAAATTTGACTTGTTTTATAATAAGTATCTTGTAGTGCTTGAAGGTTACAGTGATGCCGATTAGAATACCTTGTCGGGTGATTCATTATCAACCACTGGTTACTTATTTACATTGGGAGGTGGTGCTATAAGTTGGAAATCAAAAAAACAAACCATTGTTGCTAACTCAACAATGGAGGCTGAGCTTATTGCTTTAGCTACAGCTAGTGAAGAAACAAATTGGTTGAGAGATTTGTTAAATGAAATCTCTTGTTGGGAAAAACCGATTCCACCTATATTGATTCATTGTGATAGCACCGCAGCAATTGGTCGAGTTAATAACCGTTATTATAACAGTAAATCCAGACCTATCAGAAGAAAACACAGTATTATAAGATCTTATATAAATATTGGCATCATAAATGTGGATTATATTAAATCTAGTGATAATCTTGCAGATCCATTAACTAAGGCCTTAGCAAGAGATAGAGTCTGGAATACATCGAGGAGTATGGGGTTAAAGCCCATTAAATATAGTAGGAGCCATGTATGAGGGTACTCAACCTAGGGACCAGAGATCCTGTAACTGGATTCAATGAGAAAAACGATCATATGATGGCCGTGAGAAATGCACTAAATTACTTTTTACGCATCTCTATGATGTAAGTGCATTTATCCTGTAACGTTATAGAGGTTGAGTTATTAAAAAAAAAAAGACTCTTAATGAATTTCTGTAGCTCTTATTGAATGGGGTGTCATAGTTACAGGAGCACCCTTGACAGAATTCACGTATATGAATGTGGTAGTGGGGCCGCTACCTATGAGATTTGGGCTAATTCTCAAACACATTCATGAATCCTGGGATCGCACAAGGTTGTAATGTGCCTCTTAAAGCTTATGTGAACACCTGAAATATTGTGTGTGCAATAATTATTTATTTCCCTTAAGCACTCATAGTTCAATGCTGAGCATACTATTGGCTCTGGAGTAGATGTTATTGTTTTACTAATGGAGGTTCAATGCAGAGCACACCTACCATGATGCATAATATCCTTCTTTATCTAATAATCTCAGATTTTGCTACCTATAATATTAAAATAGGTGGGGGAATGTTAGAAGATATTTTAATATTATAATGTATTATAGGTTTGATTTTCTTTTCTTTCCTTCCAAGTTTTTTTTTTTTTTTTTTTTTTCTTTCTCACCAAGTTTCTTCTCCTCCAAAGAACTTGCCCACCAAGTTTTCTCTCATCCAAGGAACTTTCTCACCAAGTTTTCTCTCCTATACTTTTCCTCCAAGTTAACCCTTTTTCTTGGTAACCAAATTTTCCTCTCCTATAAATTGAGCCTTTCACCTCTCTTATTTGGAGCTTACACACACAAAAAAAAAAAAACTAACTCAAAGGAGAGAGAAATCTGGAGTTTTAAAAAAACAAAAAAAGTGTTTGCTAGTTTCTTATTTGAGAGATTATCAAATAAACAAATAAAGGGTGTTTGTGATGAATCTTTGGGTTCAACCAATTGTGCAGTATTAGTAAACCATACGACTTAGTCGGGCTGTTGTATCTTGGGGGGACAAGTCAAGGTTTTTTTCTGCCACACTAATGTGAGGCTTTGCCTAACCGTAAAGGGCTTGAATCTCTTTAAAGAGAGTGAATTTCCTGTGCCTCAGCCCTTACAATAGTTATTGTAATTTTTATTATTTGTATTTTTTGGTGTTTTATTTATAATTATCACTAACATAATATATACAAAGAACTTGATAAAATATATTATTTAGATTATTGGAACGAAACCGATGACTTCAGCACTTCAAAACTAGAGGGGAGCCCAATCTCTCTTTCTTTCTTTTTTATATTTTTTTCTCTTTATGTGTGTGATTGATTGATTTAATTACATGTGACTGTAGTTAGCTTAATTAATTTAATTAAAAATAACTGTGTAATTTTAATTTTTAAAAATATAATTGTGGGTGTGTCTACGCAAGTGCATGGATGTGTGACCACAACAACACGGGCAGCTTTATTTGAGGCAATGTCCTCAACTATCACACTCAAAAGACCTTTTTTTTTTTTTTTTTTTTTTTTTTTGTTACAGGGAAATCCTCCCACCCTCCTGCAGGTCCAAGGCAGAGCGCCCCATGAGGAGATCACCAGAGTGTCCTGTTGTCCGTTCCGAGTAAGAGACTATAACCTGGAAGCTTGTCCCGACCTCCCAAGGCAAGCTTCGATTAAGTCAGGACTCGCACAGCGGGGGAGCATTAAACCCACACCAAGTAGCTGATTAGGCATCCTTGAGGTCCAACCTCCTAACCAACAGTGCTTCGCTCAGGAGATTGGCCCAAGGGGGGAATTGAACTTGTGACCTTAGGGCTTAAACCCCAAGGCCTTACCACAATGCCACAACCCCTTGGGAGGCTTGGCTTCTCCTTAACTATCACACTCAAAGCAATGTCCTTGTAGTCTCTCTCTCTCTCTCTCTAATCAACACGTTTATCGACTAGTTTTGCAATCAATTAATGTGATATCGATTCTACTTTCTGTAAATATCTATTTTTGCTGATGATGTTTAAATAAAAAATCACAACACTATATATAAAAAAACCATTCGTTTTTTTTTTTGCTTTTTTTCAATATTGTTACACTGCAACAAATCCTGTACCCGGTATTTAAAACCTTGCTATAAGATTTGAGGAGGGATCGATGGAGGAGATACGAGAGACCGCACAGGTCTACTACAAGGCTGTGCCCACAAGTGTTAGGAGATTGGCGAAGGAGCTTTTCAACAAAATAGACGATAATGGAGATAAAAAAAGTTAGCCTGGACGAGTTTGCGGTGTTCATGGGAGAAGAAGGGTATGAAGCCATGAACAATACCACCTTCTTCGAAGAGATCAACAAGAACAAAAACGGAGAGTTCGATTTCCACGATGTCAAGACGTTGTATTACATACTACATAGTGGAAAGCCACTGTGTGATTGTTGCAGAAAGTTGATTATGGAGATGTATTTCACCTATGTCAAATGTTTTAGCTGTGACACCCGGAGCTTCTGTCTCCACCCTGCCTGTTTTGGCTGTGGAAAGTATGTTCACAAACATTCTGATTTCTTGGACAATTATGCTTTCCTTGAATCCATCAGACACAAAGGATTGCCTGGTGGAGATGCTCAGAAGAATCTGGTATAATCCTCTAGTCTATGATCTCAACCACAGGGCGTTATTCTAGCCCATTTAAGACCACTACAGTCCGTTTCGATCAAATCATTCATTTTGTTTAACTTTTCATATATATTATTCACACACAAAAAAATAATTTTGAAAAAATTAAATGTGATATATTGATTAACTTTCAATTATCAGATTAATTTTTTTTTTTAATGATATACACGAAAGGCTTCGATCAAATAATTTGTTTGAATTATTGAAACGAGATTCGTGATGGACTCTACCAATTTGAACAGTATCGTTCAGTCAATGATATAGATTAGAGAGAATCTAAGTCTAAATAAAAAATGCACAAAATTTGTGGAAATTAGGGTTTGTGTGCACCTAAAAATAGTGTTAAAACAATCACTTTTCCAATCAAGAAAATATTTTTGTACATTTTGGAAAACTATTTTTGTTCTGAATATGCAATGTTGAATTTATAATTTTTTATTATAAAAAAAATCAAATCTAGAGATGCTATGACCTAAAATTAGTTAAAAGTTGGAAAATGACTTTTAACCATCTTTCTAAAATACCCCTTAAAAATCTAAAAAATTCACTAAAAACAAAAATTCACCCCCCCCCCCCCCCCAAAAAAAAAAAAGGCCATCCCTGCGTAAGTTTAGATAATCTGACCACTGAACGCAAGAAAAAAAGATTTTTTCTTCAATTTTTTAATTTGTCTTCAATTTAAATTATATGTTTATTTTTATTAATTGATAAAAAAATAATATTTTAATCATTAAATTCAATATATGTCTACATAAAATGTTTAAAATATAATTTTCATTGAGTTTAATAACTAAAATATTTTTTTTACATTGATTTTACTTAGCAAAATAGGCAAATGGTTTGAATTAAAAACAATTTAAAAGAATATGTTTTAAATTGATAAAATTAAAAATTTAAGATTTATTTTACTACAAGGGTCAAATTCTAGAATTTTCTTTATAATTATCCCATTTATTTTTCAGAGCCTCCACCATTTTTTTAGGTTTTTTTTAGATGGGTACCATTTTTGTAATTTAAACTATAAAATTAATTTGGTCTTATTTTCTTAAAGAAAAAAAAATAAGGAATAAATTTTTAAGTTTATCAATTTAAACTCTAATATTTTGATTTATTTTTGATATAAATTATTTGTCTATTTATATTAAGTAAAATCGACAGAAAAAATATTTTAGCCATTAAACTTAATTTAAGTGTATATAAAATATCTAAAATACCATTTTTATTGAATTTAATAACTAAATTTTTTTTTTCTTAATTTTGTTTAACGAAAATAGTTAGATGATTTATATAAAAAACAAATCAAAAAATTAATATTTAAATTAATAAAATTAAAAATTCATAATTTATTTTGTTATAAAAGTCAAACTCTAAATTTTTTTGTAATTATTAAAAAAAAACGAGCATTTTATTTTAAAATACACTTATTGTTCATTATTTAATTGACAAACATGAGAAAATGAAAATATTACGATTATTGGATTTACTTAATTTTTTTATAAATGATATATATGAATCTTATAAAATAAACAGTTTAAAATTATCAAAATAAGACTCATAGTGAGTTTCGAAATCGAACGTGACAATTAAATTCAAATTTGAACTGAAATAAACCCAACATAAGGGCTAGAGCGAGGTGTCCTTTGAGCGCGGGCTGGAGCACTCAAAATATGCTTTGCTTCTACTGAGGGTTGTTTTCGAAAGTGATTATTTTAATTCATTTTTTTATTTTTTACAAAAAGATGTATAAAAAAATAAAAAAATAATTAATTTTTTAATAATATTTTTTTGACTATTTTAAACGCTTGCCAAAGCATCTTGAATCGTATAAACCTTGGATAGCGAGAGATTAAGCCCACAATGTAATCCATAAAATGTAATAAATGGGCCTTACTTATTTTCATTGATCCATCATCACTTTAATTGTTTAGTTTCCCAGAAAATAAAATAAAATTAGTCCATTAAATAAACGACCAAAAATAAACAAAAAGAAATTAATATAATAAAAGTATACTGATAAGTAAATATAATAAAATAATAATACACTTTTGAACATTTACTAATACGCCGGTGGCGACCATTCACTATCCATTAATGGAGGATACCCATTTCCTAGGAAATGGCGGAGAGGAAACCTAACTTCACTCTCCATTAAAAATAAAATTATGCGGATGAATTGGTATATTATTTAATGTATTAACGGATAATATAACATAATTTTATTAGTTTTGAATCTTTATAATTTGTATAATAGATAGGATCTATAATTTTAAAATTATATTGATGTAGCATATGTTAATACACTAATTGATATAATGGCTAAGTTTGGCAACCCAAAAATAATTCATCTTTTTATCTTTTTATCTTTTTTTCATCACATCACCTCTCTACTTTTCTACACATTTTTTCTTAAAAGATAAAAAGTGTACTTATTTAGGTCATCCAAAACAAACCAGTGTGTATAGCACTATTGCTCCATTAATGATGGACACCCATTTCTTAAGGAGAAAAGTAGAAAGTGTCAAAAAAATAACATGAATTATAGGGTTGGTTTGGGATGTTCTAAAAAAGTGCACTTTTTGACTTATTGGCTTATATGGGTTGGGTTTTGATGTGATGTGTTAGAGAGGTGATGTAGTTTAAATAAGATGATGTGACTTAAATAGGATAGTGACTTTTTGACTTTTTGTATTATTTAGGAGATGCCAAACTTGGCCTAAATCTTTATGAAAGATAAATGTGATAAATTGAATGGATAACGATTATTAGATTAACATAATTTTTTTTTGTATGAATAATATATACGAAAGGTCTGACAAAATGAACGATTCAAATCATCAAAAAAAAAACATGTCCAATGCAAGATTACGGACTGCACGGGAGCCCAATCTTTTTTTTTTTCCCTATATGTCTGTGATTGATTTATTTAATTATAGGCTATTGTGGTTATAATTTAATATATATATATATAAGTTCACTTTTTAAATTTAATTATGTGTGAGTGAGATGATTATTTAATAATTAAACAATACATGAGAGAGAGAGAGAGAGAGAAATAATCTATAAGAGTGATTGGTTAGTTAATCATTCAACTTTAAAAATAAATCTAATTTTTTAATTTGAATAACATTACTCTTATGGGCGAGTCAAATTAATCTATGTATCGGGCGAGTCAAATTAATCTATGTATCATTTTATTTTTAATCTTTAAAAAACAATGACTTTGTTTGATTTCCCTATTAAGAGACAATTTTTGAAGAAAAAAAAATTCAAAATTGTGTTTGGTTGAAAATTTTTGAAAAAAAAATTCCAAAATCAATTTTCTCTTTACTACGCATCAATTGATCACTTTTTTTCTCCCATCTCTCATTCTCTGACATCATACACATCAATTAATAATTTTTTTCTTTCACACCCATCTATTCAACTACAAAAAAAATAATAATAATAAAATAAAATAAAATCATCCCAAACTCAAAAACTATATTTAAAACATACAACCAAACAAAATTTTAAATTTTATAAACTTTTTTCAAAAAATTATTTTTGAAAATTGTTTGACAAAGACAAACAAAACAAGGCTAATAATTCTTTTACATTTATCTCTAAACTGTATGTTATTTCTTATTTGGGTAAATTACACTGACACCCCCTGAGGTTTAGGTTTATTGCAGTTTTCCCTTCACCTTTTGGAAATTACATCTCCCCCCTGAGATTTAAAGTTTCATTACAGATTCCCCCTCTTAGCAATTTAATTTTTTTAAATACCAATTTTGCCCTCATTGGATAAATTACATTGACACCCCTCACATTTTAGAAATTACAATCCCCTCCCTAAGGTTTAAAGTAGCATTACCAATTGCCCCCTCGGTTAGTATTAGTTGGAAAAAAAATTATTTGAAAAAAAATTTAATTCTTAACCAAATGATAATAACTTAAATTCAACTGATAATAATAATAATTTTCAATTTTTAAAAAAATGATAATTATTATTATTATTATTATTATTATTATTATTATTATTATTATTATTATCAGTTGACTTTACAATCAGTTTTAAAATTATTATTATCATTTTCATTAGTTTATTATTATCAACGGGAAAATGATAATAATGAAAATTTCAGGTTAAAATTATTGCCAACTGATTTTCAGTTTTTTTTTTTTTTATATTTTTTAATTTTATTATTATTATTATCATTCTCAGTTGAAAATGATTATTATTTTCATTATTCCTCAACGTAAACTCATTTTTTTTATTACCATGATAATTATTATTAAACTGAAAATTTACAATCAGTTGAATTTACCAATTATTATTATTATTATTATTATTATTATTATTATGAAAATGATAATTATTTTTTATTTATTATTTCTTAACAAAATTAATTTTTAATTTTTTTTAAAAATTTCTAAAAATCAAACCATACATAGGCTAAGAATCTTTTGATAAGTCATTTCTTACGTTGGTAACTTATTTAATTATTTGTTAATTTTACGACATTTTTACCATCTGAGACCTGTTTGGTAACCATTTCGTTTTTAGTTTTCAATTTATATTTACAAAAATTTTAAAAACTGCCATAAAAACTTGTTTGATAATTTTTTTGATTTATAAATGGTTGTCTCAGTTTGTAAATTTGAGGAAAAAACGTAAATTCAAAAAATAAGCTTACGTTGGTTTTTAAACAGAAATTTAAAAAATTTTCTAACAAAATTTTTTTCAATTAATTTTTTTTTTCAAATAATTTTTTTTCCAATTAATTTTTTTTCAATGAATTTTTTTTCCAACTAATACTAACCGAAGGGGCAATTGGTAATGCTACTTTAAACCTTAGGGAAGGGATTGTAATTTCTAAAATGTGAGGGGTGTCAATGTAATTTACCCAATGAGGGCAAAATTGGTATTTAAAAAAATTAAATTGCTGAAGGGGGGAATCTGTAATGAAACTTCAAACCTCAGGAGAGAGATGTAATTTTCAAAAAGTGAGGGGAGAACTGTAATAAACCTAAACCTTAGGAGGTGTCAGTGTAATTTACCCTTCTTATTTTGATTCAATTATCATCTCCGATCGTTATTCAATTTTTATCCTTTATTTTTCTTTCATATTCTGTCATCAAATTTATTTTTTAGAGCCTCAATTATTTTTGTAGTTTAAATTACAAAAATAATTTGGTCTTATTTTCTCAAAGAAACAAAACAAGTCCCGAGTTTTTAGATTTGTCAATTTAAACCCTAATTTAAAATAATAAAAAAATCAATCTAAATAATTTGTTTATTTCTGTTAAGTAAAACCGACATAAAAAATAGATTTTATTAAACTCAATATAAGTGTATATAAAATGTCTACAAGCCATTTTTCATTGAGGCTCCGTTTGTTTCGACGTAAAATATTTTACACAAAAATATTTTTCTTGTAAATTGATTTTACACAAAAAAAATATTTTTATTTTTGTTTTTTGACGTTTGGTTGACACTTGAAGTAAAAATATTTTATTGCCTAAAAAAGAAATTTTAATTTAATAAAGTGTTATTTATGTCTTTTTAGTGAGTTAAGATACTTATTTGAAAAGTCTAAAAGTATTGAAAAGATAGTAAGTGAGAGTAACTTTATAAAAATTGACTTACAAAATTTTTAAAGATAATTTATTTTTAAAAAAATGATATAAAAAAAAATCTTTAAAAAACATTTTACTTTTTATTCAACCAAATAACAAAAAATTGAAACAAACGAAACCTGAGTTTAATAACTAAGTCCACTCTCCATTGCTACCGCTGGCACCGGGACGAAGTTTCCACCTTGAAGGTTGTTGTTTTCCCCGTGACATGAAAAGTGGCATCGTCCGGAATGGCAGCTCTTGTTAGAAAAGTGCAATATTGGTTTCACATTTCACCCTTTAATGGTGGACACCCATTTATTAAAGAGAAAAATAGTGAGTCTCTCTTTGTCAATTTTTTTTAAAAAAATACGACAAATTAATGGGCAATGATTATTAGTTTGATTTAATTTTTTTTTATAGAGAATATATACTAACAATTTGATAAAATTTATTATTCAAATTATTGAAACGAGATTGATGATGACAACATCCTTTAGAGCATCTCCAATGAATGGTTAAATCAGCTGCCAAAGCCATAATATAGCAGCTTGGGCATTCTTGGCTTCTTCAATGGCATGCTATAATAGCTGCCAAATTTGGCAACTGTCAAATCATGTGCCAAATTTGCCAAATTTGGCAGCTACTTTGGCAGCTGCCAAATCTGCCAAGTCACCCAAAGTTAAACTGCTTTCTTCCTTCCATTTTTCCCTCCTTCCCTTTCAGTTAGGATTTTCTAGAATGCTTAAAGTTTTTTATAAAAGAAATGAAATTCACCATGTCGTTTAAAACAGAAATCATCACAAATTAATCAGAATGAACAAGAATTTCAGCAAATTCATCAATATCAATATTCATAAATTCATCAAGAATTTCAGCAAATTCATACCAAATTCATCTTCAAAAATTTCTCCAATATTCACAAATTCATTAATATTAATTTCTCCAATATTCCAATATTCACAAATTCTCCAATATCAATATTCACAAATTCATCAAGAAAAATACCTGGATTTGACAGCCGAATTTACACTAATTTCTCCAATATTCATCTTCTTCAGAAAGCCAAATTGAAGTACTGTGACCATTGAGGTTGGAGAAGAGGGTTGAAGACGGGGGCTACGGCTTCGAAGGATAGGTGGATGGGAGGGTTAGGGCTTCGAGGGATAGGGATAGGTGGATGATCTGGTGGTGGTTCTGGAGAAGGAGAGAGAGAGAGAGAGAGTGTTTCGGGTGAGAGAAGATGGGAAATGGATGGGAGAAGGTTGATCCGAAGATGAAGATGAGGGAGTTTCATCTATGCGAAGATGAAGATGAGAGAAAGTCTCATCGATCTGAAAATCATTGAACCGAAGCTCTCTCTCTCTCTCTGATCTTCACTGATCCGAGAAACAGGAGGGAGAGAGAAGGCGAGAACCAGCCGTTGATTAATGGGCAGAAGTGTTTCGAAGTGATCTTCACTGATCCAAAGTGTTTCAAAGCTCTCTCTCTCTCTGTGATCTTCTCTGAAGTTTATCCGAAGTGTGCTATTTTGTTCAATGAGCAAAGATACAGAGATGAGAGGATAGAGACACATAGACATATGATTGATCTCAACCGTTGATTAATAACAATCCAACGGCTAAGATCCAAGTGTGCTACTTTATTCATTAAAAAAAATAAAAATTAAATAAAAACATAAGTGAAACATATGCACAACGGATATAAACGGTCATATTTTTATGTTAAAACAACTATAAAAAACGGCTCTTTTTTTTTCTATAAATACAAACCTTCTTTCCTCTCTTTTTACTCAATTTCATTTCACAACAAACTTTCTAAATTACATTTTTATTGATATTTTCTTTACACAATCAATATGGAAGGCTCATCAAAAATAAAGAGAGGAAAATCATTCATCATTGCTGAAGATATGGCACTTTGTAAAGATTGGTGTCACATTTCTGAAAACCCAATTGTTGGTAATTCACAATCTTATACTCACTTTTGGGGGAGAATTTATGAAAATTATTGCTCCCTTTAGAATGATCAGTCAAGAACACAAGTTTCTATCTAATCTCGATGGGGTACAATCATGAAATGTTTTAACAAATTTCATGGATGTTTAGCGCAAGTCGAAAATCTACGCCAAGTGGGATGTCTCAAGTTGATCTAGTAAGATTTCATCTTCATTTATTACATTAGTTTTTTATTTTATTTTATTTCGTCTCATATAAAAATTAAATAATTACTTAATTTAATATTTTATTGATACAGATGCTTCAAGCAAAACTTTTATACCATCAAGATGAAAAGAAACATTTTGCTTTTGAACATTGTTGGTCAATCTTACAAAACAATATCAGGTGGCAAGATGTAACTCCTACGAATATAGTGAAGTCAATGATACATACACCGTTTTTCCCTGATTCAGCCCCTGATTCCCCTATGGATAACTGCATTTCTCTTGAAGATGACACTAGTCTAAGTGTTGGTAACAATCTAACTGTCGATGAGGGCAGTGTCTCTGCAAGGGGTAAAAGGCCTATGGGTAGGAAAGCTTCAAAAGAATTATTTCGGAGAAATCAAGTGGTTGAAGCTAAAGTCCAAAAAATGAGCATACAATTAGAGACATTTAACCAACACCTTACTGAGAAAGAAAAGAAAAAAGCAGAAAGAGAAGAAAAAAGGATTCAAGCACTGCAGGAGATGAAAGAACTTGAGATCAGAAAAGAAGAATATGAGATAACGACTACGGACATTCCTCTTTTGGACCCTCAGACAAAAGCATATTACACAATGCGAAAAAATGATATTTTCGCCAGGTGGTCCTCAAATGTCAGTAGCCCAAACTACTATTTCCCTATGCCTCCTGATGAATAATTACGGGATAATGTATTTTTAAATTTAGCAATATCATTTAATTTTTTATTTTTAATTTGGATGGTTGTTGGTGGTTGGTTGTTGGTGGGTAATTGGTAATTGTTTATTTTTTATGTGCAGTTAAAAAAATTTATTAAATATGTAGTGATATATTTTTTGGTGGGGTGAATTAATCAAACAAAAAAAAATTTCCAATTTTTTATTTTTTATATTTTTTATATTTGTCTAGTTGGGAATAATATAAATATATAAATTTTTTAACAAATAGGTTAAAAAAGTCACAAAAGACAAAAAATAAACAAAAATAAAATCACAAAAAAACCTATATCCAAACAACACCAACAAACTTAGAGGAACAGTTGGTTGAGATTTGCCAAAAATAACAAATGACCATTGGAGTATCATTGCTATAATTTGACAAAATGACACTATCCATTACCAAATTATAGCAATAGCAATAGCAATAGCATTATAACAATAATGGTTGGAGATGCTCTTATGGCTAAAGGAGAGTCCAATCTTTCTTTCTTTATTTCTTTCTTCTTCTTCTTCTTCTTTTTTCTTCTTCTCTATATGTGTGTGATTGATTGATTTAATTACATGTGACTATAGTTAGCTTAATTAATTTAATTGAAAATAATTGTGTAATTATTATTTTTTTTAAAAATAATCGTGGGTGCGTTTGCACAAGTGCATTCTCTTGCTCTTTCCAAAACACTCGTTTTCACTTCACTTGTCTACGTTACAACTCTCACACTCAATGCTAAGCAATATTCTTTTTCTCTGACTAGTCCTCATGGTTTTAAAAATCAACTAACGCGTTTATCGACTAATTTCACAAAATTTACAATCTGATTCAGAATTGGTACCACTAGTTAGTTGGCAATCAATTAATATGATATTGATCCTACTTGCTATAAAAATCTATTTTTGCTAATGATGTTTAAAAAAAAAATAAAAACTCACAACACTCTACATACAAAATAAAAACCATTCCATTGAGGAGATACAAGACCATTCGATGGAGGAGATACGAGAGACTGCACAAGTCTACTACAAGGCCATGCCAAAAAATGTTAGGAAATTGGCAAAGAAGTTTTAAAGAAAATGGACGATAACGGAGATGAAAAAGTAAGCTTGGCCGAGTTTGCAGAATTCATGGGAGAAGAAGGGTATGAAGCCATAAACAATCCCGCCTTCTTCGAAGAAATCAACAAGAACAAAAACGGAGAGCTCGATTTTGACGATGCCAAGATACTGTACTACATACTACAGAGTGGAAGGCCACTGTGCGGTTGTTGCAGAAAGTCGATTGTGGAGATGTATTTCACTTGTGTCAAATGTTTCAGCTGTGACACCAAGAGCTTCTATCTTCACCCTACCTGTTTTGGCCGTAGAAAATATGTTCACAAGCCTTATGATTTCTTGGACAATTATGCTTTGCTTGAATCCATCAGACACAAAAGATTGCCTGATGGAGATGCTCAAAAGAATCAGGTATCATAGAAAGGACCTAGGTCCCCTCTAGTCTATGATCTCAACTGCAAGGTGTTATTCTGGCCCATTTAAGACCACTATGGTCCGTTTTAATCAAATCATTCATTTTGTTAAAGTCTTTGTGTCACGACCCACTCCCCGTACCCAAGGATTAAGCATCGTAATGGTCAGTAACCGAAATTACCTCCGGCCAAATCTTTAAACAATTACTAAATGCGAGCAGAAAAATATTTAAGTGAGGGTACTAAAATAATCATTGGAACTTCTATTTAATTACATTGTCAGAGCTGAACTATGTCTACAAAGTGCTTTGTGCCTACCCCACACGCTGGTCCTGACATGTCACCTGAAAGTGGTAAACAACTATAAGCACATGGCAGAGTAAAAAATATTATACTAAGAGCATAAGGGCATAAAATTCACCATGGATAATTATGGAGCTAAACAGAGCTTGATATTAAAATACAGAAATCATTTGACATATACTACATAAATTACGTGAATAACTATAATCACGGTATGAAACAGAACAGGAGTCACCAGAGTGACAATCAGAACAGGGGTTAATGGATCCATGACAAACAGGGGACCACAAAATGGTCAAACAGGGGCCTATGGTTATTTAAGTCCCCCAAGGCGTGGGACTCCCGTGGTGGTACTTACAAAACATAATTGTCTATAAGGTCATAGTCAAATATTCTTTAAAATACAAACGAATATATCCATGGGTTTCTTTTTCACAAATAGGGGTCAAAAAATAAACCACGTAACTGAAATATTTATATAATTTATAATAGTTTAGAAAACATAACTTATATAAAATAAATATGGTAAGTCAAAATATAAGTAAAACACATTTTGATAACTCAAGGTATAATATAACTCACCTTAACTTTAATACCTCACTCTTTTTCTCCACTACTAAAAACCCTTTTAACTTCCATTATTTTTTCTCTCTTTTCTTCCTCTCTTTTCTCTCCTTTCTCTTCTTTTTCTTTTCTTTCTTTCTTTCCTGATCTTCTTTTTTTTTTTATCTTTGCTCCCTTATATAAAATGGCAGCCGTGGGCACCAAGCCACGCGACTGCCAGGTGTCCCCTCCCCCATTAATAACTCTTTAACTCAAGCTTATCCTTAACTTAGTTATTTATTTATATTTTGAGCCTTAAACTCTTAATAATTATATTATTTTACAAAATTACACATAATATATAATAAATTATATATATTTTTAACTATGATTAAATAATAATATAATTATTAAAAATTTAGGAGTCAAAGTATAAATAAATAACTAAGTTAAGTTTAGATAAGTTTGAATTAATTTAGATAAGTTTGAATTAATGAGGGAGTAGTGAGAGCGCGGCACGTGGCAGCCCGTGGCTCAAGGTATAATATAATTCACCTTAACTTTAATACCTCACTCTTTCTTTCTATCACCAAAAAACCCTTTCAGCTTCCATTATTTTTTCCTCTCTCTCCTTCTCTCCTTCTCTCCTTCTCCTTTCTTTCTCTTTACTTTTCCTTTCTCTTTTTGTTACCTTCTGAGCACATCCCCTCCAATATATAGAAAAGGCAACCGTGGGCACCAAGCCACGGGCTGCCACGTGCCGCGCTCCCACTACTTCCCCATTAATTCAAACTTATCTAAATTAATTCAAACTTATCTAAATTTAACTTAGTTATTTATTGGGCAAATTACAAACGTCCCCTCGAGGTTTGATGAAAATACAAATTCCCCCCTGAGGTTTGAGAAATTACATTCTGCCCCCTGAGGTTTATATTTCCATAACAAATTGCCCCCTGAGGTTTTTATTTTCATGCAGATTCCCCCCTAATTTTTCCTAATTTGTTATGAAAATTTGGCCCTCATGGGGTAATTTGTAATTTCTCAAACTTTAAGGGGGAATCTGTATTTTCACCAAATCTCGAGGGGGGTGTTTGTAATTTGCCCTTATTTATTTATACTTTGACCCCTAAATTTTTAATAATTATATTATTTTATAAAAATACACATAATAATACAAAATAAATCATATATTTTTCTAACTGTAACATGGAATTTTCAGTTCAGTATTAAAAAAAAAAAAAATTCATTTCGACTTTTTAAAAGTGGGTCTAAATTTTAAATATACTAATTTTGAAACTATTTTCAATCAGTGAAAAATTCACGGATAAAAGAAATGGGAGTGCATCTCAACTTTTTTCAACTCTTGCATATGATTCTGTCATCGTGTCCTCATTTTATTTTATTTTTACTTTTATCGTAAACAAAACAAGTGAAAAGTTTTTAAAGTCACCAATTATTTCTCATTTTGGCCCAAACTAATTTTTGACAACTAAACACTGAGTTGTTTTTGGTAAAAAATTTTTGAGGTAGTATTTTCTATCAGATTAATCATCTAATATATATTTATCAGAGTGCGCGGCGGATAATTGCACATATAACGAATTTCGAAGACGAAATTTTAAAAGAAGGGAAGATTGTAACAACTCAGATTTTAATTATTCTGTAAAATTTATACTAATATTATTTAATTACAGTTAGAAAAATATGTGATTTATTTTGTATTATTATGTGTAATTTTATAAAATAATATAATTATTAAAAATTAGGGGTCAAAGTATAAATAAATAACTAACTTAGTTTAGATAAGTTTGAATTAATTTAGATAAATTTGAATTAACAGGAGAGTAGTGGGAGCGCAGCACGTGGTAGCTTGTGGCTTGGTGCCCACGGCTGCCTTTTCTATATATTGGGGGGATGTGCTCACAAGGTAACAAAAAGAGAAAGGAAAAGTAAGGAGAAGGAGAAGGAGAATGAGAAGGAGAAGGAGAGAGAGGAGAGAGAGGAAAAAATAATGGAAGTTGAAAGAGTCTTTAGTGATGGAAAGAAAGAGTGAGGTATTAAAGTTAAGGTGAGTTATATTATACCTTAAGTTATCAAAGTATATTTTACATATGTTTTGACTTACCATATTTATTTTATACAAGTTATGTTTTATAAACTATATAAACATTTCAGTTACGTGGATTATTTTTTGAACCCTATTTGCTTAAAAGGAAACCCATAGATTTGTTTATTTATATTTTAAAAATATTTGACTATAACCTTATAAACAATTATGTTTTGTAAGTAATACCACGGGAATCCTAGCCTTGGGGAACTTAAATAACCATTGGCCCTTATTTGACCACCTTGTGGTCCCCTGTTTGTCATGGATCCATTGACCCCTGTTCTGATTGTCACTCTAGTGACCCATGTTCTGTTCCATACCGTGGTTATAGTTATTTACGTAATTTCTGTATTATATGTCAAATGATTTCTGTATGATATATATTATGTATTTTAATATCAAGCTCTGTTTAGCCAATAAGTATCCATGGTAAATTTTATGCCCTTATACTCTTAGTATAATATGTCTCACTCTACCATGTGCTTATAGTTATTTACCACTTTCAAGTGACATGTCAGGACCAGCGTGTGGGGTAGGCACAAAGCACTTTGTAGACATAGTTTAGTTCTGACAATGTAATTAAATAGAAGTTTCAATGATCATTTTAGTACCCTCACTTAAATATTTTCCCGCTCACATTTAGTAATTGTTTAAAGATTTGGCCGGAGGTAACTTTAGTTACTGGCCATCACGATACTTAACCCTTGGATACGAGGAGCGAGTCGTGAGACTTTGTATATATTATTCACACACGGAAAAAGTAATTTTTGAAAAATTAAATGCGATAAATTGATTAAGTTTCAATTATTGGATTAATATTTTTTTTTAAAAAATGATATACATGTAAGGCTCGACAAAATAATTTGTTTGAATTATTGAAATAAGAACCATGATAGACTCCATGGATCCAAACAGTATCTTTCAGTCAATGATATAGAATGGAGAGAATCTAAGTCTAAATAAAAAAATGCACAAAATTTGTGGGAATCAGAGGATTGGTGTGCACGTAAAAATAGTGTTAAAACAAGCACTTTTTGAATCTGGAAAATATTTTCGTATATGCTAGAAAACTATTTTTGTTCTGAATATGCAGTGGCGAATTTATAAATTTATGTTATAAAAAAAAAAAAAAATTAGAGACGAGTTGTTTATTTTGTGTATGATACTGATGAGCACCAAAGAGTGCTCAGCCCACTAGGCACCCAAGAAGGCTCAACTTGCAGCTCAGGGCCCAATTCGCGACTTAGGTATTAAAGCCTAGTAACCTTGAGAGGCCAATACTGGACCAGGACCAGCAACATTCAAACACATGCAGGAAATTAATCACATAAGTATATAAAGATCCTGTAAAGTTATTGCACTCACATATCAGCCATTAACATTAAATACGACAAGCCTTGAACGCTAAAAGAAGCAGACTCGCCATAAACGATGTTAACTAGACTATAGACTTTCGGCCAACAGGACAACTTAAAATGAATAAGAAAATGATGAATAAAAGACATAAAGAAGTTTTCGAAATACACTAAGGGCTGGTTTGGCAACCCTTGAAAAAGTTAAAAAGTTACTTAAAAAATTAAAAAGTTATCACTATTCAAAAAAAAAAAAATAATAATATATAAATATTAATACAAATAAAAAAAAACCCCAAGATTGGTACTGACGTGGTGGTGGAGTCAGTGACCGGGAAAAAAAAAATTATAGTAAAATATTCACTAAATTTTTTAATGGTAAAGTTGGGCCCGTAAGGGTCTACCATGGGTTCCGTTTTGAGAATCTGAATCGTTCAATATGTAGAACTCGTTTAGTATTATATGCTTGTAAGAAATCACGTTTATCGGATATCGCTAACTATATGATCAAATCAGTTTTGTATAAAAAATGGATGGTGTTATAGTTAACAGTTGACAAGAAAAACTAACACGATCAGATAGCTATTGATATCTAATCAACGTTATTTTTTACAAACATATAGTACTCGACGAGTTCTAAATATTGAACGGTTCCGATTACTAAAACGGGACCCGTGGTGGGCCCCAATGGGCCGAACAATACATTCTAATTTATGCCCAAAAAGTAGAGAATCAATCTCCTACACTATACCCTCTGTAGCGCTGTCCTCATGCTTCCGATCGTCCGGGCTATTCCATCTATAACTTCTCCTATACACTTATTTATATAATTTTTTAATATGTATTTTTTCATAAAAATTTAAAAAATTAATCCAAACATTCATATTTTTTTCTCAATCTTTTAATTTAAAAAAATAAAAATATATTTATTTAAGACACTCTAAATAACTCCTAAAGTTTAGTTTTTGGATCCCCCTCTTCTCACTCTCAATCTATTTACAGTCTACCCTAGCCTAACTTGACTTGTCTAATTGGAAGGAGACTTCAATCAGTCAATTAATAATAATCAATTAATAGTTAAGTTTTTAGATCCTCCTCTTCTCGCTCTCAATCTATTTACAGTCTACCCTAGCCTAACTTGACTTGTCTAATTGGAAGGAGACTTCAATCAGTCAATTAATAATAATCAATTAATAGTTAAGTTTTTAGATCCTCCTCTTCTCGCTCTCAATCTATTTACAGTCTACCCTAGCCTAACTTAACTTGTCTAATTGGAAGGAGACTTCAATTGACTTGTCTAATTGGAAGGAGACTTCAATCAGTCAATTAATAATAATGAATGATTGATGTGAAGCCAATAATTTTTCTACAAATTGGGCAGGAGGTGTGTATCCACGAAATAAGGTTTGCGTCTTCTCCACTCTTCTTTGACTCTTAGCTCATTAAAACATAAATAAATAAATAAAATAAAATAAAATCTCAATCATCGCACAAAATATTTTTTTAGATGGATGCACAAAATGAATCGAGATTTTTTTCTCACAGTTAAGGAAATATATAATTTATTATATATTATTATGTATAATTTTATAAAATAATATAATTATTAAAAATTTAGAGGTTAAAATATAAATAATAATAATATAAATAATAAATAATAATAATAATAATAATGAGTGTGATAGTAAAATAAATAATTTATTTTCTGTTGGTATACGATAGAGTGTAATTTAATTATGAATTAATTAATTTATATAATTATATTAAAATATTGGATCAAATGATAATTATTTTAAATATCTATTAAGGATAAAAATAAATCTATATAATTATAAATTAAATTTTAGTGAAAGTGACGCGTAGCCACGTATTGACTCGCGGATGGCCTCATCTCCCTATAAAAAGGGAGGCGTGTCACACCTAGAGAAGAAGAGAAAGAAGAAAGAAAGGAAAGAAAGAAGAAATAAAGGAGAGAAAGAAAGGAAAGAAAGAAAGAAGAAAAGAAAGAGAGGAAAGGAAGGGAAGAAAGAAAGAAAGTTAAGAGGATCTTTTATAGTGGAAAGAAATAGTAAGGTATTAAAGTTAAGGTGAGTTATATTATATCTTGAGTCACTAAAATATATTTTATATATGTTTTGAATTACCATTATTTATTTTATACAAGCTATATTTTATAAGTTATTATAAACTATATTAATATTTCAGTTACGTGGTTTAATTTCTGAATCCTATTTGCTAAAGTGAAACCTATGGATATATTTGTTTATATTTTAAAGAATATTTGACTATGACCTTATAAACAATTATATTTTGTAAGTACCACCATGGGAGTCCCATGCCTTGGCGGACTTAAATAACCATTGGCATCTGTTTGACTACTTTGTGGTCCTCTGTTTGTCATGGATCTATTGACCTCTGTTCTGTGTGGAGCAAAGTGATGTGTGGATCTAAGTGCTACACTATTGTGGAGCCATCTCTAGAATCCGTACGAGCCACCTCTTGAATCCGTACCTCTGTTTTGTGTGGAGCAAAATGCTGTGCGGAGCTAAGTGTTACACTATTGTGGGAACCGCCTCTAGAATTCGTACGAGCTACCTCTTGAATCCGTACCTCTGTTCTGACTGTCACTTCTGTGACCTCTGTTCAGTTTAGTTCTGTTCAATACCGTGGTTGTGGTTATTTACTTACATAATATCTGTATTTCAGTTTCTGTCGCTTAAATGATTTGTTTACCAAATTACCGTGGCTATGTTTATTTATTTATCTAATATCAGTTTTGCTACTTAAAGGATTATTTGTTCCGACTAAGTTATCTTAAATGTTTTGGCCTAACTAACTATCCATGATTATTTCGTATCCCTTATACTCTTAGTATAATATTTCTCACTCTGCCATATGTTTATAGTTGTTTACCAATTTTTAGGAAATAGCTTTTGGAAAGTTTTAGATGCGGGGTTACGGAATAGACAGACACAACACTTTTATGATATTTTTTATATGTAAATATCGGCCTTTTTGGTCAATAATTCATTTTTCTCCTTAACTCCTTATTAAGCTATTGGATCCACTTTTGAATTCAATTTTGATGATGTGAACTGTTCATATTTTTAAATTTGTTGAATATATTATACCTGTAAAAAATTAAGTTGATCGGATAATAGAAAATATGTGTTTAGAAAACTATTTATTAATTTTTTTAAAAAAATAATTTATAATAATAATTATTTAAATAAAATTTGAATCAAATTGTATAAGTGAAAAGTGTTATTTATCCTAAAATTTAAATCTAAATTTAAACTACTTTATCAAATTATTTTATTTCAAATTCATAAATTAAAATATTATGTATTAACTCTCTATATACCATGAATGCAGTTGTTAAAGCCCAGCAAATCCGAGCCATCGTTACCAATTGTTCCGATATCACAGACAGTAAGTTCTTTATTTTTACTTCATACATTATATTTTGTAAGATGCTTACGCGTTTTTGTAGTGTTAACCAGGGGCTTGATTTTTGACAATTTATTAATAATTTTATATTTATGAGTATTTATAAAATGTATAATAGGATGGTTTTTTAATTTTATAAGAATTAGTTTGCTAACTTTTTATTTCATTAGTATTTTACAATATCTAATGAAATGATCTCAAATTATTTCACATTTTAAATAATAGCATCAATTTCATCAAGTCGATTTTATTAATACAAAATATATATGTTACTTATTTTTTAAATTTTAAAAATCAAATGGTATGTATACTTTTTTATAAGTAATGCTATAGAACCTAAATAAAATTTCGCCCTTAAATTTATTTACATTAACATGGCAAAAGGGTTAACTCTTAGTTAATCGATATCTAAACCAATTAACGTACATGTAACATTCAACACTTACTGTAAATTTAAAGGTCATATTTTAAGAGTTTTAAGTATTCTTTACTTTTTATTTACTATTATATCATTCAATAAAATAGTTTAAAACCATGATTTAACTGATTGTTTATTGAGATCAAATAGTTCAAAACTGAAAATTTATTTTTTAGATTTAGGGTCGGTTTGGGAAGTGGGTTGGTTTTTTGGCTTTTTTGGCTATTTAAACCTGGGCTAAAAAGCTTGGTTTGGGAAGGGCTTTTTAGCTTTTTGACTTTTTTGACTTTTTTTGTGAGAGAAGAGTGTAAGATTATGGATTGGATGTGATGTTTTGTTTTTTATGGCTAAAATAGCCTATTTTGTCTTTTGTGACTAAAATAGCCAAAAAAGCCCCTAACCCAACTTGCCAAACAGAGCCTTATTTAATTTTCTCATGAATTACTTCTTTTATAAGAAATTATATTCAATTAGTATTGTATCAAAACTAATTTAGTATTTTTTATACATATATGTTGGCCCCTCTTGAATAAAATAAATAGTTCCGCCCCTGGTGTTAAGTATAAATCATTGTAAATTATTCTGGCTTGATATTTGAAAAAAACCAACTCCCACAATTTTATCATAATTATACAAAATTTTCTTTTGGTAACGTTAAAGAGATAACGAGTTTAGTGTTATTTGAATTGAAATTGTAAAAAGAGAGAATAAAGCTTTATATATTTTATTATTTTTTAACAAGTACAATGACTCCTACATACATTAGAGGAGAATATATACATTAAGGTTAAATTTGGTAACATCAAAATAATTCATCTTTTTATCTTTTTATCTTTTTTTCATTACATTATCTCTCTACTTTTCTGTACATCTTTTTGTAAAAAGACAAAAAATATACTTATTTAAGTCATCCTAAACAACCCCTAAATAGGATTATAGGATAGATATCAACATATATCTACTGGCCTTGCAGTTTCTCTCTCTCTCTCTTTCTTTTTTTTGTTTTCTTACTGGTCAACACATTTATCGACTAAAATTTCTAACACGTTTTTATCAAGAAGTTTTGCAATCAATTAATTTGAGTGTCTAGGAAGTGATTATTTTTTAAGTTTTTTTAATTATTTAGTTATTTTAATAAATTATTTTAATTTTTATGTTTAGAAAGATGAAATAAATTTTTTAACATTAATAAAGATCCCCTCCAATTACCACCCTCACCACCTCACACACACGTAACTGGTAGTGATTGGAGGAGAAGGAAAAAAAAAAAAAAAAAAAACTGGCCAATGTGAGGGAAAGGAGGTCAAAGGCCCCACCCCCTTTGACCTCCTCTCAACATGATTGGTTAGTTTTTTTTTTTTTTTTTTTTTTTTTTTTTTTTTTTCTCCAATCACCACTCGCCATGTGTATGTGAAGTGATGAAGGTGATGATTGAAGGAGATCTCTATCAAAACCCTTTCTAAATTTTTTTTGTTGAATTATTGTGTTAAAAATGTATTTAAAATGATGGCGCCCCAGAGTAGCTAATGAGGTTGCTCATTGGATAGCTCGGGCATGTGTAAATGAGGTTTTACTTGGATTGGGTGTCCAATTCTACCTTGGCTCTTGTAGATCGTCTCGGAGTTTGTTAATGCATTGGTTTCATCGTTTAAAAAAAAAAAAATGATGGTGTGATGCTAATGACCAAAGGGTGTGTTTGATTGGACGGACTGGAAAATAGGGGATTAGAATCTATCGGACTTGAGTCCTAGGATTGGAATCCCCCGGACTATTTGGTTGGATTGGATATGTATCCTGTGTTTGTTTTTTTATGGGATTAGATGTCCGGACTGTGAATCCCCCGGACTATTTTTAGTGAATCCAACATTTGGTTGGACGGACTGGATAGAATAAATGAACAAATGACTATTTTACCCTTTTTTAATTGTTTACTAAGTAATAGCAATATTAAACATATCTTTAATATTTTAATTATTTTTAGTTAGATTAAATAAAAAAATATTTTATTTTATTTTTTACACAATTAAATAAATTTATTTTTAAAAATAAATAAATAAATAAATAAAATATCAATAAAAATATATATTATTTTTTTTAATTAAGATTTTAAATAAATTTGTTTAAAAAAAAATAATAATCAAAAAATGAAATTAAATAAAACATCTATTAAATTTAAATAATGAAATTAAATAAAACATAAACAAAATTTTAAAATAAAACATCAATAAAATATCCATAAAAAATTATTTCAAAAAATTAAATAAATAAAACATCAATAAAAAGTTAAATAAAATTATTTTATTTTTAAATTGAGACATTTAAATTTTATTGAATTTTATTAAATATAATACATAATTAAATAGTAGAGGGTCAAAATGGTCATTTCATCATCTAATCCAAACAGTGATTAGTCCCCCCACTTTCTGTCCCACACCCCCCCAGGACAGGATAGTCCCCCATATGGGGGATATGGAGTCCGGCCGGACATGGAGTCCGCCGGACTAAAAAAAAATCAAACGACGGATAAGGAGCACTATTTGGACTCAAGTCTACATAGTGGATAGTCCCCCCTCCCAATCCCCCCAATCAAACAAGGCCAAAGTGTATCTAAAGACAAAAAAAAATAAATTTGTGTTCGCTGATGTGGTAGTGAGGACTTTGACAACGGATTAATTTTGTTTTATTGATTTATTTAATTTATTTTATCTTTTGATTTATTTTGATAAGTTGACTAAAAATTAATTTTTTAATTTTTAAATTTTTTAAAATTATATTATATTTATATTTTTTTACATATTTTTTAAAAAAAATTAACAAAAATTAAAAAACAAAATTTTAACCAATATTTTAAAATAACCATTTGTATTTTTTTAATCAAAAAGTTAAAGCCCAACAAAAAGCAATGGCCTTGTAGTTTCTCACTCTCCCTCTTTTTCTGACTAGTCAACACATTTATCAACAAGTTTCGCAATCAATTAATTTGGAGGTTTGGAAAGTTATTACTTTTTTAAATTTTTAATTATTTAGTTATTTTAATAAGTTATTTTAATTTTTATGTTTAGTAGGATAAAATGATTTTTTTATTGAATTGTTGTATTAAAAAATACATTTAAAATGATGGTGTGATACTAAATGACCAAAGTGCCCCTAAAGATAAAAAAAGAAAAAGAAATTGTGTTCGCTGGTGTGGCAGTGAGGGCACTACCCACGGGTAAATTTAAAAAATGATTAAGAGCTCTAATAAAGGAGCTCTAATGAGCTCTAATGGGAGTGGACCCTACCGTGATGTGATGTTTTGACTTTGGTTTTATTTATTTTTATTTTTTTTATTTCCTGCCACATCATTAGAGCTCAATTAGAACTCCTAAATTAGAGGGATGTATCATTACTCGGTAAATTTCTAGTTAGTTCTAAGGTTTTGTTTAGGATGTTGACTATTTTAATAGATTATTTTAATTTTTGACTATTTTAATAAGTTAAAATTTGTGTTTAAAAAGATGATTGAATTTTTTTTAGTTAAATGTAATGTTTGTAAGAGAAAAAATAAAATGATTATGAGTTTGATATAATATTTTGTCTTATTAATTATTTTAATCTATTTTATATTTTTGTAAATTTTAGGCCTTGTTTGGCATGTACTAAATAAGTCAAAAAGTCAAAAAGTCACTATCTTATTTAAGTCACATCATCTTATTTAAATCACATCACCTCTCTAACACATCACATCAAACCCAACCCAAACCCAACCCAAACCCACCAATAAGTCAAAAAGTACACTTTTTTAGGATATCACAAACCAATCTAAAAAATTAATTTTTAACCTTTCCCAAACAAGGCTTAAGATGGTTATTAGTCAAAGTGAAAAGTTAAGGATCATGAAATTTTTTTCATGAAAATGATTATGAAAAATTTATGATCCTTAGATTACCTTGATTAGTGTATAGTGTTTTATTCTAAATGTAATACAAAGACTACAAAACTTTCACGATTATTTTTATAAAACATTTTTTATAACACCTAACAGTCAAAAGATAAAAATAAGCTTTTTGATCTTGTATTGCTGACCAGCTGGAAAATGAGCTTTTGATCTTGTATTGCTGACCAGCTGGATTGCAGGACTGCAGCCTCAGCAATAATAAGGTTAATGCTGTGTTTGGTTTGGAAATTTTGAGAAAAATTAAAAGGGAAAGAGAAAAAGTATGTAAAATTAAGTGAAATATATATGTATTTTATTCATATTTTACTTAATTTTTTCTTTTTTTTTTTTAAATTTTTTTTCAAATCTTCTAACTAAATACATCGTAAATAGACTCTACTTCCTATAAATACAAATTTTCGCGGATGATGTTTTGAAAAAAATCACAACACTCTATATAAAAAAAAACCATTAGCTTCTTTGTGTTTTTTTCAATATTGCCACACTGCAACAGATCCTATACCCGCTATTTAAAATCTTGCTCTGAGATTTGAGGAGGGATCGATGGAGTCGTCGAAGCACAGGAATTCCAAGCCAAGTACTTCCAAATCGGTAAGAATTGTTTCGACAAAGAGTTTTTTATTTTTATTTAATATATTATATAAGTTGGTCCACAACAAATAACTTCAATGCGCACTATGGATCTCACATTCTAAATAATCTTTTGGTATATTTTCTGCGTCTCCACATTTTTTCACCATCAAATTAAAATAATAATTATCTAAGTAAAATTTGAATCAAATTGACAAGTAAAAAGTGTTATTTATCCTAAAATTTAAATCTAAATTTAAACCACTTTATCAAATTATTTTATTTCAAATTCATAAATTAAAATATTATATACTAACTCTCTATACCATGAATGCAGTCGTCGAAGCCCAGCAATTCTAAGCCAAGTACTTCCAAATCGGTAGGAATTGTTTCGACAGTGAGTTTTTTATTTTTACTTAATATATTATATGAATTGGTCCACAACAAACAATTTCAATGTGCACCACGGATCTCACATTCTAAACAATCTTTTGGTATATTTTCTGCGTTTCCACACTTTTTCACCGTCAAATTAGAATAATAATTATCTAAGTAAAATTTGAATCAAATTGTACAAGGAAAAAGTGTTATTTATCCTAAAATTTAAATCTAAATTTAAACCACTTTATCAAATTATTCTATTTGAAATTCATAAATTAAAATATTATATACTAACTCTCTATACCATGAATGCAGTCGTCGAAGCCCAGCAATTCTAAGCCAAGTACTTCCAAATCGGTAGGAATTGTTTTGACAGTGAATTTTTTATTTTTACTTAATATATTATATGAGTTGGTCCACAACAACAACTTCAATGTGCACCACGGATCTCACATTATAAACAATCTTTTGGTATATTTTCTGCGTCTCCACACTTTTTCACCATTAAATTAGAATAATAATTATCAAAGTAAAATTTGAATCAAATTGTACAAGTAAAAAGTGTTATTTATCCTAAAATTTAAATCTAAATTTAAACCACTTTATCAAATTATTTTATTTCAAATTCATAAATTAAAATATTATATACTAACTCTCTATACCATGAATGCAGTCGTCGAAGCCCAGCAATTCTAAGCCAAGTGCTTCCAAATCGGTAGGAATTGTTTTGACAGTGAATTTTTTATTTTTACTTAATATATTATATGAGTTGGTCCACAACAAACAACTTCAATGTGCACCACGGATCTCACATTATAAACAATCTTTTGGTATATTTTCTGCGTCTCCACACTTTTTCACCATCAAATTAGAATAATAATTATCAAAGTAAAATTTGAATCAAATTGTACAAGTAAAAAGTGTTATTTATCCTAAAATTTAAATCTAAATTTAAACCACTTTATCAAATTATTTTATTTCAAATTCATAAATTAAAATATTATATACTAACTCTCTATACCATGAATGCAGTCGTCGAAGCCCAGCAATTCCAAGCCAAGTACTTCCAAATCGGTAGGAATTGTTTTGACAGTGAATTTTTTATTTTTACTTAATATATTATATGAGTTGGTCCACAACAAACAACTTCAATGTGCACCACGGATCTCACATTATAAACAATCTTTTGGTATATTTTCTGCGTCTCCACACTTTTTCACCATCAAATTAGAATAATAATTATCTAAGTAAAATTTGAATCAAATTATACAAGTAAAAAGTGTTATTTATCCTAAAATTTAAATCTAAATTTAAACCACTTTATCTAATTATTTTATTTCAAATTCATAAATTAAAATATTATATACTAACTCTCTATACCATGAATGCAGTCGTCGAAGCCCAACAATTCCAAGCCAAGTACTTCCAAATCGGTAGGAATTGTTTCGACAGTGAGTTTTTTATTTTTACTTCATATATTATATGAATTGGTCCACAACAAACAACTTCAATGTGCACCACGGATCTCACATTCTAAACAATCTTTTGGTATATTTTCTGCATCTCCACACTTTTTCACCATCAAATTAGAATAATAATTATCTAAGTAAAATTTGAATCAAATTGTACAAGTAAAAAGTGTTATTTATCCTAAAATTTAAATCTAAATTTAAACCACTTTATCAAATTATTTTATTTCAAATTCATAAATTAAAATATTATATACTAATTGTCTATGTTGACAATCTTCATTGTATTTAAATAAATTAAATTCTGTTGCGTATTAAACAACAATCAGAATATAAAGAAATAAAAGAAATGAGAGAATTTGTTTGATTACAAAAATCAAACTCGAAATAAAATAAATAAATAAAAACAGATTTTATTTTGTTATAAAAGCAAAATTAAAATCTGATTTAAATAAATAATAATAACACTGAAAATAAATTAAATAACTTACTTGATTTAATTTCTTCGAATTATAATTTGATCAAGTCCAGTGTTTGACATTGTGTCCTTAAGACAGATTCGTCCTCTACACGGTGCTTTCAGAATTTGGACGTCTATCTCCTAGGATGAAATGATCTACTACAAACAATAGCAGCACTACAAATTGTTTGTCTTACGAACACACTAAGTGTTTACACTCTTTCTTACAAGAAAATAATGCAACAAAATGAAGAATAAATTTGCAGAGCTCTTAAGGACGAAAATAATGAATTTTTTTTGAAAATGTAAAACATCAAATGAGGGTTGTCCTATTTATAGATGTAAAGGTGGCTGTAGGTTTTGAATTGAATAGGTATGAAACCTGTTGGTTTTGAATTCAAACAGATTTGAATCTGTTGGGTTCATAATTTAAACAGATAAAAAATAGGAAGGGCCCTGTCGGTTTAATTTGAATTCTGAATTTTACTTTACCAAAAAATAAAATTAAACTCAAATATTTTTTGCCCAAAAAGATTAGTATTGGGCTGAACAAGCCCAACCTCACACCACGCACCCGCGCCCAAGCCCATCCCAGCCAGCTCGACCGACGGGACGGACGGCCGGCGGCGGCGAGCGCTCGCGTGTGGTGATTTTTTTAGTCCAATGGGTCTAGCCCATTTTGCCCATAACCTCCATCTCTAAAACACTTGGGTACCCCTTGGGGCGCACCTCAAGTACCAAACCCATGCCTTATAAACCCATTCAAAACTTCCCACCAAATCAATATGGGACAAGCCTTATTCAAACCTTTAAGGATTTTCCATCAAAACTCCATTTTCATGGAGCACACTTTGGCTTCAATTTTCCATTCACTCGGTAATGGTTTTGAGCAACCAAATATACCACGTGAATCACAACGCGACATAGAACGCGTTACCACTTTGAAAAAATTCTGATTTTACCCAGAATTTTATAACCATTTCCAACAATCCCCTACATGAATAGAATTTGATGACAACGGAAATGCAACAATATGCAGACTATATCGAAAGAGTATAAGTCGAAAATATCTTGCATCAGGATAGGTAGCTTTCGACCTTGAACCTTCCTTAGTGATAACCTATCAGACTTACTGGCTAACTAATGGACGTGATGCCTTGAATTGTTCAGCCGTTTGTGTAAGCCAAGACAATAGATTTCACACAAAATATCTTCTAACACATCGTGGTTCTCACTGTTGTGTTCATTTTGGCCTTGAACGCGCCTGGTTTTCATAAGTGTTTCTAGAGAATTTAGCCTCTTCATTCTCATAGAACCGGCCCCAGTTCAACACTCATATAGGTGATTCTTATTATGAGTATCTCCTTATACTCGTCTTGATTTTATGCCTCAATCAAGATATAAGTAATCATTAAAAGCAAAACTTATCCTTATGCCCCTGCATACAACACATGTTGCAGATATCACTCTCACCATAGGAATGGGTAGGGAATTTTAATCCCTTGGTGATTTCTAGCGAGCCATACATAACTTAGTTGTCCCTTTGAACTTAGTTCTTGGGATCTCCAGTCATATAAGTAGGGTTACCATTATGATGACTCTTATGTAATAGGCTTTAATCTCATCCCCTTCGATGAATTATACACTAGCTCTTTTGTTAAACCTTTTGTTAACGGATTCGCAATATTCTCTTTAGATTTTATATAGTCTATTGAGATTATTCCATTTGACAACAACTGCCTAACAGTATTATGTCGACGACGAATATGTCGTGACTTACCGTTATACATATGATTCTGTGTCCTGCCTATTGCAGATTGACTATCACAATGAATGCAAATAGCTGGCACAGGTTTTGGCCACATTAGAATGTCTTCTAAGAAGTGACGAAGCCATTCTGCTTCTTCTCTTGCTTTGTCCAAAGCATTGAACTCGGATTCCATTGTGGATCGTGCGATGCATGTTTGTTTCGTGGATTTCCAAGAAACAGCAGCGCCTCCTAAAGTAAAGACATATCCACTTGTGGATTTTGAATCTTTAGTATCCGATATCCAATTTGCATCACAATAACCTTCAAGTACTGCTGGATATCGAGTAAAGTTCAAACCATGATCACGGGTGAATCTTAGATATCTAAGAATCCGAATGATCGCTTTCCAATGGTCTTCTCTGGGGTTACTAGTGTACCTACTCAATTTACTGATAGCATAAGCTATATCAGGACGAGTACAATTCATTAGGTACATTAGGCTTCCAATGATTTGGGAGTATTTTAACTGAGATACTGCATCACCTTTATTTTTCGATAAATAAAGATTGACGTCTACAGGTGTTCTAGTTAAATTCATATCATCCTTGATAAATTTACCAAGAATTTTCTCAATATAATGTGATTGAGATAATGCACATCCGTCAGATGTTTTAGTAATTTTCATTCCTAATATAACATCTGCGACTCCCATATCTTTCATATCAAATCTTTTGTTAAGCATTTGCTTAGTTGATTTGATCATGTTTTGACTGCTTCCAATGATAAGCATGCCATCCACATAAAGACAAACTATGACATATCCTTGGTCAGTGTTTTTAACATAGACGCATTTGTCACATTCGTTTATCTTAAACCCATTAGTAAGCATTGCATGATCAAAATTTTCATGCCATTGCTTAGGTGCTTATTGTAATCCATAAAGGGATTTTACAAGTCGACAAACTTTCTTTTCTTGCCCTGATACTACAAACCCTTCGGATTGCTCCATATAGATCTCTTCATTTAGATCACCGTTTAAGAAAGTTGTCTTAACATCCATTTGATGTATTTCTAAATTAAACAGCGCTGCTATAGCAATAAGCATGCGAATGGATGTTATTCTTGTCACAGGGAAATATGTGTCAAAATAGTCCAGACCTTCCTTTTGTCTGTAACCTTTAACTACAAGTCTTGCTTTATACTTGTCAATTGAACCATCTGCTTTCATTTTTCTCTTGAATATCCACTTATATCCAAGAGGTTTAGAACCTGGTGAAAGATCCACCAATTCCCAAGTATGATTTTGCATAATAGATTCAATTTCATTATTAACAACCTCTTTCCACAAAGGTGCTTCAGGACCTGTCATTGCTGCCTTAAAGCTTTGAGGTTCATTTTCTAACAGGTATGTCAGAAAATCTGGACCAAAGGATTTTGAAGTTCTCGCTCTCTTACTTCGTCTTGGTTCATCATTAGTTAAATCCTATTGGTCGAGACCATTACTAGTCTCTTGTGTTTGATTGTCATTAGTCTCTTGACTTTGTTTACAATCATAAGTTCTTTTCTGTGAAGTTAATTCCCGTCCTTTCTTGTAAGGAAAGGCATGTTCAAAAAACACAGCATTTCTTGACTCTATAATAGTGTTCACATTTATATCAGGTATTTCTGATTTATAAGTCAGAAATCCATATGCACTACTATTCTGAGCATAACCAATAAACACACAATCTACTGTTTTTGGTCTAATCTTAAACTTCAACTTTTGCCAAACACCCCCACACTTTTAAGTATTTGTAGGAAGGCGGTCGACAACTTTTCCACAATTCATAAGGAGTGCTGTTGGTTTTCTTGTGGGGTATTCTGTTAAGAACATAATTAGCAGACAATATTGCTTCCCCTCACAAGTTCTGTGGTAAGTCTGAACTTAGTAACATGGCATTCATCATTTCTTTTAGGGTTCTATTCTTTCTTTCAGCAATTTCATTTTGCTGTGGAGAATAAGGGGCTGTAGTTTGGTGAATAACGCCATGTTGTGCACAAAATTCATTTAATGGTACATCATATTCACCACCCCTATCACTTCTAACAATTTTAATGGTTTTGCCAAGTTGATTTTCAACTTCTGTTTTATAGAGTTTAAACATTTCTAAGGCTTCATCTTTACTTCTAAGTAAATAAACATAATAATATTTTGTGCAATCATCAATAAATGTTATGAAATATTTTTTGCCTCCTCTAATTTGAATAAATTTTAGATCACATACATCAGTATGAATTAATTCTAGAGGTTCGGTTTTTCTTTCAACCGATTTAAATGGAGCCTTAGTTAGTTTTGCTTCTACACAAATTTCACATTTATGATTAGGATTAATTTCAAACTTTGGTATATAATCTAAACCAATTAATCTACGCAAAGCATCAAAATTCACATGTCCTAATCTACCATGCCATAAATTTGACTAAAAAATATAAACAAAAGATGTGTTATTCTTATTCATAGCAACTTTCGGTACAACTGTCATTACATTCAATTTAAAGAGACCATCACTCATGTATCCCTTACCAACATACATACCACTTTTTATTAATACAAATTTATCAGACTCAAATACAAGCCTAAAACTATTTTTACTTAACAAAGAACCAGAAACTAAATTCTTTCGGATGTCAGGTATATGCAGTACGTTGTTGAGGGTCAGTTTTTTCCCTGATGTCATCTTCAAGATCACTTTCCCTTGTCCAGCCACAGTAGAAGTAGAAGAATTTCCCATAAAAAGTTGTTCACCAATTGCAGTCTCATTGTAGGTAGTGAACATCTTCTTGTCCGCACATATGTGACGAGTTGCTCCAGTGTCAACCTACCACTCTTTGGGATTTCCAAGCAAGTTAGCCTCAGACACCACAGCAGAGAGGTTGATGTCATTCACTCTATCAGAGATGTAATCCAATTCTGTTACGTCGGCCTGATTGGTGGTCTTCTTACTTGTACTTCCATGATCCTTCTTAGGGCGGCGGCAGTCAGAAGCTCAATGTCCAGTCTTGCCACAGTTATAGCATTTCCTTTTGAACTTCTTGTTGCCATTGTTGTCGCCTTGTTTAGGACCATCTCCAGTAAACTTTCTCTTTTTGTTATGTGGTTTATGAACTTGTTCAACCACATTAGCCTTGGACTCAATGGGATTTTTCCCATTCCTCTTTTCAGCCTTTCGGTTATCTTCCTCAATTCTTAATCTTACAATCAACTCATCCATGGTCATCTCTTTGCGTTTATGTTTTAAATAATTTTTGAAATCTTTCCAAGCCGGGTGGTAACTTTTCCACTAAAGCAGCGACTTGGAAAGACTCGCTAAGAGACATACTTTCTGAATGAATATCATGCAAAATTATCTTAAAATTTTGAACTTGAGATATTACCGTTTGGGAGTCTACCATAACAAAATTCAGAAATTTACCGACGACAAATCTCTTCGTGCCGGCATCCTCTGTCTTGTATTTCTTCTCCAAAGAATCTCACAATTCTTTTGCTGACTTCAAAGGACTGTATACATTATACAGCATGTTGTCAAGGCCATTGAGGATGTAGTTTCTGCACAGGAAATCTGAATGTTTCCAAGCATCTACAGCAGCAACAACTTGCCGATCACTTTCACCATCTTTAAGTGCTGGAGCCTCTTCATGGAGAAACCGGGCCAAATTTAGGGTTGTAAGATAGAACAGCATCTTATGCTGCCATCTCTTAAACTCAGTACCGTTAAATTTTTTCGATTTTTCTCCATGATTGATTGGTACATGAACATGGTTCTGGATAGGGACCGGTGTTGGTGTAACAATCGGAGTACCACTACCAGATGCAGTTTCAGTTGTAGTAGCCATAATCTTTGATTTACAAAAATCAGAAAAAATTAAAACACAAATTAATTTTCTAGTTACTAAAAGTAGAAAATAAATTATAACAACAAAATAATTTTATTTTTCTTGTTACTAAAATTAGAAAAATATAATATCACAATAATTTTCTGTAACACAAATTAATATTCTGCAATTATTAATGACACCAGTATATTACTACTAGTTGTCAAAGAAAAGAGACAGTATATTACAACTATCTGTCAAATAGCATAAACACTATTTGTTTTTCTAACCAGAATATGTCTTTATGAAATTACAGAAAATTAAATACAATGAAGATTCCAAAAATGAATCTGTCTTAAGATTGTTGACAATCTTCACTGTATTTAAATAAATTAAATTCTGTTTTGTACTAAACAACAACCAGAATATAAAGAAATAAAAGAAAGGAGAGAATTTGTTTGATTACAAAAATCAAACTCGAAATAAAATAAATAAATAAAAACAGATTTTATTTTGTTACAAAAACAAAATTAAAATCTGATTTAAATAAATAATAATAACACTGAAAATAAATTAAATAACTTACTTGATTTAATTTCTTCGAATTATAATTTGATTGAGTCCAGTGTTTGACACTGTGTCCTTAAGACAGATTTGTCCTTTTCACGGTGCTTTCAGAATTTGGACGTCTATCTCCCAGGATGAAATGATCTACTACAAACAATAGTAGCACTACAAATTGTTTGCCTTACGAGTGTTTACACTCTTTCTTACAAGAAAATAATGCAACAAAATGAAGAATAAATTAGCAAAGCTCTTAAGGACAAAAATAATGAATTTTTTTTTGAAAATGTAAAACATCAAATGAGGGTTGTCCTATTTATAGATGTAAAGGTGGCTGCAGGTTTTGAATTGAACAGGTATGAAACTTGTTGGTTTTGAATTCAAATAGATTTGAATCTGTTGGGTTTATAATTTAAATAGATAAAAAACGAGAAGAGCCCTGTTTGGATGTATAGTAAAACTAGACCAGTTTATTTCCGGGAAGGGCCTTGTTTGGATGTACAGTAAAACCAAATCAGTTTATTTCCGGTTTAATTTGAATTTTGAATTTTATTTTACCAAAAAATAAAATTAAACTCAAATGTTTTTGGCCCAAAAAGATTAGTATTGGGCCGAACAAGCCCAACCTCACACCACGCACCCGCGCCCAAGCCCAGCCCAGCCCGCCCGCATGTGTGGTGATTTTTGAGTCCAATGGGTCTAGCCCATTTTGCCCATAACCTCCCTCTTTAAAACACTTGGGTACCCCTTAGGGCACACCCCAAGTACCAAGTCCATGCCTTATAAACCCATTCAAAACTTCCCACCAAGTTAATGTGGGACAAGCCTTATTCAAACCTTTAAGGATTTTCCACCAAAATTGCATTTCCATGGAGCACACTTTGGTTTCAATTTCCCATTCACTCGGTGCTGGTTTTGAGCAACCAAATATACCACGTGAATCACAACGCGGCATAGAACGCGTTACCATTTTGACCCGCATAAATCGACGCACGGGGCCCACCTAAAAAATAGACCAAACTTAAGAAAAAATTCTGATTTTACCTAGAATTTTATAACAATTTCCAACAGTCTATACCATGAATGCAGTCGTCGAAGCCTAGCAATTCCAAGCTGAGTACTTCCAAATCGGTAGGAATTGTTTCGACAGTGAGTTTTTTATTTTTACTTAATATATTATATGAATTGGTCCACAACAAGCAACTTCAATGTGCATCACGGATCTCACATTCTAAACAATCTTTTGGTATATTTTTTGCGTCTCCACACTTTTTCACCATCAAATTAGAATAATAATTAGCTAAGTAAAATTTGAATCAAATTGTACAAGTAAAAAGTGTTATTTATCCTAAAATTTAAATCTAAATTTAAACTACTTTATCAAATTATATTTTAGTAAGATCCTTATGAGTTTTTTTAGTGTCAAGCAGAGGCTTGATTTTTGACAATTTATTAATAATTTTATATTGATGAGTATTTATAAAATATATAACATGATGGTTTTTTAATTTTATAAGAATTATTTTGCTAACTTTTTATTTCATTAGTATTTTACAATATCTAATGAAATGATCTCAAATTATTTCACATTTTAAATAATAGCAATAATTTCATCGAGTCGATTTTATTAATACAAAATATATATGTTATTTATTTTTTAAATTTTAAAAATCAAATAGTATTTATACTTTTTTATGAGTAATACTAGAGAACCTGAATAAAACTTTGCCCTTAAATTTATTCACAATGACATGGCAAAAGGGTTAGGTCTTAGGGCTATTTTGGGAAGATGGTTATAATAAGCTTTTTGGTTAAAAGATTCTTATAAGCAGTTTTTTTGTAAGAGAGGAAGTGAGTTATAATCTGGAAAGTAGATTATAACCCACTTCCCAAAAAGGGCCTTAGTTGATCGATATCTAAACAAATCAACTAACATGTAACATTCAACACTGAGTGTAAATTTAAGGGTCATGTTTTAAGAGTCTTTAAATATTTTTTTTTTCCTTTTTATTTACTATTATATCAATCAATAAATAGTTTAAAACCAAGATTTAACCGATTGTTTATTGAGATCAAATAGTTCAAAATTGAAAATTTATTTTTTAGATTTATTTAATTTTCTCGTGAATTACTTCTTTTGCAATAAATTATATTCAATTAGTATTGCACCAAAGCTAATTTAATATTTTTTATGCATATATGTTGGCCCCTCTTGGATAAAATTCATAGTTCCACCCCCTAGTGTTAGGTATAAATCCTTGTAATTATGTTACCAAAAGATGCACCACAAGAAAAATCTTAGTAACAGATTATTGTAGTTATGTAATGAACTAGGAAAAGGCAATGCGCACATTTTTTGAGTGCATATTGTGTATGCTGTTTTCTAACCACACTGCCAAACTGATACTCAACTGGAGAACACCGGCAGAATAGATTAAGCTCAAATGACCTGTCACAGAGAGAAGAGATTCCGGCGGTGGTTCGTCCACCCGGGGGCACTCCGACGATCAAGTCAGTTATCTCTCAAAGATAGCAAAAGTGCTTAACTCACTATTCAGAATACAAAGACCCATGAGGGTGCCTTTTTTTTATAGCCAACACTGACCTAATCCCAATAGAAGCCCAACTCCAATGGATTCTGGCTCAATGCTAGTCCTTATCTCCCAGTTAGATTGGGATAAACTCTCTAAGAGTCTTATTTTTATCCAAACTAAAGTCCTCTTCCAATCTAGGACTTTTGTCCCTTATCCGCTTCTCTTGGATTCCGGTATTTTCGCAGCCGAGATTACCTCCGCATCATGATCAGGACACGTGGTACCTCGACTGACACTTCGGTGCCACTTCAGCCGACACTTCGGTGCCACTTCGGCCGACACTTCGATGCCACCTCGGCCACGTGTTGTCATTCAAAAATTATGTCCCCACAACTGCCCCCTAGATTCTATTACCTCGGCATCCTAAAGTGATGGAAATTATATCATTTCTTCCATTTAGCACATCGGCTAAGCTTGCTTTATCCTTCAATACTGAGGTCATAATTTGTCAGCTCAATATGACCAAGACTTATAGTCCGTTTTCATCAACGCCTTAGATTTGGTTCTAAGTTTCTCAACCAAGATCGCCCTCTTAGCTGAGGTCCTGCCACATTAAATCAAGAACTCCAAGAGTTTCAACACGCGTATGAGCTGTCATGCACAGTATGTCAACCGTTTTTGCCACGTGTCTTTCCCCTACTGAACCGTACCTGACACGCGCCATTAAGTGGCATCGCGTCTGCATGCGCTGTCTGACAAGCACGTCGTCCTAGGCGCACTAATTGCCATTTTGCCGCCATTCTTTGTGTTTGATCAAAATCATCTCTCTCTCTCCGTCTTTTCACTTCACACTTTCTGATCTCTGTATGCTTCAAATTTTCTCTCTCTACTCTCTCAAATTCGCCATTGTTTCAAGCTTTCAAGTTCTGCAACCACTTCCATTCTTTCCCTCCGGCGAAGCTTTTGCTGATCTTTTCCGATTGCTGCCATCATCTGACTCTGGCGTACTCAACACCGGCTTCTCTCTTCTGGTAAGCCATTGCTTCCATTCGTTTCAATTTCTTGTTTTTCCTCAAATTGTTACGTTCGCGTACTGCTACTGCGACTTCATTCACGTTCTTGAATCTTCATTTATGTTGCAAATTTTCCCTTGCTTGCAATTTGTTTTTGGATATATACACAGTTTCACACACTTGTTCATTCTGGCCGCTGTTCTTGGCCTTGCACACCTGCACAAACTTTATTCAGTGTTGATTTCTTGTTTGTCTTCTTGAGTCTGAATCATGTTCTTGTCTCTGTTTTCTGTGTCTCTTTTTTTTTTTTTTTTTTTTTTTCTTCAGATTCTTGCCTTTAATCCACCCGTTTTAGCAACTTTAGGATTAGGATTTGCTTTAGAACTTCAAACTCTAGGAAAAATTGAAACAAACTTCACCTAGATCCTCAAAAACTCTCACCTCAACATTCGTCTAGGTTTTGCCGAGGTCCCTCAAACCTTCACAAAACACTTCCTTCTGAAATCCAACATTTTCTCCCTAACCTGACGTCATGGGTATGTGGAGGTGGAGAGTAAACACCCCGACTAGGCTAGAATACATTAGGCAGGAGTTTGCTATCCCTGCCGACGTTCACCTCAGGTTGGCTGGGGAGGAGGACTCTATTATGCCTAAAGGCGACTCCATGCCCTTCCTAGTGGTGGCATTTATAGAGTGTGGACTTAGGTTTCGTCTTGACATCCTTTTCTGAGAAGTCCTTCACTATTACAAATTGAACCCAATACAGCTTGCCATTAACTCTTACCAAGTTATCAATGGTATAATTGCCTTAGCCAAAAAAGAGAACGCTAGGGTTATTCTTGCCGACATCCAGTACTGCTACACCATGTGTGGCCTTAAGTTAGAAAAAGGCTACATCTACTATCTTAAGCCGAGGTCGACGCAATACAAACTCATCGCCGACCTCCCTGATTCCAACAAGGGCGCCGGGGATGATTATTTCATCGTCTCGGGCAACTGGGAATTCTCACTAGATGAGGACCTTCACCTCTATCCCCTAAACCGAACAATTTTCAGAGAGGGAGATAGTAAGAGCCATATGTCATCTTTACTTGCTTTCAAGTCCTCTTAATTCCGATATTTTTGTATGCTCTAACGTCTGTTTGTTTTATTTTACAGTTCTTCCTCAACCACCAAAGGACTTCCGAAAAAACTTCTTCCCAAGCAAGGACTTCAAAAAGCTACTGAACTTGCCAATCAATCAGCGCAAGGCTCCTCTGCTCTTGAATTTCATCCCGACTTACAAATCTGTACTTCCCGACGTCCCAAGAAAAAGCAAGTCTTCTCCTTCAGCAACAACTCCACAAGCTAAATCATCAAGGCTTGACCAAGGATCAACATCTGATCCAGCAGAGCAGCCATCAACCTCGGCTCCATAACTAATCCCACATTCTCAACGCAAACGCCGACGTAGAACTGTAGCCGCCGACGAGATGGGTCGTAAGAAGGCTGTAGCAGACGACTTTCTAGCCGACATCCCCAACACTGTTACCGCACAATCTTCACCATCCCAATCTTAGCCAAAGCCAAAGCCCAAAAGACTGAAGAAAGCCCAACCTAAGGCAACAGTAACTCAGATTGACTCTGAGAACACCTTGCCGATCTCCAAGATAGCTGAGGCGGAAACAAGTGTCTCTGTCGCTGAAAAGAGGCCCGCCGAGGCTGCTCCCTCTGAGTCAACGTAGTCAAAGAGGCTAAGGTCTGAATCCGCGACAACCTCGGGGTCCATGAAATCCGATGTCCCCTGGGCCCCTCCAATCACCATCGAGGACAAGCCGGTCAGAGTCGGCGACAGCGCGATTGACATCGAAGTCGGCGTTGCCCTCTCTACTGCCTTGCTTCTTCCTAAGGACCTCGACCGTAACGCCAAGATCAGCGAATATGAAAACTTCACTCTAATGTTGCAGCACTCCGTTCAAGTAAGTCCCCAACACTTGGTACTTTTCATTTCCTGTTCTTCCATACTTAGAGAATTTTACTAACTTTTGTTTTGTCCATTTTTTCTAGGCGATCCAGCACGCCCACTTCTTCTCGATGCAGGCTTTTGACATTAAGAAGGAGTTGGTCAACAAGACCAAGGAGGCTGCTGGCTTGCTGAAGACCGTTAATAAGGCCGAGGCTAAGATGAAGACTTTAATAGATCAAGCCAACGCAGCCAAAAAAACTCAGGACGAGGCCGAGGAGAGGGCAGGGGCTGCTGAGGCCATTGCCAAAGTCCTCGAAGCCGAAAAGAAAGAGGCCGAGGCAAAGACTGCCGAAGCCCAGGCCGAGCTCATTGTTGCCCTGGCCACAAAGGACGCCGAGATCAAAGCGGCGGATGAGAAGGCGTATGCCGAGAGGGCAGCCAACGTCAAGGAAGATTACAAGAAACAAGTGAAGCATGCATGCAACAAGGGTTTCACCCTTGGTTGGATGGCTGCTCTGAAGGAGTTGGTTGTCCCCGATGACTCTCCCCTCAAGAATGCCAGCAACCTCGTCCTGCCATTCCCCTTACTCCAAGCCAATCCGAGGACGAGGCTGAGTCCGAGGAGAAAGCTGAGGCTGAGAAGACGGAAGAAGTTGTTGGGGCCAAGTCCCCAACTCTGAATGAGCAAGTCTTGGACTTGACTCAGGACAAGGAGGACGAGGTCTCAAAACATGCCACCCTCGAGAAGACAACATCTGATGGCCCTATCGCCGAGAGGAACATCGACCAGACTCTCCAAGAGATCGATGCCGAGCTCGCGGCTGAGAATGCTGCCGAGAAGAGCTCACAGTTGTCTTCTAAGGCTGAGACACAACCAACTGTTGGCACCGAATAGTCCATTTTGATGCTTTTCTTTATTTCTTGTACCTTGTACTTTTTTCTTACTTTTGAAAAAATGCTAGCTTTATTTGGCCGATGTGCCTCTTTGTAATCTGAACAATTTACTCTTCAATGTCAGGCCGAAGTGCCTTCTTTCCTTATCTGAATGCACTTTCAGATTTCTTCTTTTAATGTGATTGTATGTTTTCAACGTACGCCTTAACTGTGTAATCTTCTCGGTGTGGAATACTTCGGTTATATCCACTAACAGTTTATCTCGGCTTTGGCCAAACACTTGAAAATATTTTTTATAATATTTTCACAAGTGTTATTTACAACTTGTCACTTCACTCTTTACGTATCAGGACCTCTATCTTCTATTATTTCAACATAACCTCGGGTTAATTTTAACTTGTAAATTTTTCTTAAAATTTCAACAAGTGTTAAACCAATCTCTTTAGCTGGTAAATTTCAACTCCCAAGCATCATTCTTCAGCCCTCTGCCCCCTGATGTGAACTTAAGTTCCACTTGGGTTTTCATTAAGCATGTGGCTTTGACTTTGTCGCCGATGTCAGATTCAAACAAAGACTGGCCAAGGTTACCAACCTTGGTCTCTTTGTTAATCTGAGTAATATGTACTTAGTTCCAATCTTTATCTGACTCTACCGATATGACAAGTCCAGGTTAATCCAACTCAGTTCAACTCTATTATATGCAAGTATAATTCAACTCTGCCATAAAATAAATCTAAGTTTATTCGTCACGTTTCACTCAGAAACATCGCCAACTTAGTTCAACTCTATTATATGTAAGTATAATTCAATTCTGCCATATAATAAGTCTTTAGTTATTCGTCATGTTTCAATCAGAAATATCGCCAACTTAGTTCAACTCTATTATATGCAAGTATAATTCAACTCTGTCATATACTAAGTCTAAGTTATTCGTCATGTTTCAATTAGAAATATCGCCAACTTAGTTCAACTCTATTATATGTAAGTATAATTCAACTCTGCCATATAATAAGTCTAAGTTATTCGTCATGTTTCAATCAGAAATATTGCCAAGTGTCTAGTCAGTCATTCTACACAAGTTAAAAAATCAGGTTAAAACTTTATTATTACTTTGGCTAATAACAAAAACTTAAAAAATAAGAAAATCTAATGATAGAAAAACTTCAGATTGCAAGTATTCTAGGGTCTTGGCAACTTTTTTCCTTCACTGTCTTTAAGCCGATATGCCCCATTGCCCAGGACTAAGATGATTTTATAGGGTCTCTCCCAATTTGGGCCAAGCTTGCCCTCTCTGGGATCCTTCTTGTTGTCGATGACCTTTCTCAAGACGAGGTCACCAACTTGGAACTCTTGTGGGTGGACTTTCTTATTATAAGCTCTGGCAAGCTGCTGCTGGTATGCTCCCAGCTGAATTGCTGCTTTCTCCCTTCTTTCTTCTAATAGATTCAAATCTCGGGCCAAGAATGCCTCATTGGTCCTATTTTCTACTTCCTGGGTTCTGATCCCCGGGATACCGACTTCCAATGGGATAACTACTTCAGTGCCATAAGCCATGGCAAATGGGGACTCCCCAATTGAGCTTTTCGGTGTAGTCCGATATGCCCAGAGTACATTGGGCAACTCTTCTACCCACTTTCCCTTTGCTGTTTCCAGTCTCTTCTTTATCCCGTCCAAGATAACCTTATTGGAGGTTTCTACTTGACCATTACTCTGAGGAAAGCTTGGAGTAGAGTAATAGTTCTTGATTTTGTGCTTTGTACATAAGCTCTTGATTAGTTTATTGTCAAACTGTGTACCATTGTCAGTTATTATTGCTCTTGGGATCCCAAACCTGGTGATAATGTTCTTCCATATGAAGTTCTTCACATCAACGACCCGAATTTTTGTAAGGGGTTTAGCTTCTACCTACTTGGTGAAGTAGTTTGTTGCCACCAGCAGGTACTTCCTTTGTCCGGTTGTTTGAGGCAATTGTCCAACAAGATCCATGCCCCATTGGGCAAATGGCCAAGGGCTGGATACTGAATTCAAGTCCGCTGTGGGTTGATGTATCAAAGGTGCAAACCTCTAGCACTTCTCACACTTCTTGACATAGGCTTCAACATCTTTCTACATGTAGGGCCACCAGTACCCTTAAGTAATGGCCCTATGAGCAAGTGACTTGCCCCCAACATGACTTCCACATACTGCTTCATGTATCTCATACAAAAAGTCTTTAACCTGTGAAGGATGCACATACCTCAAAAGGGGTCCAGTAAAAGATCTTTTGTAGAGATGTCCTTCTGCTGTCAAATTGAACGTTGCTGACTTCAGTCTGATCTTGTGTGCCTCTTTATGATCATCTGGTAATTTCCCATCTCTAAGGAGTACTATTATCGCGTCCATCCAACTTGGTCCTATCTTCACACACATTGCTTCATGCTCTATGCTCAGTGATTCTATACTTGGACTTGACAAGTAGTCAACCATTATCGTTCTTGCCTCTCCAGGTTTCATTGCACTAGCCAGGTTGGCCAGAGCATCAGCATGGCTGTTGTCATCTCGGCTAACCTACTGTAGTCGGCAATTCTGGAATAAGGCTATCAGTCTATCCAGCTCCTTTATATAGGCCGACATCTTTTCATCTTGGGCTGCGTATTCGCCTGTTGCCTGGTTGACTATAAGCTGGAAGTCACAGAAGACTATTACCTCGTCAGCTTCCATTGCTACTGTCAGCTTTAATCCTACGATCAGTGCCTCATACCCTGCTTCATTGTTTGAGGCCTTAAACCCTAAACAAAGATAGGAGAATAGATGGCCAACGACGGACAGAAAGAGAAGGTTGGGGACGACATTCCTACTAGGAGGGGGAAACATATTGACCCTAACACAAAGGAGGATAATTGCAACGAGAAAACTCAGGATCAGAATCTCGGAGAGAGAGACGACGGCCAGGAAGGCCACGTACCAAAGAAATTAGACCGGAGCGGGTATTGTAACGAGGACGACCTCCAGGTATGGAAAGATAGATGTCTACGGAGAGGCGACGAGATGAAGGGAATGACGAACAAATTGGCGGACCTGCAAACAGTCGTCAATTTCATGATGCAAAACAACATCATGCAGCCACCATTCCCGTTACAAGATACGCCGATTCCAGCGGCCAGGAAAGATGCCCGAAATGGGGAGCAGAAAACAGTTCCTTCAGTCCCTCAGCACGATAGGACCAATAGACATTCTCACCAGCCTTCACGAGAGGTCGGGCATGGAGAATCAACGAGAAGAGAATCCCAGAAGACACGTCGAACCAAAGAAGCCTGCACCAAAGAACATCGGGATGTTCAGGGGAAGGAACTCTGTTTCGACACGATGAGTGGAAGGAGGTCCAAAAGGACTCATAATGACACTGGAAGTAGCACACCAAAGAGACTGAAATTCGGAGATAGCCGAGCTCTTGGACGGACCAAGGAGAATTTGAGGGATTACCTCCAGAGGAAGCGACAAGATGCCGAGGTGACTTTTACGGTCAAGCCGAGAACATCGTTTTCGGTAGAGTTGGATAAATTCGAAGCCCCAAAAAGGTTTCACATGTCGAGATTCCAGATATACGATGGTAAGTCGGACCCGAAGTTTCACGTCGGCTTGTACTTGAACTCAATAGCATTATACACCGAGAACAAGCCGTTACTCTGCAAGGTGTTCACCTCATCCTTTAGGAAAATTGCATCAGACTGGTTTCACAAGTTGCCGAAAGGAACTGTGAAAACCTGGGAGGGACTGGACGAGATGTTTGTGGCCAGGTTTATGACAAACAAACTGCAGCTGTTAAGGGTGGACTCCCTGATGGCTCGGAGAATCAGTGAGGATGAAAACCTTAGGGTCTATGCCAAAAGGTATTATGAGGTGTTCAACCGAATACCAGGGTATAACCAAGAGGTAGCGGTCGTGTCTTTTAAGAACCACCTAAACGATGATTGTCTATTCCGAAAATCATTAGCAAAGACACTGCCAAAAAGTATAGAGAGCTTATGGCTAGAATTAAGAAGTACGCGAGAGCCGAGGAAGACACGCTGGAGACAAAGGCGTCGAAACAGGAGAAGAAGAACGGCTCGCCGAAGCGAGGCCGTGGTAACTCTGGATACAACAAGCAAGTGACAGGATTAAGGGCTACACAGGCAGTCACAACCATATTTCGAATGTCGGTTTACAAAGTCTTGGAGAAAATTCGAAATCAGCTCTATTATAGAGCACCGGCAAGGGTGCTGGGCAAATTTATGGGAAAAAGCCTTGGCAAGCACTGTGCTTACCACAATGAAGCTGGAGATTTGACTCAGGGGTGCAGAGCCCTGAAGGCACATCTGGAAGACCTGGTAAGACAAGGCCATGTGAGGGACCTAATAAACGAGGCTAGGACAAGGGAAGAGCAAGCAAGACTGCCTCAGGCACCGGCAGCACCGCCTCTCCCAGCACCGCAACCGCAAGTAGGCAGACCTCGAGTGAACAATGTGATTCACTCGAAGGTCAATGAGAACGAAATACGTAGGAAGACTCAGAAAGTAAAGCACTTGCAACATGTGTACCAGGTTCGGCAGAAAAGACCTAGGGCAGACGAGTGCTAGGGACCAGAGGTGTCCTTCACTGAAAACGATCTAAAGATGGTGCAACATCCACACAACGATGCCTTGGTAATATTCCTCCAGATTGAAGAGTGCCAAGTGAAGCGCATCTTAATTGACCAGGGTAGCTCTTGTGACATCATGTATGTCAGGTGTTACAAGAAGCTTGGCTTTCACCAAGATGATCTGGAGCAGTCTAATGGCCCAATGGTTGGGTTTAATGAAATGCCAACATGGCCCCTGGGAGCGGTAAGCTTGGAGGTACAGGCTGGCACCAAGAAGATAAAGACAGAGTTCACCATAATTAACACCCTCTCCCCTTACAATGCTATCCTGGGAAGGCCATGGTTGTATGTAATGGGGGCTGTTCCCTTAACATTGCACCAGTTATTGCGATTCCCAACAGCGCATGGAATGGAGGAGGTCAGAGGGGATCAGGTGCAGGCAAAGAATTGCTCTATGGCAGCAATGAAATCTACCTGCAACATACGAGAAGCAAAAACAGTAGAGATCGAGGACAAGGACATGGAAGTCCTGGAGGACGTTGGCAAAGAGCCAGCCGAGAAGAGTGAAGAAGCGCTAAAGAAAATCCTTGTCCAGTAAGGGGACGAAGAGCGCTTCTTCCTTCTCAGCTCGGGCCTGGCTGAGGAAGAGGAAAAAGAGCTAGAGGCGTTTTTTAGAGCAAATATTGAGGTATTCGCCTAGACGCCATACGAGATGCTTGGCATTGACCTCGAGGTCACTTGTCATAGACTGAATGTGGATAGGTCGGCCAAACTTGCCATCCAGCGAGCGAGGAGGCCTACGTTGATGCACATCGAGGCAGTAGAAGAGGAAGTGGGTAAACTTCTGGAGGCCAGAGCCATTCGAGAGGTAAACTACCCGACATGGTTATCAAACACGGTTGTTGTAAAGAAAAAGAATGGGAAGTGGAGGATCTGTGTGGACTTCACCAGCCTGAACAAGGCTTGTCCCAAAGATAGTTTTCCACTACCCAAAATTGACCAATTGGTAGATGCCACTTTGGGGCATGGAAGGATGAGCTTCCTGGATGCTTATAGGGGGTACCATCAGATAGCTATGTACTCTCCAGATAAGAAGACTGCGTTTATCACCCCAAAAGAGCTATATTGCTACAGAGTGATGCATTTCGGGTTGAAAAATGTAAGAGCAACTTACTAGAGATTGATAACCAAGATGTTCAGACATCTAATTTGAAGAACGGTAGAGGTATACATAGATGACATGGTCGTGAAGACCAAGGAACGTGAGGATCATCTGGAATACTTAAAGGCAGTTTTTGACATTCTTAGAAAATATCGGCGTCGACTCAATGCATCGAAGTGTGCATTTGGAGTTGGGTCTGGTAAGTTCTTAGGATGTTTGGTTACCAGAAAGGGCATTGAGGCTAGCTCAGATCAGATTAAGGCCATCTTAGAATTGAAGAGCCCTACATTGGCAAAGCAAGTGCAAATGTTAACTGGAAGGGCTGCAGCCCTGAATAGATTCATAAGTAGAAGCTCAGACAAGTGTAAACATTTCTTCAGCTTAGTGAAGAAAGCCACAGACTTCTTATGGACCGAAGAGTGCGAAGTCGCCTTGGCCGACTTGAAGAAGTATTTGACCTCAGCTCCAGTTCTTTTAAATCCAGTACCTAGAGAGGAGTTGTTCTTATACTTGGCAGTTTCAGAGCATGCAGTGAGTGCAGTAGTAGTCAGAGAAGAAAATGGAGAGCAAAGGGCAGTTTACTACATGAGTAAAACCCTGGCAGATGCAGAGACTAGATACTTATCCTTGGAGAAGTTAACACTGGCTTTAGTAATGGCTTCCAAGAAGCTGAATCATTACTTTCAAGCTCACAAAATTGTGTGTGCTGTTTTCTGACCACACTGCCAAACTGGTACTCAGTTGGAGAACACTGGCAGAATAGATTAAGCCCAAACAACCTGTCACAGAGAGAAGAGATTCCGGCGGTGGTTCGTCCACCCGGGGGCACTCCAATGATCAAGTCAGTTATCTCTCAAAGATAGCAAAAGTGCTTAACTCACTATTTAGAATACAAAAAGTGTACTTTAAACTTATGAGGGTGCCTTTCTTTTATAGCCAACACTGACCTAATCCCAATAGAAGCTTAACTCCAATGGATTCTGGCTCAATGCTAATCCTTGACTCCCAGTTAGATTGGGATAAACTCTCTAAGGGTCTTATTTTTATCCAAACTGAAGTCCTCTCCCAATGTAGGACTCTTGTCCCTTATCTGCTTATCCTGAATTTTGGTATTTTCGCAGATAACCTTGGCCTAGCCGAGATTACCTCGGCATCATGACCAGGACACATGGCACCTTGGCTGACACATCGGTGCCACTTCAACCACGTGTTGTCATTCAAAAATTATGTCCCCACACATATGATATGCCCCTTGTGCAAAAATATAATTTTTATCACAAAGCGTATAATTTTTATCATAAAAAGTATAATTTTAGTTATACATAACTTTTAGGTACATATTATAAGTTCACCATTCATAACGTTCATCACAAAAATCGTAATTTTCATCGCAAAAAATTCATAACTTTTATCACAAAAATTATAGCTTTTCTTACAATGTACACATTGTAACATTTCCTAATGAGCTGTTATGTTTATATTATAAATATTATCATGAGAAATTTTTTATTAATTATTGTGATTTTATAATTAATTATTATGCTATATTTTTTAAAGGACATAGGGTATGTACTTTTTACATTGTGTATTATAGTTTTGCTCATTTTTTTCTAAAATAAAATATTTTTCTATTTTATTCATTAGTATAAAACAATTTCAAAATTTTACATATGCAGTGTGATATTTAATTCATTATCATTTACATTTTTTTAGTAGTGAATCATTGAATTTTGAAATTTTAGAATAATGTTGCATTATTTATTTACTTAATTTTATTAGTGATTTGTTAATTTTAGTCATTTAAATAGAACTTAACCCAATTCTTTAGGCTTGTCTAATGTGTTACGTAATGTTATAATCTTGATTCCCTGTGGGCAACAGTAACTAAACGTACCACATTGATAAAGATGTTACCAAATCAAAATTTAAGAGCCAAAATTAAAATAGATTAAAACGTGAAAAGTATAATCTGTTCTTTCATTCAACAAAAAAATTTCCCTGGTGGAATTATTGACTCTCATGTTTAGAAAAATTATGTCAATGGTCCTTGTACTTTAGTTTTTATATTATTTTGATTTTTATAATTTTAATTATTTTGCTTTTGATACTTAATTTATGACTTTATCTAAATTTAGTCAAATTGATTATAATTGTTAGTATTTTTTTTAAAAATATGCATACATGCGATATGTGTCATATTTTTAGATGCAAAATATAAAATTTATTTCACTCTATTGGTTAACCTCAATCAACTCGGTAATAATTTGATTAAAAATCAAAATTTAAAATTAAAGATTAAAACTGAACTAATTAAAAATATAAGAACTAAAATTATACAAATAATAAAATGTAAAAAATACCAATAACTTACCCCTCATTTTTTTGTAGCAGAGAGATCAACGTCGGGGGCAACAGGAGGATGATTGGAGGGAAAATGCCAAGTGTGCCGCTGGCATAGCCGCCAATATTGCTGCCATAGGCGCTGCCATCGCAACGTGTACCATTCTGTGACCAATGGTTTATTTTCAATAAAATAAATAAATAAGTAGAATCCATCTCATTTGATAATTTATTTTCAATTTTGAGATTGATTTTTGTGTTCCGTTTTTTTTTTTCTTCTTATGTAACTTTCATTTCACATGAAATTTGGCATTGTGTTGACATTTTGCCAAATAAGATTTTTAATAATGTTATAATGATTATATTTTTGTATTATAATTTGTTTATGATATAATGTTTGAGTAATGGAAATTCATTCAATTAATTTAATATGATGGTGATGGTGATGGTGATGGTGATGGTGATAATGATGACGACGACGACGAGAGTAACATTTAGCGACATGCTATATGAGCTGCTAAAGCTAAAATATAACTATAGTTTCAAAAAAATGCAGCTCCAATGGTATGTTAAAACTCTTGCCAAAAAATAACTTTGCTATATATTATGTCAAATTTGGTACAAATTTTACCTATAGCTAAAAGTGTAAATACAACAACATTGTTCAAAAATACTGTTCATCTTCTTCCTATTCTCTCTCTCAATCAAAATTTCAAAATATTCAAGAACTCAACTAACAGAATTTTGCAAGCCCGGTCATTCAAGAGATCGTCTAGCTGATTGTTCGGTTGTCGTAAAAAAATGTTGGCCTAGGCTAAAAAATAGCAACTCAACCGTTGGAATAACATTACTATCTTATAACTTTTACACTGCTCATTATTAAATACTTTAATTATTGATTGTAGCTCTTTACCATTGGAATTGCTCGACTATATTATATGGTATACAAGATTTGACCATACTGTACGTAGGTCAAGTGTGATGATATTGAAGAATGGCATTTTTGTCATTGTGCCTGTTTGGCAGAGCTTAATTACAGCTTATTTCAGCTTTCAGCTTAATTTAAGCTATTTTGATGTGTTTGATTTAGTTTATAGCTTATAGCTTTTTGGAAGTCAGAAATCAGCTTATTCTTTGAGTGGGGCAGGAGATGCTTTAAGAATAAGCTGAAAATCAGCTTAAGCTGAAAGTTATAAGCTATAAGCTGTTTAGGCATAAGCTATAAGTACTTTCCCACAGCTCTACCAAACAGGGCCATTGTCTTGTGACTTCCAATGAACACTATAAAAAAAAGTTTTTACATTAAGCCATATTATTTTATATAAAAATTTTGTATAAAGTTTTTGATTAGATATTATTATTTTTTATAAAATATAAAATATAAAATATAAAATGATGTCATTGTTTTGTCATCAAACTAATAGTACACAAGAACTCTCAATTCATGTGGGCAAAATATCATCAAACGAATAGTTATACCAGTCGATCAGAATATCCATGGGCAAAATGTCTGGAAGTGGAGATGCTGAGCTGCGCAGCAGCAAATGCTTTGCGGCAAAATGGACTCATTTTGGGATTTGTTTTGATAATTTGAACCGTTAATATTTTAAAATATATCAAGTAGAATATATTTATGAAAAATTGAATTAATCAGATATCGTTTACTCATTCATCCACTTATATTTGTATCTACAAAAATAAATAATAATTGTAATTTAAAGTATTAAAATGAATACAAATATGAGTGAATGAATAGGTAAACAATATCCAATTAATTTGATTTTTTACAGATATGTTCTACTTGATATATTCTAAAATGTGAATAGTTCAGATTATCAAAATGGATCCCGAAATAGGCTCATTTCACCGCACAACAACCGCTGCTGCGCAGCCAGGGCAGCAGCATCCCCACTTCCAAAAGAAAATGTCTAAGGACTTTTGGTACAATTTATTTTAAATTTTTTAGCTTACTTTTTGAAAAAATAATGATACAAAAATAAAAAATTTGTATATAAATATATAAATTTTGTTTAAAAAAATGATATTTAATTATTATTTTAAAACAAAAGACTTGTAAAATTATTTATTTTTTAAAAATGATGCTATTATATCATTTTTGTCAAAAATTATGTATAAAAACATTTTGTATAAGTATCATTTTCTATTTTAAATGTTTAAGTAATTGTTGTTTAAAATTTTTCAAATTTTCCGAGTATTTATTTTTGGAGAACTTACAAAATAAATAAATAAATAATCTCAATATTTGATTATTGTAACATGTTTAAAAATAATTTTGAATCATATCATAACTCAAAATATTTAGGACAAATTATACTGGCTTGATATTTGAAAAAAAATCAACTCCCACAATTTTATCATAATTATACAAAATTTTCTTTTGGTAACATTAAAGAGACAGAGTCAAGTGTTATTTGAATTGAAATTGTAAAGACAGAGAATAAGCTCCATATATTTTATTATTATTTAACCAAATATAATGACTCCTATATATATGGGAAGAGAATATATACACTAAATAGGATAGATATCAACTAATATAAATTTATATACATAATACAATATATAACTATATATACACACTAACAGCCCCTCATAAACTCAAGGTAGATAGACATCAACCAATATGAGTTTGGAAACTAAGGCACTGAAACAACCAAGGGGATGAGCCTTGGTGAAGATATCAGCAGGCTGATCAGCAGAAGCAATAGAATGGAGATGGATTGCCACGAGCAACATGTTGTCGGATAAAGTGACAGTCGATCTCAATATGTTTAGTGTGATCATGAAAGACATCATTATGGGCAATTTGAATGACACTTTGATTGTCACAATATAGAGAAGTAGCGTCAATAGAAGCTACACCCATGTCAGCAAGGAGCCATCGGAGCCACAGAAGTTCCTGGGTAGTATCTGTAAGAGCCCGATATTCAGCCTCAGTACTAGAGTGAGAAGTGAGAGAATCCCCTAGGAAGAAGCAGAAACCAGTAGTGGAACGACGATCAATGGGATCCCCAGCCCAATCAGTATCAAAATAAGCATGAAGCGTAAGAGAGGATAGAGAAGAATAGTGAAGACTATGAAACAGAGTGCCTTTGAGATAGTGAAGAATGCGGAGCCTGGCATCAAAATGAGACGTGCGAGAAGCTGACATATACTGACTGACAGTGTGGACAGTATATGAAATATCAGGACGAGTAACTGTAAGGTAGATAAGGCTGCCTACCAACTGCTGGTAGAGTGTAGCATTAGGGAGAAGAGTGCCATCGAGAGGAGTAGGACGAGTTTGAGGATCTATTGGAGTAGAAGCAATTTTACAATCAGTTAGTGCAGCTCGAGTAAGAAGATCGGATGCATATTTGGCCTTAGAGAGAAAATAGCTTGTTGAGTCACGAAAGATTTCAAGACCGAAGAAATAATTGAAAGTACCAAGATCCTTCATCTCAAAATGGCAGCTAAGAAACTGATTTAGGCTAAGAATACCAGTCTCATTATCACCTGTGATAATCATATCATCCATATAAAGAAGAAGAAGAGTGGTGCCCTGAGTAGTGGTACAAATAAATAAGGTCGAGTCATAGGAGCTGGAGGTGAAGCCAAAGTCATGAATAGTAGCACTAAACTTAGCAAACCAAGCATGAGGAGCTTGCTTGAGCCCCTATAAAGCACGCTATAGTTTGCAGACTTTATGTGCCGGAATAGTAGACCCAGGAAGGGGTTGCATATAGACTTCCTCAAGAAGAGCACCACTGAGGAAGACATTTTTCACATCTATCTAAAAAAGTCCCCAGTAACGAGCAGCATCAACAGCAATCAAGCTACGGATAGAAGTGAGGCGAGCAACAGGAGCAAAACTTTCCTCATAATTAATACCATATTCTTGAGTGAAGCCCCGAGCAACCAAATGAGCTTTGTATCGCTCAACAGATCCATCAGAATGAGTCTTGATTTTATAAACACATTTACAAGAGATCGCAGTCTTACTAGGGGGAAGGTCAACAATATTCCAAGTATGAGTTTTGTCTAATGCCTGCAATTCATCAGTCATAACTTGCTGCCAAAGAGGGTTAGAACAAGCCTCACGATAGGAGGTAGGCTTATAAGTAGAAATGCGTTAGAACCAAAAATATAATCACAAAGACGGACATTAGGTTGTGTTACCCTTTATGGATGACCAGAAGAATGAGGTTAAAAAGGAGATGAGCAAGATAGGGAAAACTCATTTTATGTTCCCAAAAGACTACGTGGCGAGAGATACGAAGACTCCTAGAAATGGGATCCCATCACCGATAACCTTTATATTCAATTCCATATCCAAGAAAACAACACAGACGAGAATAAGGTTCTAGTTTAGTGTGTTCATGAGGCAGGAGAAGAACAAAACATGCAGACCCCAAACCCGAAGAGCAGTGTAAAAAGGAGAAGTGCCATACAATCGCTCATAGGGTGTTTGATTATGAAGGACCGGGATAGGAACATAATTGATAGTGTAAACAGCAGTAAGAGCAGCTTCCCCCCAAAAAAGTTTTAAGACAAGAGGAAGAAATGAGAAAAGCCCGAGTAGTATCAAGAATATGCCTATGTTTCCGTTCAACAAGTCCATTTTGTTGAGACGTATCGACACATGAATGAAGAGGCTAAGTACTATGACTCTGAAGAAAGGATAAAAAATTAGAATCTCTGTATTCCATAGCATTATCAGAACGGAAGATTTTTATAATGTTGGAAAACCGGGTTTGAACCATTTTAGCAAAACTGTAATAAAGTTGTTTAAGTTTAGAACGATTTTTCATAAGAAATATCCAAATATAACAAAAAAAATCATCAACAAAAATAACAAAATAGCGAGATCCCCCCATGGTAAGTGTAGGAGATAGCCCCCAAATATCAGAATGCATAAGATCAAAAGGAGCACAAGAAACAGAATTACTTTTATTAAAAGATAAAGTCGGTTGTTTGGCAAGTTGATAAGATAAACAATCCAAAGTGTCGGAAGAGACATGACCTAATTGACCACTAGAAATTAAAGATTGCAACCGACTAACTGAAATATAACCTAACCGACAATGCCAAAGATGAAATGGTGATAAGGTTGAGGTAGATGAGTATAAGGTAGAGGTAAGGACAGCCAATGGAGTGGAGACAGGAACATGAAGGTGAATGAGCTCATAGAGACATCCATACTTACGGCCGATCCTAAGGGTTTGTCCCTTCTGAGGGTCCTGCACCAAACAACCATTAGTAGAAAATGTGATAGTTAGACCATATTCACATAACTGAGTAATGGAAATAAGGTTTAAAGTGAGAGCAAGAATAAGATAAACATGTGATAAGAACAAATGAGATGTAGAGACAGAACCAATATCACTCACTGACATGAGAGAACCATCAGCAGTATGTATGGAAAGAATATAAAGAGAAGAAGATGTGGAAGAAAAAATAGTAGAGTCAGAAGTCATATGGTTACAACAAGCAGAGTCAAAATATCCAGAAGATATACCTGAGGTGACAGACAAAGCAGTAGAAGGAAGAGTACCAGAGTTGGAGAGAAACTATTTAATCAGGGTTTCAACATCCATCTGGGAGAAGACTAGGGTGAAAGGATCCAAAGGGTCAGAAGAGGAGAAGTCCTCAGAAACAGTAGCAGTGTGACAAGCAAGCATAGATTGAGATTGATTCCCAGAATGGTGGGACCGTCCCCGAGAGTGAGATCCACGAAAGGATGATCCAGTAGATGATAGGCGTGACAGGTTGCGAAAACAATCTTACTGGAGATGACCTAGGGCAATTTTGTTACAGTAGCAGCAAGACTTGACTGAACAATGAACCAAAAGATGAGTAGAAGGGAGCTCGTGATTCTGACAATAAATGCACTGAGGAGTCTATTGGAGAGAAGAGGAACTTCGTAACTAAAGAGTGGCCAGAACTGAGTCGGTATGTGAAATGGAGAAGGGACCAAGACGAGTCTTCTTAGATAGAAGCTCAGATATAGCTTGCTTAAGAGAAGGCAAGGGAGTGCGATGCAGGAGAGATGCACGTACCGGCTTAAAATGAAAGGTAAGAACCATGAGAAACTGAACCAACCGCTGCTGATTGCGATACTCAAGAAATAAAGTAGCATCTTCATGATAAGGCCAGGTAGGCTTAGAAAGAGCAAGCTAATCCCAGACATAATATATTTGAGACAAAAAATCATTAATAGACTGACCAGGCTCCTATCATGTGTGATGAAGGTGACTCTGAAGCTGATACTAATGCACAAGACCAATAGTTTGATACCGTTCTTTGAGAAAGTCCTAAATATCTTTAGCAGGGGTAGAAACCGAGTCAAGTTGAAAGCAACCGAATTGAAGGCTGATAGATATGACAGAGGTATTTTGGAACCAAGTGATGATCTGATAATTTTTACTATCCCAGTCTTCCAAACGATCGGCAAATTTGACTGCAGTTTTCTCAGCCCCCTTTGTTGGTTTAGGCACATCCCCAGTAATAATGTGCCATAATTTCTTGCCTTTGAGAAATCCAGACATGGCTTGGGCCCAGAGAACATAATTAGAACCGTCAAGAATGATAGACATGGGATGAATAGATTCGAAGCGATCCATGATGGTCTGGAATCAAGGCAAAAATATAAAATAGCATGATAGAAGCAAAACTAGAAAAAACGGAGCATACCAGTGAGTTGGGAAGGCCAAAAAGAGGCGGGAACCCGACCAAAACAACCAAAACACAATCCAAAATAAATGAAAAGGCCCAAAAGAGGGGCCCAAATAAGGGTTGACGTCAGCAATAGAGGTAGGCTGATGTTAGCAGTAGGGACTGGCGTCAGCATGGCATAGCGCACGGTAGGGATCAGAGGCGTGGTGCACAATGGCGAAGATGGCACGACATGTGTTAGCAAGGGAGGCGTAGTAGAAGGGTTGACATCAGCAAATGTCAGCGGCTTGGTCAGGCGGCTAGCGTGGATCGGCGGCTGACGGAAGCGGCTAAGGGCTAATGTCAACACTGAGAGGCTGGTGTCAGCATTGCACAGAGACGCGCGTAGATGCGTGTTGGCGAGTGATGACAGAAGACAGTAATGCAACAATGATAAAGGCAACGTGTAAGGGCGCGTAAGTGGTCCGTTGATGACGATTTTGGTGGCGTTGGAATCTGGAAAAAATTCCGAACAAGACGATGGTATTTTTGAAGTAAAATAGTGAACGTAATAGCCTAAGAGTGTGCAATCAGTACCCAAAAGTAAAACCCACAAACAAGTTGATGTATTCTCACTTTGACACCATATTGAAATTGTAAAAAGAGAAAATAAGTTCTATATATTTTATTATTATTTAACCAAGTACAATGACTCCCATATATATAGAGGAGAATATATACACCAAATAGGATAGATATCAACTAATATATATCTATATATTAGGATAGACATCAACTAATATATATCTATATACATAATACAATATATAACTATATATACATACTAACAAAAACTATAAATAGTCGAGTGTAATTATGTGAAACTTTAACACAGAAAGATCAAAAAAACTATACAGATACAACTCAAAGACCAAACCAATAACAGACACAAACAGAGAGAGAGAGAGAGAGAAAGATGGGGGAGATGAGGGGGGCAGCCATGGCCTATTACGGGAACTTGTCGAGTGAGCAGCAATTTCAAGCATGGAACTTGTACAAACAATTGGATAGCGATGGAGAGGAGACAATGAGAGTCCAAGATTACTCAGACTTCCTCAAAGACAAAGGTTATGCGAAAAAAGTACCTCCCAACTTGTTTATGAACTTGTTTTCGATGCTGGACAAGAATGGTGATGGGACTCTTGATTTTGAGGATTGCATAACGTTGTACTACATGATTGAAGGAAGAGGGATATGGTGCTGTGATGGGTGTGGTGTTATGCTGTGGGGAATCAATTTCGTATATATGAAATGCTCTGAGGTTGGTGGGACTGCCTATGAGCTCTGTTGTGGGTGTTTTCAGAATAGAAACTTCAAACACCAACACTCTGTTTTCTTGGATAATTTTACTTTGATCAGATATAAACAACCCTCTCCCCCTTCCCCAACTCAGGTAATAATCTCAAGCATACTCTTGTTTTTTTTTTTTTTGAAATACTTTTAATTACTTCTTTTTGGGTTTTTAAAAAGGTCCAGTTACTTGTTTTCAATCGGTTCGTGGGCTTACTATGGTTTCACTTCGATGATTAATCATTTGTTTTTAAATCGTGTCATTTAAATTATTTATAAAAAATTGAGTTGATTTGATAATTGTAACCTACATTTAAAATTATCAAATCAACCTGAGTTCTTTTATAAATGATTTAAATATTATGATATAAAAAATAACATTTTGAATTATCGAATCATGAACAAGAAGGTCCAATCCACAAAAAGACACTCTTAAAAATTTCACCTTTTGGGTTGCACAGAATATTGCTAGTTTTTTTGTCAATAATTTTATATCTCCTAATTTATCACATTTAGCCTCCATTTGGGAAGTGGGTTGGCTTTTTAGTTTTTTGGCTTTTTTGTCTATTTTAGCCTAGAGTTAAAAAGCCTGGTTTGGGAAGGATTTTTTGGCTTTTTTGGCTTTTTGACTTTTTGGTGAGGTGTCATCCTGTTAAATTACCAAATTGCCCTTTTTGCCTTTTTTTTTTAATTTTTTATTTTGGGTTTGGATTTGGCATATTTTCCGTTTTTTTTTTTTTTTGGCTTTTTGGTTAAATTTTATTTTATTTTATTTTATTATTATTATTTTTTTGGCTTTTTGGTTAAATTTTTTTTTTTTTTGGTTTGGATTTGACATATTTTGGTTATTTTTTTATTTTAATTTTTTTATGTTGGGTTTCGATTTGGCGTAGGAAATTAAATTTTGTTTTTTTTAATTTACGTTTTTTGCCTTATTTATTGTTCTTTAATTTACGTTTTTTGCCTTATTTATTTTTATTGGTATACAGTAACATTTTTTTTTATTTATGTGTTTCATTTATTTGTAAATTACGTGGCGAATGGTAATTTATGTTTTTATGTTTTTTTTAATATATTTTTGAATGAGGCGTATTTTTCTCGTTATTTTTTTTTAATTTACGTTTTTGTCATTTTTTAATTCGTACACATTAATTTGTTTTTATATTTCAAAAATGGGTTTTCATGTGTTTTATTTATTTGTAAATTACATGGCAAATGGTAATTTCTGTTTTTTTTTTAATCTTTTTGGATGAGGCGTATTTTTGTCGTTCGTTTTTTTTTTCAATTTACGTTTTTGGAATTTTTTAATGCGTACTAAATATTTTTGAATGAGGCGTATTTTATTTAAAATAATTTATGTATTTTAATTTTTTTTTGCAAATGGTTTTTTCATGTGTTTTTTATTTTTATTTTTATTTTATTTTCATTTTCTGTGAAATGATAAAAAGTGAGGTTTTATTTTATTGTCCTGTGTAATTTAAATAATTTAATTTTAAATATTTAATTTTAATTTTATTTTTATTTTTATTTTTATTTTATTTTAATTGTAATTTTATTTTAAATATTTAAATAATGTAAATAATCTAAAAAATTTAATAAGCAAAAATTTAAAATAAATATTCAAAAAATTTAAAGCGTAAAAATTTAAATAATTTAAATATTCAAAAAATTATTTTAACAAAAAAATTTAAATAATTTAAATATTCAAAAAATTTAAATAATTTAAAATGTTAATATTTTAAATTTAAAAACAACTCTACACTCAAATCGTAACCAAACACATAAAATAAAACTCAATTAATAAATTATTTTTAAAACTCATAACTAAACACATAACTTGAATCTCCATACTACTTTCAGAAGTCTACACTTATTTTTAAAACTCATCACCAAACACATAACAAAAAAATTAAAATATTTAAAACTTTTTTGTTTTTTTAGATGAGCCGTATTTTTGTCATTCTTTTTTGAAAATTTTTCCCTAGACACTAATTTATACAATTTGTTAATACATATTTTTTCATAAAAAATCAAAAAGTTAACCCAAATATTCATATATTTTTTTTCAATTTTGTAATCAAAAAAGATAAAAAGTATACTTATTTAGGACACCCTAAACAATCTCTTAATATAATATTTTATTTTATTGAACTAAAAAATTTATTTTTATTCTTTTATGATTATTTTAGGGAAAAAAAAAAACCCAAAATCCTTCCATGTCAAAAAATAGTGACAGTGGGTTAGTACCCCAAAAGTCACGCTGAGGAAACAATGCCAAGAATAGCTTCTTCTCTTTTCAGGGTATTTTGGTAAATTTACCCCACAAGGGATTGAACCCAACACATTGATTTCTGTTTTGTCTGGACGTGGCTAAATAAGCCTAATTTGTCCGGACGTGGCTAAAATAGCCTCAGTTTTGCTTCCCAAACGGAGGCTTAATGATGTAACGTTGAGGTTGGATCCCACAAAATGGAATGCTTGACAAATTAAATTTGACACTTGTCAGATATATCATTAATAATAATTTTTAAGGGTGATAAATTAAATGTCTTAAACATTTTTTTTTTCTTGCAGATATCAATATAGGCTATCGATTGGTTTTGTACATGAGGAATTAAATATTTAAAATTAAATATTAGTTTGGTGAATAAATTGAAAAAATAAAATCACTGATCATTTTAATTTTTTTTTTTTTGTGATAATTGAGAAATATTGGGTTTATTTTTATCAAGAAGTCCTTTTTAAAAAAAGAAAAATAAAATAAATAAAAGACAAAATTTGATAATTAAACCAATCAAGGTGGTTATTTTTTAATTGAAGTTTCAACAGGTAAAGTTAGGCAGATGAACCAAATTAAAATATTTTTTATAAACTAAAAATCAAATTAATACAATTTAAATATTACAAAATATAATGACACAAATTACATATTTTAATAACTTAATTAATAATTAGTCCTTTTATTTTGCTATTCCTCTCTTACAATGGAGCCTGTTCTTGATGCAGAGAAACCCTTCCAAACAGGGTCAATGCAGTCAAACTAATTCGAAAAGGGTAAATCATGTTTTATCATAAATTTTGTTTTGAAAGCTACGCTGAAAATGAGACATATTGTAGTATAAATTTAAAGTTGATAAAATATGAATCAGACCCAAAACAATTATAGTCTATAAATTTTTGAATACATAATATTCTTGATTAACTTTTTAACGATTATTTCGCAAAATCATGAGTTTAACTTTCATTTTTACTGTGTTTTTTGTAATTAATTATGTTTTTAGGAGCAAATTAAGGAAGCCCACTAAGGATTTCAGATGGGGCATGTCGAAGCCATTGGTGTCGCTGAATGTCGTATTATGTAATGTGGGAGTTTAGTTTGCAAATAAAAGAGGAATTGAAAATAAATAAGAAAAAGTAAAAGTAATTACAAAAATATGAAAGTATAAGTAATATTTGTGATACAGTATAAATATGATTACGGTTGTTACTTATGTGAGAGTATAAATTCACTTAAGCCCTGTTTGATTCCAAGATATAAAGAGTGAGATTAGATATTATATATTGTGGGGTCTATATATCCCATGTTTGTAATTTTTTTTTTTTTAAAGAGGATATTATATATTATAGGATTGTATATCCCCAAAAATTAGAGGATATACAATACCACCATCCCCCCTGTTATATCATATCCCCTAGGCTAGGATATGATTTAAAAAGTCTAATTTACCCTCTTATCTATCTAATATATACACACACTAGGGCTCAAGAAAACATATGCGGCTCATACATCCAGCAGAGAAGAAGACTTTGGTTTTGCAAGTGTAGATCTACTCGATTTCCTGACTGATTTCCGTTGGCAAAACTTCTTTCCGGTGATAATCATCGTTTCTCTCTACTTTGCTCTCTTTTTTTTGATTTTCTGGTTTTGGGTTTTCCTTGTATGATTTTTATCTAAACCATTTGTGGTCCTTCCACTGTTTTTTGTTCAATCTAAACCCTCTTAAGGCTGATTTTTACCCTCTTGTCTATGATTTTTGGAACTTTCTAAATCCACTGATTTTTGTTCAATCTAAACTTTCTAATCATAGAAAAGATGGCCATAAAGTTTCTAAACCCACTGAGATAACAAAAATCATAGACAAGAGGGCCAGAAAGTTTCAAAAGTTTCAATCTAAACTGATTTTTGGAACAAAATCTAAATCGATTTTTGGAACAAAATCTAAACTGATTTCTAAACCCATTGATTTGGAACTTTGAAACTTTCTGGCCCTTTTTCGAACTTTCTAAACCCATTGATTTTTGGAACTTTTTGTTCAATCTAAACTTTCACTCATTTTTGTTCAATCTAGACAAGAAGGCCAACAACTTTCTAATCAAACAGATTTTGTTTAATCTGGTCCTTTTTGTAATCTTTGACAAAACAATAGGTATGGTATCTCTGTTTTATAGTTTGGGGTATATTGATTATGTTTTTTATTTTTTTTATTTTTTTTTATTTGGGCTTTGATTGTTTTGTAATCAGATTTGATTCAAACAATAAAAATTTGTCTCTGTTTTATTGTTTATTGTAATCAGATTTTGTCTCTGTTTTATTTTTTTTGGGGGGGGAGGGGGGGAGGGGGGGCTTTGATTCAAGCAATAAAAGTTTGTTCGTTTTGTACGTAAAAATCTAGGGATTCGATTGAATCAAACTCTTGACATAAAATAAATAAATTAATAAATAATCTATGAGGAGTTTGATTTTTTTACATAATCAGATTTTTATATATTGGAAAAGGTAGTTTAAATATTGATTTTTGTTTGATAACCAAATTTTTATAATCAGATTTTTCCCAAAATTGATATATTGGAAAAGGTAGTTTACATAATCAGATTTGTATAATCAGATTATTTTTTTACATAATCTGATTGTCTAGAAAATTATGTCAAAATTTTGATTTTTGATGTAGCTTAATAATCCTTCTTATTCAATGCTTCTAGTGGATAAGATTATTTTCTATCAAATCTGATTGTTTACATGAATGAATAGTAGTTAGCATTGATTTAGTTATCTATTTGATTGCTTTAGTTATTTAATTTACTATTGCACTATTTCTTTTCATAGATGGCAAATAATAAAGGATTTGATGGTAGGAGGGACATCATTGAGGCCTATGTTTCCCTGCAACATATTGTATCATCCAAGAATTATACTTGTGGAGTTTATATTGTCATTTTGCATGCTGCACTGGAAAGGTTTGAGGCTACCAGGAAAATAAGTAGAAATTCTAATCCTTTCAAACAACAAATTGACCACTTAAATAAGTTGGTTAGAGATAATGACATAGACTGCCATGAACAACTACGAATGATTAGGCATACCTTTATGCGATTGTGTGGGCTTATCAGAACAAGGGGTGTGTCAGATTCAAAATATGTTGTGTTATAGGAAAGGGTTGCTATGTTCTCGACTATGTTTGGGCACCACCATAAAAATCGAAGTGTCAAATTCAATTTTATGAGGTCTGGTCAAACAGTTAGTAAGTATTTCAATGGTCCTTAAGGTTGTGCTTCGACTGCAAGGTGTCTTACTAAAGACACCTGAACCAATAAATACTAGGTGCACAGATGATCGATGAAGGTGGTTTTAGGTAAATGCTAGTTTTAGTAATGCTTCATGTTTGATAAAAGTTATAATATTCATAATTACAATTTAATTAGTAATAATTTATTTTTGGTAATTTTTTGTAGAATTGCCTTGGTGCACTTGATGACACTTATGTTAGAGTGCTAGCTCCTGCAGTAGATAAAGTAAGGTATAGATCAAGAAATAGTGAAATTGCGACTAATGTCTTGGGTGTTTGCTCCCATTACATGCAGTTCATATATGTCTTACATAGATGGGAAGGTTCCACTTCAAATTCTAGAGTACTTAGAGATGCCATAAGTAGACCAAATGGGTTGAAAGTGCCAACGGGTGCAGCTACATTTCAGAACATCTTTAGTATGTATAACCTTTGGCCTTGTACTTAAATTACATAATTATGTAATTATATAATCCTACATTATTATCGGTTCCTACTATCTAGTTGATGTGGGCTATACTAATGGGGAGGGCTTTTTAGCACCTTATAGAGGACAACGTTACCACTTGTCCACTTGGAGAGAAGGGGGTGCCACAACTAATCTAGAGGTTTTCTTCAATATGAATCACTCTGCGGGTCGTAACATAATAGAGAGATGTTTTGGTCTTCTGAAGCTTAGATGAGCAATATTAAGGACATATTCCTACTTTCCAATCAAGACCCAATGTCGAATTATCACAGCTTGCTGTCTTCTACACAATCTCATCAAATGTGAGATGCCTATGGATCCATTGGAGATAGACTTAGCTGACACATTGCCAAATAATCAAGAAACATGGGATGAGTACATTGACACAATTGAGGGGTCTGACCAATGGACTAATTGAAGGGACACTCTAGCTAACCAAATGTATAATGAGTGGTTAGCTAATAGGATGCAAAATTAAGTACTATTTTCATTGGATGTAATTTTTTTTAATAATTATGTTGTGTTGTGAGTCGGCGACTTGTAACTTTATAGGATGATGTAGACATGTAACTTATTTTATGTTTGAGTTATTTGTTGACGACATAACTTTTTCCTGTGTTTATTTGGTTGTCTTAATAATATTATTGTTCTGTTACAAATGGTTGCATGTTAGGTATGGATGACACAACTATTACTAGTGGATGTCGAAAGAAGGGTAAGGAGAAGGCAATTGCTTCCTCATCAAAGGGTCGAAGAGTGTGGACCCCGAAAGAGTGTGATGTGTTGATCCGAGCCATGAGGGATCTATTCAGTGAAAAATGGAAGGCTGACAATGGTCAGTTTAGGTGTGGATTTTACTCTGAGTTGGAGAAGCTTATCATATTGGCTTTTCCTGGAACTGATCTTTGTGCATCTCCTCGTATCGAGTCGAAGATCAAATTTTGGAGAAGACAATACAATTTGCTTACTGACATGCTTCGCTTGAGTGGCTTTGGGTGGCATGACTCTAACAAGATGATTTTGGTCGACAGTGAGCAAAGGCAAAACTTTGTCAAGGTAAAAAACCTACCTTAACCATTTTGCATTATTTATTAATTAGAAATATAAAATTTGAAATAATGTTGTTTTGTAGAAGGAGCCAGATGCCAAGGGCATGAGAAATGTACCTTTTCTTTACTACGAGGATTGGGTAATTCTCTTTGGCAAGGATAGAGCCGTTGGATTCTTGGTTGAAGGACCTGCTGACATGGTTGATGCCTTAGAAAAAGAGACCCAAACTATTGAGGAGTGTTACACTCCAATTGTTGATCTGCCTGATTGTTCCTTATCAACTTCTGGGACTCCATGCAACCAAGGTGGCTCAGACACAACTTCTAAGAAAAGAGCTAGGGAAGCTGAAGGTATTGCAAAGGGTCTTACTGATATGGTTGTTGAGTTTGGTTCATTCTTTGAGAAAACCAACACTACTATGGAAGAAATTGCTCATAGGATTCGTTATGCCCATGACTTGTCTCAAGCTAGGAAGCTAGTCAGTGGGGAACTAATCAAGTTGCCACTGAACACGAATGACAGGTTGAGAGAAGCTACCCTTATTGTGAAGGATGCTGAAAAGGTTGATTTGTTCTTTAGCTTGCCTAAAAAAGACAAAATGGAATGGGTATATTTGTTGTTGGCTGGGTATGTTTAGATGTGTTTGCTGTAGGCTAATGAAAGATATCTATCTATATATTATAATATTTAGTTTAGCTATTCCTCTTGAGGCACATGTGTAATGCCTATTTTGCATAGTAATTAGGAGGTTTAGATATATTTTGACAAACTAATTGGTGTACATCCCCTAGAAATGGCTTTTGTGCCTAATTTTGTTATAATTGCTGGGGTTGTAAGTAAGCTTGTGAACATGCATATATAAAATATTTTTTTGATCAGCAAAACAGCATGCATATATAAAATATGATGTATGGTGACAATCATGATGCTTAATATATTAAGTTGTCTATTGTAAAAAAAATGTTATCATTTGCTTAGAATGAATGATCGTTATTTTTAATTATAATGGTTTGGATTATTTTATAAGAATGACGATGCGCGATGAATGAATGAATGAATGAAGATGTTATTTTTTTTTCATTCAATGATGATTATTTTTGTAAGAAAGAATTTTTTAGAATGAATAGTAGTTTTTTTTTTTTTTTGGTAAAATTATTGAATTTAATATAATATAATTTTTTTTTATCATTATCAAGTTGACATTAAATAATATAGTTTTTTTTTTTTTGAAAATTATTGAATTTAATATAAATCTTTAATTTGTTCAAATAAAAAATAATATGAATTTTTAATTTGTTTATTTGCATTAGTTTTTCCTAAACTGAACAATCTGGTTTTGATGGACATAAGGGCAATATGGGTATTTAAAATATATTATGAGGGCAATCTTGGAAATTACTTGTCTATATCCCACAATATATTTTGTAAAATAAACATAGATAATATATATCCAGTCTTATATATTAAGTCAACAAACATGATTTGGGGGATATATTATCCAATACATATATCTTATTTATTATATATCATGACTAAATCTCACATCATATTATATCCTCTATTTTATATCTAGTGAAACAAACAAGACCTTATACCTTTATATTTTATGGGAAAATTTTCACTTCACTAGTTCTATGATTTGCAATTATTGTAATACCTTTAGAAAAGTATTTCCTTATTGCCGGTGTTAAGAGAAACTGTTATAGAACAAACAATTCATTGAATTATCTATTTATTTAACAAACAACTCATTGAAATTTGAAAAGGCCCGGGTAGGAGTGACAAAAAGTTATCAATAGGTTAAGTAGTGACAATTCAAACAATCTCAAACAATTATGATTTAAGAAGCTAAGCAAATTAAGTTGAATTAATAAGATTACAAAAGACAACAAATCCATTAATATGTGATTTAAAAATCATCAATTCATTTTTAAATCGATTCAATTTGATTATACGTACATATAAAATTGTCTTATATTTACTCACATACGATTATCTTTAATTATGATACTGTTAATAATTGTATATCTCTCTCTGTCACGACCCGCTCTCCGTACCTAAGGGTTAAACATCGTGATGGCCAGTAACTGAGGTTACCTTCGGCCAATTCATAAACAAATTAATAAACAGGAGCGGAAGTAATATTTAAATGAGGGTACTAAAATAATCATCGGAGTTTTTATTTTTATTACAAAATTTATTGACCAAAAAGGCCAATATTTACATATAAAAAATATCATAAAAATGCTGTGTGTGTCTATTCCACAGCCCCGCATCTAAGACTTTCAAAAAACTATTTCTGAATTTCATTGTTTCCTAAAAATTGGTAAACAGCTACAAGCACATGGCAGAGTGAGAAATATTATATCAAGAGTATAAGGGACACGAAATAACCATGGATAGTTATGTAGCCAAAACATTTAGTCGGAACAAATAATCTGTTAAGTAGCAAAACTGAGATTATGTAAATAAATAACCATAACCACGGTAATTTGGTAAACAGATCATTTAAGTAGCAGAAACTGAAATACAGAAATTATGTAAGTAAATGACCATAACTACGGTACAGAACCGAATAGAACAGAGGTCACAGAAGTGATAGTTAGAATAGAGGTACGGATTCAAGAGATGGCTCGTATGGATTCTAGCGGTGGCTCGTATGGATTCTAGCGGTGGCTCCCACAATAGTGTAACACTTAACTCCGCACAGCACTTTGGTCCGCACAAAATAGAGGTCAATGGATCCATGACAGACAGAGACCACAAAGTGGCCAAACAGAAGCCAATGGTTATTTAAGTCCCCCAAGGCATGGGACTCCTGTGGTGGTACTTACAAAATATAATTGTATATAAGGTTATAGTCAAATATTCTTTAAAAGTAAAACAACCATATCCATGAGTTTCACTTTAAGCAAATAGGGTTTAGAAATAAAACCACGTAACTGAAACCTTTATATAATTTATAATAGTTTATAAAACGCAACTTGTATAAAATAAATATGGTAAGTCAAAATATAAGTAAAATACATTTTGGTGACTCAAGACATAATATAACTCACCTTAACTTTAATACCTTACTTTTTCCTTTTACTACTAAAGACCGTCTCAGCTTCCAGTTTTTTCCTTCATTTCCTCTCTTTCTCTCTTTCTTTTCTTCTCTCTTTCTTTTTCCTTTTCTTTCTTTCCGCTCGCCCAGGTGAACCCGCTTCTCCTTAAATGGGGGAGGAAAAGCCATTCTCTCGCCAACACGTGGCCAGGCCCAAATCTTTCGCAGATTTCATAATTAATTATATAGATTCATTCTTATCCTTAATAGATATTTAAGATAATTACTCTTTGACCTAATTTTTTAATATAATTATATAAATAATTTAATTCCTAATTAAATTACACTTTATTATATACCAACAGTAAATTAATTATTTATTTTATTACCACACCCATTATTATTATTATTTATTTATACTTTGACCCCTAAGTTTTTAATAATTATATTATTTTACAAAATTACACATAATAATATATAATAAATTATATATTCTCCTAATTGTGATTAAATAATATTAGTATAAATTCTATAGAATAATTAAAAATCTGGATTGTTACACACTCTCTCTCTCATTTTTTAGGTGATTGTAAGGGAATGGAAAGATTTGACAATGGTAGGATGGGGGTGGCTGACTAGGGTCTAAGGTTGGGCAATTGAGATGGGAAGTGGAAGGAAGGTGTTAGACTTATTTATTTTGATAATTTATTTAATTATGTTTTTAAGTTATTTGGAAGAGAAAAATAGAATCAAAATTTATTTTGATGATTTATTTGAAAGAGAAAAATAAAATCAAAATTTATTTTGTCCCATTATTTCTCACCTAAACCTTTATCCTAAATGTTGTTAGAATGTATTTAATATTTGATTAAATCAGGAGTTTAAACAGCCTAAAACAGAAGTTCAAACAGCCCAGTACAGCAGCAGTTCAAAAGGTTCAAAAGGTTCAAGTGGAACATATTCAAATTTGTAATGATGGAGTGGAAGATATTCAAATGAATACAACGACTATAAACGGTTATAAATTTAAATGAATACAACGGCTATAAGTTTCATTATATATACCAAAGCCTCTAATGTAGACAAGTTAAAAAAAAAAAATCAGAAAATATTCTTTAATCTACAATCACTCACATCTATTCTCTGAAAAATTCTATGAGAAGTGTTCTTCAATTTTTGTTTACATCCTCTTTCAGAAATTATACACTGAGACGTATAGCTTTAAGCCCATCTTTCCTGTGTGAGGTTTACAGAAAAATCAGAGCTTCACTTTTATATCTATCTTTGAACGATAATTCTTGTAGCTTTCTGTGAAAACAAAAACACATTCTTTTCAACCTTGTAAGAGTGTAGAACACTCAGTGTTCTTGACTTAGAAAGTCTGTGTAAAATCTGTGGATGATTGCTCCATCTGTGAAAAGGTTGCTAGCACCCTGTGAAGTTAGAGTATAGTGGAAAATCTCAAGTGAAACTTGAGGAGTGGACGTAGGCCAAATTAAAGCCGAACTACTATAAATTTGTTTGTCTCTCTCTCCCTTATCTCTTTATTTTATTTAAATTACCATAGCTATATTTCACATTTTCACTGTGCCAAAATCATTAACTGACATAGTTGTTAGAACACTTGTTTTAATTATTTTTATTTCATTAACTATATTTATCTATTGTGCTAGTCATAATTTTTATTAGGGTATTATTATTTTTATTTGTAAAAACCTAATTCACCCTCCTCTTAGGTTGTCTTTTAGGTAACAATTGGTATCAGAGCCTAGACTCTTGTTTTAGATTTAACTATCTGGGAGTTTCGATCCATGGCAACCTTAGCTAAAGGACAAGCTACAAATAGGCCACCATTGTTTGACGGAAACAACTATAGTCATTAGAAAGATAAGATGACTGTGATACCCCTGTTCTGTATTATACTAAATTGGTCCTTAATTTGTTTATGGTTATGTGTTTAGCATGATTTTGTGTGCCATTATGTGATAATATGTGATTTTGAATTCGTATCTGTTCACCGTAGGAATATCTGTTTGAATAATCCGCTTCGGGAATTAAATTGAGGGCCTTATCGGCCACAGAACTCGAAATTGATTACGCCATTGTGATTGACATAATTTTTAGAGCCTACGGTGCAATTTAATTGAAAATTGATTCTGGTCAATTTAAACTGATTAAATTGATAAATTAAGTGCCCTATTATTTTATATTAAAATGTTTGTTAGTGGGGCTTGTTGTATATTAGCACTACACCCTCCTTTGGCTCTCTTAAACTCAAAGTCTGAGTTAGAAATTGAGAGGGAGAGAGAGTGGCCGGCCATAGTGAGAGAAAAGGAGGAGAATTGTGCATTTTAGCTTGGAGCTTGGAAATTTTGGAGATTTAGCTCTAGAATTGTCTAGAGCTTGAAAGATCAAAGCTTCTAGGTAAGTGAACTCATGGATTCTTGTTGTAAATGTGTAGATTCAAGTGTCTTTGATGATCAAGAACATGAGTTAGCTTGATGTTAAGGAAATGGAGTTGTTTGTGTTCAATTGATAGTCAATGAAGGCATGCATGTACATAATTGTTGTAGAATTGCATAATCTAGCATGTATCATGACAATTAAGCAAGAATTGAAGTTTGATCATGCATGCAAGCTTGGTTTTGTTGAGTTTTGGCACCATTTGCATCTTTGAAGTGGAAATGAAGTCAAGATGGTCTTGCATGTTTGAATAATTAAAGATATGAGCTTGAATGCATGAATTTATTACATTGGTGAGGAGTTTGTCATGTTTTGAGACATGCATGTAGGTAAATCAAGAAATTGAACTTCATAATGATATAATCTTGCAAGAGAACCATGTTAGCATGAATATATGTGAGATTGGAGCCTTAGTATGCAAGAAAAATTGGTTGAATGTCGAGTTTGAACTCAAGGGAGTGTTCTGGAAAACCCAGAATTTTCGACGTCTGCTCGAGCGGGGGGGAAGTGCCGCTCGAGCAGAGAAATCGAGCTCCCAGCACTTTCTGCAGACATGGTTCCCGCTCGAGCGGGGAGCTATGTAGACAGGCAGTCCGCTCGAGCGTCCGGGTTCACGCTCGAGCTGGAATTGAAGGCAACCAGTACTTTTGCAAACTTAAGGGTCCGCTCGAGCGGGGAATCCCACGCTCGAGCGGGGGCCCTGTTTTATGAAATTTTGAATATGCATCCTGTGTTCTGTTTTCCGTTCTCTTTCACTTGTAAACACTCTTAGGCATGTGTTAAGCATTGTAAATGAGTTAATGAGATAAGAATAAAGCCTAATGAGGAGTATGTGAATTAAAGAACGGATTGAACTGTTAGTGACCCTTTTGTGTTCATGTAATGTGTAGGGTCAAGCTCCAGGGCAGATTCACAAGCTGGTCACTGTGAGTAATATCGATATATGAATGCTTGTGAATGTCCAATTGTTTATTCCCTTATAAGCTTACGAATTGCTAATTGGGATTGTGGACGTAAGTCTGATATGAATGCATAAATGGGCCAAAGGCCGTTTTGACATAAATGAATGGGTCAAAGGCCGTTTTGACATAAGTGAATGGGCCAAAGGCCGTTTTGACATGAATGAATGGGCCAAAGGCCGTTTTGACATAAATGAATGGGCCAAAGGCCGTTTTGACACGAATGAATGGGCCAAAGGCCGTTTTGACACGAATGAATGGGCCAAAGGCCGTTTTGACATAAATAAATGGGCCAAAAGCCGTTTTGACATAAATGAATGGGCCAAAGGCCGTTTGACATAAGTGAATGGGCCAAAGGCCGTTTTGACTTAAGTGAATGGGCCAAAGGCCGTTTTGACATAAATGAATGGGCCAAAGGCCGTTTTGACACGAATGAATGGGCCAAAGGCCGTTTTGACATGAATGAATGGGCCAAAGGCCGTTTTGACATAAGTGAATGGGCCGAAGGCCGTTTTGACATAAATGAGTGGGCCGAAGGCCGTTTTGACATGAATGGAGATCTAAAGGGGCCAAAGGCCAGAATGTTTGGAACTTCGTATAGTTATATGTATCTATTGAAATTATGAATTGGGCCCAAGGCCGTTTAGAACACGTTGATCTACCTTGTTATGTATATTTTGTATTTGATATTATTCACTGGGCTATCGCTCACGCTCATTCATGTGTTTGTAGGTGAGCCAAGAGAAGCACAAACCCAGCCCCAGTGAAGTCTGCCAGGAACAACATGAGTTTTGGAGAGTCAGCCTTGTGTCTCACGCATGAGACCATCCCTGTCCTTCTATTATATACTTGTGTTTTGTCTGGTTGGCAAGGGCCTTGTGTATGTCTGTACATAGTCTGTCATAGGTTGACTCGTTTTGTATGATCCAGTCTGTAATGAACTCTGTAATACAGTACTTTTAATGTGGGTTATTAACGTATCTGAGTATGGTTGTTTGAGGTGCATATAAGCACGGCTCTATGGACAAAGTTTTAAATTTTTTTTTACTTCCGTTTGGCCCCCATTAACTCTGTTAAAATATATTTAGATTAGTTTGAGACCGTAGGTAATCTCATGATTACTGGCCGGTTACGTCCTTAACCCACGGGGGCGGGTTAGGGTCGTGACAGAGTGGTATCAGAGCACGAGTTAATAACTCACACACTTGTCCAAAAAGAGCAATGAGCATCTAGATAAGACCTAGGATGCATTCATGTGATAATATGAATTTGAAAGCATTGGTTATGTGTTTAATTGTCTTGAGGTGAATAATTATATGTTGTAAATTGTGAACTACTTGCATTGCGAATTATTTGGATATGTATGCTCCTTGTTATGTGCATACTTGTGTATATCTTGTATGAAAAATAATGCAAGTCTAATCAGATGGTGAGAACCCGAAGTGATGAGATAGAGGAATCTTCTACCGCCAGACTGGACAGGATGGAAAGAATGATTCATGAAATGGCAGAGGCTTTGAGACAGCAACAGGAGTGGCAACAACAGTGGCAGCAACCACACCCACCACCTCCACCTGTGGCACCACCCGTGCCAGATAATCAAAATGATGACCGGATTATAACTCTCACCAAGGAATTCAAGAAGATGAAACCACCATAGTTCCACGGGGGATTAGATCCTTTGAAAGCCGAAGCATGGGTCCTCGGCATTGAGAAGCTATTTGAAGTGTTCCCCTGTTCAGAGACTCAGAAAGTGTTTCTAGCCACTTTTATGCTAGAAGACGAAGCAAGGAGATGGTGGATGTTGATGCGAGAAAACCATAAGGATGTCGATTGGGTGAAATTCTTAGAAATATTCTATGACAAGTACTTCCCGCAGTGTGTTCGGGATAGGAAAGTGGTCGAGTTCATGGAACTCAAGCAAGATAGCATGACAGTGGCTGAGTACGAGGCCAAGTTCACTGAGTTGGCCAGGTTTGCACCACATGTAATTGACACAGACTATAAGAAGGCAAGACACTTCGAAGGCGGACTCCGCAGTGACATCCTAGAGAGGGTGAATGTCCTAAAGCTAGAGACCTACATTGGGGTGCTTGACAGGGCCATCATATCAGAGGCTAATATAGCTAGACAAGCTAAGCCAGCAACAGAATGGAAGGGTAACAAGAGGCAAGGCTTCTTTTTGAAGAAGAAATTTCTGAAAAAGCAAAACACGGGCTCCTCCACTACCTCAAATTCTTCCCGAGACACAGCTCCCATGTGCAATATCTGTAGCAAAAGGCACCGTGGGGTCTGTTACCGTGCGTCAGGAGGCTGCTTCAAGTGTGGGAAACAAGGGCACATAGCCCGAGAGTGCAATCAGAACGGTGGGAAACTAGCAGCTAGTTCAACTGCATCGGTTCCAAAGCCGGGAAATACTGTGAGATCCACTATTACCGGGGACACAGTGAGACAGGGGAGAGTTTTTGCACTTGTTCCGGGTGATACACAGAATGCCAATGCCGTTGTCTCAGGTACTATCTCAATATGTAATCAGGATGCCTTTGTATTAATTGATTCTGGATCGACGCACTCATTTGTGACATATACATTTGCATCTAGACTAAATAGACCCCTAGAGTTATTGCCATATTTGTTATGTGTGTCTGCACCATCGGGGGAATCTGTGTTATGTGACTATATATATCGGTTTTGTGACATGCATATTGAGGATGCTACCCTATATGTAGATTTGTTGCCCTTAAACTTTAGACACTTCGATGTAATTTTGGGCATGGATTGGTTGACCAAATATTGTGCCACCATAGATTGTGTGACGAAGAGGGTTGTGTTTAAACCACCAGAACAGAAAGAGATTGTGTTTGTGGGAAATGAGGTAGTGCCTCCACCATATTTGATATCTGCAATGAAAGCATGTAAATTGATCAGGAAAGGGTGCCAGGGTTATTTGTGTTATGTATTGACTGAACAATCTGTGAATGTTGAATTGAATGATATTCCCATTGTTAGAGAATTCCCAGATGTGTTTCCAAATGAATTACCAGGGGAATTGGTAGACAGGGAGATAGAGTTTACTATTGAGACTGTGCCAGGTACCCAGCCTATTTCTAAAACTCCCTACAGGATGGCTACCGCCGAAATAAAAGAATTAAAGGAACAGCTGCAAGACCTTCTTAATAAAGGGTTTATCCGGCCTAGCACTTCGCCTTGGGGCGCACCAATGTTATTTGTGAAAAAGAAGGATGGTACTTTGCGCCTGTGCATCGATTATCGGGAATTGAACAAGGTAACGATAAAGAACAAGTATCCCTTACCCCGTATTGATGATTTATTTGATCAGTTGCAGGGATCACAAGTGTTTTCTAAGATTGATTTGAGATCCGGGTATCATCAGTTGAAGGTTAAGCCAGAGGATGTTGAGAAAACAGCATTCAGAACGAGGTATGGTCATTTTGAGTTTCTTGTTATGCCATTTGGAGTGACTAATGCTCCGGCAGCATTTATGGACTTAATGAATGGAATTTTTAAAACCTACCTTGATGAGTTTGTTGTAGTCTTCATCAACGATATCTTAATATATTCTAAAGATAGACTTGAACATGAACAACATTTGAGGACTGTTTTACAAACACTTCGGGAAAGGAAATTATTTGCTAAACTAAAGAAATGTGAGTTTTGGTTGGATGAAGTTGTTTTCTTAGGGCATGTGATCAACAAGGAAGGGATTTCAGTAGATCCGCAGAAAATAGAGGCAATTATGAGTTGGCCTACACCAACTAATGTGACTGAAGTCCGTAGTTTTATGGGCTTAGCTGGGTATTACAGGAGATTTGTGAAGGACTTTTCGAAGTTAGCTGTGCCTCTTACCCAGTTGACACGAAAAGGGCAACCATTTGAGTGGAACGAAGAAAGAGAATCAGCCTTTCGTGAATTGAAGACAAGATTGACAACGGCGCCAATTTTGACACTACCTTCAGGTACGGAGAATTTTGTGATTTTCAGTGATGCATCTTATAAAGGTTTGGGTTGTGTGTTAATGCAGAACGGAAAAGTCATTGCTTACGCCTCCAGACAGTTGAGGCCACACGAGAAGAACTATCCAACACATGACCTAGAATTGGCCGCAGTTGTTTTTGCTTTGAAAATCTGGCGGCACTATTTGTATGGGGCAAAATGTGAGGTCTACACGGATCATAAAAGCCTAAAATACTTCTTCACGCAGAAAGAGTTGAATATGCATCAGAGAAGGTGGCTGGAATTGATAAAAAACTATGATCTTGAGATTCAGTACCACCCTGAAAAAGCTAATACAGTTGCTGACGCCTTGAGCAGGAAATCAACAGGGGGTATGGCTTGCTTGCTTACCGAACAGAAAGAAATCTTGCAAGATTTTGAGAAGTCTGAAATTAAGGTAGTGGTATGTGAACAGGGCCGATTGATAGCCGCTATTACAGCCGAGCCGGCAATTGTTGAGGAGATCAAACAGAAACAGAAAGAGGATGGGTTCCTCAGAAAAGTAATTGTGGAATTTGAGACGAGTCCAAAAACAGAATTTAGCATTGAGAATGAAATGTTGAAATTCCAGAACAGAATATGTGTCCCTGATATCCCGGAACTGAAGAAGAAAGTCCTAAATGAAGCCCACAGATCCGTGTTTGCTATGCATCCGGGTAACAACAAAATGTATCGGGATTTGAAACAAACCTACTGGTGGCCTAAAATGAAGAAAGAGATTGCGGAATATGTGTCCAAATGCCTTCAGTGTCAGTAAGTTAAGGCTGAACATCAGAAACCAGGCGGTCTACTTCAACCTCTCCTATCTTCCTGAATGGAAGTGGGAACATGTGACTATGGATTTCGTTGTTGGCCTACCTCGGACTTCTCGAGGTATGGATTCTGTTTGGGTTGTGGTTGATAGACTAACTAAATCTGCACATTTTCTGCCTGTCAAAACTACGTTTACTGCTTATAGATTGGCTACCATTTATGTTGATGAGATTGTCCGTTTACACGGAGTCCCAGTGTCTATTGTGTCGGATAGAGATCCGAAATTTGTATCTAGATTGTGGAAGAGTTTGCAGGAAGCTATGGGAACAGAACTAAGATTCAGTACTGCATTCCACCCACAGACAGATGGGCAGTCAGAAAGAACGATACAAACTTTGGAAGATATGCTTCGCATGTGTGCTTTGGATTTTCAGGGGAGTTGGGAAGATTATTTGCCACTTGCAGAATTTGCCTATAATAACAGCTTCCACTCCAGCATCGGTATGGCACCATACGAAGCTTTGTATGGTAGGAGGTGTAGATCACCTATTTGTTGGACAGAGGTCGGGGATAGAGCTTTGCTTGGGCCAGAAATTGTACAAGACACTTCTGAGAAAATCAAGACTATTCGCCAAAGGCTCAAAACAGCTCAGGACCGACAAAAGAATTATGCAGACGTCCGGAGAAGACCTCTTGAGTATGAGGTTGGTGACCATGTGTTCATCCGTGTTTCTCCGATGAAAGGCCAAGTCAGATTTGGGAAAAAGGGCAAGTTGTCGCCCCGTTACATCGGGCCGTTCCAGATTCTGGAGAGACTTGGTCCAGTTGCTTATAGAGTTGCTTTGCCACCGGGATTTGAACAAATCCACAATGTGTTTCACGTGTCGATGTTGAGAGGTTACCTCCGAGACCCGTTCCATGTGATTGATTATCACCGGGTTGCTATTGATGAAAATATGGAATATACGGAATGGCCAGAAAGAATTGTTGACCGACAAGTGAAAGAATTGAGAAACAAGTCGATCTCAATGGTGAAAGTAGAATGGAAAGAGCACTATGGGACGGATGCCATGTGGGAAAAAGAGGAGGAAATGCGACTACGCTACCCACATTTGTTTCCCGACGAAGGTAACTTAAGTTTGGAGGACCAAACTTCCTAAAGGGGGGAAGACTGTGATACCCCTGTTCTGTATTATGCTAAATTGGTCCTTAATTTGTTTATGGTTATGTGTTTAGCATGATTTTGTGTGCCATTATGTGATAATATGTGATTTTGAATTCGTATCTGTTCACCGTAGGAATATCTGTTTGAATAATCCGCTTCGGGAATTAAATTGAGGGCCTTATCGGCCACAGAACCCGAAATTGATTACGCCATTATGATTGGCATAATTTTTAGAGCCTACGGTGAAATTTAATTGAAAATTGATTCTGGTCAATTTAAACTGATTAAATTGATAAATTAAGTGCCCTATTATTTTATATTAAAATGTTTGTTAGTGAGGCTTGTTGTATATTAGCACTACACCCTCCTTTGGCTCTCTTAAACTCAAAGTCTGAGTTAGAAATTGAGAGGGAGAGAGAGTGGCCGGCCATAGTGAGAGAAAAGGAGGAGAATTGTGCATTTTAGCTTGGAGCTTGGAAATTTCGGAGATTTAGCTCAAGAATTGTCTAGAGCTTGAAAGATCAAAGCTTCTAGGTAAGTGAACTCATGGATTCTTGTTATAAATGTGTAGATTCAAGTGTCTTTGATGATCAAGAACATGAGTTAGCTTGATGTTAAGGAAATGGAGTTGTTTGTGTTCAATTGATAGTCAATGAAGGCATGCATGTACATAATTGTTGTAGAATTGCATAATCTAGCATGTATCATGACAATTAAGCAAGAATTGAAGTTTGATCATGCATGCAAGCTTGGTTTTGTTGAGTTTTGGCACCATTTGCATCTTTGAAGTGGAAATGAAGTCAAGATGGTCTTGCATGTTTGAATAATTAAAGATATGAGCTTGAATGCATGAATTTATTACATTGGTGAGGAGTTTGTCATGTTTTGAGACATGCATGTAGGTAAATCAAGAAATTGAACTTCATAATGATATAATCTTGCAAGAGAACCATGTTAGCATGAATATATGTGAGATTGGAGCCTTAGTATGCAAGAAAAATTGGTTGAATGTCGAGTTTGAACTCAAGGGAGTGTTCTAGAAAACCCAGAATTTTCGACGTCCGCTTGAGCGGGGGGGAAGTGCTGCTCGAGCGGAGAAATCGAGCTCCCAGCACTTTCTGCAGACATGGTTCCCGCTCGAGCGGGGAATTTAACGCTCGAGCGGGGAGCTATGTAGACAGGTTGTCCGCTCGAGCGTCCGGGTTCACGCTCGAGCCGGAATTGAAGGCAACCAGTACTTTTGCAAACTTAAGGGTCCGCTCGAGCGGGGAATCCCATGCTCGAGCGGGGGCCCTGTTTTCTGAAATTTTGAATATGCATCCTGTGTTCTGTTTTCCGTTCTCTTTCACTTGTAAACACTCTTAGGCATGTGTTAGGCATGTGTTAAGCATTGTAAATGAGTTAATGAGATAAGAATAAAGCCTAATGAGGAGTATGTGAATTAAAGAACGGATTGAACTGTTAGTGACCCTTTTGTGTTCATGTAATGTGTAGGGTCAAGCTCCAGGGCAGATCCACAAGCCGGTCACTGTGAGTAATATCGATATATGAATGCTTGTGAATGTCCAATTGTTTATTCCCTTATAAGCTTACGAATTGCTAATTGGGATTGTGGACGTAAGTCTGATATGAATGCATAAATGGGCCAAAGGCCGTTTTGACATAAATGAATGGGCCAAAGGCCGTTTTGACATAAGTGAATGGGCCAAAGGCCGTTTTGACATAAGTGAATGGGCCAAAGGCCGTTTTGACATGAATGAATGGGCCAAAGGCCGTTTTGATATAAATGAATGGGCCAAAGGCCGTTTTGACACGAATGAATGGGCTAAAGGCCGTTTTGACACGAATGAATGGGCCAAAGGCTGTTTTAACATGAATGAATGGGCCAAAGGCCGTTTGACATAAGTGAATAGGCCAAAGGCCGTTTTGACATAAGTGAATGGGCCAAAGGCCGTTTTGACATGAATGAATGGGCCAAAGGCCGTTTTGACACGAATGAATGGGCCAAAGGCCGTTTTGACACGAATGAATGGGCCAAAGGCCATTTTGACATGAATGAATGGGTCAAAGGCCGTTTTGACATAAGTGAATGGGCCAAAGGCCGTTTTGACATGAATGGAAATCTAAAGGGGCCAAAGGCCAGAATGTTTGGAACTTCGTATAGTTATATGTATCTATTGAAATTATGAATTGGGCCCAAGGCCGTTTAGAACACGTTGATCTACCTTGTTATGTATATTTTGTATTTGATATTATTCACTGGGCTATCGCTCACGCTCATTTATGTGTTTGTAGGTGAGCCAAGAGAAGCACAAACCCAGCCCCAGTGAAGTCTGCCAGGAACAACATGAGTTTTGGAGAGTCAGCCTTGTGTCTCACGCATGAGACCATCCCTGCCCTTCTATTATATACTTGTGTTTTGTCTGGTTGGCAAGGGCCTTGTGTATGTCTGTACATAGTCTGTCATAGGTTGACTCGTTTTGTATGATCCAGTCTGTAATGAACTCTGTGATACAGTACTTTTAATGTGGGTTATTAACGTATCTGAGTATGGTTGTTTGAGGTACATATAAGCACGGCTCTATGGACAAAGTTTTAAATTTTTTTTTACTTCCGTTTGGCCCCCATTAACTCTGTTAAAATACGTTTAGATCAGTTTGAAGCCGTAGGTAATCTCATGATTACTGGCCGGTTATGTCCTTAACCCACGGGGGCGGGGTAGGGTCGTGACAATGACCCTATACCTACAAGCCACTGATTATGCCATGTGGATTATTGTCACCAAAGGTCCAAAAATTCTTACCAAATTAGTAGATAATATTAGTGTACCTAAAACTGAAGATGAATGTGATGAGAGGGATCATAAATTATTGCAAGCCAATGCTAAAGCCAAACTCACCCTTGTTTGTGGATTAAACTCTAAGGAGTACAATAGAATTTCAAATTGTGATTCGGTAAAAGAAATTTGGGACAAACTTGAGGTAACATATGAAGGTACAAATCAAGTGAAGGAATCTCGTATTGATATGCTTGTTCATAGTTATGAATTGTTTAAAATGAACTTTGATGAATCTATATCAAGTATGTTTACTAGATTTACTGAAATTGTAAACTCTTTGAAATCTCTTGGCAAAACTTATACTAACAGTGAGTTAGTGAGAAAAATTTTTAGGTGTTTACCAAAGAATTGGGAAGCAAAGGTCACGGCCATTATAGAAGCCAAAAATCTATCCATACTTGGATTGGATGAGCTTATGGGTTCCCTTATGACTCATGAGATTACCATGAAAGGACATGAGGATGTTGAAAACAAAAAGAAAAGTGGAATTGCATTCAAAGCCTCATCAAATGAAGAAGAACATGAAAACTCCAGTGAGGATGAAAGCTATGCCATATTTAGTAGAAATCTCCAAAAGTACTTCAAGAAAAACAATTATGGAAGAAGAAGACCTTTCAAGAAAGAGTACAACAAAGATAACAAGAAAGTGCCTATTATTTGCTATGAGTGCAAAAATCCTAGACATATAAAGATGGATTGTCCAAAATTGAAGAATCATGGAAAAGACTACAAAAGAAACAAAAAGGCCATGGTAGCAGCTTGGGGAGAAAGTGAAGATGAAAGCTCAAGTAATGAAATTGAAAATGAAGTAGCCAACTTATGTCTCATAGCTCTTGAAGATGAAGACTCTACTCAAGATGAGGTAACTACTCTTTATGAAGAACTTAAAAGTGCATTCCATGAACTACAAGATGAATTTAGAAAAGTTTGTGCCAAAAATAATGTGTTGAAGAAATCTGTTGCATCTTTATCTATTAATGTAGAAGAATTAAAGAAAGAAAAAATTGTTCTGAAAAATGATTTTTATACTATCTCCAATGAGAAAATTACTTTAAAAAACAATATTGATGATTTAACAAAAACACTTGAAAATTTTGTAAAAGGTAGAAATAATCTCAACATGCTTCTTAGAAATCAAAGATGTGTTTTCGATAAAGCGGGCATTGGATATGACTCTATTAAAAAACAAAAGAATCTCAATACAATTTTTGAAAAGGCATCTCTCATGACTCACCCGTATATTACTTGTTATTATTGTAGAAAGAAAGGCCATTATATATCTTCTTGTCCATTCAAAAATAATATAAACATGGGAATTAAAAAGATTTGGATTATTAAGGGATCTAACAAAACTAACCAAGAAGGATCCAAGAAACTATGGGTATCAAAAACCAACACTCGATCGTCATCTTGTAGGTTTGCTTTAAGTCCAAAGCTAAGAAGGGAAATGGTACCTTGATATTGGATGTTCCAGACACATGACCGGAGATAAATCCTTCTTTACTACACTGTCATCCAAAGATGGAGGATGTGTTATTTTTGGAGACAACAAGAAAGAAAAAATCATCGGTATTGGTAGTATCAGTATTTCTCCTAACCCTCCTATTGAAAATGTTTTACTTGTTGATGGATTTAAGTATAATCTACTTAGTATTAGTCAATTATGTGATAAAGGTAATCGAGTTATTTTTGATAAATCACATTGCACAATTGAAAGCAAAAATAATCATAAAGCTTTATTCGTTGGTAATCGTCACGATAATGTTTATGTTTTTCATCTCAATGATCTCTATGCTAGTGATGTTAAATGTCTATATGTTAATAATTAAAATAGTTGGTTATGGCATAGATGACTTGGTCATACTCATATGGATTTAATTGCTAAACTTTTGAGAAAGGATTTGGTCATTGGACTTTCAAAAATTAAATTTAAAAAAGATCATCTTTATAGTGCTTGTCAACAAGAAAAACAAACTAAAACATCGTTTAAATCAAAATCTCACATTTCCACAACTAGACCTTTACAACTACTGCATATGGATTTATTTGGTCCCTCAAGGACATCTAGTCTAGGTGGTAAACATTATTGTCTTGTTATTGTTGATGATTATTCAAGATTTACATGGGTTATGTTTTTAGCACACAAAGATGAAACCTTTTCTTCTTTTACAAAACTCTGTCGTAGAATTTAAAATGAAAAAGGCTTTCTTATTACTAATATTTGAACCGACCATGGTAGAGATCTTGAAAATGAGAAATTTGAATTGTTTTGTGATGAGCATGGTATTGGACATAATTTTTCAGCACCTAGAACCCCTCAACAAAATGGTGTAGTAGAAAGGAAGAATAGAACTTTAGAAGAGATGAGTAGAACAATACTTTGCGAAAATAATCTTCCTAAATATTTTTACCGCATATTATATTTTAAATTGTGCATTAATTAGACCTATTCTAAAAAAGACTCCTTATGAGCTTTGGCATGATAGAAAGCCCAACATTAGTCACTTGCATGTTTTTGGTTGTAAATGTTTTGTGCATAATAATGATAAGGATAACTTAGGTAAATTTGATTCAAAATCTGATGAAGTAATTTTTCTTGGCTATTCCTTAACTAGCAAAGCTTATTATGTTTTTAATAAAAGAACTCTTGTTGTGGAAGAATCTATACATGTGGCATTTGATGAAACTAACATCTCTGCTAAAAAACAACTTGTTAGTGCTAATATAGATTTGGAACCAAATGTGGAAGATTCAAGTATCTATAAAGAAGAGAACCAACCGTGTAAGTTGAACAAAGAGATTAAACAACATATTCTCCCACCTCAAGAAGAAAGAGGAAACAATGATGATTTGCCAAGAGAATGGAAGTTTATTCATAATCACCCTAAGGATTTAATCCTATGTGACCCTACAAAAGTTATTGAAACTTGCTCTTCACTTAGAAATATTTGTAGTAACTTAGCTTTTCTCTCACAGATTGAGCCTAAAAACTTTCAAGAAGCCGAATTCGATGAACAGTGGATGATAGCTATGCATGAAGAGCTTAACCAATTTGAGAGAAACAAAGTATGGGAACTTGTGCCAAAACTTAAAGATCATACCATTATCAGTACCAAATGGATCTTTCGAAACAAGCTTGATGAATTCGGCACAATTATAAGAAATAAGGCTAGACTTGTTGCACAATGATACAATCAATAAAAAGGTATTGATTTCGATGAAACCTATACTCCGGTTGCTAGATTAGAAGCCATTCGCATATTACTTGCATTTGCATGTTTAGGAGATTTCAAACTTTATCAAATGGATGTAAAAAGTGCCTTTCTTAATGGTTTTATAAATGATGAAATTTATGTTAAACAACCCCCCATGTATTGAAGATATTGCTTTTCCAAATCATGTTTTTAAACTATCAAAAACTTTATATGGTTTGAAACAAGCAACTTGTGCATAGTACGAACGATTAAGTAAATTTTTGATTGAAAATAATTTTTCTAGAGGAACAATTGACACAACACTTTTTGTTAAAACTAAAAATGATGATTTACTTATTGTGCAAATATATGTGGATGACATTATATTTGGTGCTACTAATGAAACCTTGTGTAAGGAATTTGCTAAGTGTATGCAAGGTGAGTTTGAGATGAGCATGATGGGGGAGCTAAATTATTTCCTTGGGCTTCAAATCAAACAATGTAATGAAGGAATTTTTATTAACCAAGCTAAGTACACAAAAGAACTACTCAAAAAGTTTGGTATGTAAGACTCAAAAATAGTTGGAACACCAATGAGCACATTTATTAAGCTAGACAATGATGAAAAATGTAAGTCTATTGATCAAACAAAATATCGAGGTATGATCGGCTCACTTTTTTATTTAGCTGCAAGTAGATCCGATATAATGTTTAGTGTTTGTATGTGTGCTGGGTATCAATCAAATCCTAAAGAATCACATCTCAGTGCCGTTAAACGAATTTTTAGATATCTTGTTGGCACTCAAAATTTGGGACTGTTTTGTCCTAGAGGTGTTGCATTTGATTTAATTCGTTACTCGGATGGCGACTTTGCCGAATGCAAACTTGATAGAAAAAGCACCAGTGGCACTTATCACTTTCTTGGTAACTCATTAGTATCTTGGTTTAGCAAAAAGCAAAATTATGTTGCTTTATCAACTATTGAAGCTGAATATATAGCTTCCGGAAGTTGTTGTGCCCAAATACTTTGGATGAAATAACAATTGGAGGAATTTGATTTGCATTATGATTATATCCCTATTAAATGTGATAATACTAGTGCCATCAATTTAAGCAAAAATCCGGTTCAACACTCACGAACAAAAGATATTGAAATTTGACATCATTTTTTAAGAGATCATGTTCAAAAAGGGGATATTGTACTTGAATTTGTAAACACCGATAAGCAATTGGCGGATATTTTCACAAAACCCCTAAGCGAGGATCGCTTCAATTTTATTCGTGGCGAGTTTGGAACGTCGATTTCTACTTAAAAAGTTTTGTTATGACTGTGAAACTTGAATTTTTGTTAAAATGATATATGTGTATTGTTACATTGATATGGAAACATTTATATCAGTTGCATACTCTCAAGTCCTTCATACATTTATTATCCTTAATAGTTTGCTATTTTCAACTGTGTAATTTTTTTTGAGTTCTACATCTTGAGGTGAAATTAACTTTGCATACATTGATTTTCTCTAAAACCCTTATTACCCTTCCAGCAATACCGACGTCCCATTAAGTATAATTTTTGCTGGTATTATTTTATTTTAATTTTTTTATTTGTTTTGCTATTAGGCTTAATTTCTTTTATTTTTATTTTTTTTCTCATTATTATTTTTTGTTTGGGCTTAATTTTCTTATTTTTTTTATTTTCTGCTTTTTAATTTTATTTTTCAGTACTTAAATATAAAAACAAAAACAAATCAAAATACAAATATTTACATAAAAAAAAAACAATCACCCTTCATTTTTTTACGGCCCCACGCCGATCACCATAAACATATTTACTTAAAAAAAAAAAAAAAAGCATTCATTTTTTTTACGGCCATACGTCAATCTTACTTACTCGCCTCTTCCATTGTCTTCTTCCTCTTTTTATCACCTTGGGTGGCCCTTGAAGGCCCTGCCCCCATGCTTTCGCCGAGAGCGACGACTCTCCGCTGACTATTAAAGGCCAAGAATGATGTTACTCTAAATCGGGCCATGGAGGTGGTCTTCCATTTAAGCTATTTATTTTCGGTCTTCAGTGCGCCTATCTCTGCTCACGCATCCTTGTACATGTGCTGGAGCAGAGAGAGTTGGGCGTTGACTTGATGGAGCTCACTCGTCTTGTTCTGTAGACGGTAAGCCAATTTTGTGACTGCAGTCACTGTTTCCATACAGGACGTTAGTGTGAAATGATTAGCTTCAATGTTTGATTGAGCTGCTATTATTTGCTCAATCGACATCATAGAAAGGTTGGGAAGAGTAGGAACTGGGGCACTTGGCCCAGTAACGCTTACAAGATCATTCAGGTCTAGAAAGAGAGTAAGGGGACGGGATGAGGCCATGTAGTAGGAGAGAGAGATGTAATCGAAAGGAGGGTCGTTTTTGGCAACCTTTTTGCTCTGCTCAGTCTCTCTGTTCTATCTCTCTCACGCAGAAGAAGAAAGGGATGGAAGCGAATGAGAAAGAAGAAGGCGAAGAGAGTGCTTAAGAAGAAGACAGAGGAGAAGAAAACAAGAGAGAGAGAGAGCCGAGGCAGCTGATTGACCCGTCTCGTTTTTGTCGGTCAGCTGACGCAAAAGCGAGGTCGCGTGTCCGACACGATTTTTGACGGAAAAGAGAGACGCGGGCTTATCATATATATATATATATTTTTGATTATCTATTTTTTTATGCCATTTATCACTATCATTTTCCTATTCCTCCTCCAGATTCTGACCCATGATTTCCTTTTGATATTGTCACAGGGGGAGAAAACTTATGTTGTTATAATGTTATGTATTATGGTATTATTTGAAAACTAATCTGATGATTATGTATTTATAGTTTGATATCTTAGTCTCATATCATGTCTCTAATTAAAGCTTGTTTATTATACATGTGCTAACATATGTATTTAGAAATGAATTCAGGGAGCATGACTTGAGGGGGAGCTTTTCTTACTCCAAAATCAAATCAAAACATCATTATGTGCCATCATCAAAAAGGGGGAGATTGTTAGACTAATTTATTTTGATGATTTATTTAATTATGTTTTTAATTTGTTTGGAAGAGAAAAATAGAATCAAAATTTATTTTGATGATTTATTTGAAAGAGAAAAATAGAATCAATATTTATTTTGATGATTTTATGTTTTAATTTATTTGAAAGAGAAAAATAGAATCAAAATTTATTTTGTCCCATTATTTCTCACCTAAACCTTTATCCTAAATGCTGTTAGAATGTATTTAATATTTGATTAAATCAGGAGTTCAAACAGCCCAGCACAGCAGTAGTTCAAAAGGTTCAAAAGGTTCAAGTAGAAGATATTCAAATTTGTAATAATGGAGTGGAAGATATTCAAATGAATACAACGGTTATATATGGCTATAAATTCAAATGAATACAACGGCTATAAAGGACTATAAGTTTCATTATATATACCAAAGCCTCTAATGTAAACAAGTTAAAAAAAAAAACCATAAAACATTCTTTGATCCATAATCACTCACATCTATTCTCTGAAAAATTATCTGAGAAGTGTTCTTCAATTTTTGTTTACATCCTCTTTCAGAAATTATACACTGAGACGTATAGCTTTAAGCCCATTTTTCCTGTGTGAGGTTTACAGAAAAATCAGAGTTTCATTTTTATATCTATCTTTGAAAGATAATTCTTGTAGCTTTCTGTGAAAGCAAAAACACCTTCTTTTCAACATTGTAAGAGTGTAGTAAACTCAGTGTTCTTAACTTAGAAAGTCTGTGTAAAATCTGTGGAAGATTGCTTCATCTGTGAAAAGGTTGCTAGCACCCTGTGAAGCTAGAGTATAGTGGCAAATCTCAAGTGAAGCTTGAGGAGTGGACGTAGGCCGAGTTGAAACCGAACCACTATAAATTTGTTTGCCTCTCTCTCCCTTATCTCTTTATTTTATTTAAATTGCCATAACTATATTTCACATTTTCACTGTGCTAAAATCATTAACTGACATAGTTGTTAGAACACTTGTTTTAATTATTTTTATTTCATTAACTATATTTATCTATTGTGCTAGTCATAATTTTTATTAGGGTATTATTATTTTTATTTGTAAAAACCTAATTCACCTCCCTCTTAGGTTGTCTTTTGGGTAACAGAAGGGAAATATGAGAGAAGCCGAATAAGGGTAAGAAAGGTACTAAGGATGACAAAAAATGGTAGAAGAGGGTGTAAAAAGCATTAATGGTGGCGGGGGAAATGATAGGAGATGTGTCGGGGGTGAGTGATGGACTGGAGATGATGGGAGACAGCAAGGGAGAGGTGGAATGGTGGTTTGTCGAAGTTGGTAAAAAGGAATGAAAACGAGGTAGAAGGAAAATTGAGGGGGAAAAAACGAGTAAAAGAGATTATTTCATTTTTACCACTATACTTTGCCACGATTTTCAATGACCCCCCCAGACTACTCTTATTTTCACGCGTACCCCTATACTATTTAAGTTACTATGAATTTTGCCCCTGCCGTCAGATTTGAAATGAAAAAAGTTTAAAAAAATTATATTTTGGCCCCAAATTTCAAAAGAAATATGCAAACCTACCATTTCCTACTAGCAAACCACCACCAACAACCACCACTTCAAGCCCTTCTATCTCCTTTGTCATAACTCCGTTTCACCTCATTTTTACGTCGTTGGATTCAACTGACGGTCTAGTTTTCGTATCACATCTCACACGTCTCATTCTTCCTCTTTTTGCATGCTATTGAAGCTCCGAAAGTTGATTGTTTTTTGCTTTTGTTTGGGCCATCTTTCGAACTTCATATCGTTCTCGATTCTTGATGGTTCTAATTGATTCTCTCGCCATTCTTTCACCTCACTTCCTATTTCACCGTACACTACCTCGGTTTCTCACTTCTTCATGTAATGGGCTGTTTTGGTATGTCGAAAGTTGTCCGAAAACTAATTTAGAAAATTTCCAAACATTCATCTTTTGTTTCTTTCTTCTCCAGCTTCCTCATTCTTCTTCTTCTTCTTCTTCTTCTTCTTCTTCTTCTTCTTCTTCTTCTTCTTCACTTATAAGATGATGTGGAACATGGTTCTAGGTGGTAACGGAACTGGTGATGGTGGTGGTGGCGGTAATGGAGTTTAGTGGCGGTGAAGTTGGTGGTTCGGGTAATGATCTTCTTCTTTTTCTTCAATTATATACATACATATCATTTTTCCTACTGGAATTTTCTTAGTCCATTTGAATGGAACACCGTGCCCATTCAGACTTGGATCATAAATAAGATACAAACCTCAACTATTTTGCCAAGAACAAAAGAAATTTGTATTGTTAAGAAAAATCTCATAGCAAATAGCTGATTTTATATTAGAAGAAAGGTTTTGTTATAATAGCCATTGATGGTGAATTACAAATTAATGAGCACCTATTAATTTCTCTATTTGCTATGACTACTCTATCATGATATGAATCTAAACATGTCAAATAAGAGTTTTTCTCTCAGTTGAATAGTTTCTAGGTTCTCTCTCCGAAATTACACCTATTTTCAATGCAGTACCATACACGTTACAAGCACTCAACTGCCTGCCTTGTCGATTGAACTCACCAATCAAAATGTTGAAAGAAATCTTTGTGGGGACTGAACTTCCTCAATACATGAGGACTAATACCGACAATGCCTCCTCCACACTTCCCATGACACAAAACGCTCGAATGACATTGTTGAAAGTGATATTCTTCGGGGCATATGCAATCTCAACCATCAACTTCACTAACATCACCACCCGAACCACCAACTTCACCGCCACTGAACTCCATTACCGCCACCATGAGCATTACTATCACCACCACCTTACAACACCAAACCCACCCTTTTCAAAACCCAGTTCCATTACCGCCATCATGAGTGTAACAACCCCGACCCATGATTAACATTAATCCATGCTTAATTATACCTAACAAGAAATTAACGTGAAAATTCATACCAGGTGTTACTCTGTTTGTGTTTATATCTATTTAACGGAGAAAGATCTGTTCATGTTTTTATTCAGTTTGCGAATTGAAGGCCTTATCGGCATCCGATTCAGAAATTGACTTGATTTGCGTGTTATTTAGAATTTTTAGAATTTTATGGTAGGTCCAATTAAAATTCGGTTCGAACGATTAAATTAGATTAATTTAATGGCTTATTTGATTAGTCTTAATTATCTACCATTAGACAAGCCTATATAAGGCTTCTTGTGTACTCCTACTCACTCTTTTCCCTCATGTCAACACATTTTGAGTTCACACACACACAACCAACATGAGAGAGGGAGAAAGAAGAGAAGTTGAGCTCAAATTATTGAGATTGCTAAAGAAGAGATTGCTAAAGAACTTGTGAATTTGGACTTAGGAACTCAAGGATCAAACTTCTAGCTCTCATCTTGACAAGTTTAGGTAAGAATCCAACCCTTTGTTTGGACAACTATGAAGTGCAAGATAGGAACTCTAGAGATTTGAGTTGATTAATGTAAGAATTGGATTAGAAATGAAAAGTATTGAGCCATACCATGCATGTATGCATATTTTCTTATATTTTGAGTTTAATTTCCAAGAATGCCCTCATGCATGCCTTGAATTCACCTTAATTTTGGGAAATCATCAAATTTCATGTTGTTTTGTAGCATTTGATCATGTTTTGAGAAGATTAAGTTCAAAGAAATTCATGCATGTCATGTTCATGGAATATTCATAATTTTTAAGTTAAATTTTTGCATAATTGGCAAGATATTGGGCCATGATTTTTTGAAATGATCCTTAATTCATGATATTTTATGAGTTTCTAAGTGTTCCCTCAGGTTTTGGCCTAGAAAAATCGAGCTTTGATGCTTTAAGATTGGGTTTTGAAGCTTGGAAGCAATTTTGGAAATTTCAGAATTCTGTTTCCACGCTCGAGCGACCACTCTGTGTCTCACACTTCCACTCGAGCAACCAAGGGCTGGCTCGAGCGTGAAATGCATGCTCCCAGAAGTTTTTACGTTTTGCAGCACGCTCGAGCGATAGCAGTTACGCTTGAGCAAGGGCATGTCTCTCACGCTCGAGCGAGTGTCGAGCGAGCGTCGAGCGGGAAAAACAAGCAACTAGTACTTTTTCAAAGTTTACAGACTGCTCGAGCGAAGAAAGTTGCGCTCGAGCGGACCCTCACATTTTGCATATCCGCTCGAGCGAGGAAAGCCACGCTCGAGCGTGGACCCTATTTTCAGCAAGTTTTGAAAAAAAATTTCAAGTACAATTTTTGCATCCTCATTTCATCCTAGGCATTCCTAGGCCAAGATCAAGACACTATAATGAGGACAAAGGCTAGGAACACACTAAGAACAAATGAAATAAGTGATGTACAATTCGAGCATGTGTTCCAATGTATGTATCTGTCATGTTATGTAGGTCACACACCTCAAGTTAAGCGAATTGCCTACTCTACTCGTCTATTTGGAGCCACTGATTATTTGTGAGTAATAAGCTATGTTCAAGTTAAATTATTTTCTGTCTATGAATAAGATCTGTTTTATGAAATGTTATGAATGATTGTTCAATTTTTTATAAGTATTTATGATAAGTATGTTATCTGTTCGTGGACCGGAGATTCCTTATGGAACTGACAAGTTATCTGTATCCGGCTGGAGGTTTCTTTATGGAACTGACAAGTTATCCGTTCCCAGTCCGGAGGTTTCTTTATGGAACTGACAAGTTATCCGTACCCGGCCAGAGGTTCCTTTATGGAATTGACAAGAATAATCTATGATGCTCTGTATATGATCTATTAGCGCTAATGGATAAACCATGTATGATCAAGCATGAATTTTGAATTTTGTATATGATTTGAATAAGAATACGAATGTGAACTAGCTTAGTCATGGGACATCATTTATTTAACCCTTTACTCTATTATTATTCACTGGGCTCCTCCTCACTAATTATATTATGTATGTATGTGATCAGGCAAATGACCAGGCTCAGAGTTGAGGACCTGACATCTCAGTTTTTGGCAGCCTACCTTTGCGCCTCCCAAGGAGGTTTCAGATTAAGTCAGGTCTAGTGGCTATGTTGTTATGATTGTATAAGATTTTGTTCTTTTACTCCCTGAACAAGGTTCTCTATTTTTATGTACATGAAGTGACGTGTAAATACTGTATCTTTTGACGTCACTCGTATGTTTATAAAAGTTTAAGATTATCTGTCCCATGTATGTCTTCACAGCTCGATGGACTATGTATATTTTATGTAATTACTTCCGCAACCCTTAATTATACATTGTTATGTTATGAGGCCTTTGGTAATCCAAGAACTACTGGCCGGTTACGACGCTAAACCTATAGGGACGGGTTTGGGTCGTGACAATGAGCATTACCACCACCACCACCTTACAACACCAAATCCACTGCCATCGTCGGACCGCCACCATCACCACTATCACCATCACCAGTTCCGTTACCACCTAAAACTGTGTTCCACATCATGTTATAAGTGAAGAAGAAGAAGAAGAATGAAGAAGATGGAGAAGAAAGAAACAAAAGATGAATATTTTGAAAATTTTCAAATTAGTTTTCGAACAACTTTCGGCATACCAAAACTGCCCATTACACGAAGAAGTGAGAAAGTGAGGTAGTGTAAGGTGAAATAAGAAGTGAGGTGAAGAGAATGACGAAAGAATGAAGTAAAATCGTCAAGAATCGAGAAAAATATGAAGTCCGAAAGATGGCTCAAAGAAAAATAAAAAACGAGAAGAAACGTCTTTTTTTTTTGAATTATTATTATCAACTTTTGGAGCTCCGATAGCATACAAAAAGAGGAAGAACGAGACGTGTGAGGTGAGATGCGATACGAAAACTAGACTATGAGTTGAATCCAACGACGTAAAAATGAGGTGAAATGAAGTTATGACGAAGGAGATAGAAGGGCTTGAAGTGGTGGTTGCTGGTGGTGGTTTACTTGTAGGAAAGGGTGAGTCTGCATCTTTATTTTGAAATTTGGGGACAAAATGTAATTTTTTTAACTTTTTTTGTTTCAAATCTGACGACAGGGACAAAATTGATAGTAACTTAAATAATATAGGGATATGTGTGAAAATAAGAGTAGTCTAGGGGATCATTGAAAATCGTGACAAAGTATAAGAGTAGAAATAAAATAATCTCCAAGTAAAAAGTTGTGTTACAATATTGAGATTTATTGGCTTTGCAAGGGAGTGTTAATTGTACTAATAGATGTTTTTTTTTTTTATCAGTATGTACCATACTTTTTTTATTTTAATTTTTTTTAATAAAAAAACAGCTGTTATAATATAAGTTAACCATAGTGGGAAATTTATAGGGCGTAAATATAAACTCCCAATTATATAATTATTTTTGAAAATATCACCTTCGTTGTATTTATAAAAAATTCTCCATTAATCCGTAATATTATTTGATAAATTATATTTTTCTATAAATTTCTGTTTTTGATATTTGAAATTTAAATATTCAGACATTGTTGGTATGTGAAAGAGCTAAATCAATTTATTACATTATTTTTTTTACACATTTTTTAATAAAAAATTAAAAATTAATTACAATAGTGAGAACTACCAAAGCCGCTCTCCTCACAGGGGATTGTGGAAGACAGACAGACGATGGTCACTCACACAACAAGTCGAAAACATATACAGCTGCTGCCGTTTTGTGTGGCCTAATGTTATATGTATCAATTAGTGTATGTATATTAATTGATGATGTGACATAATTTAAAATTTTTTTAGTATTTATAATATGATTAATGAGTGTGGTCAATAATAATGTCATAACTAATATTAATACATTAATTAATACACTAATTGATATATATAGCACCACCACCCTTAAAAAGCACAGTATAAAATGTAATAATAATCACAATAATAATACAACTTTTAAAATTAGAATTTTAATTGGATTTTAATGCGATAAAGAAAAAAAAATCAAGATCAAAATATAACAGTTGAGTCTCACATATATATTAAAGTTTTAAAACTCACAAATTAGAGCCTAAAACATTTTTTTTTTAATAATGAGAAAGTGCTTTCTAAAAACATCTTTCTGTTTTTGCTTTCTGGCGGGAACAAACAAACCCACCACCAAACCTAGAAATCCCTAAATTCGATTCATCTCTCTGCTCCCATTTTTCCTTTCCAAAATCAAATACATCACAACACCCACAAACCATGTACTGGTTAACAGCCAAAACCATCGTCGTTTTGGCTCCTCGCTGGCGCTCTCTCTCCCTCCTCCTCCGTTCCCCTCTTCATCGCCGTGCTTTTACCTCCTCTCCTCCCTTACTGTAATCTCTCTCTCTCTCTCTCTCTCTCTCTCTCTATGTATATATATATAGTAATGCCTATACATGCACGAACTGTAGTGAAATACTATATTCTATACTCACTTTTTATGGGTTTTGATTTGATATAAAGAATGAGTCTTTATCTTCATAAATATGGTGGGTCGCTCTGTTTCTCTTACTCTGTTATGCTAACTTTTGTAATACAGTAGTAGAAAACTTAATACATCTCTGATTCCGCTGCAAATTTGGGTTTTTTTATATTTGAACATAAGGGTTCAACGAACTGGGAGTTGACTGTTAATATGCAATTTAAGTACTTTTAACATTTAATCATGCTCAGTGTTTTCTTGTACAGTTCTTTTATCAAATAAATTACGAAAAACAAGAAAAAAAAGATGGCACCTACAATTTATGCATTGTTGTGTCATCTAATGCACTGGGTTTCTTTACAAACATACAAAGGAAATTCATCTGTCATAAATACCAACCAGGCATGTTTGCGGGTAAAATAGTCAGAAAATTAACCAATTTCCTTAAATGCATGATGGTGCATTGTGTTACTTCATTTCGTGGATTTATTGTCCCTGTTATGTTGAATTAAACTCATTAACCTCGAAAGCATGAATTCCCAAACCCCTTGGTAGTACCAATTATGAAATTTCCTTCAAGATTCGCCATGGTTTGAAAAGACCTTCCTTCCTCTTCAATTGCTTCAGTCTCATCCTCCGGATACTCATCATATATAGGAGGTAAATCCCAAGCAATTTATGGTTGCAATAAATATGGACCTGTGTTTGTGAATATGTTATCAGACTCTTCATTTAAAAACCTCATTTAAAAACCTCTTCTTCAGATTCATTAGCAGTAGTCCAACCACCACGTGCTCCTCATCACAACCATGTGCCATGGTCAGGATTTGAGCGCAAGCTCTGAGACCAACTGATGAAAGGAAACCTGTAATCAAGTTTGTTAAGATTGCGATCCGGATCGTACGATTCTACGGTCCAATAAATACCATTCAATCCGACTTGTATCAAGCATCCTCCTTTTTTATATTTTGAGACTCTAATGTTTGAGTTCTTAAAAGACTCATAAATTTTACTCTAAAATCTTTAGGAACTGGAGGACATGGTTCAACGTTTTGATGAGTGCATGCCAAATCGTATTTTAATCTAAATATTCCTCCAGAACGAGTAACATTACAATAAATGCATTTTACCTTTTTGGAAGCAACATCTACTTACCATGTTCCCAACCGGGATCACATATGTGGCCAGCAACATTTTTTCTCTTCCTCCATCTTCCTGAACCAGAGGCTGACATTGTGTTGTGATGTTAGTTGTGTGCTGCAAATTGTGACAAATAAGTTTAGGCAAAAGACGGGAAAAATGGTATAAATAGGATTTTTTTTCCCAGCAAAGTTCAGGAAAAAAGAACCAAAGAAGAGCAGCAGCAGCAGCAAAGAAGAACCCAGAAACATGAAGAACAAAAAAGTAGGAAAAATGAAGAAATAGGGAAAAAAAAAAGAAAAAAAGAAAAAAAGAAGCAAGAATGTTTCAATCGAAGTTTTGGTTTTCATTCACACAAATATATATATATAGTATATAGTATATAATATACAAACAGAAATAGAACAACTAGGGAAGAAAAAGAAGTCGAGCTACATTGAAGAAGATGTCGGGTGAAGAAGAGCAAGAATCGAACACATAGAAGAAGAAGAATGGTGATTCGAACTACAGAGAAGAAGAAGAAGAAGAAGAAGAAGAAGAAGAAGGAGGGAAGAAAAAGAAGAACTGCGAAGAAGAAAGAAAAAAAGCCACAAAAAAAAAAAAAAAAGGACAGAGAAGGAAAATTCGAAGAGCATACCTGGTTGGTTGTTACACAAAATCTGAAATTTAATGTCCAATTTCTCTTTCCCTAATTTCTCTTGCCCTAATCGCATCTTAGAGGTTCCTCTTTTTTCCTTCTTTTATCCGGATAAAGGTCTGGTTGACTTGAAGGCAGCCAAAAAAAATCGCATGGAATCACGATCCTGTTACAATCCTACCACGATTCCGCCACAATCCTGACATGGGCCCGATCCAAAATACGAGTTGGATCGAATGGTATTTATTTTGGATCGCGATCTTAACAACCTTGACACAAACATGCTTCATAGCCGTAAATAGGCATCAACAATGGTTGATTCAAACATAATATCTAAAGTTGGAGAAAGAGTAAATAACTTCAATTTTTGTTAATCATCAAAACTTGTTGAGACCTAAGGCGTACATTGTTGTTTATAATAAACTAAACCTAATTCTGGTAGAATAAAAAAAGCATAAAATAGGAAAACTAAATCAACACAATTTTGAAAAGTTATTAATTTTAAGCTATTTCATATTGAACCAAATATACCTAATCAAAATACTAATTCCAAAAAAATAATAAAATTAAAATTAAAGATTTCTTAAAAATCTCAATTGCATCATTAGAGATGCTATAGCCCCGTTTGAGATAAGGTTGGGGCTAAAATAGTCATATAGGACAAAATAGGCAATTTTAGCCAGATATGACCAAATGTTACATCCAACCTATAATCATTTTATATTTTCTCTCGCAAAAGTTAAAAAAGCCAAAAAGTCTATCTTAAACGAGGCTTTTTAGCCCCAGACTAGCTAAAAAGTCAAAAAGTCAAAAAACCAACTCACATCTCTATATCTTCTACAAATAATGAAATGTTGCAATATCAGCATTTCACCTCCTTTTTAAATTCATTCTTTATAAGATATTAAGGGTTAGATTTTGGTTAAAAGAATTTTTTTTGATTGTGTTCCCCATAACTTCTTGTCATATTTGATTTCTGATTTTCTTTTAGCAGACTCAGGATTCGATTTTATATTATTTTATGTTTATTCATTGCAGTATCAGACAGTATGAACGGATTCATTGCTTGAAAGAACGGAAACTTTTTAAAGGGACCACAAAAGCGACCAGGAAACTTAGAGAATTGAACAATGTCCTTGATGATAAGGATCATTCTCATATTTTGTGGTGGAAGGAGGTGCACTAGATGACTGAATCTTGTTGAGTTTTCCATGAGCTGATAATTGGAATTCTAGACTATGATTGACATTCTTTTTGTATACTCGTATATATATTGATGTTTCTTGCTGCAGAGGATGCAGTTGTGCAGAAAGCCTTCTTCTGTGCAACTAATTAAAAGGCTCATGTACACTAATTTACTAGGGTTGGATGTTAACTTGAAAAATGGAAGGTGAGCTCGTAATCATGTTAAGGTTAGCGGTGAACTCTGTTTTGATTTCCTTCGAAAGAGGTGTTTTCTGTTGTTGTTGTTGTTTTTGTTTTTGTTTTTATTTTTATTTTTTAAAATTTTATATTTGCATTACTTTACTTCAAAAATAATGGAGAAAATAGTCTTAAATGGTTTGTATAATCTCTACAAATATTATTCACTATATGTGCTCTTTAGGTACACTACTTCTATTTGATCTGGTGCAAATGTATAAAATGCAATGCCTCTTTTCCCTCATGGATTTAAATCATTTAATGACTGGGATCTTTGTAGTAGAGGTGGCCATATAGGGGGATGCATTTAATTCATCACAATGTTCAATTTCTAAAACCTTACAATAGAGTTACACAACTAAATCATCACGACATTCAATTTTCCTTTCTGTATGGTTTTTATTTATATGTCCATGTAACTTGGTGTCTTTGACATTAACACTTTGCTCATTTTGAAATAGTCTTGATATTGTAATTCTTCAAAAAACAAAAGTTCAAAAGTTTGACAGAATATTAATTAAGAGTACTTGGGAGGCTAAATTGTGTTGTAATAGAAAGTATGGACATAGACATGTGACACAATACAGAGATGACACAAACACGCTGATGTCGAGATTTAAAACAATACACGTGGGGGTCACACAAAAATGTAGTTTTAAATATTTAATATGTGTCATAACCAAACCAAACCAAACTAAGCCTTAAGTCCCATCAAATGGAGTTGGTTACATGAATCCTTCTTCTCCACTCAACTCTTTCAATGGCCATTTGGTTAGTCAAATTCAGTAAATATTTCTAATGATTAAATAAGGCAAATTGATAGGTTTAAATCTACATTGTTTTCTTTTATCAGTAGATCTCAAGTTATTTTATTTAAACTTGTAATGTGTTTCACTTGTGTCTAAACGATGGGCACGTGTGTCCTTCAAGGCTCCAAAGCGTGTCCAAGTCTTTTTTTCTCTTATTTATAAAAATAACAAGACATGTTTTGGATGCGTGTTCATGTGTCAGGAAGTGTTCGATGAGTGTAGGTGTCCAACGCTATCATGCCACCTTTGAGAAGTATTAGGAGAATTTATAGTGCCGGTGAGATTTGCAAATCTTGATGGGCTGGAGTGGTGGTTATTGGGTGTATATGGTCACATTAGTCCAAGTTTGAGAAAGTCTTTATGGGAAGAATTTGGCAGTCTCTTTGGGTTATCTTGCCCTAATTGGTGCTTGGGTGTGGGGATACTTTCTGATATAAACAATTTCTTTGCTTTGGTTTTTAGATAGATTCTTTGCTTTTCTCTTTAGCAGGGAATCAACCAATACATTCAATGTGACCAGTGGGAAATGTTAAAAATCCCCTCTCTAATCAATTCAACCATATAACAAAACAGTTCTACGGGATTGAATGTACAAAACTCGTCCGTCTCCTTTCTTGTGCAGCCAGACATGCATGAATGCACAAAAGCCACTTCTTGAAATAATTTTTCTTTTTAAATTTAAATTTATGCATGTTTATTCTTTGTTTGATGTAGTCTAAAAGAAGGAACACTTGACTGGGAGATTTTGCAGTTCAAGTCAAAATTTCCTTGTGAAGTTTTCTCTGCAGGGTATTTCATTTTCATTTCCATTACTCCTATCCTTGCTGTACATATCTCTGTATTCTGACTTCCCTCATTGAAAGTTCTCATGTGTTTGGTTTCTGTGGTTTCTGTTATACTTTTGATCTTCATCTTAGGTTGATAAACATTGGGGCCACAAGTTATATGTCTTTTCTTTTCCAGGTTGGGGGTTTTTACGAAGCTATTGGGATTGATGCTTGTATTTTAGTGGAATATGCTGGTTTGAATCCTTTTGTTAGGTTGCGTTCAGACAGTATTCCAAGAGCTGGCTGCCCTGTCGTGGTATGATATGTGTGCTTTGCATACCTCTTTATTCTGATTTCCCTCATTGAAAGTTCTCATGCCTTTTTGTTTTTTTAAGTAAAAAATTTAAAGCCAAACAAAAAGCAATGGCCTTGTAGTTTCTCTCTCTTTCTCTTTCTCTTTTTCTCACTAGTCAACACATTTATCGGCTAATTTCAACAAGTTTTTGACTATTTTTTAGATTTTTTAATTATTTAGTTATTTTAATAGGTTATTTTAATTTTTGTGTTTGGAAAGATCGAGTGAATTTTTTGTTAAATTATTGTATTGAAAAATATGTTTAAAATGATGGTGCCCCAGAGTAGCTAATGAGGTTGCTCATTGGATAGCTCGGGCCTGTGTAAATGAGGTTTTACCCTTTGATTGGGTATGCAATCCTCCCTTGGCTCTTGTAGATCGTCTCGGAGTTTTTAATGGATTGGTTTCATCGTTCAAAAATAAATAAATAAATAAACAAATAAATAAATTTGATGATGTGATGCTATATGACCAAAGTGCCCTTAAAGACAAAAAAACAAATTTGTGTTCGCTGATGTGGCAGTGTCAACAGGTAAATTTTGTTTTATCGACTTATTTAGCCTATTTTATCTTTTGGCCTATTTTGGCAAGCTGATTAATGGCTAACTTTTTGACTTTTTTGAATCACATTATTTCTCTACTTTTTTTAAAAAAAAAAAAAGTTAACAAAAATTAAAAAACTAATTTTTAACCAATTTTTTAAAATAACTCTTTGTGTGTTTTTAGATGTGGTTTGGGATGATCTAAATAAGTACACTTTTTGATTTTTTATGAAATATGGGTTGGGTATGGATTGGGTTTGAAGTGATGTGGTAGAGAGATGATGTGACTTAAATAAGATAGTGACTTTTTAACTTATTGAGTTTTTTAGGTTATGACAAAAAAGACCTTAGTCAAAAAGTTAAAGCCAAACAAAAAGCAATGGCCTTGTACTCTCTCTCTCTCTCTCTCTCTCTCTCTCTCTCTCTCTCTCTCTCTCTCTCTCTCTTTTCTTACTAATCAACACATTTATCGACTAATTTCAACACTATTGGCTTATTTTTCCTACGAAAGAAAATATCATAAATGTGAGCGTGCCAGCAAAGATTAAAAAATCGTTACAGATTAAATTCAAGCCAATTATCAAGCGATTGCATTGACAGTTCTTTTGCCTCAATGAAAAGGACTTCAAAATTGCCAAGTGTTAAAGAAAAGAAAAAAAATAAAAGGATGAGGGAGACGGAGAAAGATGATTGAGTGAACAATCAAAGTAATAATTTCTTACCTCTACTCCTATGTTTTGAAAAGGAATGCTTTGAAAAAGAAATGTTGAAAATAAATGTTTCGAAAAGAAAGTGCGCAAAATAAAATGCAGGAAATATAAATGACAAGAAAAATAGGAATCAATTGTCTTTGATTTGAGTTCTGGATCCCTTATTCTGGGATCTTCTCTGCTATTTATACTTTTCAATGATAACTGTCGAAGTGGGCTTCTAACTATCGAAATGTTCTCCCATGATTGCTAAACATGCTCTCTCATAGTCAATCCCACAACGTCACTCTTGCAATTAGGTTTTCCTCCTGATTTTGAATTTGAACTTTGTGAGTAACCGTTAGGCCACATCACCTTATATCCCTTGATTGCTCCAGTGCTACGCAGATCTATTATTATCAACACGGGCTGACACGTGTTTGACTTTAGTTGGCAACTTGTATTAACTCCCTAAATTACTCTCTTCATGCCACGTGTTGAATTGTGATTAGTTTTTACAAATTATATAGCCAACATTACTCGCTGCACTAATATATTCAATACTTGGTGATATTAGTAGATCAAGGCACTTTATTCACATCCTAGGATGTGTATGGGCTTTGCATCTTCTTAGAAATGCAACTGACGTCCATCGTTGCAGTGTTTGTATTGTATTAAATTCTCTTCTATGCCTTGAACATTTCCCATTATTTGAGCATTCGAAAAGGCTGATACAGTTCTCGTGGCCAAGCAAACATTTTCTTACATTGATCGAGCATACGAGGAGTCTATGGAAGATGATTATAGGTCTCAAAAGAATCTCAATGCATTTATTAATTACACCTATTCGCTTCCATTTATGCAAGTTATGGAAGCTTTCGCAACGTACCAACCTTTAGACCCAAAGTTTGCCAATTATGAACCCTTGGATCTAGCATTTGCAAAATGGATCTTGGAAACTCTTTTTCTGCCTCACCATCCTCTGCATGGGTCACAACTGCTTCTTTCTCTACCCCACCACCCTTTGCATGGGACACAGCTACTCCTTCTTCCTCCAAGTCTACTGGCTGGGGAAGTTGGCCAGAACCTGATGAATCCAAACTAAGAGAGCGAATTCACCATCGATTCGTCGAATTCGTTGATCCTCTATCAATTCCTCCTTCTGCTTGGAGCTCAGTGATTTACCCTTATGTATCCATTGATCACCGACGCAGTCTGGAAGACAACTTACTTGTGGCTTGGTATATATCTTCCGTGCCCACGAAGATAGTGCGAGCAACTCCTCATCCAGAGGAAGCACAAGGATATAATCTGTCATTCTTGGCCAAGAAGGCAAAATTTTGCCCTTCTGACTGGTTTGAATGTGTGAATAATCCCCAAGTCCTCTCTTCCTCTGGGATGGACCCTCCTGCGCCTTCTCTTCCTCTGAATCCTTACTGGATTGAGGAACTGAAACTTACTCTCTTCGAGAATCAATTTCTTCCTTCCTACCAACCTCCAGATTTTCCCACTATATTTGAGCGATACCAAGCTCAACTTCTGCTTGCAGCCTTTTCTTACTTGCCCTTCAATGTTCTTGGAGATGAGACTCCTCTCAAGAATTTTTGATGGGCTTGTGACATTATGATTCGGGGTTATGTTCTCATCCCTATTGCTCAAGCAGAGCTTCAGGCTTTTTTGGATCAACTCTCGCTTCTTCTCCATTGGTAACAAATTTCTTTGGCTACCACTAATTCTTTGGATAACATCTCGGCCAAACGAATTCAAACCCACTACGAGGCAGAGAATCTTATTGACGAATATAATGACTTTAAGAATAAGGATTCTGTATATTGGGATGATCTAAAGATGGACGAAATGGAACAAGGATTGAAGGAGATAGAGTCCGAAACGAAAGCTGAACAGCTTTTCCATCAAATAAAAACATATCAGCTACAGCAACCCGGCTTGGATAGGACAGAGGACAGAATAAAGAAGGAACATAAATTCATTAATCACTACTGGGGCAAATTTCATGACCTTGTTATTCTTTTTACTCCTTATTTTTATGAGATTGAATTTGTAGCCAAGAAGGCTTTCTAATGTAATTGTTTTCATATCAATAAAGTTAGGTTTTTCTTTCTTTATTCGGCATAGTCTGGTTTTATGTTCCAATTGTATGCTTGATTTATATGGTTGTTGTGACTTACCTTCTCATTATGTTCGAAGAAGCTTCAAATCAACCAATTTTGCTCTGAAGCCCAACTCAAAAGCTTCCAAAGTGTGAAATTTTCTTTTAAGGGTAACTTTTGCTTTACGTTCCAATTATATGGCTAACATAGTCTGTTCTTGTTTAACTAACAGTTTCAAATTAACCAACTTTGCTTTGAAACACAATCCAGGTGGTTCGAAGTATAGAATTTTCCTTACCCTGCTTACTCCTAAAGAGTAAGCTTCTTTTGAGCTTCTTCGCTACTTGACCAAATACTGGTTTTGTAATGTTTGTTTATCTCGAAGTTCAAAATATCAAGCATGAACCATGTTCCTACAAAAGGCTCCTTCGAAGGACTTTATTCTTCATTGAAAACCTAAAAGTATGCTTTTAAGTCTTTCGAATCAAATTAATCCCAATTACTCTTGAATTTGGGACATGATTCTTTTTTCGAAGTCAATTGCTTGCTCTTGAAACCATTTGACAATCAGGCTTTGAAGCCAGCCTCAGGCTTTGAAGCCAGCCTTTTATTTTAAAGACCTATAGAGACTTCAAAGCCAACTACACTTTGTCAAGCTAGATACTCAACATATGTTTCCCTCCAGAAACTCTCTTTATTTTAAATTTGGGACCCTCCATATTTTAAAATAAGGATTTTAATTTCACATAGACCCAAACCATAAAATAATCATTTCAGATCCACCTGACCCATTCAACTTGTTCGGGTAACTTTTGGACAAAAAGGTTTAAAAATCCCTTTCCTTCGCGCTTTTATCTTACTCATTTGCCAAAAACATAAACCCTTTCATTTCTACTGCTTTCTCCTCCTCTTTACTCTTTTCTCAACTTTATCCTCTGAAAATTCTTGCTAATGGCTTCCTCCTCCCTAAAAGTACCAGTTGTAGAGCGCGTGAGTCCATCATTAGCTTTAAAGAGGTGTATCGATGAAGAGATATCAAAGCTCAGAGCTAGTGAACCGAATGCCATAGATGGTCACCTTTTTATTCCTTTCCATAATGAACAACATGAATACGTCTTGAGACCCATCTTTAGAGAAGCCCTAGCTCAGCTTCCTGCTTTGTATCCTCATCTAGAGGATCACTGTCTGCTCTACGAAGGGGGTTTTGATTAGAGAAACTGGAGGTTAAACCGTCCCCACTGTTGCTGGCCCACATTGAGGGTTGAATGGGAGGAGTGGTATGACAGAGTTGTGCCAGCCAGAGAATTGGATCTACAAAAGCTCTGTATCCTTGATGTCCTTCGCCTTTCCAGGTTCATTATTCCTGAGGATCCTTTTTTAATTCCTACAGCTCTTTGTTTCTAGAATTCGGCTTTTAATTTTTTTTCAGTTTCGGTGTGGTATGATGGCCCCTACCGTTCTTGATATTTGCTATCTCTTAGGGCTCTCACCACTTGGTGCTCCTTTTTCGCCTAGTTACCTGCACACTCTGGTCAACTTCACCATTTATCCTTGAACTCTTTTTTCAGTGATTTTGTAAAAATTGAGAACAAGAAGGTAGGTCCTGTAGAAGATCGAAAGTTCTTTTCCTTCATTCTATACTATTTATGCAAATTTCTCTTTTGCACTTCATCTCAATGGATTATGCTTGAGTTTGCCCCACTTGCCAAAGCTCTTGCCTCGAAGAAGAGGATAACCTTGGCTCCTTATGTTTTAGGCCATGTTTATAGAGCCTGCTCCCAATTTTACGAGAAATCTCTAGATGTTAACCAAGGAGGCCCTCTATGGGTATTACAACTCTAGCTCTTCGCATATTTCACTACTCTACATTCCAAGTGCTTGAGATTTTTGGTGCAAGAACCCACTACTTACGAAGAAAAATTTGCTAAGATTTCTTTCTACCCTTCCAGCTTTGCCTACTATTTTACTTTCTTTCATCAACTCCAATTTCTCCACTTCTTTCCTTCTTTTGCCCCTTCAAAACTAATACAGAACCAGCCTAGCTCAGGGCATTTTTGGCTGATAGGGAGTGCTCCAATTCATTACACAAGGATATATGGGCCTCTATCTTGTTGCCAAAGGAGCTCTTCATTGATACTTTGAATCTTCAAGCTTACAAATGTATATCTGAAGTTTACTGTCCTTCCCAATTTGCCAGGCAATTTGGGCTTACTCAAGGAAGCCCTGTCCCTCTTTGTAGCCTCTCAAATACTAATCTTACAGTCAGAGACCTAAAGGTACCCAAAAACAAATTGAAAGAAACAACATTCAAATTGCTACAAGAGTTGAGTGAGTTTCAATTCACCCCATTTACCCCACATGGCACAACTTTAAAAAGATTTCAAAATTGGTGGACAACCAAAATGGAGGTGCTCCTGGCAATACCTCCCAAAGATCTGTTAGTGGGACTAGATATGCCCACTCAAGCCAAACCCCAAAAGACTGGGACCACTATTACAATCTCTACTGTCCCTGCTATCCCAGCTCTTACTCTTGCTGTCACAGAGACTACTCTTGCCGCATCTCCTTCTTCTTCTAGAGTCACCAGGGCTACTTCGAAGAGAGGCATGCATTTCCATTTTTTCTCTACTCTTCTCTCTATGATGTTCATAAGGCCTTGTTCATCTATTTATGGCTTTCTTTTTTTAATGCAGGAGCTTCACAAGTAGAATCTCCTCAGAGAGTTTAGGCTTTGAATGTCCTCAAAGGCAAGCAACAACAACAGAGGAAAATAAGACTTTTACTTGATCCTGAGGAAGAGACACTTGAAACTCACTTAGAAGATGAAGAAATGGAAAAAGAGAAGGAGACACCATTGAAAAGAAGGAAGAAAATGTTAGTTTCTCCCTCTGATCTTATTGGGGACTCTACTCATGAAGCAGCTGCCAAAGCAATGGAAGAGGAGCACTCCAAAGAAATCATTGTATTTTAGAGGTTTGAGAAAAGAAGATAGCAGCAAGTACTAAGGGATGAAGCTGCTGCTGCTGATGCACTCCAAAGAGAAGCTGCAAGGAGGTAACAAACTGCTGAATATTATGCCTTTCACTGTTCTCCAACCATTGTTACCACTTCTGAAACTGGTAAGTTTCTTTAATGTGTCTAGTAATTTCCCTTCCCAAGTTTTCAGTAATGAAACTTAACATTGCTTCATATTTCTTATTTTGTAGCAACAGCTACTCTACCTCCTCATTCGATAAGGATTTCTTTAGTCTTATCTGAAGTTGAAAAACCATTAGAAGCACCCTCGAAAAGGAAGAAGAAAACCGACACTTAGAGCCTATTCAGACAATACTTTCACTTCTTGATTCTACACTTTTCATACCTTTTTTTGAGGCAAAACATTCCTATATCTTTATCTTTTGGCTTAACTTCATATCTTTCTCGTCTAACCTTTACCTCAGCCCAATTTACTCTCCCTACAATCCTGGCTGCTCCTACCCCACCTAGAGAGGTCCCAGTTATCACTTCATCTTCAATGATAGCTGATACTCCCAAAGAAGATACTGATAGTTCACTAATTCTTGGTCCACCATCACTACTCGGCTCCAGTCCTTCTTCTCTTAACTTACTGGTAGCCAGGACTACAGACACTGCTAGGGACATTTCATCCTCCTCTTCTATCCCTATGCAGTCATCTCTTCCTTCCATTAGAGACATTTCTGCACCTCCAATGTCAATGGAAGAGATGAACATTTTTGAAGCTAAGATGGCTAGCCTTTTTGACCTACCTTCTACCATTCCATCAGCCAGTAATGAAGCTGAGCCATTGGTTCTGGCTGACTCTTTCTTGAAAAATTTTGAGAGCTCTTTACCCATCAGTATGCTTCTTTGCCTCCATTGGACTTGGGTACCTGTTTGGAATTGCTGAAATCATTTTGAAGGATCCCATTTGCAGCCTTACAAAGACCTATCATCAAGAATGGTTTTCTCTAGTGTTGCAAGGTCATTGAGCAATCCAATATGGCTATTTCAAGTTACTTGTCTCAGGCAGCAGCTACCATAGATTTTTATGTCAACATTTGCCATATTGCCAAAGCTGCAGAAGAGAAGCTATCAAAAGACAAGGAATTTATTTCTCATATATATGCTGAGGTGTCTGAATTGAAAGGACAACATTCCTTTGCTTCTCAATTTCGAACCCAGCTCTTGGAGAAGAAGGCTCAATTAGAAGAAAAGTTATCAGCAGTTAATCTAGCCTTGGATTGAACTACTACAAAGCTGCAGATCACCAATCAAGGGCTGACTGATCGAAGGCAGGATATAACTACAGCCATTCAGTTGTTCCTATCCCTTAGGAGTAGAGATTCAATTATAAGGGAACAATGAAACATTACACTGATTTTTGGGCCAATTTATGACTACAAATACTCAATTCTATATGAAATGAATTTATTTTTTTATTCATTATTTGAGTGTCTTTATTCTTTCTTGTTTAGCATTTTCTACACTCGTGTTTCCCACATAGTTGGATAATAAGGTTTCAAGTACCTACCGTTAATTTTCTTAGGATGCACATATCCATTCAGATTTCTCAAATGGTATGTTTCCCCAGATAAGACTCTATGAATTTGATATGGGCTTTCCTAATTAGATGATCATTTGCCAAACTTATAGCTTTTAATTCCTATTGAAAATATTGTCTTCCATACCAAATCACCTTTATCAAAACTAATGTGCTTAACCTTTTTATTGTAGCTCTTGGCTACCTTTTTCTTTTGGAACAGAATATTATTTAATGCAAGAATTCGAGCTTTATCTATACTTTCTAATTCCAAAAACATGCTTTGATGGTATTGCTCAAAAGTTAATTGGTTCAAGCATTTCACCCTCAAAGACTTAATATTAATTTCTACAGGCAACATTGCATCATGTCCATATACTAAAGCATAAGGAGTTACTCCTGTACTTGATCCTGGAGAAGTCGTATAAGCTCATAATATAGCCAACAATAAATTATGCCAATTCCTGAAATTGTCTTCCACAACTCTTTGTATCCCCTTTTTTAAGGACTTGTTGGATGATTCTGCTTGACCATTAGCTTGTGCATAGTAAGGGGGTGGAATTAACAAGACTAATTCCAAATTCTGTTGTGAAAGACTTTACCATCGTCCCATCAAATACAGTCCCATTATCTATAGTTATGGTTTGTGGGATACCAAATCTATAGATCAGATCTTTAATAAATCTAATAATCTCAGTTTGATCCACAGCTTTATATGGTTTAGCTTCAACCCACTTAGTGAAGTAATCCATAGCCATTAGGATAAAACAATGGTACTTCGAAGAGGGTGAATGAATTTTTTCTATCATATCTATAACCTAACCTCTAAATGGCCAAGGCTTCACAATTGCATGTAAATCAATTATTGGTACATGTCTTATCATGCCATGTTTTTGGCATGCCTGGCAGGCTCTAGCATACTCTATACTATCTTTAAAGATGGTTAGCCAATAGTAGTAATGCCTTCGAAGCAGCCATCTCATCTTCACACTAGGTTGATAGACACCACAAATGCCTTTATGAACTTTATCTATGGCTGTCAATGCTTCCTTCGGCCCTAGACATTCCAATAACAATCCATTTGCTCCCCTTCTGTAAAGAGCATTACCATACACTATGTGTTGCATATATTGTAATTTGATCTTTCTGCTGGCTTTCGAAGATGGGCCAGTTAGGTACTGCATAATTGGATGCCTCCAATCTTGATCTTGTAAGTCATTATGATTGACTTCTAATACCACATTCCTTTTAGCTAAAGGTGTTATTAATTTTTGATATGTTGCTTGACTTATGTTCATTTGAGTGTCATCCCTTCTTTTGAAATTTGAAACTTTCTGAGTTACATCATTGGCTTTGTTATTCATGAACCTTAGAATATAAGTCACATTTGCTATCTGAAACCGAGAAAGCAAATGTAATGCAACAACATAGTATAGTAACATGTTTGTACTTTGATATTTGAAAATTCCTTTCACTTGGTTGACCACCAATTGAGAATCTCTAAATATATTAACTGCATGAGTTTGTAATCCAATTAGCATTTCTAGTCCCATTATTAAAACTTCATATTTAGCTTAATTATTGGAACAAGTAGTTTCATCAACTCTGAAACCGTGTGTGGTTTCTACCCCCTGTGGTGATTTAATTACAACACCAATTCCAATAAGACCATTGGCCTTTGACCCGTCCAACTACATTTGCCATGGCTCAACATTGATCATACCAAGATCCATTATCTCTTGGCTTTCCGTTTGACATGGATGATCTGTCAAAAAATTAGCCAAAACTTATCCTTTTACTGCCTTTTGGAGGACATATTCTAGATGAAACTCTGACAAGGCTAATATCCATTTGTCAATTCTTCCTCTCAACATTGGTCTAGATAACATATACTTAACCAAGTCTGTGGTTGCAATTACCAAGACAACATTATGCAAAAGATAATATCTAAATTTCATTGCTACAAAATACAATGCAAGGCATAACTTTTCTACAACTGAATATTTACATTCACAAGAATTTAAAAACCTACTAAGGTAATAAACCACTTGCTTCTTGCCTTCTTCATTGTCCTAGGCTAGGAAAGCTTCTAATGAATCCTCTATTGCAGCAATGTATGACTTCAAAGGCTTGTCGCTCTTTGGTGGCATCAGCACTGGAGGCTTGGCCAAGTAGGCTTTGATTCCTTCGAAAGCAGTTTGATGCTCTGCTGCCCACACAAACTCCTCTTCAACTTTTAACTTTAATAAAAGAGAAAATACTTTAGTTTTCCCTACAGTGTTAGAAATAAATCTTCGAAGAAAATTAACCTGCCAAGGAACTTTTGTACTTCTTTCTAACTTGATGGAGGCTTGGCCTCAATGATGGCTTTGGTTTTATTCTGATCAATCTGTATTCTTTTCTTGTGTACTACATGGCCCAAGAAGTTTCCAGCTGATACACCAAAAGCACATGTGAGAGGATTAAGCTTCAACTTGAACTTTCTCATTCTTTCAAAAGCTGCTTCCAAGTGAACCAAGTGTTCCTCCATGGACTGGGATTTTATTATAGTGTCATCAATGTATCACTCTAAATATCCTCCAATGAGATCATAAAAGATAGTGTTCATTGCCCTTTGATATGTAGCCCCAGCATTCTTTAAACCAAATGGCATTTTAACCCACTCGAAGGTGCCAATGTTTCCAGGACATCTGAATGCTGTCTTATGGACATCCTCCTCTGCAATGTAGATTGAGTTGTAACCAGAATGTCCGTCCATTATAGACAAAATCTTATGCCCTGCTGAACTGTCCACCAATCAGTCTACTATGGGCATGGGATGTTCATCTTTTAAAGTTGCTAAGTTTAGGTTTTTAAAATTGATGCATACCTTCATTTTACCATTTTTCTTAACCACATGCACAATATTGGACAGCCATTCAACATATCTGGTTGTTCTAATAAAGCCTGCCTTAAGGAGCCTAAGAATTTCCTCCTTGACCTTCTGAACCACTTCAGGACTTATTCTTCTTGTCTTCTACTTGTAAGGCTTGAAATTAGACTTCAAAGGGAGCCTATGTTCTACTAATGATCTGTCTAATCCAGGCAGCTCATTATAAGACCAAGCAAAGCAATTCTTATTCTTTTTTAAGACAACTAATAACTGGCTTCTATCATAAAGACTTAAACAAGCACTGATATAAATGGATTATTGTGCAGAACTTCCCCCTAAATTGACTTCTTCTAAGGGGTCTTGTACTTGAGCACTCACTAATGCTTCTCTTTTGATTTCTTCTACCTTCGAAGCAACTTCTTGGTTTTGTTCTGCTCCCACGTCCTCTGGTTTAACATCTTTGTCTTCTTCCTCATAGACAAGGTCTGTCCATAAGGCTTCTTCTTCCTATATTTCTTAGATTTTTGTTTCGATGTCCAATGCACAATATTTATCAAAAGTCAAAGACCTGACCTGTTGTTGCTCTTGCCTACAACCAATTATCATGGCTTCTTTCTCTTGTTCTTGAACCTTCTGGACTATTGATTTTACGTTCAACATTGAAAACTTAACTAAAGCCAAGGGTCTGGCTTCTTGGATTTCATCTTCTTGCCTACAACCAGGCATCATTATCATCCTTGATGACAAATTCTTCATCAGCACTCTCCTGCACTAAGTGCTTCAGGTGTGCTACTTCCTCATCAGTTGTCACTTCGGCTAAACCATCAGGTTTTCTCAATATACTGAGTGGTGTCACTCATTCAATATACAATTTGGCCTCTGCAAAGTCAGCACAAGCGATAAAGGGTTGAGGGTTTACATTGATCTCCTTTGTCTCTCCATTACATAAGGCCATCATTATCTTCTGATGTAGAGAGGAAGACACACATTTGTTGGTGTGAATCTAATCCCTACCAAGTAAATCATTATACTTGGCATTACTATCAATAACAAAGAATACCGTCATGCAATCTCTAGTTCCCACACTCAGGTTGATGGGCAAAATACCCTGAGCCATCTGCTTATCCCTAGCAAAGCCAGCAGTGGTTGTGCTGGTTGGGATTAATTTGGGGTTTCTTTTTCCCAGTTTTTTCAAAGAGGACTTCGGAAGCAGGTTCATTGCTGCCCCATTATCCACCAATACCCTGTTCATTTGTATCCCATCGAAAAAAACTTTGATATACAAGATCTTAACATGCTGTGTCATATATGTTATAGGATACTCAAAAGGATATGAGAAATTAATACTCACTTCCTCACTCTCATCTTCAGTTTCCATTGGTGTGGTCACTTCAGACTCATCTTGAACCATGCTAACCCGTGGATCTTCATTAGAAACTGGAATAGGGTCAATCTCCTGACCTTCTTGGTTTCCATCTTCAGCCTGGAACTCCTGCGGCAGTATATCCACCATATTTACTGACACTGGAGGAAATGAGTCAAATTGAACTGCTAGTTGCACTTGTTTCTTTTCCAGGTTAACTTGTTCAGTTATTTTAGAAGCATCTTCCATGCTGCACTCTGGTACTTCAATACTAGTGACTTCCTTCAAATGGTTTGTTTCTGCTGATTTTTCGACCAAAAATGTCTGTTCAGCCATGAAGGCTTCAAACATCTCATCCTCAGCCCTTTCTTTCCTTTGGCCTAGTTCAACGTCCCCTTCTGTCTCACTGTTGCTTTTCATCAAGGCCTTTTCAAGACCTGCTAAGCTGGATCTTTCTTTGGCTTTCAATTTAGTGTGAACTTTAGCCAACTACTCTTTGCTGAAACTTTTTTTTATTTTGAGGAGCCAATTTTGGACTAGGATTTAATTTTAGACTTTCTCTTTCCTCTGTCTGGCCTTTTGACTGGGCCAATGAAAAACTCTCTCCACTTTTCTTTAAATCTTTTTGGTATTGAGTGTACCTTTGCTGGATTTTCCTCCTTTGAGACCTAGAAATTACTGGAACCATATTTGATTCTTTTGTTTTTAGGTGCTTTAGTAATACCCAATTATTTAGAGCCACAAAGGGAGGTTTAATCATCCTACCCTGATCTCCAAAAACACTTCTTTGGGTAGGCATTTCCTTAGGTTTATTTTGCATGACAAACCAATCTGGAACCCTAGGTACCCATGAACTTACTAGTTCAGTTGCTGAACTAGCTCTTTCTGCCTTCGAAGCCAGCTTCGAAGTTGCCTATGGAGGCCACTGCTTGGCCTTGATCCTTTGTCTTAAGCCTAATTCAGGCCTTCTGTCAGGGTGGTTACCTTTCATCTTGTTTGAGGCTGATCTTAGAGACCAATCTTTGGCTCTGATTCCATAACTTGAGCCCACTTCAGGCCTCCTCTCAGGATAATTGCCTTCCATTCTGTAGTAGTTGGATGGTTTGAACTTATGCAAATTTCTCTTACCCTTGGATTGCACTCTAACGGCTGGTGGTCCAACCAAGAATGGCTGTTGTCTGGGACTAGTTGGGTATGGCCTCCTATTATAGGTACTGGTTGGTTTAGGATGTCTCTGCACGTCTTTGTAATACTGTTTTCCATCAATTGGGAGACCTTTCAACCATTTGTAACTTAACCTGCATCTGGGACACATCCTTTGCATGACAGTTGCCTCTAGAGAGTCATAATCCAGTGTCTCCTTACTAAAGTCCTCCTTTTGGTCCGTAAAGCTCTGTCCATTTGCTGGTGAACTTCTGATATCTTTCTTGAAAGTAGTCTGGTTGGCAATATGCATCTACACATTAACCTCCTCTAATTCCTTCAAGGATAGATTTTGGAAGTCTGGCATACCAACATTGGTTGTAGCTTCCCTAATCTCTGGGAATGGGTTAGTGTCTATCCCTATAGCTTTCTCTGCTTTGGTTGGGAACTTTAAACTCCCCTTTCGAATCTGTTCTTGGATATTGTCTCAAAAAATAAGACAGTTTTTAGTTGAATGAGACCAAGAATTGTGTCATTTACAATACATTTTCCCTTTAAGTTCTTCTGGGGAAGGAATTTTAACTCATTTTGGTAATTTTAGGAAATTTGCTGCAAGCAAATGATCAAAAATGTCATCTGCCTTTGTTAAATCAAAAGAGTATTTTTTATGAAGGCTTTTCTTTTTAAACTGCTAGTCTATTGTAGTATCCTTATGACTTAATGCCTCACAAGTCATAGGTTCTTTCCCTACGATCTCTGCTGCATCAATCTCGTAATTAGGGTCTCTATAATAAATCTTGTATGATGCATTACTTTGATCTTGATCTTTCTCAAGTAATGATTCATATCTAGACACCTTGTAGGTTAATTCCACTAAGTCTCGAAACTCAGTTGAGTCGAACTTCTTTCGAAGCCTAAACTCTAAACCATTTTGAGTCAATCTCACAAATTCAGGCTCTGGTAAAATGACCCTACACTTGTTTCGTGCCCTTTTGAATCTAGCAATAAATTGAACAGCCTTCTTATAAGGCCTTTGACTCAACCTTGCCAAGTCTGCCATGGAAACTTCTAGCTCTATTTTGAAGAATTGGGCATGAAATGCCTCCTCCATTTGCTGCCATGTTTGGATAGAGCCAGGTGTAAGGTTAATATACCATACAAAAGCTGTCCCAGTTAAAGAATTTGGAAAAAGTCTTAACTTCATGTAATCATTATTAGTAAATTCACCACATTGGGCTGTGAACCTAACAATGTGTTCCACTGTTGACTGGTTTCCATTCCCATAAAAGAGAGCAAAGTCTGGTATTCTAAACCCCCTTGGGTATTCATGCACCCTATCCACTTATTCTGGGTATGGCTTCTTATATATAGGAGTTTGAACCCCCCTCCCACTGAGCCATAAGTCCACACATTTTTTAGACAATATCAGCAATTTGGTCCCTAGGAACCATATTTTGTGCTTGTTGGACTACCATTGGAGGAACAAACACAGGATTTGGTGGAAACCCTTGTGCTTGAGGTCCTTTTGGTCCATACGGGGGACTGGTTGTCCCTGTGGTGCTGGCTGCTGTTGAGGATATGGTTGACCTCTCTGAGCCTGTCCTGCAAAAGGTACTGCAATAGGAGGAACATGTGTTGTTTCTCTCCCAGACGCGGGAAACCCTTCCAACCCTCCGGGTGTGAATTTGAACAGGGAATTAGTGAACTCCTTTATGCCAGGTATGGCTTCTAACAAGGGATTTGGAAACACTCTCATGCCATTTTCTTATATTGGCCTAAATCCACCAATTTGTATGGCTTCGCTGTTAGGTAATGAGGCATTTTGATTTACCACAGGTCTCGAAAGAGGCTCATACCATGACTGAGGTACAGGTGATGGTCTTTATAATTTTGATTACTAGTCTGACCATTAGTATGTCCATTACTTTGCATAGACTGCTTATCTTTAGCCAATCTTTGCTGAGGAACATTTGAATTTTCCTCCATATGCTTTGTACTAGTTGGTCGATGAGAATTCATTCGATCCATAAAGGATATTGCCCATTTTTCCATTGTGTTCATTAATTGCTGTCCCATGGCATCGACCAAGCCTCCCCACGGATTCATTGGCTGAGTAGATGGAACAGTAGATAATCCAATTCCATGGCTTCGTTCAATATTTTGAACATGTGGTACATGTTCTGAATTGCTGGTCTGTTCGACCATAGGTTCTGATGAGATAGGTGCTTCCATAGGATGTGTTATCACATTTTTCTCTAGATCAGGTACTTCTACCTCTCCCTCCACACCTTCTTCTAGGTGTTCGTTTTCTCTTTGTCTCCTACGTCTAGCCATTTCAATTAGTCTCACTAGGCGTGTCAAAAATTGTTGGCTTATTTTTCCTACGAAGGAAAATATCATAAATGCGAGTGTGCCAACAAAGATTGAAAAATCCTTACATATTAAATTCAAGTTAATTATCAAGCGATTGCATTGATAGTTCTTTTGCCTCAATGAAGAGGACTTCAAAATTGCCAAGTGTTAAAAAAAAGAAAAAATAAAAGAAGGAGGGAGACGGAGAAAGATGATTGAGTGAACGATGAAAGTAACAATTACTTACGTCTACTCCTATGCTTTGAAAATGAAGTGCATAAAATGCTTTGAAAAGGAAGTGCTGAAATAAATGTTTCAAAAAGAGAGTGTGTAAAATAAAATGCAGGAAATATAAATGACAAGAAAAATAGGAATCAATTGTCTTTGATTTGAGTTCTGGATCCCTCATTCTAGGGTCTTCTCTGTTATTTATACTTTTTAATGATAACCGTCGAAGTGGGCTTCTAACCGTCAAAATGTCCTCCCATGATTGCTGAACATGCTCTTTCACAGTCAGTTCCACTACGTCACTCTTGCAATTAGGCTTCCCTCCTGATTTTGAATTTGAACTTTGTGAGTAATCGTTAGGCTACATCACCTTGTATCCATCGATTGCTCCAGTGCTACGCAGATCTATTATTATCAATATGGCCTGACACGTGTCTGACTTTGGTTGGCAACTTGTATTAACTCCCTAAATTTCCCTCTTCATGTCACGTGTTAAATTGTGATTGGCTTTTACAAATTATACAGCCAACAAACATGTTTATCAACAAGTTTTGCAATCAATTAATTTGGGTGTTTGGAAAGTGGTTACATTTTAGGCTTTTTAATTATTTGGTTATTTTAATTTTTGTGTTTAAAAAGATAAAGTGAATTTTTTGTTAAATTGTTGTATTGAAAAATGTGTTTGAAATGATGGTGTCCCCGAGTAGCTAATAGGGTTGCTCATTAGATAGCTCGGGCCTATGTAAATGAGGTTTTACCCTTTGATTGGGTGTCCAATCCTCTCTTGGCTCTTGTAGATCGTCTCGGAGTTTCTTGATGGATTGGTTTCATCGTTCAAAAAAAAAAAAATTTTGATGGTGTGATACTAAATGACCAAAGCGCCCCTAAAGACAAAAAACAAATTTGTGTTCACTGATGTGGCAGTGAGGACACTGCCAATAGGTAAATTTTGTCTTGACTTATTTAACCTATTTTATCTTTTGGCCTATTTTGGCAAGTTGATTAAAAGTTAATTTTTTGATTTTTTTAACTTTTTTGAGTCACATTATCTCTTTACTTATTTACATATTTTTTTTAAAAAAGTTAACAAAGATTAAAAAATTAGTTTTTAACCAATTTTATAAAATAACCCTTTGTAGTTTTTTAGTCAAAAAATTAAAGCCATACAAAAAGCAATGGCCTCTCTCTCTCTCTCTCTCTCTCCTGACTAGTCAACATATTTATCAACTAATTTCAACACGTTTACCAAGAAGTTTCGCAATCAATTATTTTAGGTGTTTGGGAAGTGGTTACTTTTTAAATTTTTTTGTTATTTGATTATTTTAATTTTTGTATTTAGAAAGATGAAATACTTTTTTGTTAAATTGTTATATTGAAAAATGTATTTGAAATAATAGTGTGATACTAAATGACCAAAGTGCCCCTAAAGACAAAAAAAAAAAAAATTTGTGGTCGCTGATGTGGCAGTAAGGACATTGCCAACGGGGTAAATTTCTTGTTAGTTCTAAGGCCTTGTTTGGGAAGTTGACTATTTTTGTTTTTGGCTATTTTAGTAAATTAAAATTTTTATATTTGAAAAGATGGTTTGATTTTTTTTTATAGTTGGATGTGATATTTGTGAGAGAAAAAGTAAATTGATTATGGATTTAATATGACATTTTATCTTATAAATTATTTTAACTTGTTTTATTTATTTTTTAAAATTTTAACCTAAATTTCAAAACTGGACTAAATTCAAAACCAGGGACTAAATTCAACTATTAATCTATTTATTATTATTATTATTATTAAATAAACCAACCAATGGTTTCTCCAAAACTAGTCCCTGGTTTTGAAAAATTGTTCAAAACATTAACAAAAACGTTGCCTTCCACTCTCCGTGACTTCACCCAGGTAAGGTTGACATAGAGGGAAAATGCTATGGACAAAAAACTAATTTTCCTCTTAAGTTCTCTCGTATCTCTTTTGTCTGATTTAGTCAAAGATCAGAGCATCACTCTTCAATTTTACTGGTCTAATTTCCAATTTGTCTACATTTTTGTTTGGTTGGTGAGAAAATCAAATGAAACATGCATATATATATATATGAGATAAGAGAATAGAGAAAGAGAGAGACAGAGAGAGAGAGAGGAGAAAAGGGTAAACAAGTAAATCACTCTCCTAATATCAACGGACTAATTTTCAATACTAACTGTTGGGGCAGACTAACAATCCAAACAAACAGGAGGTAAATTCACTGTTCATCATTCACTGTGAAAGAGGAAAACAAGCAAGGCCAAAACGTAAAATGATCTTTTGATCTTGTATTGCTTACCAGCAGGACAGCAGGATTGTAGCTGCCTCAGCAATAATAAGGCTAAATGGATTGTATTTCCAATAAATATAAATTTTTCCTGATGATGTTTAAAAAAAATCACAACACTATATATATAAAAAAACCATTTGCTTTTTTGTTTTTTTTCTCAATATTGCTAAACCACAACATATCTTATACCTGCTATTTAAAACCTTGCTATAAGATTTGAGGAGGGATCAATGGAGGAGGTACGAGAGACTGCACAGGTCTACTACAAGGTCGTGTCTGAAAATGTTACGAGCTTGGCGAAGGAGTTTTTCAAGAAAATGGACGATAACAGAGATAGAAAAGTAAGCCTGGCTGAGTTTGCAGGATTCATGGCAGAAGCAAGGTATGCAGCCATGAACAATCCCTCTTTTTCGAAGAAATCAACAAGAACAAAAATAGAGAGCTTGATTTGACGATGTCAAGACACTGTACTACATACTACAAAGTGAAAGGCCACTGTGCGGTTGTTGCAAAAAGTTTATTGTGGGGATGGATTTCACTTGTGTCAAATGTTTTAGATGTGAGACCCGGAGCTTTTGTCTTCACCGTGCCTGTTTTGGCCGTGGACAGTATGTTCACGAGCATTTTGATTTCGTGGACATGCTTTGCTTGAATCCATCAGATGTAACGAATTGTCTGGTGGAGATGCTCAGAAGAATGAGGTATCATAGAAAGGACCTAGATCCCCTCTAGTCTATTATCTCAACTACAGGGTGCTATTCTGGCCCATTTGTTGAACTCTTCGGTATATTAGTCATATATAAAATAAAAAAAAATTGAAAAATTAAATGCAATAAATTGATTAAGTTTCAATTATCAGATTAATACTTTTTTTTTTTTTAATGATATACACGAAAGGCTCGATAAAATAATTTGTTTGAATTATTGAAATGAGATCTGTAATAGACTCCACGGATTTGAATAGTATCTTTCAGTCAATGCTATAGATCCGAGAGAATCTAAGTCTAAATAAAAAATGTACAAAATTTGTGGGAATCAAGATCTGTGTGCACGTAAAAATAGTACTAAAATAATCACTTTTCAAATCAAGAAAATATTTTTGTATATATTTTTGTTCTGAATATGCAATGGGGAATTTATAAATTTTTGTTATAAAAAAAATCAAATTTACAAACGAGTTGTTTTATTTTGTATATATATTTTTTAATTTTCAGAAAACACACAAAAAAAATTTTTTTTGACAAACTAGTTTTGAAAGTTTTTGTATAAATTTTTTTTTTTTTTTTGGGAAAGCAAACCACTTTTTAGAAAATATAAAAATGCTGTTTTTAGGTTTTCAAAAATTATTTTGCAAGAAAGAATGAAAACAATGTGCAAATTATGAGTTTTTTCAATTTTTTTATTATTTCATTTTTTTTAAATACGAAAAATAAAGTAAACGAAAATGTCGTAGATTTTCTTACAGTTCAATACCACAATTTTTTTTTAAGTGGAAAGATTTTATTTTTCTCCTTTTTTTTTTCTTTCTAAAATAACAAATTATGTAGAATAACGAAAATTCTTTGTCTTTGGTCAATTGACACCGACACTAGGGTGGAGTTGGTCCTTCGTTATATTTATAGACGTAGAAAATAAAACTAAAAAATACTCAGGATTGACAGTCAAGGTCAAGAATGACTTATGAATTAGTCTACAACAAACAATTTCAATTTACACCGCAAATCTCATATTCTAAACAATCCTTTGGTATATTTTTTTGTGTCTCCAAACTTTTTCACCTCCAAATTAGAATAATAATTATCTAAGTAAAATCTGAATCAAATTGCATAAGTAAAAGTATTATTCATCCTAAAATTTAAATCTAAATTTAAACAACTTTATCAAATTATTTTATTTCAAATTCATAAATTAAAATATTATATACTAACTCTCTATACCATGAATGCAGTCGTTGAAGCCAAGCAAATCCAAGCCAAGTACTTTCACATCGTTAGAAATTGTTCCGACAGTGAGTTCTTTATTTTTACTTAATATATTATAAGAATTGGTCCACAACAAATATAGTGATCCCGATTTTTGCCCTGACCTTCTGTGTCCCGGACTTGGGTTTCATGGTTGAATATTATATCCCTGTCTTATTTTTCCCCTTTGACTCCTTGTATTTGAGTTTTGAAACTTGTCGAGCGCATTTGGAACAAGTTGGTTGTTAGTTGGGTTAGATTGTTGTTGCCCAGATTTTGACCTCTTTGCTCGAGCGAGCCTTTTGTAATTTGCTTTTTCACTCTAGCGAGATTTCTTGCGCTCGAGCAAGTTTTGTGTTATTTGTTCCTTGCGCTCGAGCGAGGCTTCTTGCGCTTGAGCGTGCGTGTGCGTCTATGGCAGACCTGAAGCTTTGCATTGTGCGCTTAAGCGAGGTCACTTGTTGTGTGTGGTCGCTCGAGCGACAATTCCTTCGCTCGAGCGAAGACCGCGTATATCAGTTCGCAACTGGGTCATTTTACTTCACTTTTTGATTTCTTTTCATCCCAAAACCCTAGATCGGCACCTTCTCTCTCTAAAACTCTCTCTCTACAAATACTCTTTGGTCCAAGCATCACTACCCTACTTCCTTTGAGAAAAAGGTGGAGTATCTTGTGGGCTTCCTCTTGATCCGAGTAAAGCCGAATTTGGAGCATCTTTGGATTTCTTTTTCTTCTCCTTTGCTCTCCTAACTTTGAGGTAGGGATATTCTACTCTTTAATATGAGTTTTAACCAAGGTGTTGGTCATTTTGTATAAATGATGGGATTTGGGAAGATTTTGGTGAAGTTAGGGTTTGCGTTTTGATTTTTGAAAGAGGGATTTTCCATATTTGGTACCATATGTGTATGAAACGTCTTGAACATGATATTGCTTGGATATAATTGGTGAAATTTGGTCTTGGGTGTAATATTTTGGAAGAGGGGGAAAATTGCCCTAATTTGAATTAAATAAATTATTTTGTATAAATAATGGAATTGATGTGGAAATATGAAATTGGAAGGACGTGTAAATGAATGGTGTAGTTGGATTTGATAAATCACTCACCTATGGAAAATTTGGCAAATTATCTGTTTGATAGATTTATTTATCTGTTAAAAATATTTATTTTGGGCTATCGGTGGAGGATAGCTATGATTGTTGTAGAAACTGCATAAGGACTAGGTAAATTGAAACTAGTCATATGAACTATGCCATTGAATATGACAGATTGATTAAATTGTTGAATGTGTGAACTTTGGTAGTGATTGTATATGACACACTTTTAAATACATTGTATATGTATCGTTGTTTGGGAGGAGATAGGGGATGTACTCCATTGTTTGGGAGGAGATAAGGGATGGACTCTATTGAAAATTAAGTTGGCCAGAGTATCCATAGTGAAAGTCCCAAAATGTTATATATATATATGGGTGCCGGTTCCCTCGGATGTGATTCCGTAAAATGGCAAGAAAATGGAAGTGTTTGAATAATGTTTGTTATTGAAGTGGTAATAAATGAGTTGTAGTCTCGTTTTAAATTGTTTAGATAACAATGAACTATGTCAATGAATTGATTTGGATAAATGAATAGAAATGGATTGAAATATGGATGTTGATATTGATTGGTCATGGAAAGGGGGTAAGTTGGTTTACAAGTATTGGACATTTATCTGATGCTGATAACTTAGTTAATTCTCATATATTGTTTTAGCATATCTCTATTGGGTTTTGGTTCACCCTACTTGGGAAACCATTTTCAAGTACAGGTGACATACCACCTCCAAGGGCATAGGTTGGGAGGGCGGGGCTGAAGGCTCTATTTTTTATACTTTCATGTTTATGTGTTTTCTTTTAAGCCGAGGGCTTTAATTATAAAGAGCTTATGACTCTCTTCTGTTGTAACCAAGTTATCTCTTGGAAAGATGTAAGCCCGTAGGACATTTATTTTGTTGATTTCAATTAGAGTTACATGCTATAGTTTCAAGATGAACATTTATGAAAATGTAGTGCATGTAATATATTTTGTAATAGAGACTCTGATGAATGAAAATATAACTTTTCTATCATGTTTATGGATCTTATGAATGATTGATCTATATCATATTTTGAGGGCGTTACAACTTGGTATCAGAGCGTACCGGGTTTGAATACTTTGGGTACGTGGGAAGTAATTAGTACCACAATGGGTTCGTTTCGCTTGTTAGAGACTTAAGTGTGATGTTGTGTGCTTATATGATAACATGCTTATGTGATTATATGGGTATGGAATTTAATTTCTAGGATGTTGATCGGGTCCATGGGTTTCTGGGAGTCCTGTTGGAAAGGCACTTGATCACTGTCGTTTCTAATTGGAACTCTAGTGACGCCACGGGACGGTCATTATTCAGAAATGAAGTTTGTATGTGCTTATGTGGTTATATGCTTATGTGGAGTGAATTACAGTTGTCCATCAAATTAGGACGCGAGTGAGATAGCTTCGGCACATTTGTAAATGTGCTAATCTCTTTTGTTACCTTTATTAGGATATCAGGACGAGGTCGTGGTGGTAGGTGTGGTAGGCCTAGGAGCCATGAGATGCCTATACCGGATGAAATTTCGGCATAGGAGAAAGGAGTTAGTCAGGCCAACGTGGCCGAGCCAGTAGGTCAACAGGCCATGGGCACCTTAGCCCATGAAATAGCCGGAGCATTGAGGGAATCAATGGACATTCTCAGAGCTGAGAATCAAGTCCAGGCCCAAGTAGCTGAAGCTGGGCTGTCTTTTCTAAAGAGGGAGTTCTTTTGGTCGAATTCGGACGAGTTTTTGGGTGACCCTAAGGAGTCACTAAGGGCTGACAAGTGGTTGGAGCAGATGACGAAGATGTTTGAGATGCTCGGCATCGAAGACGGGGGTTTGAGAGTGACCTTAGCGTCTTTCTAGCTAAAGGGAGACGCGGGTCAGTGGTGGAAATATGTGCGGGGGCGTGTTGAAGGAACTTGGGAGGCTTTTGTTGATGCTTTCCAGGACAAGTACTTACCGGCTACAGTGAGGGAGAAGTTGAGGGATCAGTTTTCTCAGCTCAAACAGTTGAATACACCAATGGCTAAGTTCGAGGCCACCTTTACTAGCTTGTCTAGGTTTGCATCAGAGTTAGTAGCAACTGAGGAACGCCGTTGTTTAGAATTCTAGAAAAGACTGAGGACCAAACTCATGTTTAGAGTTGCCGGGTCCATGATTAAGGATTATGAGCACCTTGTGGAGGCCGCAGTCCATCTTGAGACTATCATGCATACCAAGGAGGAGAGGATGAGGGGCTCCAGAAGGAGTCAGGATGGTCAGGGGGACAGTAAGAGGCAGAGGGGTTCTAACCCTCAGCAGTCCCAGGGGGTGCATTCGAGATCTACCTTTCTAGTACCGAGTTCGGGTTCTGGGAGAGGTGGTCAGGGAGACATCACTTGTTACAAATGTGGTCAGTTGGGCCACAAGTCTCTAGCTTGCCCACAGAGGGGAGGAGGGCAGCGAGCAGCTTTATCTTCGGTTCGTTCTCAAGGCCAGAGTCAGGGTAGAGACCAGTCGCTCACTTATTATCAATGTGGGCAGGCGGGGCACTAGAAGAGGTTTTGCTCATGGTTGGGTGACACATCTGGTGCATCTGGTTCGAGGCAGACACAGAGTCACTAGCCAGCACAGTCAGTTCAGGCCTGAGGGCCAATCAGGGAGCTTCTTCGGCTCAGTCAGTGAAGTAGTCTTATGCTTCGAGAGGTGAGTAGGTAGATCAGAGATCTACGAGGCGTGTGTATGCTGTTACCGCGCTGGATCTTGTACTGGCTCTGTCTGTTGTGAGAGGTACCTTTTTGTTTTGTAACTCGGTTGCTAATGTGTTAATTGATACAGGTGCATCCCATTCCTTTATATCTTCTGCATTTGCGTCAGTTTTGGGGTTGGAGTTGGCACAGTTAGCATCTCCTATTTGTGTTGTGTCACCTGTTGGGGGTGAGATGGTTTTCAAACAAGGGTGTTGGGGCTGTGATATAGAGGTCGCCGATCACCGGCTTCCTTTTTATTTTGTATTGATGGATATGACTGGTTTTGATGTTATTTTGGGTATGGACTGGTTATTGTCATACCGGGCTGTTATAGATTGCTACCGTACCGAGGGTTACTGTATGTACCTTGAGCGGTTATTGTTTTCATTTCTTGGGGGATTGGGTCGGTAGAGTTTTATCACCAGTGTATGATCCGCGTGGGCGGAGTAAGCTTAGTTGTCTTCTCACTAGCTTTATGAGTAGTGAGTGTGATGAGGCCCAGGTTGAGTTGCCAAAAGTGGTTTGTGAGTATTCGGATGTCTTTCTCGAGGATCTTACTAGTTTAACACCTTGCCGAGAGAGCGAGTTCTCTATTGATTTAGTACCTATCATAGCACCAATTTCTATGGCACTGTATCGATTTGCGCCAGCTGAGTTGAGTGAGTTGAAGATTCAACTCTAGGAATTATTAGATAAGGGTTTTATTCGCCCTAGTACTTCACCTTGGGGAGCACCGACCCTCTTTGCTAAAAAGAAAGATGGGGCCTTGAGACTTTGTATCAATTACCGAAAGTTGAATCGGGTTACGGTTAAGAATAAGTATCCTGTGCCTCATATAGATGACATGTTTGATCAGTTGAAGGGGTCTCGCTGTTTCTCTAAGATAGACTTGAGATTGGGTTATCATCAGTTGAGGGTCAGGGAGGAGGATATTCCAAAGATGGCATTCCGTACGCAGTATGGCCATTATGAGTTTCTGGTGATGCCTTTTGGACTGTGTTTATGGACTTGATGAACCGAATCTTCTGGGAGTTCTTAGATCATTTTGTGGTCATCTTTGTGGATGAAATTTTGATTTACTGACCCTCTGAGGAGGAGCACGATGAACACTTGCAAGTGGTGCTTGAGTTGCTTAGAACCCATAAGCTATATGCTAAGTTTGGAAAGTGTGAGTTCTGGCTAAAAGAGGTTAAGTTTTTAGGCCATGTGGTATCTGGGGAAGGGGTGACTGTAGATTCATCCAAGACAGAGACAGTGTAGGATTAGGCACAACCTAAGAATGCTTTCAAGATCTGTAGTTTCTTGGGATTGGCCGGGTATTACTGTCTATTTGTGAAGGATTTCTCCAAATTAGCTTCGTCTTTGACTAGATTGACGAGGAAAATGGTCAAATTTGTATGGAGTGAGACTTGTGAAAAGTCATTCCAAGAGCTTAAAGTTAGACTTACTACCGCTCCAGTCTTAATTATTCCAAAGAGGGGTTTGGGCTATTGAATGTATTGTGAGGCCTCACGAGAGGTTTGGGTTGTGTATTGATGCAAGAAGGGAAGGTAGTAGCCTATGGCTTATGGCAGTTGAAAACACACGAGAGGAACTACCTTACTCATGATTTAGAGTTGGCAGCTGTGATTTTTGCCTTGCAGATTTGGAGGCACTATCTGTGTGGCGAGAGATTTGAGGTGTTTTCTAATCACAAGAGTCTAAAGTATCTGTTTACACAGAAGGACTTAAATTTGAGACAGAGAAAGTGAATGGAGTTCATAAAGGATTATGATTTCAAGTTACATTACCATCCGGGGAAGGCCAATGTAGTGGCTGACGCCTTGAGTAAGAAATCTATCGACAGTGTGGCTTATATTGCCATCCGGAAATAGGAGATGTTGGGTGCTCTTGGGGAGTTTAACTTATATCTGGGCGAGTCTGTTGAGTCTGCAGCCTTGTTCTCTGTGGTTGCACAACCCACACTTGTGAACTGAGTGTTAGAAGCATAGAAGGGTGACTTTGAGGTACAATCCCTTCGAGAGAAGATCTCCAGTGGGAAAGTAGAGAAGAGCTTGACTGTGTATCCCAACCTGAGTGTGAGATACCGTGACCATTTGTTTGTGCCAGAGTCTTGCCGAAAGGAAGTACTCCTAGAGTTTCATCACTTACGCCTTGCGGTGCATCCGGGAGACACAAAGATGTATCATGATCTGAGTTGTCAGTTTTGGTGGAGGGGTATGAAGAAAGATATGGCCGTGTTTGTGTCAAAGTACCTTACTTGTCAGCAAGTGAAGGCCGAACATCAGAGGCTAGCGGGTTTGTTGCAACCCTTGCCTATAGCTGAGTGGAAGTGGGAGCATGTCACGATGGATTTTGTTGTGGGTCTTCCGAGGACTCGACGGGGGTAGCGATGCCATTTGGGTGGTAGTTGACCGGTTGACCAAGTCAGTGCATTTTATTCCTATGCGCGTGAGAGATTCGGTAGATTACCTTGCTGACTTGTATATTAGGGACATAGTGAGGTTGCACGGGGTCCCTGTGACGATCGTTTCGGATAGAGATCCGCATTTCACTGCTCAGTTGTGGCAGAGTTTACAGAGTGCCTTGGGCACTAGATTGACCTTTAGTATTGCTTACCATCCTCAGACTGACGGGCAGTCGGAGCATACCATTCAGATCCTTGAGGATATACTTTGAGGCTGTGTCCTTAACTTTAAGGGGTCGTAGGAGAGACACTTACCCTTAGTGGAGTTTTCCTACAATAACAGTTTCCAATCGAGTATTGGCATGGCACCGTTTGAGGCCTTGTATGGCCGACCATGTAGATCTCCAGTGTGTTGGGCCGAGGTGGGTGATGCACCTTTGTTAGGTCCAGAGTTGGTTCGGGAGACGACGGAGAAAGTGGCACTTATCCGTAAGAGGTTAGTTGTAGCCCAGAGTCGCCAAAAGAGTTATGTCGACCGTAGGAGGAGATCTTTGTCATTTGAGGTGGGTGATCATGTCTTTTTGAAAATATCACCTAGATGGGGTTTGATGAGATTTGGGAAAAGTGGGAAATTATCCCCTCGTTTTATTGGCCCTTTTAAAATCCTTGAGCGGATTGGGGAGGTTGCCCATCGTTTGGCGTTGCCACCATAACTTTTCGGAGTGCATGACGTGTTTCATATTAGTATGCTTCGGAAATATGAGCCGGATCCATCGCATGTGCTGGATTTGACCGACTTAGAGGTAGACGAGGATGCCTCGTATGAGGAGAGACCGGTGAGAGTCTTGGATAGGCGGGACCAAGTCTTGCGAGGCAAGACAATTCCCTTGGTCAAAGTATTATGGAAACATCACAGGGTTGAGGAAGCAACTTGGGAGCATGAATTGGAGGTCCAAGAGAAATATCCAGACTTATTTGTTGATATTTGAGTATATGTTGAAATCTTAGTTTTGTTGATGAACTATAAAAAAACATTGTATTTGTTTTGGATTATGAAGCATTGTAAATGTTGAATATGTCTCGGAAATGCAAGTTTGGTTTGAACATTGTGTATGTTGTTTGAGTTTTGGAAATAGTAATATATCATAAACATTGAATATGTTTTGGAAACATGAAATATATGTATTGAAATTAGTTAAATTTCGGAATATGAATATTGGTAAAATATGTTGGGCTATGTACATATTGTGGATTTGTTCTCTTGTGAAGAGATGGTATGACCGGTGGGTGGGTCATGCTGATGAGAGTAGAATGGTAATCATTTTGAAAATGGGATAATCATGGTTTTGAAACTTGTACTAAAATTTTGGGGACAAAATTCTTTAAGGGGGGGAGGTTATAGCGATCCCGGTTTTTGCCTCGACCTTCTTTGTGTCCCGGACTTGGGTTCCGTGGTTGAATATTGTATCCCTATCTTGTTTTTCCCCTTTCACTCCTTGTATTTGAGTTTTGGAACTTGTCGGGCAAACATGTTGGTTGTTAGTTGGGTTAGATTGTTGTTGCCCATATTTTGGCCTCTTCGCTTGAGCGAGGCTTCTTGTGCTCGAGCGAGCCTTTTGTAATTTGCTTCTTCGCTTGATTGAGGTTTCTTGCACTCAAGCGAGAATTAGGAGTTCTCAGGTTTCCTTTCAGACGCAGCTTTTTTGGGGAAGGTGAAGTTCTTCGCTTAAGTGAGCTTTGTGTTATTTGTTCCTTCGCTCGAGCTAGGCTTCTTGCGCTCGAGCATGCGTGTGTGTCTATGGCAGACCTGAAGCTTTGCATTGTGCACTTGAGCGAGGTCACTTGTTGTGTGTGGTCGCTCGAGTGACAACTCCTTCGCTCGAGCGAAGATCGCGTATATCAGTTCGCAGCTGGGTTATTTTACTTCACTTTTTGATTTCTTTTCATCCCAAAACCCTAGATCGGCTCCTCCTCTCTCTAAAACTCTCTCTCTCTCTCTCTCTACAAATACTCTTTGGTCCAAGCATCACTACCCTACTTCATTTGAGAAAAAAGGTGGAGCATCTTGTAGGCTTCCTCTTGATCCGAGCAAAGCGAATTTGGAGCATCTTTGGATTTCTTCTTCTTCTCCTTTGCTCTCCTAACTTTGAGGTAGGGATATTCTACTCTTTAATATGAGTTTTAACCTAGGTGTTGGTCATTTTGTATAAATGGTGGGATTTGGAAAAATTTTGAAGTTAGGGCTTGGGTTTTGATTTTTGAAAAAGGGGTTTTCCATATTTGGTACCATATGTGTATAAGAGGTCTTGAACATGATATTGCTTGGGTATAATTGGTAAAATTTGGTCTTGGGTGTAATATTTTTTGAGAGTGGGAAAATTGCCTTAATTTGAATTAAATAAATTATTTTGTATAAATAATGGAATTGATGTGGAAATATGAAATTGGAAGGACGTGTAAATGAATGGTGTAGTTGGAATTGATAAATCACTCACTTATGAAAAATTTGGCAAATTATCTGTTTGATAGATTTGTTTATCTATTAGAAATATCTGTTTTGGGCTATCGGTGGAGGATAGCTATGATTGTTGTAGAAACTGTATGAGGACTAGGTAAATTGAAACTAGTCATATGAACTATGTCATTGAATATGACAGATTGATTAAATTGTTAAATGTGTGAACTTTGGTAGTCATTATGTGTCAAGTGTTTGTGCCTTTTTGAATTGCTTCTCAAGGTTCGCAATTTTCACCGTAGTCAAATCGAGATCATTAACATCAAGGGAATAAAGCCTCTCATTAGGCTGCACCAGGGGTCTGAAGACTCGAGCTTGAGCCAACCCTTCTCGGGGATTCGGACCATGCGAATCTTCGGCTGGCGGAAGTGGGTCAAAGTTTGGCTGGAGTACCGAGACTGGATGTGTGGTAGGTGCCCTAGATAGGCGTTGCACTTCGGCATTGGTCTCATCCTGCTTGGAGATTCCCTGGTTTAATGCCGCCATCATGGCCACAATTTCTTTCGAACCTTGTGCCATCACAGTCTGCTGAGTTTGAACAAAGGTGACGTGACTAGTGACTGTCGGATCAATTGAACTGGTGAGCCCTAACTGGCCTTTCTTTGCCTTGCCTTCGGCGAAGGTAACACTAGTTGCACTTGAACTGAATCTCTGACCTGACAAAGTCTATCAACACAAGTCCAATGCACCCGGGGGATATTGGAGCCTTCTGAAACTATAGTTCCAAGACTACCTTGCAAAAGAGAAAACAGACAGCATCTCAGCCTGATTTCACTAGAACGGACATGAGCATAGCTGAATGATTGTGCTCCCTATAGAATTCTATCCAAAATTCTGCCTATAAACTGATACCCTCAGGCCGATACTCAAACTTGCAACTGATATATATAACTTGTAGAGACGCACTCTGGCAGCACGTACCAAGCAAGTAAGAGCCAAAACACCCCTATGGAGGGGTAGGGTTTCCCTGTCCTATTTTGCCAGGAACTAGGGTTTCATTACACACACAGCGGTTTCAAACAACCTACAATCGGGTAAGTAACCTGTCCTAGTTTGGAATGATCACTATGGATTCCGATATGCACTAGGTTGAATGGTTAAAAAGGGTGCCTCGGTGAAAACCGAGGTTTGTGTTCCGTCGTGGCAGAGCCCGCAACCGGTCAGCCTTATGGCACGCTTTTCCAAGCAAGCCTCCGGCAAACTGTTCAGAAATAGCAGACGGCAAACACGGTGTCCTAAGCGCACCAATGCAAATGCAATGTAAAGAAACACATAAGTGTAGATAAAATAACATATCATGAGTTCGAGTCAAGTTCTCTAAATCCCTAGAGGAGTTGCTAGAAACTGTAGACCGCCCGAACTCCGCTCCGCGCGTGAGGGCGCGAATTGTAATTCTTAGCTACTACAGTTCGGACTCATGTCATGGTTCTGAATCTAATCTCACAAAGTGTAATGTAAGACTGATAAATCACCAAAGAGTCCAAATCTGGCAAATCGTTTTGGAAAATCGATTTTAATCAAGAAGTGCCAAACATGGACTGCTTTGCCAGATTTCAGAGTCGCCACCTAAATGTTTTGTCTTTGGGAAATTTAGGAAACCCTGACTCGTGCCTAAGGCCACGTGTCCGGCATCACCAAAGTTTCCTTGCTTGGGAACTTAGGTACGAGAGGGGAAGGTCATGCAATGAGCACCCCCGCTCGCCCGATCAAAGATCGGCCTCTACTAACATGATATGTTGTTTTTGAAAACACATGTGTTCTTATTCCGGTTATTAATCTAGAATTACTATGTGATGCGCACAGCATACAAGTATAGACTAAATCACTCGAGTTGGAACAAAACATCTTATGTTTGTTTTGAAAATGGTTTGGAAGTGCTACTCGCAAGTAAGCTAAGACGCGGATTTGCCACCCTCAAGTAGGCTTAGAAAACAACATGATTTGCCACTTCAAGTGGACTTAAAACTCACATTTCGATGAATTGTTTCAATTCAAGCAATGAAGCCTTCATCTACAGACATTCAGGCAGTTAAACACTTAAGCAGTTATCCTCATGGCAAGCATGCTAATCATGGCAATCACTTACACACATGCAAGGATGCTAAAGCGTAAAAGCTTACCTAGTACTCCGAGCCAAAAAAGAAGCTAGTTAGTAATCAATGCATGATCCTAGCTAAGTTAAGATGCCTAATACAACACATGCAAAAATGCAACTAAAATAGGCTCGGCTATCTAGAATGTCATGTGAATGCAACTTAATAACATGTATTCAAATTAGTATTGAAATACGATGCAGTTTGTATGATGCGCCAAGCCTGGTGCATGCAAGACAAAATGAATGATGCACGCATGCAAGCATAAGTATGCTAATTGAAACATGCCCTAAAGCTAACCATCGAAAGCGGTTAAGTAAAAGGGAGAAAGAAATGAGGGTTAGAAGACATGTATCACACACACGCACGCTTATTACAACAGTTGTACCCTCTCGATGGAGGGTCCGAATAATAAGCTAACTAGCTAATCTAAACTAATTAAACTAATTATTACAAAACGAAGCTAATTAACTAGCAAGTTAACTAATTAGTTACACAAATGAATAGCTAAGTATATTAACTAATTAAGTACAAAACCAAATAGCTAACTAGCTAAGCAAAGCAGTAAAACAGGAGCCTCGAGGCGAGAAGTGCATGTATGTTCGATCGCCTCGTTCGGAAATCCATCGCTATGCCCCAACTTGCCTCTGTTTGCATTTGATCTCAGAACATTGCACAAAGCTCCAGATAGCTTCTACCCCATCATGGAAACCTCCAGGAATGTTGCCGACCACTTGGTGGTGTTGTAGACCACTTGTAGACCACTTACACATGCTGCAGACCAGAAAAAGTGGTCGGCCAGCCATTTTTACTGGTCTGCCGACCAAAAAATTCTGCCCAACTCCAGTTTGCTGTAACAGAGAACAAGAAGGGGCACGGCAGTGTATTAGCAAGGTATGTGTGCACAACCACCCTCTCTATCATTTCTCAAGCTCAAGGGAGTGTAGTTCTCGACTCTCAGGCCACCAACAATGCATCGCAATACACAACGGCCGAGAAGCCAAGTTTGCACAATTCAATGTCAATGAATGCACAAATAACACATAAGGGCCTTAACCTCTATCATGCATGATCAAGAGGGTCAGCGACCGAGAAATGAGGCACGTTTCATCACTTCAAGTATGAAACGTCCCTCATTTCTCGTGTTTGGATTAACACCCTATCCAAACACAATGCAACACAACATAAGCATGATCAACCTATCAATGCTAATGGCATACATACACAATGCAATGCATGCACATGCAAACAACATGAAACACAACACAATGCAACAACATGCAAACAAAATGCAATGCAACAACATGCTCTTCTACCAATGCAAGAATGGCATACACAATATTCTATCATACAAACAATGCATGCATGGCAAGTTTAAAAGCTTAAGACATCAAAACTAGGAAATAGCATCTCACAAGAGGCATGCAAAACAATGCTCAATAGACTTAAACCAAATATGGACAGACCTAAATCATGCCAAAACAGTGGCCAAAATGCTATGAAATGATGGCATGAAAGGCAAGATGGTGATGCTCATGCAATGGCCTATCAACTAAGCATAAGAGCACAACCCTCAAACATGTTCAAGAAGTGATAAACATAGAAGTGTGACAACACTATATGCACTGAAATCATGTATAAAATGATGCCAAATCACTCAAACAATACAATATAGCATGCAAGAGGGCCTAAGGCACAAGACTACCAAAAGAGACTACATAAGAGACATACAATACATGGCATAAATGATTGAACCAACCATAGACAGAGCTCAATTAGGTCAAAACAAAGACCAAAACATGCTGAGATGGGAGCTTAAAAGTCTAGGCATACATGCATACACATTGGCTCACAAACAAGGCAATAATGCATAACCCTTAAAAGAATTCAAAGAGTGAAAGAAGTGAGAATATGGCCATGCTATATGCTCTGAAATAACATGTTAAATGATGCCAAATCATGTACATGTCACAAATGAAGCATGCTAGGAGGCTCAAAGCTTGAAACTAGCATAGGCACTTGCACTATAACTATACAAAACATGAACCATATGGCCAATACAACCCAAAACAGTCCTAGAGCATGTCAAATCAAGGTTAAAACATGCATGGAGTGTAGCCAAAACAAGCTAGCATGAAGGGCATGAAGCATGGAGTATGCAAGGCCAATAGGGAGGATTACACTACACCTACCAAAACTAAGCATGAGATGACTTCATCAACAAAAATCAAAGTTGTATCATGGCAAAATAAGACCAAAAATACACTGATATGGTAGCCCAAATATTTAGGCAAGATGGCATGCATAAAGGCTCATGTTTAAAGCATAAAGCACAAACTCTCCAAAGCATTGAAAGAGTAACACATGTGAGTGTATGGCCACATTACATGCACTGAAATCACATATCAAATAATGCTAAATCATGCAAATAGCCCAAGCAATGCATGCTAGTGACTTGGAAACTCAAAGCTAGTGAGCTAGAATGCACTATGGCTATACAAAGCAAGGCATGCGTGAACAAAACAACTTAAAACAAAGCTTAAGCATGGCAAAACATGAAGAAAAGCTTGCTGGAGTGGAGCCAAAAACATACTAGAATGATAGTCCATAGCATGATGCATGCTAGGCTAGTGAGTAGAATTGCACTACACATACAAGGAGCATGCAAGGGGTGACCAAGACAACCAAAAACAGAGTCATGGCAGGTCTAAAAGGTCACAAAAGAGTGTTCAAACAAAGCCTCAAGAAGATAGAACTACATGCTTTTTTGATGAGCCATCAATACAAGCAAATAAGAGAAGAGGAGAGAGGACAACCCCCTCCCATTTAAGACCTCAAAACAGACTTTTCACCACTAAAATTCCTCTGGAATTCAGTGGTAGAAAGGCCAAATAAAGGTGATCACAAAGGCCTAAAATGATGGCTTAAAACAAAGCAAAACAAGGCACAAAAGAGGGTAGACTACCCCCAACACCAAAGAGACCTTAAACAAACATTTCAAGCACTCAAAATCAAAACTTTTTGCAGTTGAAAGTTAAGCCTAAAACATCATGCAAATAGGGCCAAAAGCTTAATCAAAAACAAAGGTTTAAGGGGTTAGAAACTCACCCTTGAAGAACAACTTCAAAGCAGCAACTCCAGCAACCTTTTTGAGCTAAAAACCAACTCTTGAGTTCAAACAAGACCCTCAGGTACCTCAGCAACAAGAGTGTGGTGTTTCACTATGTGTTTGTGTGCAAAAGTGTGAAGAAACTACACTTTCAAGCACAAATATGGAGAGAAAGAGCAATATAGAGATAGATGATATATGTATAGCTCCAATGCAAAATTCTGAACCTGAGTCAAGAGGGAGGAGGCTCCCTTATATAGAAAACCAAGCATCAAGCTTGTTGAATAAGTTTGAGCCTCCAAGCAATCCCACTATACACGTGTATAGAGGATGCTTTCTGTGCCCAACAGCTGGCACAACTGGCATGGAAAATATCTACAGAAAGTGCAGGAAAGCTGCCGACCAGTTGAAGTGGTCGGCCAGCTACTTGCACTAGTCAGCCGACCAGAAAAAGTGGTCTACATGGAAAGCAACTGGTCGGCAAGGGGGCGGAAGGGGTCTACACAGAGAGAGGAAGGTAATGGCATGGCTGCAGACCACTTTTTCTAGCTGCAGACCACTTGTAGACCACCTAAGTGGTCGGTTGGATACTTTTCTGGTTGGCAGCCCATTTTTCTAGTTGACAGGCATACTTCTACTTTCTAGGTCCAACTTCAAATGGGTATAACTCCTTCGTCTAGACTTCTTTTCAGGTCAATCTTGTGTCCAAATTGAAGCCCTAGAAGTAAGCTTTCCAATGGTGGTAGCCTTGCATCAAAATTCCAACTGTGAAAAAAGTTATGCCTGTTTTGGTGAAGCCGCTTAGTTTTGGTCCTACCCGGATTCATGCCGAACTTCTCCTAAACTAGTTTCTTCTCTCCTTTCTTCTTTTCTTCAACTCCAAACCCCTAAACAAGGTGTTTTGAAAGATTTTTCAAAGATTTCATCTTTCTTTTATTCATTTCCACTTTGTCCTCGTTCGGTTTACCGAAAAGCGCAACATTTAACAAAATGCGAGTGTCGAAACATCGTAAGAACTTTATTTCAAAAAAATATTTTGAAAGAGAGGGTTTTAAGGTCTAAAAACCATTCAAAATAGTTTTGGTCCAAAATGAGGTTTAAGGTTGGGATTTGACTCTCCTCTTACCGAACGAATCGAACCTTTGCACTGCACAACTTTCACCACCAAATAGGCAATTAGTGACGCTCAAGTCTTAAGGGCAGTCAAAAATGGGGTGTCTACAATAACTTATTTCCAAACACATTTCACCAGTCGACCATTTGAGCTAACTAGTGGAATTCAACCATAAAGTTAATTAATCTGTCGCCTAAGATTCCATAAGAAAATCTTAAAAAAATTCTCACTATCGAAAGTTATAATTTATTAAAGATTCAATAAGACAAGGACTTTACTTTAATATTTAGCTTCAAATATCCACCGAAAAAAAAAAACACTTAAAGCACTAAAAAAATAAATGAAATCTGATAATTCTACTCTGAAGAATGGTCGATAATTTGGTGGATGAGTTTATGCAGAGTTGATTTTTCACTGCAGAAACCCCATGATGAATGGGCGTTGGTGGAGACCCATTTGCATAATCACCTTCTTTTTAATTGATTAGACCAACTGTATTGCACCATTCATATACAAGTTCATGACCCCCAAAAAATAAAAGAAAAGCTCATCTGGACTCTGTTTTAACTTTTGTTTCTTTTTGTTATTCTTTTGAGCACTGTCATGCATTTTCATTCTTGCAAGGGACGCCAACAAATCTCTTATATGTTATGAAGTATTTCACTTTTTTGAAAAGATTTCCTCTTTTTCCTTTTCCTTTTCCTTTTTCTTTCTTTCCTCGGCGCCATTTGCTTTTCTCTGATTTTTCATTTCTGAATTTGTTTTTACACTTATAATACATATATGTATGTGTATATATGTAGAATTAAATACATTTTACCCCTTCTGGTGGTAGTTTGCGGAGTAGTTGTTGGCTACTACTACCACGGGAAGAGGAAGAAAGAGAGAAGAACAAGAGAAGGCGAGGAGAAAGGAGAATTAGGTAGTGAGAAAGAGTTGATAAGTAATATGGCTTGGAGAAAAAATTGGGACAACATAGACTTTATATCCGTCTTTGTCCTGAAGTTCCTTCTGCTAACTAATGACATAAAAACAAAGTAACAGTAACATGTAAAAAAAAACATACATGTCAAAGAACGAAATCTTATACATACATTGATATTTCTACGCACTGTTTCAATAATTTTTTTGTGCATGTAGCAAACAAGTAGGTTGAAACTATTTTATGCAACAGCCTATGGCTCAGCACTCGAGCAATTTATTACACAAACATTTAACTTCAACATTACAACATAGAATCATAAAGTTATATTACCGCATAGAGTTGCACAAAAATGTCTTGCGTCTCATTAATTTAACCAGTAAAGATATACTACTATCATCCCCCACAAAGTTTTTTCAAAAAAAACAAACGCACACTTCTTCACAACCTAAACGTACAAAAAGGTTTTTGGGTATCAGATAAACTGAACCTGATATTTGGCTTCGGCCCATCAGTGGAAGTTCAAGCAGCGTGGAGTACAGAGTAATCATATCAACGGGTGTTTGATGGCCTACTGCAAAAACTCTCTTGGATCAGTGACAAAGCCAGTCAAAGCAGATGCTGCTGCTGTGTACGGAGAAGCCAGATAAATTTGGCCTTCTTTGTGTCCCATCCGACCAGGGAAGTTTCTATTTGTTGTCGAGACACAGACCGGCAATGATGAGCCCTTCTCAGGAGTTATAAATGTGTCCATCCGCCATACAAGTAAATTAAAGAAAGGTGTAGTAAGCGAATTTCCCTCTTCACGTAGATGCATTCAAAGTTATATTATTTGTTCATAAAAACTACGATATTTTCCATGATCAATCAACTGTGTGCCAATATAAAATAGTATAATAACTTGCCTGAGGCTCATTCAAGCGTGCATAAGTGTCTCTAGGGCCACCCATGCAAGCACCACAAGTAGGACTCGCAGGTGTATCACAACCAGCTTCCTCGAATATCTGGGAGCAGGTCTTGCCACCAGATCCTGGAACCGGTAGACTATACACGTCCATCCACACCTGGAAATTTGAACATACGAAAACACCATATTTATTTTTCAATGCTTTTTTTAACGTAGTTAAAAACTATTTACAACCACAAGCCAACATTACCAACCTTTCGGGTAGCAGGAACAAGAAAAGTGGGAACTTTGACCTTCTTGCCCTGCACAGCGTACAATGAGTCTTTTAGCTCAAGAAAATAAAAAATGTCACAAGCAAACATTTATTTATGGAGTCTATTATGTGTTTATAAAAATAAATAAATAATAAACAACATATAAACTTTGGCTGCAATACAGGAATTCGATGTCATACTGAAGCTAGGAAAACTTTGGCTGCAGCAAGAAAATCTTCAGTTTTTCCTCCAGTACAAGATCCGATATAGACTCTATCAATTTTCACATCTTTGCATTCCCTTGCTAGAGCACGATTATCAGGAGAATGAGGCTGCAAAAGTGTATGGATTATATATTACTCACAACGATGGATGAAAATAGCAATATTTCGTAGTTTCAAACACTAATGAAATTTCCCTGCAATTGTATTCCTTAGAAAATGGTCTATTTGTTTAGGTTTTGCTTGATTCTCATAAAGATTAAATAATGGAAATGCTTAATGACTTAGAGGTCAGATTATCAGTCAAACTCACCTTCGCCACTAATGGCTCCAGTTTCGAGACATCAAATCTATATTCCTGTGCGTACCGGATTCCGCACTAGATGAAAGTGGATCGGGGCTCCGCGCTCTGTTGGACTATCCAGGGACTGAGGTTCCTGCCACAGGAAGCACCGTTAGAGCTGCCCGGCCGGGGTTGGCCGGATAACCCCTCCGGCGTGGGAATCAGTGATCGGTTAAGGAGTATAGAGTCGAATTTGTATGTAAATGTGGTGTTGAGTAGAGTTGTTCAGTTACCTTCAATGTGAAGTTCATGTTATAAATAGAGTGTTCCTTACTTGCTTCTCAAGGTGAGTTCATGGAGTGTGGATGCTGCCAGGTGTCCTTTCAGCATTTCTCCAGGTGGGGGACCACTTGGTAGTTGTCATTGATTGCATATTCTCATGGTAGGCATGCTGATAACTAACCACATTCCTTTGGTTTAACAACTTCCGTGATTCTAGGTGTGGGGGACCAGCTGAGGTGGCAACCTGCACATGCTTACACTCACAGATCTCACGTTTCCTTATGAGGATTCTCCAGCTCGGTACCCATGTACTTCAGTTCGGTACTGATGTGCCTCGGCTCGGCCTTATCTGGGCTTGTTCATGGAGATGGGCTGGGCTATTATCTGTTCGGCCCACAAATTCCGTTCTGCAGCTCGGCCCAGGCCAGCGCTACGGCTGGGCTAGCCTTTCCGCTGTGGGTTGGGCCCAAGTGTTGGAGGATCTGGGCAGGCTATTGATCATGAAGTTGGACTGAACTTATCTATGCATATACTCATCTGACCCACTTGGGTTTTGGGCTTTGTCGGATTGGGCCGGCCCAAGGCTTGGACCTGACCCGTTTTACATTCAGCCCCTTCATTTGCCCCCTAGCTCGCGCTAAGGTTCCCTTGGGGGGAGCTATTGTTCTGCCTTCCAAGCGTCGCGTCGTTTCGGCTTCTCCCTAGTTCGGCCTTGGTGACGGTTCAATCCTGACACACGGTTCCTGCATGCGTCCTTTCGTGTGACACGTGGCGACGCGTGATAGGCGTGCATAGATTATGCGTCGATTCCATACCGAAGATCCTGTTTTGTGTGCCTGCGCGCCGACTGGTGCAATATAAATGCTCAGGCTATCAATTCAAACCCCTCGATTTGATCTCATCATTCCTTTAGTGAGTTCCAAAGAAAGGGAAAGAGAGAGAGAGCCTCTTCCCATTCCTCTGGACCGATCCCGCCGGTGCTCAGCTTGGGCTTCTTCACCGCTGATCTTGCTTTGTTGTCGCTGCTGTGATTTCTGTAAGTTTTCTTATGATTCTTCTTCTCTTTCTGTTTTAATCATCTGGTCTGGTGCGTTTGCCATCTGCATCTCGTATTCCGCTATCTGAATCCTGTTTCTGTCCCACTAGTTTAATCAAATGGGGAAGTTCCGTTCCTTAGTTGATACCCCAGAAGCCATGGCCATGTTCCGTCTAGATTACAACATTCCTCATGATGTTACCTTGTCGCTGGCGAAGGTGGATGCCAAACGCATGGGCACGAGGAACACCGTTGCTTTTCCCGTCGCTGCGATTGTCGAGGGAGGGGTTCGGTTTCCTCTTGACCCGTTGGTGCGCCGTTTTCTGCATCAGGTCCAGTTGACCCCAATGCAGGTGTCTGTAAATCTTTTCCGTGTTGTCTGTGGCGTATCTGCTCTTAATAGACGACTAGGTTTGAACCTTGATATCTGGGATATTCTGGGATGTTACACCCTCTCTCACAACAAAGACCATAGTACATACTACCTGCGCGTTCGTTCCGCTGATTGCCACTTAGTCACTGGACTGCCTGACTCGGATAAGCATAATGATGATTTCCTGCAAGTTGGTGGGAATTGGGAGTTTCCTGCTGGGACCGAATTTCAGTCTGAGAGGATGCCACAGAAAGACGGCTACCCAGGTCTGGGCCTCCCTTTTTAATGCCTTCTGCGTTTCTTACTTCGTTCTAAATATTGTTCTGATAGTTTGCTTTCTTTTTGCAGAACATTCCCGTTTCCAGCGAAGGCCGAATCGGGAGAATGCCGAAGCCATCAAGGCTGCCTTGAGGTATAAGAAAAGATCTGCACCTGAGTTGTTAGATTATCAGTCGAGTTACCGCTCTGTTATTCCGAAGAAGGCGAGACTCGCTGCTGCCCTTCTGGACTCTGATACCGAGACCGAGGTGTCTCTTACCCCGCTGGTTCCGAGACGCCGCACTGGTCAAGATGCACCTGAGGGAGCGCCCTCCCCTGCCCCCAGTTTCGCAGGGAGCGGGTCAGTGGCAAAGAGGAGAGTGCTGGTGGACTTAGAGGCCGAGGCCTTCGGAGCCTCTAGCGCTTTGCAGTTTCCCCTGGAGAAGACCGAGGCGAAGAGCCTTATGGAGGTGAAGATGGAGGTTGGGGCTTCTGGGACCCCTATAACTACTGTCGAGCCCTCCGCTTCGGTCGCTGCCCGAGCAAAAAAGAGGAGAAGGGAAACTGGCAAAGCCATGATGGGGGAAGCTTCTCATGATCCTGTTGAGGATGATACCTTTGAGAGATGGGAGCCGCCGATATTGTATGAGGGCAGGCCCATCTCCACCTCTGATTCAGTTGTTGCTTCACAGGATTTTGCCTTTAGTTTGACCAAGTTTTTGTTGATACCGGTTTATATGGCTGGCCATAATGGGCCTCGTGACATTCCTATCCTGAAGGGGACCCTTCAGATGTTGACTGCTGTAGGTTCTTTTTCTTAACTTCACTGTTGCATTGTTATCTTCATTTTTTCTGAATTCCTTGTCGTCCTTTGCAGTGTATCCAGAGAATGCATCTGTCCATTACCCGTGCTGAGGAGCTGGAAAGGGCCGTGCTGGAAGCTGCAATGAATGCGGAAAGACTGACAGTAAGCTTGGAGTCGGAGAAGGAAGGACGCCGAACTACTGAAAGGGAAGCCTTCCGTTTGAACAAGATTGTCGCTTCTGCTGAACAATCGAAGGAGACTGCCATTGAGACCCAGGCCCAGCTTGAGGGGAAGGTGGCTGAGCTGGAGGCCGTTATTGCTGTGATGGCTGCCGAGCGTACTGCGCTGGAGGCCAAGCACTGGCAACAAGGCTGGGATGAAGCTGGGGCGGCATACAAGGAGGAGGTTCTAGTGCTGCGAGACAAACTCTTTGTGAAGGGTTGGACGAGCGCCTTAGCTGCTGCGATGGTTCCTGAAGGCTCTTCTCTGCATCGTGATATCCCTGTTCCTTCGAGATCCTCTGGTTTAAAGACTACTCCTACCCCTGTTGTTCTGCCAGACAGTGTTTCCCCAGAAGATGATCCTGTAAATGAGACCCAGAGCATGAATGTTGCCACTGAAACGATGGACATTGAAGGGATTGAAACCCAAGAGACCGAAGCCACGGAGGATGCAGTTAAGGTGGCTCCTACTTCTCAGGAAGTTGGAGCTTCCTCTACTGCTCCTCCCGCGGATGGCCTTGACAAAATTGCTGAAGCTGCTCCTGAATTGCCCACTGTTGATGAAAGTTGATTGTTGAAATGATTTGAACTTTTTGCTTTTCTGTTCTGATGAAGACAATTTTTTCCTTTCCTCTTTTTTTTTTTGTTTTGCTGCTGGTTGTGAGGCCTTCTGTGCCCTTTACTTGGATGATATGATTTTCTCTTTGAACTCTGCAATTTGATGTTGTTTAGCTTCTATGTTTGAACATTTCCAATACTGCTTGCCCCCGGCCGAGCATTGTTAGGACCTCGGGGCCGAATAGATGCTCGGTCTGGTTCTGTATTGCCTTTTAATGGATGTTCTGTCTGATTCTGTACTGCTTGCCCCCGGCCGAGCTCTGTTGGGACCTCGGGGCCGAACTGATGCTCTGTGTTTCATTGCACTTATTTGCCCCCGGCCGAGCACTGTCTGGACCTCGGGACCGAACAGTGATTGGCGCGGCTGGCGGATATGTGGTATGGTTGTGATTTGAGTTCATAAGTGGGTCTTACTTAGGTCCAGGTTGGTTTTGAAAGAAAACAATCGTTTGCCCCACCTAGAGCTAAGTAAGATTGATACTGAAGAGTTATCCCTTGTCTATGATTGCTTGAGTCTGTTTCAACTTTGATAGTACAAGTGTGAATGAGAGAAATATGAGGAGAGATGTCTTACTCAGGTCTAGGTAGGTTTTAAAAACGGTTGTTTGCCCCCAGCTGGAGCTGAGTAAGGCTGATGCTAGAAGTTTGCCCTTGGCGTAGCTTGGTTGAGTTTGTT